>JANBPO010006859.1:9299792-9920963 GCA_024336825.1 Amorphophallus titanum | reverse complement strand
CCCCCCCACCTGCTTCCCCCCCCCCCCCCCCGCGCCCCCCCTCCCCCCCCCCCCGGGGGGGGGGGGGCGTTCCTTTTGTACCCTCTTGCATGCGGTCACTGTGTCTCTCACCACTTTGTGGAGCAAACATTTTATAATTACCAGAGACCTTTATCATGTATCATCCCCCTCACGGCGGTTCACCCCCGTGTGCGATAGACGTCCCGTACCCATCCATGCTTGCTTGCACCATGACGCCTCTACTCTCCACGCGGCCGCGCTGACGCACGAGGCCGGGCCCAGTAATGTGTCACCTGCGGGTGACTCGTAAGTGGAGGTGGGCGCGAATTTTCTCGGTGTAGGTGAAGGATAGATCCGTAGGCTGCATTTGGTATTCGCTATTAGATGAGATTCTAATCATTGACAATGTGTCCTTGACATCGGTTGAGGGTCTCTTTGGTTGGAATTATCGACGGATTTTAATCATTAAATTTTTTTACGTAATTTCACCTCAACTAAATGACTCAAATCGTATCTCAAATCTTCGGCCACAGCCCCACGCACACGGAGGGGTGCGTGACAGGGATGGGCTTATTTTCTTGCACGAGTAGTCGCCGTTGCATGATCGACCCCAGCTGATGCCCACACACGTCCCTGTTAACCCTTGCGTGCGTTGGATTCAGAGTGTCCCAAAAAGGCCAGTGCGGAAGTAAGTGTGCCCCCACAGAGACCACGATACATTCATCATATATGTTAGGAGATGCCTGTTTGTGGCAGGTCTCTCCGTTTGGTCATAGGCATGACTGCTTCTCGTCAAAGACGTACCAAATAAAGCAGGGAGAGGACGGAAAAAAAAAAAAAACGAACAGGAGAGAGAGGAGGACCTGCATTATTGCATATGGGCCTGTTGTTGTTTGAGTCTGACCTGGCGGCTAAGCCCGAGAAAGCAACGGCCACTGTCGACCCCTCGCCTTTCCAATAAGAAGAGAATCATCCTCCTAAGGGGGGGGGAGAGATCTACATACGTACATGTCGATCGAGCTTTTCTGGTCATTAATCCACCGGGACACATGCCCGGGTAGTGGCACTGTTCGCATCAGGCACCTAACCCACAATTATTCTAAAAACACCCCACAACAGTTTGCCCCCCCGCCCCCCACGCACACCCCGCCTCCAGTCAATGTTCCATGCACCTTCCAAAGAGAGGGAGCATCAAGGACATGAAGATTCGGTCTCTTGAGAATAAGCTTCCTGTTGGCTGGCTGTCCATATATGATAGATCATGTGCTTGGCGTCCCTTTGGCCATGTTACATGTCGGTTGTCCAGCACTAAATATAGCGGTGTTGGTGGAGAGACAGTGTGTGTGAAAAGAAGGCAGATTTTCGTGTCAAACACGTATCATTCAGTGTATCTAAAAGCTAGCTAGCTCTCGTTTCCTCTTTATATACCTGATCTTTCTTGGTCTCCTCTGTCAGATCTCTCTCAACCCCACTGTGTGGCCTTTTGTTGGTTGTTAATTTAGACGTGTTCGGCCGACGGCAGTTGCTGATTTCGTGTAGGCTACTTCTCTGCTCTGCTCTCTTTGAGTTTTCAACGAGTTTGATGCCACCCACCGTCCCTCGGTGGTGCTCGCTAAGGATATCAATGGCTGACGGGCCTCTGTCCGTAGAAATTGAAAGAAACCCTTGCCCCCCATTATCGTACTGCCGCGACCTTTTGGACTATCACTATTTTCATGAATAGACGACTATTTGCGCGGGCGCTAATTCTTGGTTTTCTGATTTCCACAAGAATTTAAATCTGAAGAATTAACGCCCTTTTGAGCGGGCGCTCATTAATGAATGTCGCTTCTAACAGGCCCTATTTCTAATTTTAAATTGTGAAAAGTTCGTTATTTCTCTAATTTATCCAGGAATAAGTGACAGTCCGAACGTGCGCTTACTTAATTGATGACAGCGGTTTGGTCGCCACTTCCCTTCCATGTTCGGTTCGTCTCCAACCTCCTCTACATGGTGTTCCTTGTCGATTTTGGTTCTATCTTCTTCTATGGAAGGGAGATCCACGTTGCGGATTGATTTCCTTGTTTGAAACCCATTACAGCTGGGTATTTGGCCCTATAAAAAAACCCCTTTGGATCCTACGCGGGGAGGATGGATTCTTCCCTTCAGAACAGAGAACAGAGAAGGAGATAGTCACAGAAACAAAAGAGAGAGTCTGTGTTTATTTCTTCATAACACTGCAGGTGTTCTTCACGAAGGAGAACGGAGAGTGCCGCAGCTCTCTCTCTCTCTTTCCCTCTTTCCTGCCATCGCTATGCCCCTGCAGTTGCTATGGAGAGCTCTCATGCTCGCTTTCTCTCTCTCTTTTTACGTACGGGCGTGGAAGGGCCAATCAATCTTCTGTCCCTCCTTTTCTCTTAGAGTCTTCTACTCTTTGTTTTTTTTAGTTTGCATGTTGATTTCTAGCACGTCTGTTACATCTCCTAGCATATCATCTTGCTTAGTTATTTTGCATTTTCATATTTCTCTCCATTTTGCTCCATAAGGGGTTTAAAAGAAACAAATACACAAGGTGTGTTCATGCCCTTATTGCATAGATTGATTTTTATAAGATATTGATACTACACTACTGATTTTTTGCTAATCCATATCTATTGCTTGTCTTTGCTTGTCTCACAAGGGTAATCAAGATAGAAACCCCCTTCATCGGCCGGCCAATAGAAGGAGAAAGTTTGAGCTCACATCACACCCTGCTTATAAGGTATTCTTTGCTATTATCCTATTCTTTTGAGGTAACCTCTATGGCGATCACACTCCTAGAGTAGCATCTCATGCTCCCTCCCCACTTTTTATTTCATTATCCTTTAATCACATACTTGACCTGTGCAAACCTTGCAACAAGGGGGCGCGTTTCAGAGGCAATGGCGAAGCCATGCCGAATTTTCTTCATCCTCCTTCGACCCTAGCCTGAAGACAGAAGTATTAACTTCATTTTTATTCTATTTTAGATTCATTTCATCATCGTTTGCCCTCTTAACTTCGCCCCTACTTTTGGCAAATCATCACAGTTTGCTGGTTTTCTGCTACAACGTTGCAACGGGGGCATGTTCTTCAAGACGAGGCGGACTCATGCTTCATCCTCTTCATCCACTTTCAACTCCATATTGAACATGGGAGTATTGGCTTCGTTTTGATTATATGTGTGACTTGTTTCTCTCATCTTTCCCCCCTCTTCCAAGCCCCAACTTTTGAGGTTTCACCATGCTGTTCTGCACTTTTCTGAAACCCAGATTTCTTGCGATGAGAGCACGTTTACATCACCGGGACGAGCCCATGGTGCACTTCTGATCCGTCCTTCCAACTCCAGGCTCTTCAGGGAAGTATAATCTTTATTTTCCTCCGTTATGGGCTCATTATATTATCATATTCATGCATATATTTCTCCATCATTTTTACACTTTCATTCTGTTTTCACACTTAAGTCTCTGTTCTGTCACGTTCTACACCCCATTGTTTTCCTGTGTTTTCTACCCCATTTTTCACTGATGTATTCCCCATTTTAAACCCTCCTTTTTGCCCAAGTTTCAACACAATATTTTCACCTTTCCATAGCATCCTTTCGTTTCCTTTTTGGTGCCTTATTCAGTAATATATTTATCATTCTCTGAGTCCATTTTGTATTCTGTTCTGCATTTTCTGCACTATTTACATTTTCCCCCAACTCTCCAGCATCATAACTTTCTGTCCGGACCTCCTTTTGGAGTGATTCTTGTTCCTACGTCTTCACAACACTCAGGTCTTCTATCATCCCAATTTTCTCCCTAATTGGACTTCGTTTGCCCTGCTGTTCCTATCAATCTTTGCACCCTGTTTGCACTGTTTGTACAGTTTTCTACATTGTTCCTGCATGACTTGCACTTTTGCACATCGTTTATCTATGTTAATCATGACATGTTAAATCAGTATCTGTATTTTAATCTCATCACAATATACACACTTATTATTTTCACCCTTCCACAGGGGTTAAAAACCCTCCCCCGGTGAGTTTGCAGCTCTCAAAAAATTCCTGTACAAAAAGTCACACCAAGACGGTGTAAGAGACACTAACCCCCCAAGATAACAAAATGAGAGTTGAGAAAATTTGCATTACAAAGCAACTCTGCCCATTCCCTCACTCTATCACAAATGAAAGATACAAGAGATTCCTCCATTCTAGCCTCCCTCCTAAAAGTCTCTTTGTTCCATTCACACCACAAAGACAACAAGGTGGTATACAGGATCAGCCACCACACAACTCTATCACCTCTATGGGGCCACCTTCTGCCCCACGACCCAATGAAGTAATGCACCTTTGTCTGACTGCCAATGGCACAGTGGGCTCTCCTAGCAAGGCCCTCCCACACGTCCTATGAGTAGATACAACCTACAAATAGATGGTCTAGAGTCTCGTCCTCTTGACCACATAAGCAACAGGTCGACTGGATACCCGAAAGAAAATGAAGTAGCCTGTCCCGAGTGGGCAATCTCTCGTGGAAAATCCTCCAAGTGAGCAGCTTCACCTTCAGCGGACTCTGCGGCCTCCACACCTGAGAGGTGAGGCTGTGATGCACCCCTCTATCGGAGATAATGGAGTAAGCATACCTCCCTGAAAAAGTTCCCTCCCTACCCCAACTCAAAGTCCATGTATCCTCCCTATTAGAATGTGGAGTATAGACGAGGAGGAGGGGCAAAATGTCTTGAAACTGCTCCATCTCGACGATCCTGAGGTCTCTCCTAAAGGTCGTTGCCCAGGTGCCTCCTGAGAGCTAGGGGTCAAAAACTTGGGCGACCGACCCCAAGAGATCAGCTGAAACAATAAAAAAACTGGGGAAGGAAACCTTCAACGTAAAGTCTCTGCACCATCTTTCCTTCCAGAAAAGGCATTGGTCTCCTTTCTCTAGAAAGACCCAAACACCAGAGAAGATAATCCCTGCAAGACAATATACCACGCCAAATGAGGGAAGTCTGATACTGTGATATTGACTCCAAATCCCAAACTCTGCTTCTACTAAAATATCTCAGCCTGATAACCTGCGTCCAAAGGCCCTCGTCTCTTGCCCCTAACCTCCATAATCACTTGCACAAGAGAGTCAAATTGAAGTATAACATTCTTGATCCTCAAGCCTCCCTCTTCTTTATTGACAATCACCCTTCCTTACTTGACATCATACCATCCCTTACACAAATGATATGAATATGTAAAGCAACTAAGGAGGAGACCAAGCAGCACCCAAGCAGGAAAAACATAGCAGAAACTGCGAAAATAAAATGCACCTCAGGATGCGTACCTATAACTGGAGTAACAGTCGTATATACCCACGTCAGAAAGCCTAACGGTCCAGGGATGGACTGTTATAATAATGTGACGCACTTAGAGACGACCGCCAGAGAACCTAGGGAACCAGAAATAACAGGAAATAAAAGAAAAATCTAGGGGAAATACGGGAAAAGGAAGGAACAAATGGATGGCAGGTTTAACAGAGATGAAGAGGCACGATTGGCACTAGATGTCCCACCGTGATCGCCAAAAAATTCTATTGATTATTATTGTGTGATTCTTTTTCTTGCAAGATGAATATGATGAACTATGCAGATATGTGAATGAATGATGTAGTCACTCAACCAATAAGCATGTGCTACATGTACCTATGCAACCATCATGAAATCCAAGCATGGGCAAGCAATCTCTATCAAAACTAAGCTAAGTAAGTAATGAAAAACACACGCCGAGGCGTGGAGCAAGGAAAAAAAGAAAACACACAGCAAGAGGTGGAGCAAGTAAGTAAAGGAAAGATATAAAGGGAGAGAGAGCTATTGCCCAAACTAAGAAAGAACGTGATTGCCACTAAGGTAAATAACAAGTGAAAGACCTAAAAAGTACCTTAGAATAGGTGGATGAAGCACCCGCCCATAGGAGAGAGAAAATTAGGAACTACGATCTATAACTCTGTAAAGCGTAACGGACTAGCTTTGACATGCCACAGAAACGTAACGCGCTTCTCCTGATCCGCCAGAGGTCTGCAGAAAGGAAATTGGGAAATCTTTAACCACCACGCTTCCCAGCCGGCCAGAAAGCTTGGGCCTCATGCCTTGACCTTGAAAAACCTGCAAAAGAGTGTAGCAACCAAAGAAAAACACCCAGATTAGCCTTTGTAAAGTGTGGTAACTATAAACCCAAAAGAATTGAAGAGCATGGAAAAGAAAAGGGAGAGTATCAGGGGGTGGTGGTTTTTTAACCCCTCTAGGGTGTTTAAAAGATGGGAGAAGGATTCAGATGTATGCAACAAGAGAAAGAACGTGGGAGAATGAAAGGGAACATGTCATGGATGTTAAGAGAGGGAGAAATAGACTTATAAAGCCTTACAATTGCGTACATACTTTTCCAAGGATATGAACACAAATGAAAAGGACATAAATGCAAAATAAACGCACCAGTATGGGTAAATCAACCTGCTATAGTCAGAATACCCACCTGCAACCAGAGGAGACAAACTCTGCTGTCGATGAATAAGGAAATAAGTCTAGAAGTCTGGAGATTACATGACTATATAAATGGGCTAGATGAGTATGAACAACCCAAATTGCAACCATTGTTAATAAAAGATAATGTGCCATGGGAACAGCTCGAGCGGCTTACTCTGGAGCGTGAAGAAGAAAACCAGGAGAAGGCTGAAGAAGATAGTAGCTTGTTTTGGGGGTAGGCACCACCTAAGAAGGAGTAAAAAAAGAAAAGAAAGGCTTAAAGCTCTAAGTGGGCCACAATATTCTTTTGTAATACTTTGTCAGCTCTCTTCAGCCTACCCGAGGAAGACATATGCTTCACCCCTGTTGTCGAAGCAAACCAGGCTAAAGTCCCAGCTACTGCACATGCCACTCGGTCAGGATGAAGATGGGGACGTCTACCACCAGCTAATCATAATATTATTTTCAGGGGGGAGCAGCCCTACCAGATGCCCTTGCCAGAGGTCAAAGGGCTCCTCCACCAGGGCTGTACAAGCAAGACAATGAGGGGAACGCGGCTCCCTCTCTTGCTAAATTTATCAAAGTAGCTAAAGGGAAGTGCTCTTGCGTAGGAGCTAGTTTTGAGAGTGGGGGCAATTTCCAGCACCCTCCCCGATCGATGGGATGTTGAGATGAAGATGAGACAAGCCCCGCTTTAGGTCCCAAGGGCTAAGTGGAGGTGGAGCAAAAGCTCAATGAGGTCGGGTCGTCAGAGGCTGAAGTACAAGACCCTCCTAAGCTCAGGTGGGTGGAAGAGATGAAGCTCTCCAATGTCCGAGCCGGAAGCTGGATTATGAAGTGATTGAATAAGCTCCCAGCAAGGTTTACTATTTGGGAGATCCTCTCCCGAAGTGAAGAAACCCAAAAGGCCATCATTACGGCCCTGTAAACGCTAACACAATATGAAAGCCACTTTGCCGAAGCATTGCCAGCAAGTGTAACATTCATTGAGGAAGACATGCTGCTTCCTTTCGTCAGCCACAACAGGTCACTATACATGAGAGGACGGTTGAATGGTCAATAAATAAATAGAAGTTTAGTGAATCCGGGTGTGGCCATCAACATACTCCCCTACTGGATCTATAAAAAATAGTACTTTGATGTTCACCTCACTAAAGTCAGAGATATGCATATCGCCAGCTTCTATCAAAAATTTGAAGTCTCGTTGGGAGTGGCTGAGTTCACCCTCACAATGGCTGACTTCACCACAAGGGTGCAATTTCATGTTATCAACTCCAGCACCTCGTTCAAGGCGCTACTCGGCCGGCCATGATTGCATGCGAACTTGGTGGTGCCATCCACACTACATCAATGTATTAAATATAGACGGGATGGAAAGTAGGAGAGGATATTTGCTAACCTCCACCCATTTGAAGTATTTGAGTGTCACCTCCTGGATGCCTCTCTCTACATGGAGCAGCCTCAGAAGCCTACCAAGTTGAAAGCCCCTGCCAAGTGAACAAAAGGAACCTTAGGTGACAATTGGTTTCCACTACCACCGCAAGGATATACAAGCCCTCGAGTTGTACCACACATTGCTAGCACAAGCGATATTGGCAGAATTGCACCACTTGTCATATACCCCAAGATGAACGAAGCCAGGGTCTAGGAGGTCTACAGGCACACTAGGGTCCCTGAAGGGCTTATCAAGCCGATCGCAAGCCTTAACAGTTCAACGGTCGAGGCCTGTGAGATACTGGAGGTGGCTGATCCGGTAGGCCCCACCAGCATATTCTATGAGGTGGGGGAGCATCCTGCACAATGAGATAATGACTGCTATATCCCAGAAGAGTTGGATAATCCAATGGTCCCAATCCAGGGCCTGGAGTTCACGACAGCAAGGGTAGTTGAGATGTTTAAGAAAATGAAGATTCCATCTCTCCAGCCCTGAGAAGAAAAAGAATCCTTCAAGAAGCTTTGGTACCTTGTCAATCTAGATACGGAGCTGAAGCGCATCTCTCCGAACCCTGGGCTAGGATTCACCCATGAGGAATATTACTACGGGGGGTGCCATGAAGGGGATGTAATCATTGTATTCATCCCACCAGCTGAAGACATACTGTGGGCAACTTATGATGACTACCCGATAGAATATGAGTGTGCAGAGTCACCTCAACAAACACTAGAATTATTATCGTCAGAACTGCATAAGCCACATGAGTCAGAAGCCTTGATCGTGTGCAGGTGCTAGGAAGGTCTTTCATGAAGAAGAGGCATTTGAAGCCAAATTTGATACAACCAGCATTAATTAGTGAGGTTGAAGGTTCTAAACAGGGAGGGAGCTGCCCTAGTCCTTGCTTAGCACCTGTCATGCCACTGATGCAATCAGAACTGATCATGGAAATGCCCAATGGACGCAATTAGACTATATCTCTCATAGAAGCCATGTCTGAACAGAAGTAGGCCACTCCTGTTGAAGACTTGGAGTTGAGCCCTCCCACCTTCGGGCCCGTCTTGAGTACATTAGCTGAGGTTGGAAGTTTGGATTGTTCGTCAACTTAGTGGTCGGCACTTCTATAGCGGCCCGAGTCAAAGACTTCCTCAGAAGACTAGGGGCAATGCAAAAGGAGAGCTAGAAGTTTCGGAAGCATAAGAGGATGATGCAGATTTCATTGACCTATAGCCAGCGCCTCCAAAAATTGAAGATGGTAGCCAAGCCACGATCGACGAATTAATTGAGATAAATCTAGGGAGTGAAGATGATCCCAGGCCTACATTGTAAGGGACCATCTCTCTTTAGAAGAACGAAAGTTGTACATATAGTTACTGCAAGAATTTCGGCACTATTTTGCCTTGAATTATCAAGAAATGTCATGGCTCAATCCTGCAATGTCACAGCACATCCTATCCATAGAGTTGAGGGTCAAACCTATGAAGTAGCCATCCTGGCGCATGAGACCAGAGCTGATCACACAGATTTGCAAAGAAGTTGATAAGTTGATCGGCGTGGGCTTCATCGAAGAAAATCAATACACCACCTGGCTGGCAAATATTGTGCCCGTCAAAAAGAAAAATGGGCAAATAAGGATCTGCGTGGATTTTTGAGACCTGAACAAGGCCTACCTGAAGGATGACTTCCCGGTGCTGATAACAGAAGTCATGATTGCCAGTTCCTGCTTTTCCAAATTCTCAGTATCAGGTATATTTTGTTGCTCAGCTATATCAAGCAACTCAGGAACGAGCATGTCGTTAAGTTGTAAAATGTCGTACATAGATAGACGTTAGGTTAATAGTCAAACACTAATTCTCTGCAGGGCGCTCTCGGCCATGACCCGGTCGGAGCGGTTCATGCCGCCCCGATCCCCAACCTTGAACTGCTGACCCATCCCGGCGATCCCCGCTGCCCCGTGGATCGGGGCGTTGGGGAGAGTAAATCACCGTTTACCTATCAAGTCAACAACAATTTACCCGACCAGCATAAAAAGGCCCGCCGAAGCGGGCCGGAGCCTTCATTGCTTCTTGGTCAGGACCACTGGTGTTCCCGTTCGATCCTGCACCGCCTGCAGCGTGCAGTCGCCTTTCGCTTGCGACATCGTCGTCGCGCTGGCCAGCGAGCCCGCAGGCACTTCGAAGGGGGTGAATGGTGCCGTTTCAACCTGGCCGGCAACTGCGACGTACGCCTGCGGGAAACTGATTTCGGCGCCGCTGGTATTTCGGATCGTTAGCCCGACGCGCGTGTATCGGCCTGACGCCGATTCCTCGCACGTGAACGAGACCAGGTCGGCGGTGAGCTGCGGCGCGGCTACGGGTGCCGGGGTAGGGGAGGACTGCGCAGTGGCGCCGGCGGACGTGGCTTCTGGCCTTTCGGTGAGCGCCTTCCCGCACGAGTAGATCAGCAGCAGCAGAAAGGCCAACACGATCCAGCCGATGATCTTCCAGGGGTTCATTGCCCACCTCGCTTATGACGCCGGGAGACAGTCCTCCAGGCTGCAACCTGTCATCGCCGCTTCGACGTAGCCCTGCATCCGGTCGTGCAAGTCCGCGAGCTGCGGCTCGGAGAGGTCGAACATACTCCCCACGCCGCGGCTGTCGAGGAAATGCGCGATCGCCGACTGCCACGAGTAGGTCTGCGCCACGCGCACGATCGCGCGTATCTGGACGGCGCGCTCGGAAGTGTCGAGGACGGGGCCGGAGACCTGACGCTCGCAGTCGTCGAACGCGCGCCACGCGCGCATCGCTGAACCTTCGAGGTCGCGCTCGGGAGCGTCATCGCGCCCGACCACCCGCAGCTTTGGCGGCTTTCGTGCCCCGCGCCGTGCGCGCTTGGCCACCAGCTGGGCCAGCTTGTCCAGTTCCTCGATCTCGTTCAGTTCCACCTTTCTCTCCCCGCTGCAGCGCGTTCGCGAAATCGACAACGTTGGCGCGGGTTGCTTTCGTCTGTCCTCGAGCGAGCAGGAACATGTAGGCGGCCACGACAACGTCGCTATGCCGTTCTGGGTCGAACGTCTCGTCGTCGAATTCGAGGAACGCGCGTCGGCCGAGCTGGATAGCTGCGGCGATGATCTGCGGATCCGGTCTCTGAGCCTGAGACATGGGCTTCGATTCACCTTTCCCGGTAATCAGCCATTCAAGGCTGACCCCGTAGTGGCGGCTCCAGAGGTACAGCGGGAGCCCGCCTGGCGTCTTGGTTCGGCCGCTCTCGATCTGCGAAACGCTCTGCTTCGTCGTCCCGCCAATGCGCGCGGCCTCGACCTGGTCGATTCCGGCTTTGTCGCGCAGGTCCTTCAGTCGAGCCCCAATCCCCATGTCAATAAGTGTTGACCGGGAGCGGTAAATAGTGGTTGACGACTACGGTAAACGATGATTTACTTCCGGCATGAACATGACCAAGCGCTCCGTGAAAGCCGCCCTCGGGTTCGAGATGGACATCGAGCTGGCCAAGTTCCTGGGCATCTCGAAGCAGGCCGTCAGCCGCATGGCCGACGACGAGCCGCTCCCCGAGGGCCGCCAGTGGCAGCTCCGCGCCAAGCGCCCCGACCTGTTCCCCGCGCCGAAGCTTCCGTCTGCTGCTTAACACCTGGGCTGCGCTCCGAAAGGACCGCGGCCTTTTTCGGCTTCGCCGCCGATAAACGCTGATAACACGCTGTATCGGGGGATATCGTGACCCAACTCTCTCTGACCTTCGAACCCGGCCTGGCCCAGAAATACCGGGACTTGCGCGAGTGCTTCGCCGCGCGCGTCTACGCCACTGGGCTGGGCCGGGTAGCGGCCGCGGTCGACGTCCAGCCGTCGAACCTGTCGGCCATGCTGGCAGGCGAGCGGAACCTCGATACCGGCGTCGTCGAGCGGTACATGGCGCACTTCGGCGACACCCTGCCGGCGCAGTACATGGCCGCGCGATGGCTCCAGGACGCCGCCACGATCCAGCAACAGGCGATGGCGCAGATCCCTGCGCTGGTGGCCGACCTGCAGCGCCTCGCCGCGCTCGCAGGGCAGGGCAAGTAGCCATGGCCGGGGGAATCCAAGGGGATCAGGGAAACACGCCGGCTGCGTTCTGCGGCCTATGCAAGGCGCTGGCCGAGCGCGGCCCCGTGCTGACCGATGACGAGCGCGCGGCGTTCAACGCCATGCGGGCGAGGGAGATGGCGAAGGCTGAGGTCAGGCGCGCCCCTGAGTCGCCGCAGGGCGATCTGCTGGAGGCAGCGTGAGCAACCACGAGCACACCATCGGCGAGGCTGCAGACGCCGCGCTGGAGCGCCTGAAGCGCGCTCCGCTGGTCTGGATCGAGGATGGGTTCTTCATCGTCCGCGACGAGCGCACCCCGGGCATGCGCTACGACTTCCGGTGCAAGGGCGCCGGCGAAGCGCTGGCGTGGGTGGAGCACCTGTCGGAGAAGAGCTGGATCACGACGGAGCATCTGCAGCAGTTCGCCTCCCTGGCGATCGAGACCTTCGGGGTGCGCCGGCCGTGAACTACTTCGAGTTCTACCCTGGCGACTACCAGCGCGACACCACCGATCTGTCGCTCGCCGAGCACGGCGCCTACCTGCTGCTGCTGTCCCTGTACTACTCGACCGGCGAACCCCTGCCGGCCGACCTTCCGGCCCTCTATCGGGTGTGCCGCGCCATGACTTCGAAGGAACAAACGGCCGTGAAATCGGTCGCAAATCGGTTCTTTCCGGTGGGCGTCAATGGACTGCGAAATAACGCTCGCGCGGACGCCGAAATTTCGAAGGCGAAAAGGCGGATCGAAACGGCGAAAGCCAATGGCGGCAAGGGTGGCAGGCCAAAGAAGGAAAACCCAGCCGGTATCCCAGCGGGTAACCCACTGGGTATCCCAGCAGAAACCCAGCGGGGTACCCAGCCGGGAACCCACTCTGGTGAAGCTCTCCAGATCCCACACGCCATAGAGCTAACACCCCCTGACGGGGGTGTAGTCCCCGGCAAGCCGGCTCCGCCTGACTGCCCGCATTCGGACATCATCGGCCTGTACCACGAGATCCTTCCGGAGATGACCCGGGTCCGGGATTGGGGTGAGGACCGGCAGACCGCCCTGCGAACCCGCTGGCGTGAGGACGCGAAGCGCCAGTCCCTCGACTGGTGGCGTCGGTTCTTCGGCTACGTCCGCAAGTGCCCGCTGCTGATGGGCGAGGTGCCTGGCAGGGATGGCGGGTCGCCGTTCATGGCCGACCTGGAGTGGCTGATCCAGCGCAAGAACTTCCGCAAGGTGATCGAGGGCAAGTACGAGCAGCGGAGGGCCGCGTGATGGACGGCTCCCCGTTCGAAGGCCGCGCCGATGCGCGGGTCGAGCAGCTGCGCATCCCGCCGCAATCCGTCGAGGCCGAGCAGGCGGTGCTTGGCGGGCTGATGCTCAGGCCGGAAGCCTGGCCCCTCGTGTCGGAGCTGCTGGCCGAAGGGGACTTCTACCGCCGCGACCACCAGCTGATCTGGCGCGCGATCAAGGCGCTTGGCGAACGCGGCCGCGCGATCGACGCGGTGACCATCGGCGATTTCCTTGTCGCCAAGGGTTTCGGCGAACAGGTTGGCGGTGGCGCGTACATCGTCGAGCTGGCTGCGACGACGCCGAGCGCGGCCAACATCGTGGCCTACGCCGAAATCGTCGGGGAGAAATCCCGGATGCGGCAGCTGATCGAAGTCGGCACCGGGATGGTGAACGACGGCTTCCAGCCCGATGGACGCGAGTTTGCCGAGATCCTTGCTGACGTGCATGGGCGCGTCGTTGAGCTGCAGCCGGCCCAACGCGGCGGCCTGCGGCTGGCTTCCGAGTCGCTGGGCCGCTGGTACGACGACTTCTGCGAGCGCTACGACAACAACCGACCGATCACCGGACTCCCGACGCCGTGGAAGGAGTTCAACCGGATCACCCACGGCCTGCAGCCGGCGACCCTGTACCTGATTGCATCGCGTCCGAACATGGGCAAGAGCGTTGCCGGCGGAAACCTCGCGATGTTCACGGCGCTGCGGGATGACGCCACCGCGCTGTTCTCCGTGGAGATGAGCGAGGCCGAGTGCCACGCCCGCAACATCGCCTCGTTGGCAGAGATTCCGCACGACTGGGTTGTCGCCCCGAACCGCCAGGAGGACCACACCGCTGCGCTGAACGAGGCACGACGGAGACTCAATGCCGCGGCGCTGTGGATCGACGACACCCCCGGGCTGACGGTTCGCCAGTTCGAAGCGCGCGCGCGCCGCCGGCACCAGCGCAATCCGCTGCGGTTGATCGTCATCGACCACATCCACGACTTCACGATCGATCCGAAGCTGGCTCGGTTCGAGATCGGCCGCATCGCCCAGTGCGCGAAGGGGCTGGCGAAGGAATGGAACATTCCCGTCGTCGCCCTGGCGCAGCTGAACCGGCAGGTTGCAGGCCGCGGCGACAAGCGCCCCACGCTCTCAGACCTGCGCGAATCGGGCGAGCTCGAGCAGAAGGCTGACGTGATCGTGTTCCTCCACCGCGAGGACTACTACGACACGCCGCAGGAAAAGACCCACCTTCAGGGCGTAGTCGAGATGCACTTCGCGAAGGGCCGAAACATCCGGTCCGGCGAGCGCATTTACCTGCGTAATCGCTTCGACGAGATGCGCTTGGACGATTGGGAAGGCCCGCTCCCGTCGGCCCCGAAGGCGAAGGCGAAAGGAGACGTAGGGTTCGATCCCGGCGATGACGAGCGCAAGGACATCTTCGGGTGAGCATGACCGACGCCCAGCGGAAGATTCGCGCCAAGCGCGCACGCCGCCCAATCTACCTGATGGTCGCGCGCCTCGTGGACCCGCGCACGGGTGAAGAGGTCGGCTGCCTTCGTCCTGCGAACGACATCGACCAGCGGCTGATGCGAGAGCGCCGGTTCGCGGTCGGCAAGGAAATCAGGGCCGAACTGAAGCAGCCGCGGAATATCGCCTTCCATCGGCTGCTGCACGTCATCGGCAACCTGCTGGTGGACAACGTCGACGAGTTCGCCGGCATGCAGGGCCACGAGGCGGTGAAGAAGGTCCAGGCGAAGGCGGGAGTTTGCTGCGAGCCGGTGATGGTCGACATGGGAACGATCCGCTTCGGCGAGATCGAAGTGCCGGTCGGCGAAGTGCCCGTCCAGCAGCCCCGAAGCCTCGCGTTCGACGAAATGGAGGAAGACGAGTTCCGCGTTCTGTTCGACGGCGTCACGGCGTACATCGGCGAGCACTACGCCAGCGTGATGCTGGACGACGTGCGCTCGGAATACTGGTTGATGGTCAATGGGGAGGCGGCATGAAGCGCGGCCGCAGCACTGGCAACCCAACGAAGTCGCAGCAGGCACGCATGGACGCCATCCGCGAGCTCGGCTGCGTCATCGCGCAAATGCGCGGCATCGGCTTCGTGCCAGCAGAAATCCACCATCTCACCAGCGGCGGGCATCACGGCCAGAAACGGCGAGGACACGACTTCACCATCGGCCTGAACTCGTGGAGCCATCGCGGCGTGCCGCTGCCGGGATGGAACGCGGCGCATTGCGAGCGCGTGTTCGGCCCGAGCTACGCACGCGAGCCGCGGAGATTCCGAGAAGAGATCGGCAGCGACGAAGTGCTGCTGAATTTCCAGAACAAGCTGCTCGGCATTCCGAGCGAGGAAGCGGCATGATCCTGGCGATCGATCCCGGCACTACCCAATCTGGCGTCGTCCTGTACGCGAACGGGCGAGTCGTAGAGGCCGGCACGCACGACAACGCGGCAGTGCTTCGGATCGTTCGCGAGTCCGAGGCGGACGTCCTCGCGGTCGAGCGCTTCGAAGCGCGCGGGATGGCGATGGGCGACGAATCGGTCGTCACGGTCATCTGGACCGGTCGGTTCCAGCAGGCGTGGCGCTCGCCGGAGTCCGTGGTGCTGGTGAAGCGCTCGGCGATCAAGTCGCACCTGTGCGGGACGCAGCGGGCGAAGGACACGAACGTACGCGCAGCGCTGCTCGACCTGTTTGGCGGCAAAGATCGCGCCATCGGCAAGAAAGCCGCGCCCGGTCCGCTGTATGGCGTGACCTCGCACGCATGGGCAGCGCTGGCGGTAGCGATCACGGCATCGCATCAGCAGCACGCCAAGGCCGCATGACCGATGCAGCCCAACACCGCCAGGCGAAGCGATACGCGGCAGCGCGACGGAAGCGAGGTTCCTGCTTCGCATGTAGGCACCGAGGGCAGACCGGCGACGCCTTCCACTGCCGCAACAACCCGACGCGCCAGCATCCGGCCTGCGAGACCGATGGCGGCGTCCGATTCACGTTCGATCCGAGTGTCCTAGGGGAATTCGCAGATGGCTGACGATCGCGACAAGGCAAGGCCGATACAGGAGCGCATCGCCGCGCTGTTCGGCTCGGGCTCCTACTTCGACCCGCGCGATGGCGCCGGCGGCACCGGCCCGGCGAGCATCAAGCACCAGGACGTCGCCGCGGCCCTCGGGTACGTCGCTGCGAAGCTGGGCAGGGTGGCCGCGCTGGTGCTGGAGACGCATTACGGCTCGACGCTGGCGCACGAACGCGAACTCGCGAAGGCCTGGGAGGCGCATGCGCAGGTGCCGACCAGCAACGCGCAGGCGGTCATCCTGACCAGGTTCGCCGGCGCGCTGGCCATCCGACAGCTGGCCGGGCTGAAATACAACACCACGCAGTACGCCGAATACGCCTACCTGCTGTTCTCCCGTCGCGAGGCGCTGCAGCATCGAGTCGCGGAGGCCGGTTCATGGATGGAGGCCATCCGGTCGGAGGCGCTGGGCGAGTTCCGGAAGCAGCTGCGCGAGGAAGCGATGGCGCGCGAGAAGCGGAGGGAGCAGAAGAAGCTGGACAAGGCAGCATGAACTTGGTTTAGATTGCTGTACCGCGGCGGGAATCGACATGAGCCAAATTCGCATTGAAGTTTTTCCGGATGTTGGCTTCGGTCAGAGAACGAGGGTATTTCGCGATGACGTGGAAATCGAGGGCGTCACTCGATTCGAGATAATTGGCGACAAGGCAGGGCGCAGGCATGAGGTTAGACTGACATTCCTGGTCGAAGAGGTTCTCGTGGATATGACTGTTGGCTCCCCCGCTCATGGCGTCGTGGATACGCCAAGTGCGTATGCACTCACCAAAAATTGGATTTTCATTCCTTAGTATATGCTGTGACGCACATATATTTAGAATCAAGGTAGCATTATTTAGCAAGGAAGCATGGTCCTAGAAAGTAGAAGGAAGTGCATTAATATATAGTATAAGCAAGCATGCAAGCAGGGTGAACAAGCATTCAGAATCAAAAGGTATGCAAAGATTTTTTTGTCCTTTTTCTTTTTCTCTTCTTTCTTTTTTCTTCTCTTTTTTTCTTCTTCCTCTTCTTCTTCCTCTTTTTTTTATGTGGCTTAATAAGCTTACCCGCAAGCCAGCTATTTTGTAGGTGGGTAGCTGATGCCACGGCGATGGAGAGAAGATGCTATATATGTTGTGGTGAATCCCCAGAGGGATCAAGGGTCGGTGTGGAACCAAGGGGGGTCTTTTTGTTCATTGGCTAGAAGAACAATTCCGGGCCAATGGTAAAATGACAGTCGGCTCAGACCAAAGGTCGTGACACCGAATGACTTGGCTTAGACGTAAGGTCATGATGCCAAGGGAAAATTTCTTAATCTGCTTAGGCGGAGAGTCATGATGTTGGACAACTTGGCTTAGACAATATGTCGTGTTCCCAAGATAAAGTATTTACCGGCTTAGGCAGAGAGCCATAATGCCGGGTAACTTGACCTAGATGGTGTGTCATGATGCTAAGGTAGAATATTTATTGACTTAGGCAGAAAGTCATGATGCCGGACAACTTGGCCTAGACGGTATGTCATGATGCCAAGACAGAATATTTACCGACTTAGGCGAAAAGTCATGATGCCAAATAACTTGGCCTAGACGGTATGTCATGATGCCAAGGCAGAAGGGTTTGTTTGTTGGTTTAACTAGATGGAAGGGTAGAGCCACAGATAAAAATGGTCTTTTCGTTCTCCGGCCAGAGGTAGGGTCTGAAATGAAGGTAAAGGGGTCCTTTTGTTCTCTAACCGAATGAAAGGTCCCGGCAAAAGGTAAAAGGGGTCTTTTAATTCTATGGCCAAATGAAAAGTCTGAGCCAAAGGTGAAGGGGTCTTTTTGTTCTCTGGCCAGACAAAAGGTTATGAGCCACTTGTAAAAAGGGTCTCTTTGTTCTCTAGTCGAATGGAAAGTCCGCCAACACAGCTTGCATCCGCTGGGCACCACAGCTTGCCTACAAACTTCTCCTGTTGCGCAGCCATTTTGGCGGCGTCAAGCGCCTGCTCCACGGGTGACCTCCCCCGAGGCTCTACAGCAGCCCTGGGCGAAGTAGTGGGAGTGGATGGCGGCTAGGACCCGACCCAGGCTCCACCTACTGTAGGAATCGGTGAAGGCGGGGGCTTGTCCCTAACTGATGAACATGGAAGACGTCAGGGTGTGAGCGGCCCGTGCTAAGACAAAGATAAACTCCACCCGAAAAATAACCTCAACAAGGGGAAATCTCATCTGCGGGTTGGCTCGGTTCGGCCCGGCCAACCTCAAACTCCTCAAAGGATGGGATGCAAGGTGGTGAGGGAACAGTCTTTGCAGCCTAGGCAGCCTCCGCTTTCCGGCACTTGGCATCCCGCCGTCCAGCGGCCTGCGCCTCGCCCAGGGCCTTCTTCACCGGCGATTTCGCCTGAGGCCTCTTCACAGGATGAGGTAACGGGGTTGTGGTCGGGGCTGCTGGCGCCTCATTAAAATAAGCTGGTTTCTCCACTTGCCGGAGAAGATTGCGGTACGTCGCCAGCTGGGTGCTGTCTGGGTGGTCTGTAAAAAAAAAAATACAAAGGGAGCAAGTAGTTAGCTATCATTCGGTGCTCAATAATGACCGGCAGGGACAAAAGAAGACATAAGGTAGGCGCGCACTAATACGTACCGTGAGGGCCGATATATAGTCGAAGTGAGATTGGCCAGTAGCTTAGGGAGGGCGCCTGGTCCCGACGAGCCGCCTCCCAAACCAGCCAACACACGTCCCCAATCATCCGGCAGCGGTCAGCAAGGACGACCAGGTCGGCATGCTTCTTGGCTAACAGGTGGCAGTACAGATTGAAGTGGTCCATCCCCCACCCTTCGGCATAATGATAGGCCACATGCAGTTGCTGCCCTAGGATGGCCGCTGACCGAGCCTCGATTGTCAGCCCGTGCACCCTCAAAAGGACGTAGAGCCAGGTGGTATCCGCGTAATTCTGTGGCTTCCACTTGTCCCTCCTCATGAAGGTGCGGTAGGGGCAGATCGTGTCCTTCTCGGCCCACCAACTGGTCGCAAGAGTGCCCTCCTCTTCTGCCGGCAGCGGGTAGTTGATCAGCTCCAGGCGGTCCGAGCCGACGCGGCAAAGGTCCCACAAAGTCTTCTTGAAGTCATCCTTCGCCACGGTGGAGGTAGGGGGGTGGTTCCCTAGCTCGTGTACTTTATTTCTCGTGAGTTTGGTAGCCTGAGGCCTGTCAAGAGGGTCTATTTTCTGGTCGGGGTTAAAATGGGTGACTTTGGGGTGTGAGCTAAATTTTGAGTTTTAATCGTATTTTTGGGACTTGAGTGGGTCCTCTCGGTGCTAGAGAGGTTGGGGAAGGATTTCTCCTTGTTTTCCCGTCACTTGGGGGTGATTGGAGTGTGGAATGACTTTTTCCGCGTGGTTCGTCGATTTCGGGGTCGGTTTCATATCGCGGTCATAGCAGGGCCACATTCTTCAGGAACATGGTGTATCATGTGGGCGCGTTCATCGAAGAAGATGAACAGTAAGGCGATTAGGGTTGCAGTCAAGGCGACCACCGCGTCTAGGAATGCGGTCGCCAGGTCTGCCGCGTCAACGTGCTAGCGTGGCTAAGGCGCCCACCACATCAATGATCTAACGCGGTCAAGGAACGGGGCGCGACTATGGTCGCGGCCCTCAGGCAGATCGCGTTACCCTGCCATCGCGACTGTCGGAGTGGTCGCGTTCTATTAGAACGCGGTGCCAGTGTTGGGCGCGTTCTGTTCTTCCGCCCCCATGCTTCATTCGAGTTGTCTTGAGCCCCGGTCGACCCGATAGTGACCCAGTGGTCGACCCTAGGCCTCGTGGATGTCCCAGACACCTGTGGGTTCTGTGTTCAAATTTTTGGGATGTCCGGAGGTGCTGAGTTACCTCGATTAGCATGTCGTGGGTCTTAGGGGTCTGGATGACCCCATGCGTTCCGAGTTTTCGTGCTTTCACTAGATCGAGTCGCCGCGAGTCGGTATGAGTGCGGAAGGCCTTCCCCACACGACATGGGTTTCTCCGAAAAATATTTTTCGTGTGGGCTATGTGATTGGCCTTGGATTTTGAGTCCAGTCACCCAGTCTGAGGCTGGAGGTTTCTCATTTTCTCCCATGGTTAACAGATTAACTCAGTGGCTGAATACATGCGTGATATACTTGTTCATCAAAACGTCTATTGACATCATCTCTTGATTATGATTATACACATTCTCTCTATAGAGTCATTTTACGCGTACATGCATAGCTTATTACATTTCATGATAATGAGTAAATTACTTAAAGCCGTGCTAGTATTTGAGATTTAACACCTAATAACAGCAAAAGGCCGCCACTGGGAATGATTTCCCTTAATGTTGAAGTAGGTCCTGTTGCCATTCATACAGAGTTTCACATCCTCGACATGGACCCCACATTCAAGGGCATATTGGGTCGTCCTTATATAGAGACAATGAATGCCATCCCTTCCACTAACCACTAATGCCTAAAGTTCCCATATACGGGTCGGATTGTCAAGGTGTTTAGTATGCCCCTGCTCCCCATGGTGGATGCTATTACCACTTCATTGCCCTCTGTCTTGCTGAGCCATAGGCATATTCTTTCACTACTGGATGTGTGTGACCCCAGCCTTACCTCACCAACACAAAAGAAGTCACTTCCTGGGCTAATGTCACGTCTCCCTTCCCGTTCAAAGGGATGGGAGATCATGAAGAACTTGGGCTACCAGCAAGGAAAAGTCTCGGGGCACAATTACAAGGAAGACTGAGGCCGATGAAGAAGGCAAAGGTAATCCTTAGAGTCGGCCTAGGCTTTGAAGGCCCGATTGAGGAAGAAGGAAAACCTCTTGAATGGTCTTTGTATTCACACTTCAAGAAGGGGCCTGTTGTTCAAATGGGGGACAATCCACAAGAAACACGGGGTAGTCATAGGTTGTATACATGGCTGAGGGATGCTCGAGAGCTTTTAAAAGAGGAAAGATTGATGAGCCGGAGTGCGAATGGTATAAGTGGTTTGATATCCAAGATGTTTCCATCTCACTAGAAAGAATGTTCTCACCTCCGCATCTAGAAGGGCCGCCTCCGAACTCCGTGATGCCAGGAGAAACCATAACTGTTGCCAATGCTCCAAACCATCATAGCCAAGGGGACTTTATCATCGACGGATCATCGTCTATCACCAACTATGCCATCGGAGGATCATTAGCCGTCATCCTCTCTATTCACTCATCTCAACCTTTGCTGCTATCTTCTTTCTGGGCCAGACGGTTGTCTGATCATCTTCCCTGGTCCCCTTCTCTCCTTACCTTCCTGCACAGGTTTTTCAATGTCACGTCCCGAGATTATGCAGCGAAAATAATCGGGAACGCGAACAGCCAGCATGGTAAGCCTCGAGCAAGCAATATAA
The DNA here is from genome assembly GCA_024336825.1 of Amorphophallus titanum. Lineage (NCBI taxonomy): Eukaryota > Viridiplantae > Streptophyta > Magnoliopsida > Alismatales > Araceae > Amorphophallus > Amorphophallus titanum. Next base: position 9,899,311 of record JANBPO010006859.1, on the reverse strand, counting down.
TCAGAGCACAAGAACAATCACACAAAGTAACTTCACAATAATTTAATCAACCTTCTCTTCCCTTTCATATTAAATAATTGAGATTTACCTAATGTAATGTCAAAAATAGCGTATCTACAGTTGTCCCACCTTGGCGTCTACTTTACAGGGGAATGACATGTAGTGGAATGGAACGAAATGAAGTGTATTAGAATGAAGTGAGAATGGATTGATAAGTAGATGCCAAGGTGTGATGAGACACGCTTTTAACATTACACAGTTGGAATTTTTTAGGAGTTTTAATGAAACAACATTGAAGAAGGTTCTCCGAAATCGATGATTATTTGGGTGGTAAACAAACAAGGAAGGGAATAATGTGCGCTCAAGCACGACAGGAGAAGAGACCAACTACCGTGTGCAGAAGTACCCGGGGTCGTGAACCTACAGGTTTCACCATTGGGGAGAGGTGACCAGCTAATGTGGAAGTGCTACGGCCAAGGTGGGTCCAATGGAGTAAAAGAAAAGGAATAGCTGATAATAAATCCAAACAAGGGTCTTTTCCAGAGAAACGGCTCAAAGTAGCCTCAAGGAAACTAAGTACTTGATTCGGAATGGAATGTCTCATATCAATTAAAATTCGAGCATAGTGGCTCTCACAATCGAATTAAGTGAATGATCTTCCACAATGATATCAAGGTCCTACATGAATGCATGTTAGATTAAAAGAAAAAATTAAAATAAACTAAAATAGAAAATAACTAAAGATAATATTGTTAAGTTGTTAAGAATGGGCCAAGACACCAATTCCGTGGACCGATATTGAGCCGAAGCCTATTTATACACGCACCGAGCCACAGAATGGAACCGTCGTCCCTAAAATACTACAATTTGACAGCCTATCCGTACGACCTAAACTATGAAATTATCACCATTTTTGTAAGAGGAGAACTAAAATTTTAGATTCATTTAAATCGCAAGGTCCTTGACATGCTTTAATAGTGTAGGTATCGTATAATAAAATGTATGACATGGTGGGGGTTCAATCACTGTGGGTACCAAAACTTGGTGCTCACATCCTGACGACGAAGCCATTTTTTTCTTTCTTCTTCCTTTTTTCATTTTTCTGGGGACCCTGCACTCAGAGGTTAGCACAGTAGAGACATAAAAATAAAATGGCATTCAACTGTATTAGGAGATTGGCACACCAAATAATGATTCGAAATGGCAGGAGAAAACGCAACACAAGACAGTGCAAGAAGAAGCACAGAACCTACATCTACCCCAAATGCTACTCGACCGAGCCTAGTCTTGGCTCGGGAGTAGGAGGGGGACAAGTGGAGAGGGGGATTTCTACTGCCCGTATAGAGCGGCCAAACGAGGTCCTGACAGACCAAATGAGGCCTAGCTCCCACAAGTGACAGCCCCTCCGAGGGCCTACTAAGCCCAATAACCTACTCGAATCAAGTGCTTTCTAGGCGACCTTCGGGTTCGGAAGTTCGAGCATCAAATCGGTCGAGAGGTCCCTGTAGGACCCTTGCGCCCCACCCTAGCCTTGTGCCTGTCGCTCGAGAAACCCCCCTTTGAGCCCGTGCCCACCGCTCGGATCGACTGGCGGAAGCTTATCCATGTGATCCTTCAGTGTCTTTTAAGAGCAGGAGATCGTGGAGATAATGGAGAGTTAAGAGTCCCCATGTCTTGAAGAGCCCACGAAGAGGATGTAACCTCCACTGAAACTCCTCGCCTCACAGGGCTCTTACGGCTCGTAAATCACTATATAAACCCGGGAGGCCCTCCTACGAAAGGTAAACACTATTAAGTGATATTAACTCTAAGCTAGAACCACTTCACCACTTGGTGGGGAGGAATCTCGCGCCCTCATCTCCTCCTCTCTCTCTTGCACCAGAGTTCTACCTTAATCATTGACTTAAGCATCGGAGGGTTTCCCCTGGGGATCTATCCCTGGACACCTCTGACTCATTTCTCTCCTTGCAGTTCTACTATTCGTGGTCATCGTCTTCGGCTCAGGCATAGCGCGAGATAACCCCTCTTCATCTAGCGCCGTCTGTGGGAACGGAACAAAGAGCTAGCATGGTGGGAAGGAGTTCCAGTAGGAGGACTGTCAGTGACAAAGGGAAAGCCGTGGTGATGGAAGAAGGTGCACCTTCCCATCCCATGGGGAACGTCCCATCCCGCAGCAGCAACCCAACCGGTGACATACCCCCGCCCGTGGTGGAGGGACAACCCCCCACCAGGAGTGTAGATGCTCTTCAAACCCTCAACGTAAAACTGGACAGCCTCATTGACCTAATGAGGATCCAGGCGGCCAAGAAGGAGAGGTCGCGACTCCCCCGGGAGACCCCCCCCCGCCCCCGCGGAGACGCTTCCCTACAAACTGCGGGGGGTTGTTTCACCCTCCGGGGGCGGCGGCTGATCCGCAATAAAAAAACATTGGAGGAGAAAAGGACAGTCAAAAAAACAGAATGCATTTAAAATTCCTGCCTAAGAATTTAATCTGATGAAAGATACGGAGGACCTGCTGCGTCATCAGACAGCGCAGTGACGTTCACCACCTGTATGTGCACTGGGAGAGACATTGGCCCATTAGGAGTGACAAGACGGTGTGGTGGCTTATCCTTCATGCTACACTATGGACGTTGTGGGGGGAGTGAAACAACCGGATTTTCAGGAGGGAGTCTCGTGCGGAGGAAACTCTTGTATCTTATGTTTGTAATAGAGTAAGGGAATGGGCCGCTATTCTGTGTAATGTGAATTCCCTCACTTCTACTCTTGACTGTCTGGGGGGCTAAAATGTTCCACACTGACCTTGTGTTGCCGTCTTTTGTATAGGATTTTTGGGGTTGCCTTTTGGGGTTGTGACAGCCTATACTTTTACATCCTTTTTTCATCTTATACAATAGTTGTACTACCCACTTTCCAAAAAAAATATTGAATGCACTAATGACTGTCCTTTTGTCTGGAAAGTGGGTAGTGCCAGAATTCATTAATAAACAAAAATAGGTGTTCGTGAAAGCCATTTCTTGCCATATCGAAAGTTGGAGCAAGGAACTAGCAGCCGCACAGGACTGTGATCGGGTGCAATTGGTTTGGTTCTGGCTGGTATCAAGTTGGCAGTGAAAAACTAATACACGAAATTTTATAGGGTTTTTTGGTTAGAAATTAAGGATAAGCATGTAACATTTCCTTATTAAGGGGTCATTCTTCAAAACTCATCCCCTCTAAGGCCTTAGCCCTAGATCCTATCCATTGAACGACTGGCTGATCAGGAAAGCCCGGCAAGGCCTTGCCCACCACTGCCACTTTCACTGCCTGTCCACTGCACTACCTGTCCACTGCCACTACCATGCTTCATGCCCCATCTGCCACAACTACATCATCCACTGCTTCTGCGCAGGCGAAATTCAACCACATGTAGGTCCAACACTTTCCCTCCCTCATTACACCTTAAAAAAAGTGAAAGTTCCTTCCTGCTTCTCCCATATGTTTCTCATTTCACCTTACTTTGTAATTTAAAATGTCACCGAACAGAGTGTTTCCCACTTTTGCTTTGGTTCCTATTTCCCATCTTTGTAACTGTGGAACGCAAATTCCCATTTGCCAAAGAAATTACAGGACTCTGGTGCTGCATTGATTTCATGTGACATAGGTGGAGTTACTTTTGATAGAGTATTACTAGACTTAGGAGCTAGTGCAAATCTCTTGCCCACCTTTATTTACGAGCAGTTTGATCTGGAAGAATTGAAGCCAACATCAATAATCCTTCAATTGGTGAATCGATTAGTGAAAACTCCAAGGGGTCTGTTGGAGGATGTTATAGCTAAAGTTCATAAATGCTATTTTCCCGTGGACTTCTTAATCTTGGATATGACCTCGTCTCAGGAATTGAAACACACACTAATTATTTTGGAATGTCCTTTTCTAGCTACAGCTAAGGCCAACATCAATTGTGCCACGGGGATGATGGACATATCATTTGGAGGTCAAAAGGTTTCGTTGAATGTTTTCAAGGCATCTCAGTACCCAGACCAAGAATAAGAATGTAATATTATTGATATATTTGAGGATATGATTGATGAAAGTTTGGGTGATTTAAAGGATATCTTAAAAGAGGGTAGCGTGCTTCAAGATTCTCCTCTCTCTTTTGCACCTTACTCTAGGGTAGAGCCACTTCCTTCTTTACAGTCTGAACCAGTTCTTCCATCTCTGGAACATCCACCCGCTTTGGAACTCAAGCCTCTCCCGGACTCTCTAAAATATGCTTATCTGGGCCCTGACCACACTCTACCTATCATCATTGCCTCCAATCTCACCTCAGTTCAAGAATCTCAACTCTTAGTTGTTCTAAAGGAGCATAGGGGGGCAATAGGTTGGTCGGTGGCAGACTTAAAAGGGATTAGTCCAGATGTTTATATGCACTACATTTATTTGGAGGATAATGCAAATCCAAGTAAGGAGATGTAGCGCAGGCTAAATCTAAACATGAAAAAGGTGGTTAACAAAGAAGTAGTAAAGTGACTGGATGCCAGTATCATATATCCCATCTCTGATAGTAAGTGGGTCAGTCCCACACAAATGGTTCCAAAGAAATCCAAGTTGATCGTGGTTACCAATGATAAAGGAGAAGAGGTGCCAATGAGACTACAAACGGGGTGGAGAGTCTGCATAGGTTACAGAAAATTAAATTCGATTACAAAGAAAGATCATTTCCCTCTCCCCTTTGTAGATCAGATTTTGGAGAAATTGGTTGGGCAAAGATATTTTCCGAACCAAATAAATAAGCCATCAAGCGTTGGTCTTATCGAAACTAGGCCGACTCATAAATAAATTTCTTCAAGTGCACAAAGGGGTCACCGACTCCACCATAATGGCGATATGCAGAAATTTATGATGGAGGCGAGAGTCGAATATTCTGAAATGCGAACGAAACATTTAAGGAGGATTTGGGATCAACTTCGCGTTGAAGTTCATCAAGTTGGCATTGGGCTTGAGCAATCATCTCCTGGGGAGGGAGTGATCGAGAAGAATATGGGCTAGCCTGTGTAAGAGGTTGCGAATTTGGACCAGGATGGTAATGGGCCAGATGAGAGGATCCAGGCTGTGGAGAAGGGAAGCCCATTCCAGGAGTGGAAGGATGTGCAGGCCTGGAAGAAACATAGGCATGGGGACCCATTGGACCGACAACATAAGCAGGAGGAGGCCCATGAAGATAAGAAGGCCAATCATGAAGGGAAGGCCCATTAAGATGAGAAAAATGTCCATTAGGAGTAGGAGACCCATGAAGATGATTTGTAATAAGGCATTGGGCCTAGGCTGGGTCCATTTGGTGAACAAGGATAGAACCATGGGCCATAAGGTTGGCTTTTCCCTCGGATTGGTCAGGGGTGCCATGGGAAGATGGGCCCGCGTGGGAAGAGGATTCCACGTGAGAATAGGAAGAAGATTGGAGAGAAGAGGCATATATGGGATGACAATGATGCTCCGTAAGGGTAAAATAGAGACTTAATACAAGGAGGGAAGCAAGGACTTAATGGGCTTGAGAATAGGGGGGCCAACCCACTAATGCAAAGACCAAGGGAGAATGGACATATGACAATGGACAAGATAATGGACACACAAAATGGGCTAATCTAAATGGGCCTACCCACAACAAAACATGTAGATGCAACACAAAACACCACTAATGGGGTTGGACAAGTCCAAACAACACAAACAATGTGAGAGTTTTCACCCAAGTCAAGCAACTTAATGTGATGGGAAATATCTTATTTTTCCAAAGGTTCGATGGGCCTTTTAATGTTTTAATTTAAGCACAATTCCCTCAAGATAGGAATCCTATGGGAATAAGGTCCAGACTTTAGGTTTACTAAGGTTAACTCCCTCACACGTATGCAAATGCAAGTCTAAGGGGTGGAAAGGTACAACCGGCCCGTCATCCGTGTGAGAATCCGTGGCTCACGGGGACTTACGGAGGTCCCGGATAAGATCAGCTAGTCGATCCTAAGGAATATGGAGGCGAGAGGATCACTTACCAAGGAGGACTGCAACTATGATACGAAGAATGCATGGCCCTATGTGCACCAGAGTGCATGCAATTTCTAGCCTAAATCTAGAAAATCAAGACAAGATTAAACTATGCAAACACAATGATATGGGTGCAACCAATATATGAAAATAAAGATAATACAATGGACAAAAAGGTAGGACCAGGAACAAGCACAATCAGTGGTCGGAAGGTAAAGAAATCATCAATGCAAAACATACCTGAGTTTGTCCCTGAACCTGCATGCAGATTTTATGCACAAAATGTAAAAATGGGGACAAAATTTAACTATGCAAATGTAACCCAAAAAATACAAATAAGATATGGATGGAAAGACAATACAAATGGGAACAAAATGGGACCAAGAAGCAAGCAAACACAGCTCAGGAACCCAATCAAATCATCAACCAAGGCGTACCTGTGAACCTGTCTCAGAACTTGCTTGCAGACTTTATGCAGAAAACTCTAAAGTGAAGACAAGATTAGACTTTGCGAACATAACCTAAATGATGCATACTATATATGGATGGAAAGACAATACAAAGGGCTACAGAACGGGCCCAAGAACAGGGCAATCCGATCCCGAGAGCCCATGTTATGTATCAATGAACATGGCCCCGTGAGCACTGTGCCAGAATTGCCAGAATCAGAAAGTGGTCTACCAAATGACCATTTTCTAAACCCTTGCGGTCTACCAAATGACTGCAAGGCTACCAGAGAGGCACTAGCGGCCCAGTAATGACCGCTAGGCTCGTCTGGCACCCCTGGAGGCGACCGCAAGGCCCTAACAAACCTGAAAACGCCCAGAACAGTAGGAAAATGGAGAAAATACTATCTAAAGATACACAAACCCACACCTAAATTACAAGAGAGCATGAATAACGTGATGGGCACCGTAAGTCCCACTACGATTGTCAAAAAACTATAGGTTATTGATGGTTATACTACCCCTACCCCCGAACTGACTATGCAAGTATATGCATGAAGCTTGAACCGGCATGAAAGTATGAACAAAGAGTGGGTAACTAGATATGAAAACTAACCATGATCGCCACCAAGGTTGTTGCAACACCAAGAGATGAAGAGATGAAGGGAAGGGTGCCGTGTACCTTGGAAAAGGAAGAAGACTTGATTGCGCTTAAGGAACGGGGTGCGGAGAACTTGTGGGATCAACCTCCTCTCCTTCTAGGCGGCTAGAGGAAGAGGGCCTCATGTTCTATCCATGCTCTCCTACAAAACAAAGATCAAAACACAAAGGAATAACCCATTAGAAACAAGTAAGCGTAGCATCAATCTCGCGGTGATAAAATAGGGTGAAAGATTAAAGGCAAACTCACTGGGGGTGGGTTTTTAACGCCTGTGGAAGGGTGCAAAAGATAGGTGTGTGTGCTGTGATGAGAATAGAACAAATAGAAGGAGAAAACATGCTGCACAATTGCGGGAAACATGCATGCAAAATGAAGAAAAGTGTAAAAGTGTAAAAAAAACTGTGATGATTTATGAAATTAAGGAGACTCAAACTAAGAGTAGAGACAACTAAATCAAGCCCAAAAAGATGAAAACGGAAGCTATTACTTCCCTCTTCAAGCTAGGGTGAAAGAATTTAGTAATCGGTGCAGCATGGCTTCGCCCTGAATCAAGAAAGAGCCCCCCTTTGCGACCTGCGAACTTGGGTGCTTTATATAGAGGCAAAAAAGCCCTAGGGTTTAAGTCTGAGATAAACACCCAAAATAGGGGATTTAGATGTACAAAACTCTAGATAATAGTGAGGATAAGAGTCCTTAAACAATTAGAGCCGATCTAGAAGATTCTTCTCGGAGAGAATGGATCAAACAAGGGCTCAAAAGAGTCTCGCAGTGAAGAAATCAAAGTTCAGGATATTTAGGACTCTATCTGGCAAATAGTCTATCGCAGGGCCGCATACGGAGCCAAACGGTCATGGGAGGATCGCAAGGGTACCACCAAATGGTCTAGGGAGGGCCGCAAGGCATCATAGGATGAAACAGGGTAATTTCGGGCAAGTTTGGGGCCTAGCGATCTAGTGAAGACCGCCACCATCACCTAGCGGTCTTCCCAGGACTACTAGGCTGATGGGGAAAAATAATTAGGCAGGTCATTCTAACGATCTAGAGAAAGATCCAGATCAATGGCCAACAAGGGGATGATGCCTGAGGGTCATTCCATCCATCGTCCTTCATACTTCGATGACTCGAATTACTCCTATTGGTAAAATAGAATGCACGTTTTTCTAAGAGCTCAGGAGTATGAGATATGGAGGGTGGTGGACAAGAGACCACATGAGCTTTCCAAAAATGAAGATGAATGGTCCTCTGAGGATATTAAGAAATCTACTGTAAATTTTAATGCTATGAATATTATACAATGTGCTATACATCCTAACAAGTTTTCTCGTGTTTCAATGTGCAGCTCAGCCAAGGAAATGTGGGACAAGCTGTGACTCATATATGAAGAACCTCCGAGGTCAAGGAAACTAAGGCCAACCTTCTAGTCCAAGATTATGAGCTGTTCAAGATGAAGCCAGAAGAAACAATTTCAGAAATGTTTGCAAGGCTGACTGAGATCACGCATGGTCTCAAAAGCCTTGGGAAGGAGTATACAAACTCGGACATGGTGAGGAAAGTCCCGCAGTCACTTTCGTCAGCATAGCACACAAAACCCACAGTGATTGAAGATTCCAAAAATCTGTCCACACTCTCCCTAGACGAACTCATAGGGTCACTCAAGACATATGAGATAAATATGAAGAGGATAGCTAATGAAGACACCAAGAAAAAAAGGTAATTGGATTGAGAGCTCATCAATCTGATGATGACTCTCATGAAGAAGAATCAAGTGACGGGAGCAACGAAGAAGAACACTTTGCCATGATAACCCGCCAAGTAAGGAAATTTTTGAGAAAAAAGAAGAGATTTCAAGGGAACTTCAGAAAGGGGAAAAGGAAGCCCGGTCAAACAAAGGATGAGCCAAGTAAGCCCAACAATGTGATTTGCAATGAATGCAAGAAGCCCGGGCACATGAGAGGAGAGTGTCCCGATCTGAAGAAGAAGTTCAAGAAGGATAAGTTCAAGAAGCCCAAAGTCATGGTCGCCACATGGAGCGATGAAGAGGATGAACCATCCGACAAGGAAATTCAATAGCTAATGGAGAGCTTGTGTGTCATGGCACATGAAGACGAGTCACCGGAGGTAAATTCTAACCCTGATTTTATTTCAAATGAACAGTGGGAGTCAGAATATGAAAAATTATATACAAAATATAGAAAAATCATAAGACATATTAGAAATATTCTTCAAATCTAATTTTTGACCAAAAATTCCATAAAATTAGAAAAATATGAAAAAATATACTTCGCGATCCTCGAAAAGGGCACAATGCACGTGCAGCATTCTGGAGCCTCAAAACTCAATGGTTCACTCTCCACGAGATTCCGCAACTTATATAGGGGAAAAATTCACGTGGATCGTAAAACACCATTCGGGACCCATGAAAGCACTCCAAAAGCTCTCCTATTTCGATCTGAAGGATCCAAGGTATTACACTACTGGCTTAAAAAACCTGAATCCCTCCACTCCGGTCTCCTCAGACGTTGACACGGCGACCAGGCACTATAGCCAGAGTGCCAGCCACCGGCTATCTCTCACGTGGCACTGTGGCTACAGTGGCCTTGCCGTCGAAGACCTCTCACATTTCTTCTACCCAAGCCACCGGTTGGCCTCCCACTGGCAACCAGATCGCGCCAGCCGCCACCCCAGCCCGCTAGCCACCGAGTGAAGCTCTCCTATTCTGGCTCTCGGATCATGCCAGCTGCGAAAGCCAGCCAGCGCTGGCCACTGCCTCGATCTCCTTGGCCGCCGTATCAATGCAGCCACGTAGCCGCTGAATCAAAGGAGCAGCCTTTTAACACTTGCTGCCATCTGACCTTCTTTCCTTATAGCTGGCTACCATTTGGCCCTTCCCTCAGCTCCCTTTGATGCACCTAGTCTCCTAATTGTCTGAGTCAGGGCCAAATGTGGTACTGAGAGCCACAACAATAGTGTTCTCACTCTTACAGTTTAAATGTTTCTCTGAGTAATCTTGGTAGGTTAGAAGAGATCCACCGCTTCCCATGGTGTGTTCTTCTTTGACCTTGTACAAGGAAAAGGGAATAAAATGCCTCGAAGATGGATGATGTCTCGTAGCTAAGATCCCGAGCTTCTATATGCCTGTGTATCATGGACTCTATCTCAACACTCCGTGGACAGATATCCTATATGTTACTCGGCATGTTCCACAATCAAGAGAAGATGATGTTGGAATTCGTCTAAGAGGCTATGTAACACCCGTAGATTTAGCGGATCCTTAGTGGTTCGGATCTAGGTTCCGTCCGGTGAATTTTGACTATTTTTAGGAATTTCTAGGGTATTTTTAAGCATTTAATTAGAACTGTTAAAGTATTTCAAATCGTCAGGAGCAAAGCCCTTGGGATCGCTTTTCAGCTTTAACCACAGCGTCATACCCATCAAGAATTCCTTCTTTTATATGGAGTAGAGGGCAGATGCGCAGAGCGCCACGCGCACTACGGAGCTACTTTGCCGTTAGCCAGGAACCTATCGAGTGAATCGGTAACCGTTCCCTTGTCATGGGATTCAAGATACATTTCCTGACGCAGCGCCTGGGCGAGAGCAAGCTCGTCCTTGCTCATGCTTGCTTCGAGCGCTTCCTTCTTTCTGCTCAATGGGTCATAGTGGTAATCAGGCACCGACAGGAAAAGCGCGTACGCCGCGACCTTGTTGGCCGGCACGCCCTTGCCGTCGGCGTAGAGCATGCCAAGCTGAAAATAAGATAGCCATTTCAGTGAGTCGTCGGCAGCGCCGGAAGACATCCGGAACCAGCGCATGGCGGCGGTGTAGTCCTGCGGCAAGTCGATCCCGTTGGCATAGTAGTACCCCAAGTCGTATTGCATGCCGGCCTGGGATGCCGCAGCGCGGGTAAACCACGACTCTGCTTGCGCCGAATCGCTTGCGACGCCGCGGCCATTGGCATAGAGGTGTGCCAACGCAAATTGTGCGACGGCGTCACCTTGTTGCGCTGCCTGCAGCAAAACTGCAGCCAGGTCATGGTCGGACTTGACCACGTCATGCGTCGATTCGGGATCGCATCCAAGGCCCTTTTTCGCAAGCGGAAGGAAGCGGGCAAAATCCTGATGCGGATCTGGTGGCGTTTCATCGACAGAAACGGCAGGCGGTATATGCGTCAATGCCTCGCTTCGTGTCTGGAAGCTTCCTTTGACGGTTCCGAAAGGCAGGTAGGCACCCGGCGCGGCTTCCCAGCCATTTTTGGTACGAAGATAGGCCCACATCTGCTTGTTGTAACCGATGCCGCCATGCTCCACTGCGATTAGGGCCACGTCCCGACTTAGTGCACCGACGATAAAGCGGAGATGCGGGGTGTCGTTCACATAAGCGTCAGACGGATTGAACGGCCCACCGCGATCGGAAATTCCGCCGCCTCTTCCAAAGAACGATTGCGCGTTGACTTCATTCTTGATCAATGTGAGCAGCGCCGGCGGCAATGCGTCGATGCTGTCAACTTCCGTGAATGTCGTCCCATAGCAGGCAAAGCCCAGCGGGGAAATTGACAGCCTGCACCTACTCATTCGTCTGGACTCCCTCGGTAACTAGGCCCTGGGATTTTCGAGTGGGTTTGGGCTTCTGGGACTCGAAAAGGGAGTGAATGGGGGAGTCCTTAAATTGGGTCTGGATAAACCTAGCCCTACTGTATAGCTGGTGCATGTTGGAAATGTCATTATAGCCAAAATGTTCCAGAAGGTGGGAGTGGCATTGGAGATCAACAGCTTGACTTTCTCTTCCTCCAGAATCTACTCGGGCACACGGGAGGCCATCTGCCTCCACCTATCAGCATAAGTTGCAAAATCTTCATTGGCCTTCATCTTCTCGGCCACCAGATCAGTGAAGGAATATTCTGGGCCCACCCGATCTTAGAATCTCTAGATAAATTTCTCCTTGATAACTTTAAAACTCTCTGCCTCCTGTAGCGGCAAGGAGTAAAACCATTCCAAAGTGACCCCGTCCAGTGAGCGGTGAAATAGATAAGCCATAAGGTGGTCGTCGTACTGAAATTGGGTCGACTCATACAAGAACTCCCTCACATGAATGTAGGGGTTGCCATTCCCATCGTACTTTCGATATGTAGGGAGCTCCGACTGGGGAGGAAAATGGATGTCATGTAAATTGGGAACCGGGATATCTGCTAAAGATTGTGGGCCGACCCGTTTGTGAAGGAGGTCAAGCTGCCGTTGCATGGCAGCCCAATTATCAAGAAGTTCCCGTTCCTGGGATAGAGGAGGCAAAACTAGAAGGGCAGACCCAATGTAAGGGGCCGAAGGATAAGTAGACGGAGGGAGAAGTTCATAAGAGGGATAATAGGCTAAGGATGGGCCCATATCTGTGTGAGCCAAGTGGGCAGTCCCCACTTGAGGGCGTAAGAAGTTGACCGGGCCCACGAGAGCCTGCAGCACTAGAGAGGTGGTCCCATAAGGATCCATATAAGAAGATGAGTGGAGAGGGGTCTTCCCCTTATCAAGAAACTGATGGGCCGAGCTAGAAGCTTGGCCCGCCTCTAAATTGGGAAAACGGAGGATCTTGGGCTAGACAGGGGTAAGATCAATTGGAGCAGTAGACGAGGCCCCTAACCCACTAACCAAAGCCAGAGAGGTAGAGGTAACAGATACACCCTGGGAAGAAGCAGAAGATAGGGCATCCGGCCCCTGTAAATCTCTTTCGCACATTTGTATTCATACTCCTAAATCTTAGTGTTTTCCCTGAATGTTTGCCCTAACCTAATCAACACGTTGGTGGTAAATGAGTGGCCATCGAGAGCCCTCCCAGTGAGTTTGCCCTCAACATCAGAACCCCCATAGAAGACTTTGAGATTTCTTTGATAGTCAAACAAAGGTGTTCTGGCGTTAGGTCGATGTAAATCAACATTGATTTCGGTCAGTGGGGAGAGGTCTAGAACCTGAACCCAAATCGTTTAATATTATGCACACCCACGGAATAAACCTCTACACATAGAGGAAATGTTTCTTTTTAATAAGAACTATACACATATTAAAAACACAAAAGGAAGCAACAAACAAATGAAATAAATAATAACAGGATACTCTGACTAAACCAAAAGGACTGTGGAAGACACGAAGAGAACTGGGCACAGCACCACTGCACTACATTGACAAGCATGAGTATGAGCATCCATCATGAACCGAGAAGGGAACTAATTAAAACTCTATACACACACATCGTGACAAAAGAGACCATGTTCCTTGGCATATGATTGCATAATTGCATTTCTCGTGTGCCTGCATGCTTTGATTCCGCGTTATATAAAATGACAATGCGTGAAAGATCGGATTACGTCCGGTCGGAAACCGTCCCTATGCGTGAGGACTTACCTCTCCCTCATACCGGGGATCGATTCCCAAACCCAGTTCCATCCCGTGCATGCCTGAACCTGCACATGTGATCACTGCCCTTAGCATAGACGTGAACCAGGCCTTATGTAGGCATGCCCCCCCAGGTAACACACCTTTAACATGATCTCAACCGTCATGACCCCCCTCCCTGCGTCGACCTCAAATATTCCTGCATTGCTACCCAAACGAGGAAATGATGAAGAAACATAAATGTAGTAAAACTCACACAGAAGTGGAACTAAACTAATAGGATAAGGCTGCAACCTTGCGGCATGCACGTTCGGAGACCTCCTCTCCCCTTGGACCCTGCAGAGGGAATGTCAATGCTGCCCTGCTGGACGACTATGGACCCCAGAGATTATCCTCGGCATAGTCATGGGCCGACCTCGCTCGGGCCAATACCCCTTTACAATCCGACCCACTTTCGAGTTAAATATTAAACTTGCCGTATCCTCGGCAGACATCGGTATAGGTTTCGGCCTCGGGCAGTTCTTTATCTCTATAATTAATCAAAGGTCTTCCCTCCTCGTGGGGGATGTTTTATGGTATGGCGGACTGTTGGTTCGACACGAGCCTCACTCTTGCCCAATAAGGGTCAGATTGAGCGCATAATAAATCTGTCACTCATGTGACTGGCACGCTTGCGCGGTCAACCAGTCAATTAATTATGGGTTAATTAATTGGTTGATCAACCTAAATAAATAAACTCTGAAATAAAAAAAACCCTGAACATGGGGCTAGGGATTAGTATCTAAGAGTCCTAGCCAAAATGGGGTGCCTCGAGTCGGAAAGGAAGGGGTTTATAGGCCCAATTCAGTAAGGCTAGGGGTAATTTTCGAGCTCGGCCAGGGCAGAGTGGCTCAAGCCAAGAAAAGGCTTTATGAACCCATCCTAGTGGGACAAAGGGTAATTTTGGGGCTCGACGAGGACGGAGAGTCACAAGCCAAGGAAAAAGATTTTGTGAACCCAGCCTAGTGGGACAAAGGGTAAATTTGAACTCCACTCGGACAAAGTGCCCCAGGCCAAAGGAAGGGAAATTTTATGAGCCCAGTCCGACGAGACTGATGGGCAAAGTTTTGAGCTCGGTAAGGGCGGGGTACCTTATGCCAAGAAAAAAGATATTTTATTGGGCCGACGTGGGCAAGGAGTTCGAACCGGCAGTGATGGGAGAGTCCCATGGGACAAATATGATATTGTTGTGGCTGAATGCCGATAGGCAATGAGAATGCATTGGTTGGGAGCATAGGTCCTCGATCAAGTGTAGAGGGTCAACCCTGATGGGACAAGTGGGGAATATCCCTGTAGGATGGGAAGATGACAAGGCACTATACATCTTGGTGGGACCAGTGGGAAGTACCTTCACAGGACGAGGCATCGGTACGGCTTATTCTCTTCGTTCCCTTGCAAGGTTTGTATTTTAATGCGGCGGAGGGCCGAAAGCTAAGGAATGTTTATTTAGTGACCCGACTAGAAGATTCCGGTTGAGAATGGAGGGGGTACCTCAATGGGCATGGACCCGTATTTGAAATGGGAGGCCTAGTGGCCAATGAGGGCTCTTTAGCGTCAGTGCGACTATTGATTACATGGTCCCCCCGGGGGATATTCAGTGACAGCTATGCATTAGATCAACAACTATCTTCTTTTGCTTTAAGACATTTTGGGAGGGTTTTATGTGTCTTTTGGGCTCTCTAACTTGTCTATATAGATGAGCTACGAATTTATGAATGTAAGAACCCTAATGTTTATTTGTCTATCTTGTAGGTGAAGAAAAGGGGGAAAAGGAAGAGGAGCTCTTGCAAGTAGGTTATCATCTACATCAAGGCATCTTTGGAGCTCATGGTAGAAGGAAAAGAGGAGCGGCTCAAGGAGAGGAACAACAGGATGCTGAAATCGCCACCATCTGACAACGAACAAAGAAGAGTCAGATATTTCTTTGAAGGGGGAGCATTACACTTGAGAGCTTTTCATTATTTTAGTCTTTAGTATATGTTTTGGGCCTAAAGCATTCACTTGTGAACTTGTTATTAACTTCTGAATGATTTTCTTGTATGGGTGTTCGGAGAGAGGGCTCTCTGAGTGGTTTGGTTGATGCATGTGCGTCGGTGGTTGTGGAGCATATCCGCGTATGGTTTGGGGTTTATACCCCGTGTGTGTGTGGGGAGAAATTCCCATATTTGCTATGTTCACAGCGTGTGTGTTGGGATTTTTACCGCGTGTGTGTGAGGTTCGTCCCCGTGGTTGCTACGGTTTGTAGCGTGTAGAGAAAGCCTTACCGGTTTGGTAAGGGGTGGACGTAGGGAGTCCGTCATGGTCCCGGACCACCTTAAAAATGCCCGTCTTCTGTGTGATTGTTTGGTTAACTTGTTATATCCGTTTGTGTGATCATGTGTAAATGGAGAGATTGAGAGAATTTTGTTAATTTGTTTAGTTGAAATTCCTCAATCTTATTAATCTTTTTAATTCCACTATATGTTAGTTTTGAGATTCTAATTGGACATATTTTTAGTAGAGGGATCTATTCACCCCCTCCTCTAGATCCATGTTCCTATACTACGAGACCCAACACTTATCTTCCTCTTCTTTAACCTTCTTGCTCCGACGATCATCCTTGCCATTTCCATTCTGGGATCTCTTCTTGTTATCCCGAGAGTTGTAGGTGATAATAAATTTTTTCTACTTCTTATCTCATCGATCAGACTTTCAGCTCGGCTCCTACCCTTTGCCCTTGAGTTTATCGACCTTCTCCAAGGTCCGTTCACAGAAGTGTGCCCGTTGAACCATCTCTGCGTAGGTCCGAATATTCTGTGGACCAAGTGTCACCCCCTCACCCCAAAACCCTAACCGCAGGAGGCCGCCGCCACCAGAAGGGAAAAGGGAGGGAGAGGGGGGGCCCGGCCACCACAGGACCCTCGCCGGCCGGAGACGGCGTCATCCGATGGGGTCTGCAGGTGCTCGCGCGGCCCTTCATTCAGTTGCGGCGAGGACCCCCTGCACGGGCACAAGTGGCCGCCGCAGCGGGTGCCTGCCGCAGGGGGCAGCCAGGGCGGAGGCCCGCCGGCGACCGCCAGCCTTCCCACGGGCTGAAGACACCGGAGACGTCATCCGATGGGGAGGTGGCCGTCGGGTTCCCTCCGTGGCTGCAAAACCCTTTTTTATTACTATTTATAAACCATGGAGGTTCCCTGTGCCGGTGGCCGCGCGCGGCGGTGCGCATGTGCAGGGAAGCCCTCCACGGCGGAGGCGCCCCTGTGTAGGGAGCATTGCACGCCTCCTTTGCGCAGGGCCGCTGCCGGCCGTGGTTTCCTCCACGAGGTGGTCACTGCACAATGGCCAAAGAAAACTAAAAGAAATACTACTATATACCACATGTTCTTCTTCGTATGAGATGTTCTTCTCTGTACGACGTGATAACACGAAGAATGCATCATCGAAGCCCAAGAGATCATACTCGGGCTCTGATATCACATGTTGGGATGTGTACCTGAAGCGGAAGCCATCTCACACGAGGGAAGATGTCGAGGAAGACCATGAACGTCGGGAAGAGAGCGACGGAACCCACGTTCTCTCTCTAATTTTCTCTCTCTATCTCATGTACTGTATGTGTGTGTGTAACTTAATGGAGAATTGCATACTTATATAGAGAGGAGGGACCAGTCTCTATTGGGCTTAAACATGATCCCACCCATAACAGGATCTTAATGGGCATTGAATGGGTTTAGCCCAATAATGTATTCTTTTAACTGGACCTAACGGTGTGCTTAATTGTGTGTGATCGAATTATAAGTGGACCACTATATTAGGATAAAACCCAACAGATACTTCGCAACTAACAATCAGCCCTCCCACTGAGATTTGTTGCTTGATTTCGTTGCAATAACTCGTGGATGAACTTTCCTATGACCTCTTCAAATTGCACTGTATCCTTCATGAGTTGGGATTGGTAATCCTGGGGAACAGATCAAATGTATTGATGTGTATTGGTATCTCTTCAATGTCAAAACCCTCTCAATCATGCGGTCATGGACATACTCCTCCTGTGCGAAGCTCGCCCCAATGGGTGTGAAGAAAAGGCCATCTACAACCTGATCCCTGGTCTTGTGCTGCCCATGCATGTGCCAAGCTGTGGGAGATAGTGGCATAGTCCGAACAGTAAGGCTCTGGTGCCACTGGAAAGAGCCCAGACTCTGCTATCCGAGTACTGCCTCTGTCGGGTGAAGCCCTCTGGGTAACTCAGATAAGTCAAAGAGCACAGTCCCTGCATGCTATCTCTCCCTACCAGTATCGCCCTCTCAAGGTGGTGCCTCTCCTCGGGAAGTGAAGGGTCATCGGCCTCCATGCCGATCAGCGCAAAACTCTGGAGGAAACGGTAGAGGTGATGGTCCAAGGGGTAGCGTCATTGATGGTGTGGATAGCCCCCTGAGTGGTCAGAAGTGTAAAGGCCATCCCGTCTCATGTTCCGAGACACGTCTACAAGGCCCTCCGCCTCCCCAGCACTCTCAGTCGGGCCCTCAGTGACCCACAAGTAGCCAAAGTCCAGCCGGCTGAAATTGTCGCCATCAATGACGCGGGGAGGGAAAAGTGACATGAGCCGGTCGGTGCGCTCGACCCAGCACTCTTCAGCACCTTTGACCCTCGACCTTCTCGACCGACTCCCATCTCTGCTGCTGCGAGCCATACCTAGAAGCACAGAGGAGAAGAAAATAAAAAGGAGCGTCAGGCTAAAATATTCTGGGATAGCAATATAGTCATTAAATGCAGTTCCGAAAAAATGCAACGGCTATGTAAAAGTCATAGGATGTATTTCCCTTCAAAGGACGGACGTGACGGACGTCCCGTGGGGGGCATTTGTTGCATCCAAAATTGTCTCAAAATATTTTACGAATTTTATTATGTTACAACCGACGAAAATATGGAGTAGCATCAAGACCGTCGAATTATGGAGTATCTCCGTGAGCTAGGGTCTATTGACCCGACAATTTACAACCACGAACGGCGCCGCAGCAATGGAAATTGGGAGGAAAAACATGCGTGCAAACCTGGCGAAGTAGCCGAGCATGTGTATCACACGGCACAGATAGACGCAAAGACCCCCCCCCCCCACGCGGTGACGCACAACCCAACAACAAACAAGAACGTCCTCCACTCCCACACAAGTCAAGAAATAAAATTACATATAACAATGAAACTTATAGACTCTTGACAGATGAATGGCTCTAACGATCACTCTTGCTCCCACGGCCTGAGTTTAAATCACTCTGTCTGAAATTTTCTATTGTTCTTTTTCTATTCATTGTTGCTCTTGCTTAAAACTGTGACCTACCCCTATCGGTTGATGTAGGAAGACAGACGGAGGTGTGCTCTAGTCTGTGGTGTTCAATCCCTACCTAGTTTTGTAGGAAGATAGATAGAGGGTGCCTCTGGTCTATGGTAGGCTTTGTGTGCCTATTGCTGCATTTTCAGTGGTTCAGTGCAATGGCACTAGGGAAGCCTCACTTGGTTTAAGTGAGGGGTGGACATAGAACTTGGGATAGAGTCCGAACCACCTTAAAAATCTCTGTCCCTATGGTTTGGTGGTGTGATTGCTTTATGCTAGATGCTTGAATAGGCTAGTTGGCCATACACACTCTTTCATTCTTCGAGTTGTTTCCTCCTTTATTTAGTAGCTACTTTTATTCCACTGCAATCTTTTTATATCTCAAAAAAAGGGGTAGATCTATTCACCCCACCCCTCTATATCTGTAATTCCCACACAACATCTAGAATTGGCTTAGGCTGTGTATTGATGCAACATGGCAAGACGATCACCTATTCCTCAAGTCAATTGAACAAGTATGAGGAGAACTACCCCATGCATGATTTAGAGCAGGTGGTTGTGGTCTTTACTTTGAAGATCTAGCGACATTATCACTATGGTGAGGCCTTTATTGTATATTCTGACCACAAGAGTCTCATGTACTTGTTCTCTCAAAAAGAACTCAATATGAGACAAAGAAGGTGGTTGGAGTATTTGAAAGATTTTGATTTCTCTATACAATATCATCTTGGAAAAGGCAACGCCGTAGCTGATGCTCTTAGCCGAAAGTCGATGGCATTATTATCGAGTTTAATGATTAAAGAATGGCATTTGTTAGAGCTAATGGCAAAATTGGACCTCAATATGGAGGAGAAGGAAGATAGAGTTTTTATTGCAAATATTAGAATCTAACCCAAGTTACTCTCGGAAATAAAAGAGCTGCAAGATGATGATCCGTTAGTTGTTGAAATTAAAGAGAAATTAGATCAACAATTGGATTTTCTTTTGGTGGATGATGGATGGCTGTTGTTCTAAAAGATTATGGAAAAAATTCATAATCTTAAAATATTGTCAGACGTGCCCTAAGACACACCTCTCATTCTGTCCGTCAGTCATGACCATTACCACACTCCCGACCTTACACGTCTCTGGACACCAGAGTCTATAAGGCAAGTTTGATAACGGGTTAAGTTAGGAGCGGGTGATCAATCCGAGGTGGTCCACTTGATCCTTAACCTTAACCGAGGTGGATTATCTCATTCCACTTATTTTTTAGGAACGAGTTAATCCCCTTTTACCCTATCCGACCTCGATTAAAAAAATATCGAATAAAAGATAACTCATTCGACCCCGATTAACCTACTCTACCCGCCCTTAACCGGTTGTCAAACAAGTAACAGAAACAAAACATCAATTTCACCGGAAACACAACAATTGCTCCATAAATTTTAATTCCGTTTCATTTGTTAATCAGCGGTGGACTTAAAAAGTAACCAAAAAAAAATTCTCCCAGGACATCTCACTCACCTCGGACTGAACTCTTTGTCACGAAAGATCACTACCTTCGACTTTCGAAGACACCACTTGGTTCCCCGCATGTCCTCGCTCCTCCAGGTCCCGCCTCCCCAGGCGTCCAACGAGGGATCCATGCGTGACGCTCGACACTCAATCCACTGCTCACGCTCTTTTGCAGAGTCCCGTAAATAAATACTTCAAGTATTGCACAACAAGTAGGACGGGCGAAAATTGATGCACACAGCTGGGTCAATTTGTTTGTGAGCAAGGCGCATTAGCCTTCGTTCTCTCATCCGTGTCGGTCCGGCATGCCCAGCATCATGTGAAGGCGCTCGAGGAGGTAGCAGCTCGAGGAGGTAGCAGAAGGCTTCGTGCCGTGGAGCAAGGACCGGCACTGGGCCATGCTTTAAATTTGTTTGAGTCTCACACTCTTTGCTTGTCCCACTGCAGCATGGGGGGGTGTCATATTCATATGGACGATATGGAATCATACTATTAATCATGTGGCTCCACTTGTTTCGTTTCGTATTGAGATTTGATGCCATCCTTAAATGCATGCTGCCGTTATTAAAGGAGCCGCACCTGTCAGCACATGTGGGGTGCTCAGCTTCGACAAAAAAATGTTGTAGACTTTTTTTTAAAAATATTTTTTGATACTCTTTAGAATACGTGTAGATGCTCTTTAACCACACACACACACACACACACACACACACACACACACACACACACACACACACACACACACACGCACACACACACACGCACACACACACACACACCGCAGCCACCGGTTTCCCCTTCACTCTTCTACGCACACTCACACTCACCTCTTACAGACACACATACACTACTGTGGGTTCGGCTCCCTCCACCCGTGGGTCAAGCCCTCCCTCTATTTCCTCTCTCCTTCTCTCTCTAACACACATAGTCACATGCACCCACTCCCTCTCTTTCCCTTTTCTTCTCACCCCTTCTCACACTCTCTACCTTTCTATCCCACACACACTCTCATCCCTTCACACTTCCCCTCTGTCTCATTCTCTTCACTTCACATACCACACGAACTCTTATATTTTATTTTGTTTTTTTATTTCTTATGTTATCCCCCTCACCCTCCACTTCTATCTCTCTCCACATCTCTCCTTATTCCTCTCTCTTCACACAGCACGACACCCCTCTCTCACTCTCTCTTTTTGTTCACACAGTCACATACACAGTGCAACTCTCACTCTCCCTCTCCCTCTCTGCTCCTCTCCCCTCCATAGCAGCACCGGCAGCTGCACCCTTTGCCAACGCCTCTCTCCCTCTCTCTTGCACACACTGGCCACGCCGCATGCACATCGGCGAGCCCTCCCACTCCCACTCTTTCTTCTCTACATCGCAAGCCCCCCTCCATCTCTCTTCTCACCCCCTCTCTTTCTCTTTCTTCTCCCTCTCTCTTTCTCTCACCCTTCTCAACCCACACACATAGCACCGCACGGCCCTGCACTAGCTCACGTTCTCACGCACGCGTCGACTCCCTATCCCTGTCATCCTCACTCACTCCCGCACCAGCACGCACCACCGTCGCCAGCTCTCCCCTTCTCCTCACTAAACACACTGGCCACATCCTCCATTCTAACTCCCTTTCTCTCCCACACACACCAGCGTCGGCTCCCCCACTCTTTCTCTTCTCTCTGCTACACACACAACATACCACCACTCCTCACGTAGGGCTTCTCCCTTCTCTCTCCTCCCCCCTCTCTCTCTATCCCTCACTCCCTCTCTTCTCTCCATTCTCCCTGCTACCCCTCCCCCTCTTCCTCTTCACCACACACACACACACACACACACACACACACACACACACACACAAACATATGTTCCATTAGTAACAAATCCTAACCTTTTTTTTTAGATTTGAGTTCGAATCAAGCAAATTATAGGTGGATGGTGGTTTCTAGCAGCAAACAAGGTTATCACAGCAACGTCCTAAAGTTTAAATTTTAGTTCAACCTATGATTTAAATGGATTCCTTAAAGGTCCCCTCGAGATGAGCAATAGATGATCTAGGGGTGAAGACCTTCTTCGGGGAGCCTAAGCAATTTCCTCACTCAAACCCATAGGATTTGCTAACAGGACTTCCTTGGTACAACCTGCCCCATGACCTTGCTGGAATCCAAGGTTCGCGGGGACTTATGGAGGTTCCCGAATAGAAAGGACTAATAACACCCGAGTGAGAATCACCAAGTGAAGAGTCTGATTCCAACATGAGGGTTTTCCTAACAAAATGTGATGCCTACTCTTCCTAAACCCAACCTCAAGCTCAGACCTACAAATAGTCTCAAACAGCAAGAAAGTAATGCAAACAAAATGGTACGAAACAATAGAACATAACCAGAATCTGGATAGGAGGTAGCCAAAGGGCTGGCCATCTAGGGGATAAGCGGCCAGGTCGTTAGCCATTCTCAGAGGTCTAGGTGGCCAAAGTGTTGGCCGCTTACAGTGACAGGCGGCCAGGATCTTGGCCGCTCAGAGCAACAAGGGACCATAAGTTTGGCCATTTATAGGGGGGAGGGCAGCCAAGAGTTTGGTCACCTACAAGGTCAAGTGGCCAAGGATTAGGCCATCTCTTGTCTAAAATGCAACAAAAGCAAATAACAGAAATAGGCAGCAATGGAAACAACTACTCTAATACCTGAACATAACTTGTAGCAACCCTGACAAATTTAGAGGAATAAAATTTCCTAAATAAATTAAAACAAATAATTAGTCAAGGCCCAGAACATACCCACATGCAAACAACGCCTACACATATGGGCCAATTAAAAGAGTTGTCTAGCAAATAGGGGAATAGCGCCCCTGGTTAAGACGCCATTTCTCAAAGAGCGCCCCCTGCTTGGGCGCTATATCCTTCAGGGGATAAGTGTTAAATGTTTCGTCCAACTAGGATTGTGGCTATAGTTCGGGAAGGTTTTAATCGAGGAGGATCGATACATGGGAAATTATGGTTTCAGTAGGAATCTAGACGTAGTAATTTGAAGGACGCTCATTGTTTATCGAGTGTCTGTCTGATCTTTGATAGCCATCCTATTCGTCCCATGGAGTAGAGCCAGTGTTTCCCTACTCCCTATCCAAAAGAGGATCCTCTGGACTGTCGGACAGCCGAACATCGGTGAAAAAGCGAGTGTTAATGAATAGTAACCCTTAACTATTTATTTTAGGCCCATTAAGGGCTAAATTATGTTATCTTCACCACCATTGCGATTCTACGCCTCAGAACGAATTCTTTTCATCGCTCATGTCACCCCTGGCCACCGGGCTTCGCTTTGTGTTGCACTGCCCTAGCCGAAACTCTAGGGTTGGCTCTTTTGCTGTTTGACCCGATCGTGTGTCCTTGAGTCATGAATAAAATAAATACCAACAAGGCCTATCCCGAGCATGGTTTGAGCCTGCGAGCTTGCCCCGCCGCGTCCATGATCGGACCTCACTTTAGGACAGATAACTCTTCAGGTCAGACCTACCCCTGCTAGGTTTCATCCCTCTCTCATAATATTAAATCATGCCAGAGCATAGGCGAACATGCGTCCCGGGGATTCCCTGTGGCATTATTGCATCGTCAGCACAAATCAGTCCCGGGCTGATGTCAGAATAAGTTTCCATGACTCTTTTAGTCCCAAACTCGATGGCACGGGACTACGCCAGTTCACCTTTAAGTCTATCTGTGTATGTGACAATGTCAATGGCGAGTTGAAAGATGCACGCAAACATGATCGAGAAGCTCCTCGAATGATCTGAACCGTCTAGTAGGTCAGCCCTTGAGGGTGCTAAGTCCAATATGGGGTTGAGTGCTGCCGTTTCATGCACACCTAGATGATTAAGGGACGGTCTCATACTTATGTAGACGAGCACCCACTACATCCCCTCCGACATATTCCGGGACAGGGGGAGATACTGCCAAAATTTGATTTTTCATCACCCGAGTCACAAAAAAATAAATAAAGAAATACATAAATTGTAATAAATAAATAATAATAAATAATAAGAGAACAAGAGAAATATATCAAAACAAAAGATAATATTTAACAAAGTCAAAATAATAAAGATAATATAACAAAATAAATAAATGAATAAATAAAGAGATCAATAATACAAAAATAGCGTTAAATAAAAAAAATGAATATGTATTAAAGAAGGGCAAAAGCCAAACAATAACGAGGTAGGGTTCGAGGGATCCCTACTAAGCCCATGAAATGAGGCTCATTCCCTACGTGTTTTCACCATATTTCAGGCGAGACTGACACTTCAGGAGGTGCGACAGGTGTTCAACACGGTTCCAGTAGCCGAGGTTAGTGCCAGTTATCAGAGCCGGGATATGCCCCGTGTACTTGTACTTTTCTTTCAGTTAACTATACTTTATTTTGGACATGTGATGTACTGGACCTTGTAGCAGTTTATTTATTTAATTTCTACATTATTATTTTGTTGTATATTGTGCTGTCTCTGTAGTCACTTTAGCTTCTTACACACCCTCACACCATCCTTTCTTCCCTTCCAAGTCTTCGGGCTTGTGGGAGGTGGGTCGAGATTCGAGTCGCTCTGGTTCCTTTCCGGTACTCGGATCCCGGGTCACCACAGCCATCCTTTTGCTATAGCAATCTGGTCAACGGCGTGCCAATCTACATGGATCTCCAGACATTGTTGATCCTTGCCCAACTGGGTCCACCAGCAAACACCTGGCATCTCTTATGTTGGATGAATAGGGTACTCATCCAGCACACTTGTCATCATATTTCCCCAACTCTCTATCCCACAAGTGCCACAGACGATTATACTTGAAGCAATGGCACGGCAATTGATACGGCTTACATAGCCAAAGACAATCTCACATCGGGGAAACAACCTTCTCTTTTGGTCAGAATCTTATGATACTCCACCACTACAATCCTAGAGCTCGTCGGTCATGGGCCCACTATGCTCCCGTTCCTAACTCTGCACAACACGCACAATTATCACATACAACTCGGGCCTTTGCCACCCAAACATTTCCCAGCATGGCTAGTTAACTCTAGAAAATAGGGTGAGGAAAGCTCAAATAGCTCAAACCCAAACCACAGACTCTCTCTCCTGATCTGGCAATCCTCCTGCAACTCTGCAGATTTCGATCCACAACACATCGGGAACCGCAACACCAGCATGAATCCTCGCACGCATAGCCCAACTAGCACTCACCCTTCCTTAACACGCAAACACACCCAAACTGGATCGAGAGATGGTGATGTGAAATGACCTAGGGATGAGTTGGAATCGACCAAATGACCCTCAGACTTAGCAAGCAATTATTAGATGGACCGGTGATTTCAATCGAGCGGACTCACCCGCTAACGAAGAATGCTATCTCGCCCGGAGAGATACCCCAATCGCCGGCCGGCCCGGCCTAGGAACTTTTTGTGGACGGATCTTCAAGCTCGACAGACAGCGGTGTTGGTATCTTCCTCACATCCTCGAAAGGAGTGGAGCTGCAATATGCTTTGAAGTTCAAATTTCTGGCGTCCAACAATGCCTCCGAGTACGAGGCCTTGATTTCTGGGGCTAGGATGGAAAGACGCTTGGGAGCAGAGTGGGTCAGAATCTACACCGACTCTCAATTAGTCGCCAGCCAGATCAATAGGGACTACGAATCTTGGGAGCCACAAATGATTAAATACCTTCAACTGGTAAAAGAGATAGCCCGACTTTTCGAGAGTTTTCAGATAATCAAAATAGCTCAGGAGGAGAACTCCCGAGTGGATGCCCTCTCTCGCCTGGCCTCTTCTATCAGCTCAGAAGGGACCCGGTTGGTCCTCCTCAAAGAGTTAGAGCGACCTAGTGTGGAAACCGAGCTCGTGGCCATTGTACAAACATAACCCGACGACTGCAGAACCCCATACGTGGCCTGGCTGAACGACTTCCGAGATCCTACTGACCCTCGGGAAGCGAGGAGGTTGAAATATCAAGCTCGGCAGTTCGACCTACTTGATGGATCTCTTTACAGACGATCCTTTGTCGGGCCCCTCCTCAAATGCCTTGACGCCCCGAAAGCTCGCCGAACGATCGAGGAAGTACACAAACGAATTTACGGCGCGCACCAGGGAGGGAGATCGATCGCAAGGATCCTATTGCACCAAGGCTATTGGTGGCCCACTCTCCAACGTGACTGCTCGACATACGCTTGGAAATGCGACCGTTATCAACGGTTCTACCACTTAATCCACCAGCCAGCCTTGAAACTCGTGACCCTGACCGAGCCTTACCCTTTCGCTCGGTGGGGGATCGATATCCTAGGTCCGTTTTCGGTGGCCCAGACTCAAAAAAGGTTTCTCATCATCGCCATCGACTATTTATCCAAGTGGATCGAGGCTGAAGCTTCTACGAAAATAACGGAAGTAGTGATTTGGAGTTTCGTGTGAAGGTCGATCATCCGTCGTTTTGGCATCCCCCGAGTGATTGTGAGTGATAACGATCGGCAATTCAACTGTGTTTATTTTAAGAATAGGTGCGCCGACCTACATATTCATCATTTTGTACAATAGTCATGGAAAGGAGACACACAATTTGAAAAGAAACAGTCTTCACAATCAAATTAGATTCCATTTGATTATTTCAACAAATGAATTCATGTACTTAGAGAAAAACACATTGTCCAACATATTTGGACTGAAGCAGTTCAGCTCCCCCTCAATCTAGCCATTCATTTTAATAAGCTTAGAATGCTTTTGACTTACACTAGAATGGCTTACGTCTAAATACACAAGTGACTTATGGTGCTTGGAGGAGGTGGTCCTCTACACATAATGACAGCTTTCAGATAGACTTGGTCTATCCTTCTACATGCCAACATTTGATATACCAGAGGATCATGATATGATTATGCACTGTAGGGATCAGAAACGACTACAATGATGACTCCCCTTCAATTTGACATTACATGTATTATGACATATAGAGTGCAGTGCAAATTTATTTTCATGCATGTAGGCCCCAGAGGAATTCATTCAAAGAGTAATATTTACATATAATCAACAATCTGAGAATTTAAGATGCTATTGTCATTGATACAAAATTTGTTCTACAACAATTGAGAAGGATAGCACCTGAGTTCTTTGCACTAAAGTTTTTCATTTTATCCTTGAAGAAATCCATAACTTCTAGCATGGCCCATCTACCTTGACTTCCTTGATTGAGAGATGGCTTCATGCTCCTTATTTTCAAGACACACCTGCAAGGTTCTCTTCCTTATTGCATTCTTAGTTCACAATTTTTCACAAGGCCAATCAGCTCAGATTCTCCCAGTCGTGGAATGAGAGTGAAGAACATATAATTAGGCATTCTAGATTGGCTTTGAGAGCAAAGGAATGCAATCATCCCATTGAAAGACATAGATGGCAAAGAACAAGTAGAGCTGTTAATTACGAGCTGATGAGTCGACCTGGTCTAATTAGTGAGTCGATTCAGCTTGGTTTGCCAGAACACAAGATTTGATCATATTGAACTGATGGGTCGATGCATCCTGATCAGTGCGTCGATGCACATGTATCAGATAGAAAGATTTTCAAACCAAAATTCTTGAACAAAATCATATTTATTGCAATTTGCAACAACATTAAAACATGCAACTTGAATGTAGATATTTTAGATATTTTAACTCCCCCTAAATGTATGCATAAATTTCAAATATGCTTTTTGGATTATGGCACTTGATTTTAGGGCATAATAATTATCTGTAAAATTTAGAACAAAACCAAAGATGGCTGTTTTAGCAGTTTTATACAAAAAGCTTGCAAGCAGGATTCACTCATTTTCCTAGCATTTCTGTTCCTCATTTCTGCCCATACTCCCAGAGAGAATTTGAATGGTAAACTGGAAAATCCCCCTCTCCCATCTTGTTCCCGTTGCTACTCACATGCTCACTCTACTCTTCAAAGTTAAAAAATGAGAAACATCTAAACCATAGAGATGAAGGATCCTATGGGGAAAGGAAAGAGGAGTGCGGAATATGAAATCTATATACCATACAAGTATATAGTAGTTAAGAGATGTAGTGAGTAAAATACTGAAAACATCTGTGCTGAACACCATGGAATTTCATCTTGCTGAGATCTCGGTCTCAGGGGGCTCAACGAGAAAAGAAGTCCTCGAAACCTTCCTCCTTCCTCTCTCCCTGTCTCTCTCTGCATTGGCCCCCTTGAGCTCTCTCTCTCCTGAGTCTCTCTCTCTTTATCTCTCCCTCTTGAGCCTTGAAGGATCGCAGGAGCTTGTAAGTCACAAGAACCACAGGAGGCAAAGGCCGCTTCCCGATGGTCGTTGCATGCCCCACACTTCTTCTGTTGGAAGAGGAAGTTGTCGCCAGCGGCAACATGATGCCCACACCCGCCAGAGGTCTCCGCGTCGGTGACCTCGTCTCTTGCTCTGCTGCAAACATGGCCGCTTTGCCCTTGGAAGAGTGCGGGTCGGGGAGAAGAATAGCACCTGTAACCCCCTCCATCACGGATGTTGCTGGTAGGTCACGGGTAAAATGAAGTGGATTCAGGCTATTAGTAACTGGGACATTGGGACGGCCCAGAAGCCTGGTCCGTGAGTGGATCACATGCCTGGATTGGCCCAAAACTCGGCTTTTCACATGCCTGGATTGGCCCAAAACCGTGCTTGGCTGCCCATCTGGAAAGAACGGCCCAAAAGTGGGCCCTAGATCCCCCCCCCCCCCTGAGTCCAACTACCGGCCCACAACAGGGGCTTGGGGGGGGGGGGCATTTACCCCCCAAAAACCACCTTCCAGGTCCCACCTGGGGGGAGGAAACCCAAGCCCCGGGGGGCGATGGTCGGGGGGCGACGGGGGCGGCGGCGAGCAAGGAAGGCTAAGACCTCTATAAGAAGTTCAATAATGCTCTGCATCATTCATCTCCATATTACCCTCAAAGTAACGGTCAAGCCAAGGCCACCAATAAAACCCTTCTCAAGATTATAAAGAAGACATGCGAATCTCATAAATTTTCTGATTGGCCTGAGTGATTAGTGGAAGCTCTATGGTCTTACCGGACCTCTGTCCGTGCTCCTACGGGGCAAACCCCCTATGCACTCACTTATGGGATGGAGGTGGTACTCCCATATGACATCTTGAACTATTCCCTAAGGGTACAGTTTGATAAGAAACTTAATCTCGATGACCGTCGAGAGGCGTTGCGCGTCCAACTGGAACTCTTAGATGAGAAGAGGCTGAATGTGGCCGATCACATGTCTATTTATCAAAAGAGAGTCTCACGCTATTTTCAAAAGAAGGTAATCAAGCAAAAATTCTAGGTAGGTGATATGATTTTGAAAGGTAAATTTATTAGGTCTGGAGGTCCTAGGTCTAAATTGTAGCCTAACTGGGAAGGGTTGTTCGTTGTTAAAGAGGTTTATCCAGGGAATGTGTATCGTCTAGTCAGCACGGAAGGTGAGGAGCTATCTCACGCTTGGAATGGGTTGTATCTTAAGCATTTCTTTCCTTAGAGTCAAGCTAGTGCCAACCCGGTAGTAAGGTGTCCCTCTCCTCGATTACAAAGGAGGACCCTGAGCGCGGCAATCACACACTACACGGCAACTTTGGTCATGTTTTCCCTCTACTATGTGACACCGTCTCTCCTTTGGCCATGCCTAGGGGAAGTGAAGGTCCCTGCTCTTCTCTCTTCAGCCAGGCATAGGGGCAAAGGGGTGAATAAGGGGGAGATAACCAACCTAGACACCCCAACGAGATGAGGTCTCAATTTGGGGCAGTTCGTTATGACCTGATTCTACAGGAAAAGAAAAAAAATCAATCAAAGAAAAGGAGCATGAATTAAGGCAAAAGCCAACAAATGTCTATCAAAAGGACAAAGTGCAAGTCTTAAGTTTCTAAAAAAAGGAATCAAATTAGGCATGGCAAGAGTGACAGTACAGTTTTCCTGTGAGACGTCATGAGCCTGGTCGTATGTGTGCCTAGAGTGGATGAGGGTTCGATGATGGACACAAAGCCCCAGCGCAACAGACCAAATCTTCAACCGGGTCATCGTTGAAACTAGTTGAGCCTGTTCAAGTACAACTGCAAGGCACTAAATCTGATTTGAAAGGGGCAGAACAACCTACAATTAAAGAAGAGCAACAACCAGAAAGAGAGAGTCAGCATGTTGATGAACATCCTGAATTAGATCAGCATCAAGTTGAACATTTAAGCCAGAGCAGCAACCAGATATTCATGAAATGGATGAAAGACATTCAGATGCACAAATTCAGGGGGAGGAACAGCCGCAAGCTGCTGAATAGCAAATGGAAGTGAGTGCAGAATAGGAGATTGATGAAGAAGTTCATGATGAGAACTTGCCAATGCAAGGGGTTGAACAGGAAATTAAAAGGGAAGAAGTGCAAGAAGTGGATGTTGATGAAGAACAAAGTCATGAAGCACAACAACAAAGAGAAGTAAATCTGGAACAGCAACTTCATGAAATGGAAGAACAATATCTTCAACATGAGCAAGTCATGCAGTAGATTGATCAACACATAGACCAGCTCATCGATCAGTTACAACAGTAGCACAAGCAGTTAAATGTGGATGAGAATATTGAGCAAGAACAACCATTTGAGGAGCAACCTGAACAACAAATGGTGGAATAGCCATAGGATGAAATGCTCCAAGAAAATCAGCAAGTAGAAGCTGAAGTGCCACAAGTAACTATGGTTGAAGCTCCACAACAAGAGTACATTGGTCCTATAGATTACCATGGGCCTTATCAAGGGTCGGTGATGGGGTTTAGAATTCAGCCACCAATGTCACCTGAAGAACCCTTTGTCTGACCTGAATTTCAAGCTTCTACTTCAGATGGACCAAGTTCAAGATAGTATGCTACAGATGTTCATCCATCTTTGGTATATCTGCTTCTAGATTAGTTCAGAATAATGAATGCTCAGTTCATGCAATTACATACTGCTGTAGAAAGACTAGACACCAGGGTGATGCATGTAGAGCTGACTGTAAATAGCTAGTGGGAGAAATTTGTTAGAGATAAATTTAGATCAGATGAAAGACTCCATGGCTTCTTGGATTCCCTTCTACATGTGTGTGAGCAAGCTGGAGGCCTTATGAGGGATATGAGATGAACCCAAGCAGATCACTATGCCAAGTCTACACAAATGCTGGTCCATGTCTTTGACATTCGAAGGGAACAGCAAGCCATCAGTGCACAGCAATCATCAAAACTAAATAGGAAATTAAATTCAGAGAATTAAGTCAAAGGAGACATGACATGAGACACATTATCCCAGACATGACATGAGACACATTATCCCACACAATCTCCCCACAATAGATTGACAGTCCACAAGTTCCTGGGGAGACGTGAGTGATGAAGATCCCCTGGCATTTTATAAATCAAACATAAGGCGGCCGGACAGAGAGATAGCTTCACTCCCCATGCCATGAGGCACACCGGATAGATAGCCTCAGTACAAATCACGCTCTCATCACCTTGGGTAAGAGCGAATTCACACAACCAATATGTCAAATAAGCAGCACCGTGCGTGATGGTATCGACTCCGGCTGGGTTTGGCCCTCCCTGCTGCCCCTTCTGCAATGATGACTAGAGATGAGTCTTTCGTCGAGCCCATTTTCTCAACTTGCTTAGAGCCGGCGCAACAGAGGGGAAGTCCTTATGTTTCTGTTCACCTCCGAAGAAATATTGAAGCTAGACTCCCATCCTCACCCGTTTCCTTTCTCTATGATGACAAGTACTCGAAGTGGTGGCATCAGAGGCGTCTCTATGTGATAGGCACAAAGTCCTATATACCTTCATCAAAGTCAAATAGCAACCTTCACTATTCATCTGATCTTTCAGCCAATCAGGACAATAAACTTCTTCATAAGGCTCTCCATCAATCGGGAGGCCGCTTAATTGGGACAAACTGCAGAGATCCAAGGAAGTCTCCCCTTCTGCTGTATAGAAAGTATTGTACTCCGGGCAGAAGACTTCTATCATTCTGTAGCAAATCTCTTTAGAGATGGGATAGCAGAATCTAGAGGTATATACGCTGTGATATTTCCCAATAGTCATCAAAATAAAGTCATAATGTTGGAGCACGTAGTCTATAAATTCAACTGCTCTAGCTCAGAAACCATGAGAATTGGTGGCCTTTAAATCTGCGAACCACCTAACAGCAATCTGGTGCTTAAACCACATAGCCAGACAATCAAGTAGGAGTGGTTCTTCTCCGAATCCCCATTTTAGCGGGGCCAGAAACAAGCCGAAGATGGATTTCTCCCTATGAACATGTCTGGACGAAGCATCCCATCTAGTAGGGATGAATTCTGCAGCTCTGGTTAATAAGCCTTCCACTGGGGTCAGCTCTGACACTGCAATAAACGAATACAATGGCACAAGCCGATGAGTAATCCAAGCCTTGAAAAAATTATGGAGGGGCGAGGAATGCCCACATTAGAGAGAGGGAGACAGAGTGAGGGAGAGGGAGACAGAGGGGATGTGGCATCCTCCCCCTTTGTGGGTGAGTGCGTGTGTTAGAGAGAGAGAGGGAGAGGGAGACCAAGAGAGGGAGAGGAGACCGCGAGAGACCGGGAGAGGGACTGTGAGTGCATACGTGTGTTAGAGATAGAGGGAGAGGGAGAGGGAGGGAGGGAGGCAGGGAGATAGAGAGAGGGAGAGGGAGAAGGAGAGGCAGACCAAGAGAGGGAGAGGGAGAGGGAGAGGGAGAGAGACCATGCGTGAGAGAGGACGAGGTAGAGGGAGAGAGACTGTGAGAGAGGGAGACGGTGAGAGAGGGAGAGGGCTCCGGCGAAAGAGGAGATGCCGAGAGAGGGAGACAGAGGGAGAGAGGAGACACCGAGAGAGGGAGAGGGAGAGGGAGAGAGAGAGAGAGGGAGACGGTGAGAGTGGGAGAGAGATGGTGAGAGAGGGAGAGGGCTCCGACAAGAGAGGGTAAGGGAGACAGTGCTTACCATAGGGAGCCGCCGCCGTTGCCCTCCGGAGAGAGAGAGATCGTTAGAGCCCATCGCGAGAGAGATCGTCGGAGAGAGAGAGACCACCAAAGAGAGGGAGAGGGAGACCGCCGCGAGTGAGTCAAGCGTGAGGGTGGGAGACGGCGTGGGAAGGGGAGGGAAATGAAATTTGTTATGATGGATTTCCAATGGGAAGAAATTTCATCGGAAGTTTCAGATGGAAATTCTGACTAAACTTAATTCTGTCAGAAACTCAAACATAAATAATAATTTAGTCACCAAAGTTTCCAACAGATATCAGTTCGTCAAAAATTACGCCGGTCTGCTGACACCATAAAGGTCAACTGGGTATCTGGTTTCTAGAAAATCAATAGGAAAGTTTGCTAAAACCTGAGAACATTATCTAGGGAGCTGGCCCCAAGGAAACAACAAGTGTAATTTTTGTTTAATGGTTGAGTGGAACACCCAGACATGTTACTGGGGATTAGATGTAGGAAAGTCAAGGAGGGCTGACCAAAGTAGTATAAAAATCTCGGTGTTCGTGTGGTGTGTCTATTCTTATTTTTATTTTTCACTGCTGGGGGAACCCCTCCCCTCTCTCCCATGAAATTTTCAGCCCCTCCCCCTGCCATTCTCTATTTAAGGGTGTGTATAGTGTCATTTGTAGATTTCATGATGAATTAATGAGAAGAAAAACTCAAGAAGTTGTTCTTGGCCATTGGGCGCCCCTCTCTCCTCTCTCCTCCCACCTTGCAGATAGATTTCTACCTTTTATAGGGTGTGATGCCCTTCTACCTTCTCCTCTACCCCCCTGAGTTCTGATTCTATCGTCGCCGCCGCCGCCATCGCCATCGCCAGAGTTCTGTACATCTCAGGACAGAGTATCAAAGCTCAAATTATATCTCTCCATCCGGAGCTCAGATCGAGTCTGAAATTGGAGGGTGAGTCATACACGTCCACCCCAACCTTCACAAAAAAAACTAGGTCATTTACTCTCTTGTAGCTATTTTTCCCAATTCCATCTTCCCCCCTAGCAATCTGTCTTCTATTCAGATCCTATCACAGCAACCCTATGTTTCATCAGTTCGACCCCGTCCCCTTTATTTGTTTGAGTCACCAATTTTACTGGAAGTTCTGTTCATCCCACCCATCATCTAAGAATTTGCTTGGAATTTCTAGAGTCCATTTACTATTTTTAAAAATCACTGTCTTTTCCTCAATCTATGTAGTCCAGATCTGACCCCTATCCACTGTAAAATCTCCAAAAAATCAAAACTTCCATTAAAAGTCCCATACAAAATATCCTCATCTTCCTGGCGTCAATATCTACAACTTTTGTGAAGAACTCAACACCCAGATCCAAAGTTTGAGTCATGGTCAATGCCAATCCTCAAGAAAACTCAGTTCTGTCCTACCAGATCTGGTTCTGTGAGCCAGCAGATGGTAAATTCAACTAAGGACAGATCTGGAATAGTCAAAATTCTTTCTCTGGCCATAGATAGAAGTACTTCAAGTCATCTTTCCAACGGCACCAATTTCGCGTCGATCCGACGTTAGGAGTGATCGCAGCAGCTGATCTCGTCGGGTCGCGTGCTGAAAAATAGAACTTCAGATCCGTGGGCAGCAAGGTCAACAAGTGAAGACCGGAGCCGACTCGCCTTCCACAAGGTGAGCCAGCGTGCCGCCGTCCTAGGGAGCACCTCTCTAGGAGCCAGCATTATAGCGGTACCCCTCCGGGCCCACTCGGACCCGTCGACCAGCACGTGGGTCCCACGTTCATGAATACGTGTGCCGCCAAAGCTACATCAAAACACTACTCGTCAACCCAAGATCAGTCCTCCCGGGCCCACTTGTGTACCCCTTTACCTCCCTGCGTGGAGTGGGCATTGAAATTCACCGCTGTAATTTAAATATTTACTATACCGGGAGTTACTGGCTTGGCCAGGATCGTCTTCCCCACGCCTGGCATTTGGAGGTAAATCTGCTTCCTCTCCCTTTCGCATTTACTTTACTCGTATCTATTTGTATATGCTACTGCGAGTGTTAGGATTCTTAGCCCGATACATGGTTTTCATCGCTGCGAGAGGGCGAGAGTGAGTTACCTATCCCGTGACTCAATCTGAGTACACGCAAAAAAGCTGATACCCGAGACTCACTGTCGGTTTCTCAACCGCGCATGGTCCAGTATTTCCCTCGCATAGGGATGATCGTGAGCTAGAGTCCTAGGTAGTGTGTCCGTCCCACATCAAATGTGCTCTTCGTAATGGCGCTAACCACGTCTCGATTCGACGTCATGGCTGGGCGTGGCAGCCGATCTCATCGGAGCGCATAGTTCTGGCCAGAAACTGAGTTGCGGGACAGCCTTGGGAGATAAATCCCAAGAAACCATTTGCCTCCACTTCGGTGACCGCCGCTCCCAAGGATTGACCCAGGACACTCCAGGAGTGCCCCCACTAGTTGTTGCAGCCAGGAGCCGCCCCGGACATCACCGTGCCAGCACTGGGTCCCACGTGCTGTCCTGCGTGCCCAAGTGCACAATGCTGAACCGGTCAATCGTGCCCTCTCGAGCGCCACCAACTGCTGCCCGTCAACCGGAGAACGGCGCTCCTAGACCACTGTTGTGGCCTTTTACCTCCCTGTATGGAGTGGGTCGTAATTTACATGCTATAATTAATTCAATTATTGTACTGGGAGTGACGGATCTCGACTGGGAAGTCTTCCCCACGCCCCGAGCGTGGAGGTACACTCGCCACCCCCCTTTTGTCATATTTGCTTAGCTAGTATGCATTCTAGATGCTGTTGCATGCGAGTAGGATATTATATTAGCTCGTTATATACTAATCACCGTTGTGAGTTGTGAGTGCGAGACCCGTCCCGTGACTCGTTCCAAGCACGAGAGTGAGCCGACCACCTGAGACTCAAAGCTGATTACTCAACCATGCAGGTCATCGCGCTTCCCTCGATGGGGACGACTGTGAGTTCGCGCTCCTTGTTTGGGACATATCGCCTCTTCTGGAGCTCCTTTGGTGCCGGGTTGTAGTGCCATTACTGGTCGCGTCGTCTCATTAGCCGCGTCAATCTTTAGAGTCCAAGGTCGCAACCCGTCCGCATCGAGTCTCATAGTCGTCCCGCATCAGAATCTCATTTTTCAACCGTGAAAATAATTTTTAGGTATTTGAATGGAACAATTGATCTTGATTTGTGGTATCCTAAGAATGATTCATTTGATTTGCTTGCTTACACTGATTCTGACTATGCTGGGTGCAAAATAGATCGTAAGAGCACAAGTGGTCACCCGTTGGGCGTGCCGTTGAACAGGCACTGGGGCGTGCCGCTGAACAGCCGCTAGGGTGTGCCGTTGAACAACCGCTAGGGTGTGCCGTTGAACAGCCGCTGGGTGTGCCGTTGAACAGCCGCTAGGTGTACCGTTGAATGGCCACTAGGTGTGTCGTTGAAGACTGGCCTCGAGCCCGTTTCGTACACAAGTTGTGGTTCATTTAATTTTCTTCAGGGCCCATGGACCATGGGCTTCCTGGGGGTTGGTCTCTCTTCGCTGTCTTGACTCCGGAGATGGCTTCACGACAGTGTGTTATTCGTTCGGAGAGTTCGGACGGCCCATCCTCTCCGCAGTCCCTTTGGTTGAATTTGTTAGTCAATGTTGGACTGGTCGGGACATATGGACGTGTAATTTTACACGTCCACAAATGCCCCCCACCCACGAGTAGCGCGGGCGAACGATGAGCCAGGCGGTGCCTGTAGGTGCATTGGTCCTTCAGGGTTAGACTTGAGGCCGGTCATCCGGAGAAGACAACGATCCAAGCTCGTGCCTTCGTGCTTGCACTTTCGTAAATGTGTAGGGATGCCCGTCGGCCCGTGAGGGGCGTGCCGATGGAAGATATATATATATATGTGTGTGTGTGTGTGTGTGTGTGTGTGTGTGTGTGTGTGTGTGTACTATCATTATCATCATTATTCCAATTTCTAGGCAGCCAACTACTTGGCCGCCTAGTGAGCTGTTCTTTCCCTCTGGGCGGCCAAGGCCCTGGCTGCCCAGGTCCTCTTGGTGGCCAGGAGGGTGGCCACCTAGGCCGGGGAGGGTTGGCCACCCAGGTCCCTATTCACCCGACAAGTCCCTTTCGTCATTTCACTTGATTTGAGATCTCCATGTATTCCATACACCTTTGTAGCCAATAGGCCAGTCATCCTGGCAGAGGTTCTAGGGTTTCGTGTTATATCCATAGCCTCATCGTGTCGTGTTAGACATGTATGGTGAGTTACGTATGAACCTATGGTGTTCTAGTGACTTTCAACTTCTTTAGTGAGTTCTTACCTTTTCATGACCTTCCCGACTAGTTGTAGCTTTCTTATGCATACGTGTACGGACCACTTGAGAGTGGTGGAGAACTTTCCTAGTGTGACGATTTTTAGGTTGGTTATCGTTGGGCCTCTTGTCTTTGTAGCCTAAGTCTAGGCTAGGGGAAAAATCAGCTAGAGGATGTGACTTATAGTACATACTCTATGTATACACATGTGGTTGGGGGTGTTAGACACGTGCTGACGAGTGCGACCTCAGCTAGTCCTTGTTTTGTGGTTATGTTCTTAGTGTGTCTCAATTTCTACCTAGGGCTAGTAGAGACACCATGGGCGTGGACTAAGATGTCAGTGGATGCATCAGCCTTACTTCTAGTAGGTAGTGCTCCTGTCACCTGAGAGGTTTTGACACAGGTTTCCTTCTGCTGAGGTTCAGTGTTTTGGTGGCTTGGTGTCCTTGTTACACTTGATCGAGACATGGTTCTTCACTGTCTTTGAGCGTCCGATCAGACCACGTGGCCAGGTTCCCTAGAAGACTGACTGAGGGTCTACCTGGTAGCCTAGATCCTAGTATTCGCATCCTAGGAGAGGTGTTCTGAGTCAGGTCTTTGCATTACAACTCATACATTCTTAGCTTATATCAGGCTTATCTCCAATTTTCTTCTTTTCTCCCTTTAAGACAGAGTGTTTCTTGTGTATGGCCTTAGTAAGGGGACCGTCAACTAAGGGCAGCTGATTATAGGGTGCCACCTTCAATGCACGCCCTAGTTTGGATAGTTCTTAGCGAAAGGGGGAGGAATAAGGACCCCTAGCTAGTGGTTTAAACTACCCTTCCGAGGCCCCCTTTTCTTGGTGCTTAATCAAAGGTTTTCTCTCCCAGATAGATGTAATTAACACCGTGACCTTTATGGTATGGTGGGTTCTAGTCTCACCCGGTTACCCACTGTCGTCTGATAAGTCAGACAATGCACACCCGTGGCTCCAGACCATCTCAGTTTTGGAGGTTGAATAAATTGTAACTCTGTGACTGGCACGCCTACGCATTAATAAACCAAAACGAACTGAACCAAGAACAAAAAGATGATAAAATGTTAAAAAAGATGAATGTGATAAAAAGGTGTGTCAACAAGAAGAAATTCAAAGTGTTGTGTCACATGCATCCTTTGCTTCGAGTGGCATGTCCCTTTGACTAAGGTGTGATTGATCGTTTTCCTTCCCCTTTACCACCATTCTCCAGGTCATCCAACGGTCCTAGGGGCTGTGCGAGATCCGAGCACCTTCAATTAGCTTTCAACCATTTAAGTTGTAAACCTTGTTATTTGAAAAGTTTCTTCAACCAAGAGCTTTATTCCACAAACAAATAAAACATGGCTACTTTACTAGACAGATTATCATTTAGGACATGTATGTCAATGTTACTGAGAATGAGGGAACAACACAAGAAAGTTCCATCTAAAAACATTCGGACCCCCTTTGATAAATGAATGGGGTAGGGTGAATACGACCTTTCACCTTAACCGAGAAGAATGGCGTATTCGACCCTTCCCGGTCGAATAGGCTATTCGCCTATTATAACCCAAAATCTCTATTCGTGAGATTTATTTCGAAGGTTATCAAAGATGAAAAACTAAGACAATCGATGAATATATTGTGAACCGACGAATATACGTGAGCAACCGACGAATGCGCCATTCTATCTCGCCCTATTCGTTTATCAAAAGGGACCTCAGGAGTTTTAGTTTGATGACATGATCCTTCAATTGTACTAATGGGAAGATATATGAGTAGGCTTGCTAATCCAACAAGTCCTCCATCAGTTTGATCATTTCGGATAGAAACTAACTTGATTTAGCGTAGCTTACTCTACAATGTGCCTAAGGAGTGAAAAGAAATAAGAGAGAGAAAGAGAAGTGACTGATGGATAATGAGGGAGAGAGCGAAAATTGTCACACCCGAATCCGTCCGAAACCTAAAGATAATTCATATTTAGAGTCTATATAAATTCACATACATGTAGTAGAGAATTTAGAAAGCCATGCAACCTTTCATCTAATCTATACTTATCCCTAACAAATTTTTCCAACTGGCTATTCATAGTTTGTTCGACATGGACCATTCTAGCATCAAGTCTCTCTATAGCTATATTTAAATGCATAAAGGAAGCATTCATAATTCTGAACCGATTCATAAAAAGGTTTACCAATGAGGGATGAATATCAACAGCATTTTGGGAAGAACTTTGTCCTACTGAACCTAAAGCTTGAAACTCTGGTGGAACTTGAGGTTCTTCAGGAGATAAAGGTGGCTAAATACCCATTGCCATCACATGTCCATGATATGTGGCAGGACCTAGATAGTCTTCTTGTGGCATTTCAGCCTCAACCCCTTACTGTTCCTGTGGTTCTTCCAGCCCTTGTTCCTCTTGCTACTGCTCAACATGTGGCTGCTCCTCAGCATGTATTTCTTCTTGAAATTCTTCTTGTTCATGCATATCCAACTATTCATCTTGCTGCTCAAGCTGCTGCTGTTGCTACTCTATCTATTCAATTAACTGATCAATATGATGATCTAGCTACTGCATAACTTGTTCATCTTATAAAAATTGTTGTTCTAACTCATGAAACTATTGTTCTTGCTATAGCTCTCTTTCTAGCTCTTCTCTTTCTTCTTCCACTTGCTGTTCTGGTTGTTGCTCTTCCTGCAGCACTGGATGTGGTTCTTCATGAACCTGCTCTGCCTCCTGTTCTGGCTGTTCTTGCAGGCTCTCATCATGTAATATCTCAACATTAACCTGCTGCTCTATGTGCTCTTCCAGTTCCTGCTCAGCTAATTGTGTCTGCTGCTCCGCCTGACGTTGTGGAACCTGCTGAGGCTGTTCCACTTGTTCTATATCTTGTGGCTGCTGTTGCTGTTCTGACTCATGTTGCATTTCTTGTTCTTCTTCTTCCACTAATTGTTGTTCTTCTTCCACTGGTTGGACATGCTGCTCTACCATTTGCTGTTCAGTCTGATCTACTGGTTCCTGAGCTTGAACCCTTGCACTAGATGGCTTAAGCTTCATAAATTTAGTGATGAAATCCATATTATATACATTCACCTTAGGGATTTCCTTGAATGTCTCATCTTCTAAGGAATTTTCATTTTCTTAAAGACTGCATTTAAGTGTATTGCATTTCGGATGAGATAGTAGAGGACCTGTTCTTTTCCTTATTCATTATTTTGGGCCAACATTACCCCTAGAGAATAGTGTGTGGCTGCTATGTACAGAATTAGTGGCCGCCCTTTCACCGGTGCACCAAGCACTGGAGGAGTTCTCTGATAATCCTTCAGCTTGTCAAAAGTCGTCTGGCATTCTTCATCCCAATAAAAGGGAAAATCCTTTATCATTAACTTGTGAAATGGGTGACACCGCCCTGACAGGTTTGATATGAATCGTCAGATATAAGCGAGTCGGCCTTGAAGGGACCGAAGCTCAGAGAGGTTTCTTAGCGGAGGAAGCTCTTGAATCACCTTGATCTTTACAGGGTCCATTTCAATTCCCGATGCCTGACAATGAAACCCAGGAATTTGCTACTGGACACCCCAAAGCCACACTTCAGTAGGTTCATCTTCTTCTCATATTGCTTGAGCCATTGGAATATAATTCAGAGATCCTGTAGATGATCTTCCTTCTTTCTTATCTTGACAACCAAGTCATCTATGTAGCACTCAACCTTGTGGTAGAGCAACTCATCAAAAAATCGGGTCATCGCCCATTGATAGGTTGCACCGACATTCTTCAGCCCAAACGGCATCCTCTTATAATGGTAGATACCCTTGGGGGTCTGAAAAGCAGTATGGACCCGATCATGCTCCACGATCCATATCTGATTGTAACCAGATGAACCGTCCATGAAGGAGAGGGCCTCGTGACTGGTCGTGGCATCTATCATGACTTTCGTTATTGGCACCAAAAAGTTATCTTTTAGACAGGCCTTATTCAGATCTCAGAAATCCACACATATCTGGATCTATCCATTCTTCTTTTTGACAGGCATAATATTGGCCAGCCAGGTGGTGTATTAATTTTCTTCGATGAAACCTACGTCAATCAGCTTGTCAACTTCTTTGCATATTTGAGTGATGAGCTCTGGCCTCATGCGCCGCG
Organism: Amorphophallus titanum; assembly: GCA_024336825.1. Taxonomy (NCBI): domain Eukaryota; kingdom Viridiplantae; phylum Streptophyta; class Magnoliopsida; order Alismatales; family Araceae; genus Amorphophallus; species Amorphophallus titanum. Next base: position 9,857,537 of record JANBPO010006859.1, on the reverse strand, counting down.
ACGGCTACTTCACTGGCTCCACCTCAGGTTTTATAGCCAACTCATGTTGTGAAACATCAAGAGTGAGTCCTGGCATTTCTTTGTAGCTCCAGGAAAAGAAATCCTAGAACTCTTGTAGCAGCTGGATGTATAATACCCGCTCTTCTGAAGAGAGCTGGGCACTAAGAAAGGTAGGCCGGGGGTCATCTTCACTCCCAAAATAAATAAAAGGATACAAATACAAAAAGAAAATGTACATGCTCGATGTTGATTCCCATCAACCCTCCGATGCTTAAGTCAGCAACGGTTCGAGGGGAACAGAGAAGAGTGAAAGAGAAAGAGAGACGGAGGTCGCTGTAGTAGATCTGAGAGACGCGTAGGCCCTCCAAATGAGTGCTTGCCACTCCCAGTGGACACTCAGCGAGTGCTCACTGGGTGGTAAGGTCATGCAGGAGGGGATTTCTCTCTTAAGGGATGTGGGCGTGTGGGACCTTTCAGTCACTATAGCAGGGTGAGTAGCTCTATTCTCCGTGTAAGGCTCTTGGCAGAGGTTCCGCCATGTGTTTTATTCTCTGTCAATGTCCCTTTTATATGGGGTTGTCCTGGAGTTGGAGACCTATCCCTTAACAGGGAAGGGCGTAAGTAGTGGAGTACTGTCTCTCGCGATCATGGCGTGAATTTCCCATTGAGGGGTGAGTACTCCGGAGTCGACCGATTTCTGGGCGAGTCTTACGGCGCTCGTGGGGCGTGCTCACTTCTTATGGGATAGGGCCCTGCGTCGTGGGGGTAACGGTTGGTCGTCAGTGAGTCTTTAGGCGGTTATCGCACCTAGGACGCCACCTTCCTCTAGCTGTTCGAATCTGAAGTTGATTCGTATTGGGCCGCGCCACCTGGGTTGCAGCAGCCACGGGCCTTTATGCGTGCTAGCGGGGCTTGGGCCTTCGTGGGCTTGCGGCTATCGGGCCTATTATGGGCCGAGCCGGATTTACCATCCTCACACATCATAAATAGAACTACAAATCCCAATTCTCAAGAGTCATTTATATTCATAATATGTTGGGGAACAACATTCTATGCTCAAGCTCACAATTACACCACAATTCAAAAGTTCAGTTACATTCATCATACAAGAGAAAGGCAGACCCACTCATCTTCGAAAAGTAGAATTAGGAATATCTCAGAGACCGCCCTCTGGCCTATTGCTCGTCGAACCCAACCCATACTTTCTAGTTTCCTGAAATTGGTTAAGCTACAGATATGAGTCTGATGACTCATTAGGCATCCAAACCAGTAGCATGTTTTAACATATAATAAGTTGGTAAAACTCAAGTAATAATCTCTAAAGTCAACATGTGTTTCCTGACATTCTAAATATATAACATAGGCCGTGAAAAGAGACTGTGAATGAGCTCATTCTACTCCACCTAAACGCAAAGCCTCTTGACCTTTGCTTTGAGGTCTTCATCATCATCGGTGAGATCCTCAACTTCTCTCCACAGTTGCCTCCTCTGAAATAATTTTGTACCTAGAAGTAACCATGTAAGGTAATCACCCTCTCTAGTCAAGAGCCACTTCTTTTGGGAATCTGGCTCTAGGATCTTCTTCACCTGATGAAATAAGAACACATCAAATAAGTAGAAGTGTGAAGCATAGATGCAAGAGAAAGAGATGCAAACTTACTCTAAAATTAGTTTTTAGGATGTAGTATCACTTCTCCTCCTTAGTTAACATCTCCACCTCAACACCCATGGATGTGTGGTTGTATTTGTAAGGATCTGAGTTGGAACCAGGAAGAACATAGTGAAAATAAGAAATTAAAATTTTATCCCAGGTCGTTGATCGCTCGGGCGTGATTCTCATTAACTATCTATATAGGAAAGATCTGATCTATACCTCTGTGATGTGAGGATTGCAGTGAAGCAGAATATTTTACTCTCATAGTGGTAATCAACTATGCAAGTGTCCGATCTCTAGCAATATCTACATAGGCACGGATGATGAAGTCTTCTCCATGGAATGCTCCTCGAACAATCTCCAAGGCCTCCTAGTAGAATCTCAATGCTTGAGATGGTAGAAAGGAGAGAAGAGAGAAAAGAGGAGAGAGGATAATGCACTTCCCAAAAAAGGAGGGCACCTTACTATGGGTGGAGAGAGAGGGGGAAAGCCAAGTGAGGGGGAGACCTAGATGCTTGACCCAAAGTTTCCCCCATGTAACTATTTATAGATTCCGTGGTTTTTCACAAAACTATTATAAGTCCATAATTACACAAATACGCTCTGCCGTCCATAAACCTAATATGTGTGAACCTCTAATCCTAGTGTCAATCTGGTTTTAACCCCACTAAGCTTAAAAACTCCTTCTCAGTTTTTTCATATTAATGTTTAATATTAAATTAATTATTTAATAATCTCATGACTCAAATAATTACACATCATCTCATGATGGATCATTATCTTATGATTATTCTTTTATTAGACTTTTAGGTCACGGTAAGCACCAAATAATACCTTGTGACCTTAAAAGACAAATTAAAGAGGTCTATTAGACCACTGGAGGCTCGTGGCCACCACAAAGTCCATTAAGGACCATGGGTTTCGATGTCGGGATTAATCCCATCGTTGTGCACTCGCTGACTTTCGGACACCCACCATTGGCGAGTGGACTCCTACAGGTTGAGTGTTTAGGATAAGCGATTAGGGGGAATGTTCCCCTCCCCAGGCTGCCAAATTATACTGTTGGGATAGTCGAAATGGCGCAGTGAGAATGAGCATGCAGCTGACAGGGACAAGGTGATATTAACGCCTGTGGAGTACACATGTGCACAGGTGAGCGTCAGATTAGCATCATGCTCGTCAAATGGGGGCTTGGAAAGTGACAACGAGGAATAAGTGGACGCCTCCTGCCTTCCTCTGTTCATAATGGAGACCAGGGAAGGAAGGTACGGCCATGGTATTGGGGCGGTAGCAAACTGGAGAGGGGGGTTATCTCTGTAGCCCGTGGAATTCCAGGGCGTGTCTGGCGTCAGAGAAAATCGAATGAACCATAAAACTCATACGGTTTGAAGGGAGGATAAGAAAAATGGATATGCCATCGAGCATCCACTCCCTTGACTCACAGGTGTGTAGCTTACGCTATTAACGAGAGGTAAAACATGAGATACCATCTTCAGCGCCGGTGTTGTCACACGGGCGTCGGCTTGGTCATCACGGGGAAGCAAGATCTCGCAAAACAAATAGAGATTAACTGGATGACAAGAAGAAAAAGGGGGGCGTGACATCAGACACCCGAACCGCTCGAGCATTCAAGTGTGTTATTCATTCCATATACAAGGGGCAAATATACATATTACATTCATCGGCGCCGACGTTATCGCATGAGCACCATCTCATCGCCTGCGAAGAGGCTTATGCAGAGAGAGGGAGGAGAAGAAATGGTACAGGGGGAAAAACGGGCTCATATCATCGCCCTCACCCACTCACATTCGCATTAAATCACGGGGGAAACAGGAGAGTCGGTGGGAATGTGGTGGTTACCCACCTACAGAAATCAGAAGCCCCTTCTTCTCTGGCGTCGGGGGTCGTGTGTGACAAAGGACGACGACGACAGTGAAGGCACTCCAAGAGGGGGGAAGAAGCTTTTCTGGCACGAAAACCCTTCTTCTCTCTGTGTCTCCCTCGTCTGTCTAATTGTTCTTTTTTTTTTCTCTTGTATTTTTCTCCTCTTTACAATTCTAGTAGTTGGGAATCTCTATTGAGACACATGAGGAAACTCATGCCGAACGATGAAGTCTAAATTTTCAAATAAAGTAAAGGGGAGTTGTGCGAAGCTACCCAAAGTCGAGAGCCTGAAGTGTACATGTAGGTGCTAGAGCAATCTTTGAGTGTTACTTGGAACACCTGTGTATCCCTATGTTTAGGGCTCATTGCCCGCATACCTACACTTTACACCACAGAGAAAATCGTCTTGGGTGAAGATCATGAGTTAAGCTAACTACAAAGACATGGCAACGTCCTTTTGATGAACGGACCACCCCTTAGTCGTGCCTCGTGAGCCGCATTGTGTCCTTGAATCATGGGGCGACGTTCCTATCCTATCCCCGATAGAGGGGACCTACGCTATGTATCTATTTTGTGTGCTTGTTGTGATGCCTGCATGCGTGCTTGAATATGTATGTGTGAAGAGAACAAAAAAAAAGAGAAAGGAAGAAAGATTAATAATAAAATGAGAGAATAAAAGCCATTACTTTCCTGGATCCTAAGACCACTCCTGACTTTGGCCCTTACGGCCTGCTTGCCCGTAACCCCAGGGTCTCGTAGCCTGCTCTCATAATATCCCTTGGCCTTTGTAGCCTGCTATCCCTTATCCTCTGGCTCTCGACGCCTGCTCTCCCGATGGGGGCTCTTAAGGCCTGCTCTCCTAAGCTCGACCTTCCCAAACTCCGGCTCGTAAAGCCCACTCCCCTGATTTTCGTCACGCAGCCTACTTTCGATCTTGGCTTTTACAATCCTCTCTCTTTACTTTGGCTCTTACAGCCCGCTCTCCTGATTTCGACTGGTATAGCTCGCTCTCCCAGTTTCGGCTTCTGTAGCCCGCTCCCGCGTGTTCTCTGATTTTAGCTTCTGTAGCCTGCCTCCCCAATTTCAGCTCACATAGCATGTTCTCTTAACTTTGGCTTATATGGCCTGCTCTCCTAACTTCGGCTTCTATGGCCAGCTTCCCAGCTTCGACTTTTATGGCCTGGTCTCAACCTTGGCTTTTGTAGCCAGTTTTCCAACTTCGACTTTGCAACCCACTTTCCTGATTTTGGCCTTCGTGGCCTGCTCTCCTAACTTTGGCTTCTATGGCCAGCTTTCCAGCTTTGACTTTTACAGCCTGCTCTCAACCCCAGCTTTGTAGTGTGGTTTCGTATTGTACTCTTTCCATTCCATGTATTTCACCATTCCAATTTCGTAAAGGTAACTCTCTTCGGAGATCTTTCTTCTCATTGTTCCCGTTAATTTCTGTGTGTGTCATATTGTGTGTTCTCATATCACTCTCTAATTCACATGGTGATTTCGTCGTCCACACCAACCAAATCTTGATGGAGATCCGTGAGGAGCCCTTCCTCAAATGGCCTCCTAGGATGAAGTCAGATCCGAGCTCGATGAGTAGGAGGAAGTATTGCCGCTTCCATCGCGATCACAGCCACGACACGACCAAATGCATCAACCTGAAGGACGCCATCGAGGACCTCATCCGACGAGGACTCCTCGACAAGTTCGTCGCCAAGGCCGCGGAGAAGAGACAACGTGAGTGGACCCCTCTGCCTGTCGACAACCGACCCAATGGAATGGAGATCATGATGATCTCCGGAGGGCCGACCGTGGGCAGAGATAGCGCCAAAAGACATCAATGGTACGCAGCAGCCATCAGCTCCATAGCAAGGCAACAACAGCCAATGAGAAACTGCCACCTGGGAACACCTAAAAGACCCCATCATCTTCTCAGATGATGACTTGAATGGTGTAACCACTCCCCACTTTGATGCTTTGATGGTCTCGGCCACCATCAAACCAATGTACCGAATGACGTATTCTGGTAGATAATGGAAGCGGCCCGGATGTTATTTCGTACGTCTATCTTGTGCTCATGGGTGTGGACTTGTCCCAAATCAAGCCACTACACACACCATTGTATAGTTTCTCCGGCACAACTGTCCAACCGGAGGGACGCATATCACTACTGATCACATTCGGGACCGCACCTAGAGACGTGACATTCTTGGCGGACTTCATGGTCGTCCGCACGATGACTGGGTACAACGCCATCATTGGGTGATGAATCCTCGGCACCCTTCGAGGCGTCCCCTCCTCGTATCACCAAAAGCTCAAATTCTCCACACCCCGCGGAGTGGGGGAGGTCTGGGGAGATCAAAGGGAGTCGAGAAGGTGCTACCTTATTTCGACGCTCAACCAACAGTCTGAGGAAGCGCCTCCCGAGAAGAAGGCAAGGACAGGAGATCCCGGTCCAAGCACAAGCACTCTGGTTGAGGATCTATACCTCATCCAGGTGGGGGAAGATCCGACCGTCCAGTGGTCCGGACACAATTTTTTTTTAATAAGAAAAATGAAATTTCCAAAAAGATCAAACAAGTTAGCAAATCATGTACAGGAGGGGTGTGTGCACGTGGTGTACAAATAATAGAAATAGAGGGGAAAGTATGCTACGTGGAGCACTAAAAGGAAATGCACCGTACGTACAAAAGGGAGATGACACACGTGGGTGCCCAATGGAGAAGGGTAATAAATAAAATAATTAGAAGTCCCACCGTGATCGTCAATTTGTCGATCCTTTGAAGAAAGAAATCCACTTAGAAATAATAAGAAAGAATTAAGAATGAATAAGCTAAGAAGAATGGGGAAAAGGAAGAAACGAGAGCATGCATAGGATGCTGGATAGGAGTGTGATTGCCAAAGGACACGCAGGCCTAAAATGATATAACAATAAATAACATGGAGGGATAATGATAAATACCTTGAAAAATGCGAGGGAGATTGTGAGTGCCTTCCTTCTCTTCTTATCGGCCGGCCGATGGAGAGAGTTTCTCTATTGATTACCCTTGCAAAAATAGATAACAACAAATATAGAAGTGGATTAGAAACCAAGATGTGTAGTATCAAACTCTTAAATATAAATGCAATGTGAGAAGCATGTGAGTGAACACACCTGTTAGTGTTTTGGCTGCAAAGGGTGGGATGAAGATGATATGAATGTAAAAGGAGTCGTGCATGTGTTGCACTGTGGGGAGGCTCTCAACGTGGTCAAGATAATGGAAATAAAAGAAGAAGAAAATGATGCTTGCATGTACTAACCATATGCAGTAAGAAGAAACAGAGAAAGAGTAGAGAAAGAAAAAGCCTATGGGGGATATTCTCCTATCTCTGGCTTTGGATGGACGTTCAGGAGGAAGCCTCCAAAAGGATGAAGTAATAGATGTGAGGAAGGACCTCCTCCTTGAGCCAATAGTCTGACAGCACCTTCTCGTTGTTAACGGAGTTCCTCTTTCGTACAGGGAAGATGAAGGGATTTTATAGGGAGATTAATCCAAGAGCAAGCAGGATAACTGATTTAGAATGAGATAAACATGGCAAGAAGAATCATCCCATCTCTGGAAAGTCACAAAGATCCCTTCTCTAGTTGAAAAGGACTTCAAAACAGAGAAAGAAGGAGGCGCGAGCGAGTTTGGAAACTTCTAAAGTCCCTGTGATGAAAAAGGATGAAAAAGTCCAGATTTATATTGATTTTAGGGACTTAAATAAAGCATGTCTGAAAGATGATTTTTCGCTTCCTTACATTGACGTGTTGGTGGAAAACACAGTTGGGTATGAAGCCCTCTTATTTATGGATGGTTATTCTGGATATAACCAAATCCGTCTTGCTCCAGAAGATCAAGAGAAGACCTCGTTCACCACGCCCTGGGACACTTATTGCTACGTGGTCATGCCATTTGCATTGAAGAATGCAGGTGCCACATACCAATGGGCGATGATGGCAATCTTCCACGATATGATGCATGTTCACATGGAAGCCTACGTGGATGATATTCTGGTGAAATCGAGGACTAAAGAGGAACACCCCGTCATTTTAGCTAAGGTGTTGCAAAGGGCTAGGGAGTATAAGTTAAAAATGAATCCAAAGAAATGTGTATTTGGAGTTGCATCAGGGAAAGTGCTAGGGTTCATAGTTAGTAAATGGGGGACTCAAATCGATCTAAATAAAGCAAATGTCGTCATGGATATGCCACTAACAAAGAACATTATCGAGGTTCGAGATTTAATTGGGCGTTTGTAATTCATTTGGAGATTTATATCTCAGCATTCACAAAGGTGCCACCCATTCTACGAATTGTTGAAGGCAGGAGCTAAGTTTGAATGGAATGAACAATGCCAAAAGGCCTATGAGGATCTTAAGGTTTATTTATCAAATCTCCCAGTTTTGCAACCCCCTGTCCCTGGGAAACCCCTGATCTTGTACATTTCGATTATTGAGGACTCCCTAGGAGCCGTATTGGTGCAAGTGGACGATGAAAGTAGGGAAAGGGTAGCCTATTATCTCTCTAGGTTGTTCAATCCTGTTGAGGTTAAGTATACAACCATGGAGAAGACCTGTGCAGCATTGGTATGGGTAGCACAGAAATTGAAACATTATTTCCTTGCCTATGAGGTTAAGTTGATCTCTAGAATGGACCCAATCTGTTATCTTTTAGAAAAACCCATTCTTTCTAGCAGATTAGCTCACTGGCAGAGCTTTCTCTCCCAATTTGACATTACCTTCATTGTTCAGAATGCAATCAAGGGATACGCTATTGCTGAACATCTTGCTCACTCTCCTATCCCTTATACTGATTCAATCCAAGATGAGTTTCCTGAGGAATATACATCCTGCTTATAGCAAAATGGGAAGGATGAAAGGATAGAGAACAAGAATGTGAAGAAAGAAAGTGGGGGGAGAACGGAGCACAACCTCCTCTCCCCTCAGACCTCACCTCCCCTACTCTCTTCTCTCCCTCACACTTCCCCTTTTTCACTCCGCAAGCATAGGCACAGAACTTTTTCCCTTTTCTTCAGCTAGCCTCTCTTCTCGAGCAACCTCTCCTTCTCCTCATCTGCTGAAAACAGAGAGCCTGGGGAGCCAAACCGCCACAGACCTTGCTTCCCTTTTAATAGGAGTTGAGATCGGGGGTTGAAACCCCTCAGCTCCCTCCTCTTTTATTTTTTTTTGTGCTCGGCATGCTTCAAAGACAGATGTACTGTCCTGAGCGCGAGACAGACGTGCCAGACATTCATGAGGGATGAATCGCGCCGATGCAGAGGGCCCATGGGACTTCAATGTTTGCCAATGGCTTCTTAGGACGCCGTTTCAAGTGGGGAAGCATGAGTTTTCTCACGCCGGTTCAATAGCCATAAGGGTGCGCCGGTTCACATGTAGCATGGCTTCTCACGCCAGTTCAAGTGGGTTAAAGGAGGCTTCTCACGCCGGTTCACAGCCAAGCCGTATCAATGCACATCCACACCGGTTCACGGCCACGCCGTATCAATGCCCATCCAAGCCGGTTCACGGCCACACCATATCAATGCCCATCATGGTCACGCCGTATCAATGTCCATCCAAGCCAGTTCACGGCCACGCCGTATCAATGCCCATCAGGGTCACGCCGTATCAATGCCCATCCAAGCCGGTTCACGGCCGCACTATATCAATGCCCATCCGACACCGGTTCACGGCCCCGCCGTATCAATGCCCATTCAACGCCGGTTCATGGCCACGCCGTATCAATGCCCATCCGACACCGATTCACGGCCCCGCCTTATCAATGCCCATTCAACGCTAGTTCATGGCCACGTCGTATCAATGCCCACCCAACGCCGATTCACGGCCACGCCATATCAATGCCCATCCAACGCCGATTTACTTGGCCATTAGGGGTATTTTGGTCATTTTAATATTCTTTGTTACTTTGTTGACTCTGAACCGGGTTAGACAAATGCTTGAGGTCTGGCACTTCCTTGGTTTTGATGAACCACTTCTGGAGTGTTTATATATCGGCCCGAGGCGAGGCCAGGCCATAGCCATTCCGAGGGTGACCCCTAAGACTTAGACCCGACCTGCGGGGGTGGCCTTAATGTTCCTTCAGCCCCGAGTCACGAAGAGGGATAGAGTTGTAGTATAAAATTTTATTACCATGCTCATTATTACTATTCTTCTTCGTCTGGACTATGATTAAAAGCTCTCAACATTCGTCCCTTTCGGTTCACATTTCCTCTCCCCATCTTTTTGGGTGATTTCTTTATTTTGTTTGTCATTCTAGTTCTTTTGTTGTGATCTGTTGTTTCCATTATTGCCATTGTATATACATATGTATGTGCATATATCCTGTCATTATTGTTATTTCCGTATATTTTTACCCGTGGAGTTATCAGACTTCTTTATTCTTGCTCATTGTCTCCTTTATTATTATCCTCCTCCTCTTACATCATTTTTTTGCTTATTTGTTAGTACATTTATTCCTTTTATACCCCCCTTTTAATTCCCTTTTTTTATCACTGTTATCACTTTATTATATATATACATATGTATACAGCGTGCCAGCGAAGAGAAGGAGGTGAGACGGTGGATGAAAGGGGGAGAGACGATGGAAGAAGAGAGACGGTGGGGGGAGGCGGTGAGACGGATAGGAAGGCAGAGAGACGATGGGGGCGTGCGGTGAGACGGACAGGAAGATGGAGAGACGATGGGGGCGTGCGGTGAGATGGACATGAAGATGGAGAGACGGTGGGGGCGGTGTGCCGGCGAAAGAAGAGAGACGGTGGGAGAGAGAAAGAGAGGCGGTGGGCGAGATGGACAGGGGTGTACCGGTGAAGGGAGAGAGACGGTGAGAGAGAGAAAGAGAGGCGGTGGGCGAGACGGACAGGGGTGTACCGGTGAAGGGGGAAAGAGATGGTGGAGGAGACAGAGAACGAGTGTGCCGGCGAAGGGGAAGGAAATGGGCATACCGCTGAAGGGTGTACCGGCGAAGGACTATAGGCTACGCCAGTGAAGGGGAAATGAAGGGGAATTGAATGTTCTAGTGGAGGGCATGCAGAGCTCATTCTTTTGATGGCCTTAAGGCCTTTATTTTCTTCTGTCCCTTGGTTGGACCAGACTTTGTACACGTTACTATTCCCACTGACGTGGTAATTACTTGAAGTGTTCGACTGTTGTCCATTCTTCGTGTCCGGTACCGATGGCTCGCTGAGTCGATCCGTATTCTGGCTCGGGTGTCCTCACCACACTGAGTCGGTTGGTGTTATCAAACTTTGTTGATGTAGATTCAACAATGTCTCACCCAACACCACACTTGACCCCTCAAAGGGGGTTCTTGATATGTGCCCTCCGAATAGCTTGAGCCTCCTCCAGGGTAACCAAGATTCTTCTCAGGCTAAGTTGTTGATCTCCCTTGTCGTTGTTCCTTCGACGAGACTTGGGAGCCTGGGTATCGGGTTGGTGCGGGTGCCCCTGGACTATTGCCGAGGCGACAATTTTTCTGAGCTCCACTTTATCCTCTCGTGTTCGTCATAGGAGGTTGAAGCGGTTAGTAGTGGGGACCATAGGGATGGTTCACTCCTGGGGTATGATTGGTTTGCCTCCATTGAGACTAATCCTCAAGTCGCCGACAAGAATGGTCTTGCCAGAGTTGCTGGTTGCAGCTGCGAGTTGCCTACCTTTACGGCCGTGGCAACGCTTCTTCTAGGGATTAGAGGAAGATCCTGCTCCGACATGGTAGACTAAAAAGACCCAATCTCCAATTGCTGACAGCACGAGGCCGCCAGTTAAAAGTGTTGGGATCGACCACCAGGGCACGAGGCCAGTATCGGGAGCCGATGGCTAGGTGACTCGGGTGTAAGCTCTTGCCTGAGCCGATAAAGGGGTTGTCGATGCTCGAGGTGACGCTCTTGCACCGAGAATTGATGTTGCAGAAGATACTGGGGTGCTAGGAACCTGAGGTTGTGAACCTGTGTCGAGCACTGGCATAGCTGGAGTGTGGGGCAGAGGGCCCACGGCAGGCACTGAGGTTGCCGCATCCCAAAGAGGAAGACCTGTGCTGAGAGTTGGCGTTGCCGGATTACAGGGGAAAAGATGATGTGATATAGCTGAGAGGCCATGGGCCCAATGTAGAGAGTCCACACCGGGGACCGACCTTGGAAAGACCCAGGGTTGTGTACCTGGGCTGGAGGCTGGGGAGCCTTGAACTCGGTGATGGGAACCCGAATCGTGTGACAGCTCTTTCAGAGTTCGGGTCGGAAGACCCGAGCAGAGTGCTAGGGAGCCTTGACCCCAGGGTGGGAAACCCTTGCTAGGGGCAAGCTCGATTGGGACTCGGAGCTGAGAGCTCGAGTGAGATGCTGAGGAGTCACGAATCTAGGGACGAGAGCCCGTGTTGGGTGCTGACTTGACTGGGGCTCGGGTCTGGGGACCCGAGTAAAGAGTTGAGGAGCCATGGCTTTGGGGTGGAAGACCGGCGTGAAGAGCCGACTCGACTGGGGCTCGAGGCTAGGAACCCAAGTGAGACACTGGGAAGCCTGGGACCGGAGACAAGGAGCCGACACCAAGTGCCAACTTAGCTGGAACTTGGGGTTGGAGACCTGAGCAAAAGGCTGAGGTGGTGGCCGAGACCCAGGGCACAAGGCCCACATTGGAGATCGGTTGGTGCTGGACCCGGGGGCTAACACTTTCCTACGCAGAAGATGATCTTTGACCCCTACGGGGGTGGGTGGTGGAAGCCCCAAGCCTGACGCTCGGGTGGGCCGCTGATACTGGAGATAGGCATGGCGCGTCGATCACACGGGCAAGCGCAGGCACTGGGAGTAGCTGCGGAGCAGCCACAGGGACCACACCCAAGAAATAGGGTGATCCAATGACAGTGGCGAAGCTGCCAAAAGCGATCTACATCGCCAAATAGCACACCCAGGCGTGGGTGGCGATGACAATGGGGCCATAGGTGACGGCCGCCCTGGTCATTGGAGTGCGGGATGGTGAGTTGGGGGTGACGATCGAAGACGGTTGTCGGGCACGGTTTGACGGTCAGAATGTGTATCGGGAGCTACTGGGAAATACACGTGTGTGCCCCCCTCTACCTCTCTTCAGGGCTAGCACAGACTTCTCTTCTGTAGAAAGAAGAAAGGCGAGAGACATCCCACCGGGCGTGCCATCCTTTTTGTTGCGGGGTCCGGGATCGGTGACCTGGATGAGGGAAGGAATGAGGCGATAAAGGAAAACATGGGAGTTTGATGTATCTCGGGTATCCTCCTTCATAGCCGCATTCTTCTCAAAATAGCACCAGGCACTCGCCTTTTACGGAAGGTCGAGAGGGGCTCGAATGGCACGAGAAGTTTTCGGGGGTCAAGGTAACTAGACCGGGGTGCGGGCGTGCCAGTTGATTTCTCGACAATCACCTATGGAACTGAAGGTTGACTGGGGAAAGGTCGCCAGGACGTAGCACGTGGGCTCGAGAGATCGGGCGACACAGGGAGACAGGGGAGGTTCCATGGGTCCAAGTGCACAAATGATTATGGGGAATCATGTACTGGACGTCTTTTCCCACTGACCGCAAGCAGTCGGTGTTTATTTATATCGGATTGAATCCGAACACCTTTGTTCTGTGCTGAAGAAGAGCTTGGATATTTCTGAAGTCATGGGTAGAGGATCGGATGCCCCTGCAACTATGAGGTGACGGTTATACTCGTCGAAGAGGTTTGATTGACTAGAGATAGGGAACTGGACCCACACTGGGTGATGTGGAGGTGGGGCTGAGACCCGGGCACAGGTATGCGTATTCAACTAGTTTCATGTTTTATAAGAGCCGCGTGGGCTTTACAAATGAGTCGAGGAGGTCAAAATACAACTGGTGCAAGCCACGCGACAATTCCGACGTGTGGGTCGGTCCCCGGGTCAATGCGTAACAAGGAGGATATTCGGGTGTTTTTACAAAGACTCTCCATGGGGAGATTGAGACGGGCCCAAATTGTCGAGAGAGGGCTAGACTAGATGGCAGGGGCGGCCGTTGGCTGGTGCTTGAAGGAGGTCGGACGTGGCTCGAGATGAGCAGTCGGGTACGGGTCCTGGAGGGTGAGTGTCTTCATGCTGGGGAATCGGGGCCGGTCCCGAGAATATTACCTCCAGGGTAGGGTCTGGCTGACTCGATTCCATGGTCAGGGCGGTCAGTGGCCAGTTTAGGGCGAGTGATGGGCACGCGGTTCCGTGACAGAGATAAGTGTGGCATTATAGCGTATGCGTAGTTGTCATAAGGTGCCGTAAGCGGGCGGACCCGAGATGTGGGTGTATTCGCCGTTATCATAATGCCTTATGTGCGATGGAGATGGACTTGTGTGAGATGACTCGACGCCATGTGAGGGGAGTACGTATGACATACCCTCGGCATGCACCAGCCGATCAACAAGCCAACCACGCGCACTTAGCTCCTTGCATCCTTGCTCCTTGCTGGGTGCCTGCGGAGGCCAAGTGTTTGTCTCCTCGTATCCTGCCTTGTATCTTGCCCCTTGAGTTTGTAAGGGGATTTTTATAGAAGAATTTGAAGGGTTAGGGGGGGCTTTACGTGGATAAGATCAATTCTGCTTCTCATTCAACTAAGACAAAGTAGATTCAATCTGTGCACATTATTTTCTTGCTGTTACTTGGATTTGTAATCTTGTCCTGCATGACATGTATTGGAACAAACAATAATCTGAACTTCTTGCTTATGGCATTCTCTTTGTAGCTCAACTTCCGGGGACCACTCAAGACCACCTCCAAATATTCAACATTGAGCTGAAGACGAAAATGAAATCACATCAGATGCCTGAGCAGGTAAGGATAAGGTCTCACTGTTTCAGGTCATTTTTTGGTGTACTATTTTATAAAAGACTTGAAGCTCTTTCTGTTTTTTACAAGGGAAGAAAGTATTTTAATTATATAATGGTGTTCAGGTTGTCTTTTGGAAGTGGATAACCCAAAAGTTGTTGGGGATTGTTACACAAACATCAGTTTATCATTGGTCAATAGAAGGTAACTTTCATGTTTGCTCTTTTTTGGGCTCTTCATAGATAGGAACCTTCCCCCCCCAAAGTTAGAGCTTCTTTACAAGGATCATTAACTGGTTATGTATGTCTTGTGTTTTTAGGTGATTCTGAGCCTGCGAAGATGTTTGATAGAACTGCCAATCTGGCAAATAATCAGATTATTAACTATCGTTGTGATCCATCCGAGAAATGGCTGGTTTTGATTGGAATTGCTCCTGGTTCCCCAGAAGTATGTGGCTGCACTGATATCCCTCGTTTTCACCTTGCATTGAATGTATTTAACATGATTTTTGACTTGTAATGTTTGAAAAATTGCATGACACCTTTAGCATTTATGTTTTTACTGTTTAAAAATATCCCAAGAGTGAATCTGCTATCAATCCACCAGGATTGTTGTTTCTAAAGAAAATTACCTTAGCAGCCATAAGGTCATGGTTTTTTGGTTGGTATGCCTAACCATCAACAAGGTTGTACATAAGTCTGTACTACTGTCATAGACATCATACTAGGATGATGGAAGCTTATGATGATAGTAAACAGCCATTTGATCTACATCTCATATTGAGATTATTTCTGCCATTCCAAAATAAACATGTAAAATTGTCACTGTTGGTTTTAGATTGCCAAGAATCCAAGGTTTTCAAATTATTATACCTATCAAAGGAAACATACTGCACAAAGCCTGGGAGTATACTTCATACTTCTGTTGTTGCATGGCGCCATCATTTTTATGTTTTGATGGTTTGAATGGTATGGAAGGAGTTGTAGCAAGGCAGGTTTAGCTTAGATTTTTTATTCCCATCGATTTGGATCGATTGGGAGGGGTTTCCATGGAGGATTTCCCATTCTCAGTTTCCCGGTGATTAAACGGGGCTACCAGGGACTGTTTTATAGTCACGGTCTTCCTCTAGACCGTTCTAACCCTTTGAACGGCCCATTATAGGACCGTGTAGGGACTTGAGCGGCCGACCCTCGATCGCGTAGAACCTTCAAATAGTAAGGCAGTGTCAATTGAATGGCCCTTAAGAGGTCTGTTTAGTCCAAGGAATGGTTAGTCGTGGGACTGCCTAGGAGACCATTCGTTCCATTAAGCGGCCAATCCCCAAACTTCCCATACCACTGAATGGCCAGACCTTGACCGTGTATCTTTTGGAACTCTATAGGCGGTGGAGTTGAACGGCTTCATGGTGACCGCTTAAATCCATTGAGTGGCCAGTCGTGCGACCATGTACGCCTGGAGTGGCCCTTAGTTGACCATTCATTTCCTATAGAATTTTAATTCAAGCCTATTCATTTAATTATGCTTTTAATATTACATATTTGCCATGTTTAAATTATTTTACAAACTGTGGCTCAATTTTAGATCCCAATAGAGTTACTCTCTCTTTCTTTATGATGGAACCACTAGTCGCAGCCCAACGACCTCGAGTGTCAGCCCACCTGAGAGTGGTGGCGGGGCAGTTCCTGGTTTATGATTTTTAAGCTAGTTCCCACGAGCTCCCTTCCTTGCCAGTAGCGTCCTACTAGGGGGGAAAACTAACTAGAGACTTGGCTCAAGGCACTGAGCCTGTGTGTCCATACGTGGTCAGGGGCTTGGACTGACATTGACGAGTGTTACCCTGACTAGTTCTTGTTTCTTGGTACTATTACGTGTCTCACTAACCACGTTCCAGGTTTGTGTAGATACTCGAGACGTAGTGTTAGCCGTCAGTGGACGCATCTAGTTTCTTTCTTCTGGTGGTCTTCCTTCTCTCTCCTGTTCCATGGAAATGCTGAAGTTTATTCTATTGGTAGATTTAGTTACTCTCATATTTAAATTAATTGGCATCATAGTTAGCTGTTCTTAAACTATTTAGATAGTTTTATAGCTTTATTAAATTGTTATTTATATCAAAAATTCTCAGAATAAGAAATTTTCTCCTGCTCAAAAAAGGAATGTTCATTATTTTTACTGTGGTAAGAAAGGCCACATTGCAACCAAATGCTGGCTAGCCAATTCGCAAAAGAAACCTCACTCTTATCATGTTTACTCTGAATTTCTTGTGAATCATGTCTTTCATATAAATTTATTTCAAACAGTTAGCATACTATGTGCTTTAATTGTGGAAAATCAGGTCATAGGGCTAGAGAATGCTGGCTTGCTGACTGTGACAAAAAGAAAATATTTCATGATAACAACTCTAGCTATTCACAGAATTTTAGAAAACATACTTATCAAAAACCTGTGAAAAATCTAGAATGTTGTTATTATTGTGGTCAAATTGGGCATTTCATGTTTGATTGTAAATTGTTGAAACTTGATAATATGAATGTTCTAAATTCTTGGAAAACACCTAGGAGAGGCATTACTAATCATGGAGGACCCAAGAATTCTTGGGTACCTCAATATGCAAAATAAGGTTCTGTTCTTGCAGGAGTGCCTTAGGGTTGTGGAATAAAAGGGGTCAATAAGCCAAGACACCTGAGTATGGTAAAACCCCATTTCTGCATTCTTCAGGTTTGACTATTTGAGTTTTACAATAATTCCTTTTAGATAAGCTACAAATCATGTTTGATTTGTTAATCAAAATTTCATGCAAACTTGTTTACATCCTTGCATTGATGTATGAGTTCCTCACTGAATATGCCAAATTATCTGTGCAGAAAATAGATTAAAGAAAATGAATTACATGATAGAGTCTGAAAATTTGAAGTGCATATAGTTGATGCATGCACATGCTAATTACATTTGGCTGATACTTGTCATAGTACATTCACTAAAAATTTGTTGCATATGTTTTTCATCTGTATACATGTGTGTTTGGCAAAATGACAATTGAGATGCATATAGGACTGCATTTGTACTGCATTGTCATGCATGACCCAATGGTATATAAAATGGTACGTTGGGAGAATGACAAATTATGTCTGTCTAGAAACCCACATCATGCGTAGAGGCTAGACCTCCGCCAAGTACCATGGGTCAAAGCTGCACATTAGAGCAGTCTAGTTGTTCATGAGCATATTTCATTAAACTCTCTGCACAAATTTTCATTGCATGTGCTGCAAAATTCTGTTACAAGTCAACATGTTCAAAGCTAGGTGGTTGTTCTACAAAAACTTCTTCTTTTAACAAGCCATTCAGAAAAGCACTCTTAACATCCATTTGTTGTAATTTAAAGCCTAGGGAGCATGCGAAGGCTAACAGAAATCTGATGGCTTCTAGTCTTGCTACAGGGGCATAAGATTCTTCAAAGTCAATGCCAATTTCTTGGTTATACCCCTTGTCTACCAACCAGCCTTGTTTCTAACTATAACCCCATCTTCATTAAGCTTATTCTTGAAAACCCATCTAGTCCTGATAACATGCTGGTCGGTGGGTCTGGGAACTAGATTCCAAACTTGGCTTCTTTCAAATTAATTTAGTACTTCATGCATGGCATTAACCCAATTTTCATCTTGCAAGGCATCTTCAATGCTTTTGGGTTCAATTTGTGAGACTAATGCAATGAGGTCTTCATTATGCACATCTTTATGAAATGACCAGGTCCTAGAGGGATCATGAATGTTTCCTATGATGTTTTGGACATGATGATCTTTCAAAGTTTGAATATTTGTTAAAGACTCACTGGGCAAGATTGATCAAACTGGGCCTTCGGTCGACCGATCGGTTACATGTTCTTCAGATGGCTGCTGGCATCCTTCTCCTTGTTCTTCCTTGGATTCCAAGAATGTACCTTCATCCTCCTCCTTTTTCTTGTCAACAATGCCCTTGTCTGAATCAGCTAATGTTTCAACAAACACAACATGTGGAGTCTCCTCCACGATTTGATTCTTAACATTAAAAACCCTATATGCTCTTGATGTTTCAGCATAACCCAAGAATATTCCGATGTCACTCTTGGCTTCAAATTTATCCAAATTTGACTTGTCATTGTTATGCACATAGCATTTTGATCCAAACGTTCTAAAATATGCCAAATTTGGTTTCTTACCTTTCAGCATCTCATAAGAGATTTTCTTACACTCTGGCCTTACCATGGCCCTATTAATTATGTAGCATGTCATGTTTGCTGCTTCAGTCCAGAACTTCATTGGGAGTTGGCTCTCAATCAGTATGGTCCGGGCGATCTCCACGATTGTCTAGTTCCTTCTCTCCACAATGTCGTTTTGTTCTGGGGTCCTGGGAGAAGAAAATCTATGCGTTAGGCCTTCTTGATTACGTAGTTCTGAAAATGATGAATTTTTGTTTATCATGATCATTTCTTATCTAGAGTCTTTTCTTAAGTACATGACACGTATTCTGGTACGGAGTCATTAGATACACCTTGCACTTATAAGCACACAATCTTGGACTTGTGATCCTCTCCGTTGGGTATTTCTTCTACCAGACTAGGTGATCTTGTTTCAAGGCCTCTGTAAGTCATCGTGAGCCTGGGATTCTCACTAGGACACCGAGCTGATCGTACCCTCAAAAATCCAATTATCTAGAAAGCACTTTCACCAGAGTTTTCTGTGTTCTAGACAATAATGGCCCTCTAGAGACCGCAAGAGCCTGATTAGCTACCATTTACTTGACCGCTAAGGACGCCTAGTGGCCCTGCCATCACCGTATGGTTCCAGTGCATTCATTGAGTCAACTCGATCCACAAACGGTCCAGTAAAAGATTGCTATTTTTCACAAATGGTCCAGTCATGTCCGCAAGTGTTCTCAATATTCTTAACCCAATGTGGGACCCAAGGGTTGATTTTCATATGTTCCTAGATGGTCTATTGATTATCTAGAACTTAACACCATATTCAAAAGCTATTTAATAAATGATGGAAGGTTAAAGAATATGCCGTTATGCTGCTGAATTTTTCTACGTGACATGACCTTGTTCTAAATCATCTTTGAACTCTCATACTCGTAATTGAGCACTCTTACCTTGGTATTTGTCATCATGAAACTATAGTTTAAACTAGTACATTCTTGGCCTACTTTATTTGATTTTTCTCGTGGAAGTAGCTAGATCTATAACTTGAAGATGTAGATCGGGCATTCATTATGTCCAAGGGCTCGACTCTAACCCCCTCGACTGATTGTCGAAAACATGCTATAAAGCATGGGGTATGATGAATACTGGCGTCGCATTGTACTGGGAGTACTTGTTTTTATAGATGGGTGAAAATCACGAGGCCCTACATGATTGTATAAACTCTTGAATTACATGACTTTCTAGAGCATGACCTTTATGGTTGTGAAAAGTACATTCTTGATACATGCTAGTACATTCTTGTTACATGAAAGGCTACTATACATTCTTGATTGATTATTCAATATCTCTTATCTCCATAGTCATGTCTTGTTACTGGTGCGGTTACTTTGATTTATTTGCGTATTTCATTGTATTGCATTTATTCTTCTTTTCTAGAGCTAGACGGTCTGCGGCAGCATGGCATCGATCTGGCTCTGCAATTGCTTGTACTGCGCATCAAACCACACCGTAGAATGCGCATCGCTCTGGTAGTAGATGCCTACCATCTTGTTGAGCCGGTTATTCACGTAGATCTGGCCCGAGAAGTCATAACCGTCGAGGGAGAGTAACGGCTTGTCGTCCAGCTTGCGCGTCTTGAGATCATAGCGATACAAGGCCCGATACCCTTTATAGCCGTATCGCACGATCAAGGTGTCGTCCCCATCGAAGGCCAGCGGATCGATCCGTCCCTCGAAGCAACCCTTGTTGCTGATCTCTTCCCACTCATCGCTTGCAGAAGCACGATAGCTGACGATGCAGCGGCCATCGATGGTGGACTCGGCAATGCGCGCCACATCGTGCTCATCGAGAGTCCAATCCATCGCCGCAGCAGGCGACTTTCCAGGAATCAGGTCATGGATATCCTGGGTGCGTGTATTCAGACGATACAGGTGCGTCCCCTCTGGATGTTCGGGCCTTGAATCGCGCCAGAAATACTTCTGGACCACGATATCGTCGGAGCCGTCATTCAACGTGGAGAAGAAAGCATAGTCCGCAGTCAAAATCCGGCTCTTGATGTTGGAACCCGTACTGGATTGGGTGTGTTGCCAGTTGCCGGCGATGAGGTGGATCAAGTGGCTGCCATCCCGGTTGACCGCTATTTCATCCTGATTGCCTGCATAAACATCATTGATGGCAGCCCGTGCAGTAAAGGTGAGACGGTCCTCATTCACCCAGTGCACGGCGACGATCTTGTCGCCCTTGTCGGCACCGGCGACGATCGTCCCGCTCTTGAGATTATCAGTGTCGCGCACAACGATCAGTTGTGTCCCGTCCGCGTTCTTGATCAGCATTGCAACATGGCCGCCCTTGGGTGACAAGACCACGTCGTAAATCGCCGGATCGGCAAAGAAACTATCAACACTCGGCTTCGAGTCCGCCAATGCGGGCAAGGAGTGGAACGAAATTGCTGCGCAAAGGCAGGCGGCCAGGCAAAACGGTGCCTGCTTCCAAGATGTGAATCGCAAGAAACTCCCCTTTCAATGACGGCGATATCGATGTGCAAGCTGCGCGTTATTTTATTTTTGCGCACCCGAAAGATTTCCTCGTTTCCCCAAGATTTGCCTATCCATAGTGGCAATGAATCCTCTCTCTATATATATATATGTGTGTTTGTGTGTGTGTGTGTGTGTGCGTGTGTGTGTGTGTGTGTGTGTGTGTGTGTGTGTGTGTGTGTGTGCAAACCTTTGCAGACAGAGTTTTCATTGATAATAGGTATCATATATATGCAGCAAATTTCACAAATTGCAGTAGATCGGGTGGATTGTGTGATCCACGTACTGGTGGTTCAGACGGCAGGTCCACAATCCAATCGTGATGACGATTGCTCACCATCATTAGTATGTACATGTAATGTCCCAATGTTGGTTCAGCCCTCTGCATGTCTGCCTACACTTCCCTTTTACCTCCATTTTTGCCCCCCATCGTAAGGAGCAAGTTTACCTTTGCTTATCGAGCGCAGATCACAGAAACCCAAGTCCTTAAATAAGCAACCATAATCTCATCTCTTCCCTTTTTCTCTCGATCTGCTAACTATTTCAATATAAATGGGTAGTCAACGAAGTGCTGCTGCTGAACCACATATTCCAAACAATTTCCTACAACCCACAAGTAGAATTAAGGTATTCTAGTCAAGTATAGCTACCACATATGGGATCACCCATAAGGACTCGAAAATTTTAAGAGTCTTATATTACCTCAAATAATGAGAGAGTCAAGATTTGAATTGGGAATGTTATGCATGGTTCCATACAAGATGAAGAACCAACTGGACTACCAATTAATTTGAAGCTACATATATTGAAGGAATCAAAATCCCCATACTAGAGACGGCAAGAACACCTAGGTTTCATGGAGATGATATAAGAGAGGCATGCTCCCGAACGAGGGAAGGAAAAAGTATAACAAATATTTATGTTATTAGTATTTTATTAAAATATCATATTGAAACCTGATTATAACTAAATTTGATAAGGGACTACTCTCTCTCTCACTCTCTCTCTCTCTCTCTTTCTCTTTCTCTCTCTCTTTCTCTCTCTCTCTGATTATAACTAAATTTGATAACGTGCACACGCCCTTGAATGGAACAATAGGGCCATGCACGTCTAGTTTCATTTGGCAGTGGTCTTGGTCACCGAAGTTTTAGATCTGGGGAGAATTCACGCAATCTAGGGAGGTGTGTCCGAGTTCGCGGCCAGCTTCTTAGGTACTCTTTATTCCGTCGATTTAGGTATGTATTCTCAGTAAACTACATCCCTTAGAAATTTCCGAATGGAAGTGGGAAAGTGTAATGATGGATTTCATCATGGGTCTACCTAAGACAAGAGGTGGACATGATGATATATAGGTGATCATTGATAGTTTGACAAAATCAACTCATTTTCTACCTATTAAAAGTCGATGGTCTGTAGATATCTTGGCTACCTTATACATGAAGGAAATCATCAAGCTACACGGTGTCCCTGTGACCATTATCTCTGACCAAGACCCTAGATTCACATCTCAATTCTGAAAGGGTCTACAACATTCATTGGGAATCCGACTAAATTTCAGCACTGCTTTCCATCCACAAACTGATGGTCAAACTGAAAGGATGAATCAGGTAGTGGAAGATATGCTCAGGGCATGTGTCATTAATTTTGGTGGAAGTTGGCAGGATCATCTACCTCTAGTGGAATTTACCTACAACAATAGCTGCCAAACTAGCATTCAAATGGCACCATTTGATGTAGTATATGGAAGAAGCTGTCGTTCACCAATATGCTGGAATGAAGTTGGAGAAAGATAACTTCTAAGTCCAGAAATCATTCAAGATACCACCGAAAAGATAAAGCTCATTCGAGAGAGACTCCATGTGGCATAAGATCGACAAAAATCTTATACTGACAACAGAAGATGTAATATGAAATTCAAAGTAGGTGACCATGTATTCCTTACGGTTTCTCAAGGTCGAGGTATTCAGAGTTCGACATAAAAGGCAAACTCAGTCCAAGATTTATTGGCCCCTTGGAAATTCTCGAAAGGATTGGCGAAGTCACTTATCGACTAGCATTGCCTCGACAACTACCTGACATCCATGACGTATTTCATGTATCCATGCCCAAACGGTACGTCCCTGATCCATTTCATGTCATAACGTATGACAACCTGGAGATTAGGAAAGATCTGACGTACGAGCAAAAGCCAATCAAAATAATTGAACAAGAGGTACATCAACTTTTGAATAAAACTATTCCTATGGTCAATGTCTAATGGAACAAATCTTGGCCACATGAGGTGACATGAGAAATAGAAGAAGCAATGTGCAAACAATTTCTGGAACTATTCAATTGTAAGTACACTTTCCTTATTGATCACATGTATTGAATTTGGGGATCAAATTCTTTTATGTGGGGGAGGGTGTAATGCCTAATGTCGAAGTCTTTCAAATATTCTTGCCATCTTCTTTGCCTCGTGTTGAAGTCCTTTTGGGAAAAGAGATATTTCAGACTTTTGTGTTCTGAGATTACAGTGAATTTCTCTCCATAAAGGTAGTGTCGTCATATTTTCAAAGCGAAGATAACGGCAACCAATTTTAGGTCATATACCGGGTAATTTTCTTCATGATGCTTCGACTGCCTTGAAGCATAACAAATTACCATTTCATTCTGCATAAGGATACAACCAAGGCCAATGCCTGAAGCATCCGTGTAGACTTCAAAACCACCACCTTCAACGGGTAGTGCTAAGACGGGAGAAGTTGTCATATGTTCCTTGAGAGTCGAGAAACTCTCTTCGCAATCCTTCGACCATATAACGAGGCTTTCCTTTCTTGTGAGTCAAGTCAAAGGAACGGCGATCTTTGAAAAATCTTTTATGAATCGCCTATAATTGCCAGCTAGACCAAGAAAACTCCTGACCTCAGACACAGTTGTTAGTCGGTTCCAATTCTTGACAGCTTCAACTTTAGAAGGATCTACAGTGATACCTTCTTTTGAAATAATGTGACCAAGAAATGAGACATTCTTTAGCCAAAATTCACATTTGTTGAGCTTTGCATAGAGTTGATGTTCTCTTAAGGTTTGCAAAGCTATCTTCAGGTGTTCTTCATGCTCTTCCTGGGTCTTGGAATATATAAGAATATCATTGATGAAAACGACCACAAATCAGTCCAGATAAGGCCTAAAGATATTATTCATAAGTTGCATAAAAGTTGCAAGGGCGTTGGTTAACCCAAACAGCATAACCACAAACTTATAATGCTCATATCTGCTACGAAAAGTAGTCTTGTGAATATCTTCTTTCTTGGTCCTTAGTTGGTGATAACTAGACCTGAGGTCTATCTTCGAGAAATACTCTGTACCAAAGATCTGGTCGAACAGCTCATCGATGCGTGGCAGTGGATATTTGTTCTTGATTGTAAGTTGATTTAGTTGCCGGTAATCGATACATAGCCTGAGAGATCCGTCCTTCTTCCTGACAAATAGGGCCGGCGCACTCCAAGGGGATGTGCTTGGTCGAATAAAGCCTTTCTCTAGCAACTCTTGAAATTGTTTCTTCAACTCCTTGAGTTCCGTGGGAGACATCCTGTAAGGCACTATTGATATCTCTAGAAGCTCCAACATAAGTCTAGTGATGTAAGGATGCCTCTCTCCCTATGCTAGAAAGAGGATGGTGTCATTAGCATACTGTAAGTGTGTGGTGTGAGGGATGTCCGTTGTGACATGGAAACCCCTAATCAACCTCTGTGTCTCGGGTCTCATCCATATCTTATTGAGGATATGTGCAACCAGAACAAAGAGAAGGGGAGACATCGGGTTTCCCTGTCAGAGACCCCTACCACTATGGAAATGTGATAAATGTTGCCTATTGATTAAGACTGCGAACCTGGCTGAGGTAACACAAGCCTGGGCCTAACCAATCCACTGAACATGAAACCCCATCTTCCCGAGGACATCAAATAGACAACTCTACTTAACCCTATCATAAGGTTTCTCAAAATCTAGCTTGAGGACCACTTCCTTCTTCCTCTGGGTCTTCATGGCATGTGGATATTCATGAGCAACTAAGAACTTCTCCTGTATGTGATGGCCTTTGATGAAAGCCCATTGATATCCACTCACCAACCCATCAATCACGCTTTCAAGTCCCCTAGCCAATAACTTGGAGATAATTTTATATGTACCATTCAAGAGGCTAATCTACCTAAAAGTGCGAAATTCCTGTGCACCTTGCTTCTTCGGAATGAGGACTAAGATGGTCTTGTTAATATCCCATAAATGTGACCTTCCCTTCTAGAACTCCTACGCTACACCAAGAAGGTCTGCTTTAATGATATTTCAGCATTTCTGGAAGAAGGACAAACGAAATCCGTCCGGTCCGGGAGCTTTATCACCTATAAAAGAGAAGGCAACTGTACAGACCTGTTCTTTCGAGAAAGGCCGGGCAGGAGCCACACTCTCCTCGGTTGAGATGCATGGGAGAAGATCGTCAGCAACACACGACCTCACCATAACCTCCTTCCCTATGAAGATATGAGAGAAGAACACCCTAGCATGTATCCTCGTGTCCACTTCGCTACAAAAAATTGGTCCCCTATCTTGAAGCATCTGATTGCATTTACTCTTCTCCTCCCTGAAGCTATATGCTTAAAGTTTGTAGTGTTCATGTCCCCTTCTTTGAGCCATTTCTCCCTAGATTTTTTCTTCCAATAAATCTCCTCCCTAACTAGGATCTTCTCAAATTCTGTCTCGAGAGTGTCCCTACGCCATCTGAGGGATAATGGGCCAAGGATGGGCCCATATCCACGTGAGCTAGTTGGGCAGTTCCAGCTTGATGGCGTAAGAAATCGGCCGGGGCCACGAGAGCCTGCGACGCTGGAGAAGTGGTCCCATAGGGATCCGCATAGGAGGATAAGGGGAGCGGGGTCTTCCCCTTATCAAGAATCTGATGGACTGAGCTAGAAGCTTGGCCCACCTCCAAACCGGGAAATCGGAGGGTCCGGGGCTCGACGGGCGTGAGATCAATAAGAGCAATAGACGAGGTGGCGAGCCCATTAACTAAAGATGGAGAGGTGGTGGCAACAGACACGCCTTGGGATGGAGTAGAAGACGGGGCATCCGGCCCCTACAAAGCTTGGCGAAGGATGTGAAGCTGGGTGGGATCCAGCTGGGCCATCATATGGAGAATATGGTTGGCCGAGTTGTGGGTAGAAGAATCAGAGGGCGAGGGTTGATTACCCTCAATAGCAATAGACGAATGAGGATGGGTGGACCCCTCTCTCCCCTGAACAGATGGGACCCTAGGTGGGTCCTCCAAGAGTCCCTGAGGAAGGGAATCCTTGCGGGAGTGGGCGAAGTCGTAGGATGACATGGTGGAAGGGGAATCAAACAAGGGATTAAGATAGGAAACAAAGGAGGGGTTGCCCCTAGGAGAAGATCATATGGTGGTGAAGCACCTCCACATGCAACGAGTATCTTGAAATAAGAGAGACAACATCTAATAAGCACTTAAATGAAGATGAATAACAAAATGCACAAACAACGAGGAGAGAAGAGGCAACCAATGATCAACTAAGTTGCAATGATGTACGAAAATTTTTATATGTTCCCCTTTTAAGAACCTTAGTGATTTTAATTAAATGGGCATTCTCTCAACAATAGGATTCCTAATAGGGGTGGGACGGGGACTTGGTTGACTCTAAGTTCACTCTCTCTCACGGATGCAGCCTAGTCTTAGGGTGATAAGGTACAACCTACCCAGCGTCCATGTCAGAATTCACGACTCACGAGAACTTACAGAGGTCCCGGATAGGGTCACCTAGTCAGCTCCAAGGAATATGGAGACGAGAGGATCCCCTACCTTGGTAGGAATGCAACTAGTATGATCAAAAAATGTATGAACCTATGCGCACTGGAGTGCATGTAAGTTCTAGCCTAAGTCTAATGCACAATGATCAAACAATATGACAAATATGACAATAATAGTGGAGATATGAATGACAACCAGGGGGAGATAAGAGGCACCCAAAACAAGTATGGAATGATATGAAATAACACCAAATGTCAGTCTCGGGGTGCACTGTAGCAAATCGGCGGTCTAATGGGACACCGCACAGGGAAGGTAAACGACCCTTGGAAGGTAGCAAAGTAATAGGGAGTAGTAAAATAAAAAAAACACAGAACTAAAATTAATAGAAACAATAAAGACCTCTGCGTACCTAAATGAACTGGACGGTCTGGTGGATGACCGCAAAACCTGTGAAACGGCCCTGATAGGGCCGCAGAAAGATAACAGACTCACTGAAAAGGAACGTACCTCCGAAAGAGGTACGCAGTCTATCGACCGGCCGTAGAACCTAAGCGACGGCCCACAGAGGACC
The DNA here is from genome assembly GCA_024336825.1 of Amorphophallus titanum. Taxonomy (NCBI): domain Eukaryota; kingdom Viridiplantae; phylum Streptophyta; class Magnoliopsida; order Alismatales; family Araceae; genus Amorphophallus; species Amorphophallus titanum. Next base: position 9,830,108 of record JANBPO010006859.1, on the reverse strand, counting down.
ACGGAAGGTAACATACGAGCAAGAAGCAAACGGCCAGAACCAAGAGGAAACAAATGCACCTGAGGCTGCGAAAAATGGCCTATCGATCAACCGCTGAACACCATAGATGGCCCGAAGTGGACCGCAACAAGTAACAGATGTAGAAAAGCATGAATGACAGGAAAAGGGGAGATGGACGCACCTGAGCCTGGATGAAACGGTCTATCGACCAGCCGCTAGATGCTTGGAAACGGTCGTTAAAGGATCGCGAACAACCCCAGGAATAGAAAATAACAATGACCGAAACGACAAACCCAAGAGGACTAAGAACTAATCCAAACACACAGAAAAGCAAATCAACAAAATCAGAAGCACGATGGGCACTAGGTGTCCCACCGTGATCTTCAAAAAAGGGATGCAGATATGTCCTTTCCCTCCCTGAATCGAAAATATGATGTGGTGCTAAAGGGGGAAAAGAGTGAATGTGTATGTGAGTGAATAATATGAAAGGAACAAGCAGCACAAGCAATCAATCACCCACATATGTTAACAAGTTGTGATCGCCACCAAAATACCTAGTGCAACGAGAGATCACCACGTACCTTGGATAGGGGAGACAGATGAGGACACTCGCCCAATGATGCAGTAGTGGAATAGGATGAAGACGGCCTTCTGAAGGCCGCTGAAGGATGTAGATGGCCGAACGACAGGCCACACACAACGCTAAGGAGGAATGTGGAAAGAAGGCTTGGCTAAGGTCTAGACAGTCTTCTATCAGCCGCAGGAAGGTGATGAACGATCTGAAGAAGACCGTGAACCCCTGTATACGGTCGAAATGAACCATGTAAAGTCGCTAGATTCCAAGCCGTGGAACTTAGTCCTCCACCTCGTCCGGCCGGCCAGAGGGGGTGGGCCTCGTGCTAAGACTCCTGTTGACCTACAAAACACATCAAATGACCAGAAAAACATAACCTAAATTAGTTTAGGAAGTGTAATATCTATGTAAATGGATGGAAAACTAAACACATAAATGGAATGGGGGATACCGAGGGGGTTGGGTTTTTAACCCCTATGGGTGTGTAAAAATAGTAGGAAGGAGAAAGAATATGGATGCCAGTGAAAAACATGGAAAAAATAAAGGGAAATGAACATACAATGATAAGTAAACGGTGGAAATGCCTAGACCAAAAACATAAAAACATAGACTAGTCCTTGAACCGAAGGCTTAATGGATGTGGAAAGCCTTCCTCCCTGGTTGGAACTCGCTCAAGAATCCGACAGCACATCGATGCGGACTCTCGATCTCCCCCCCTCGCGAGCTTGGGCTAAGGGTGCTATTTATAGACCCTTGAAAGTCCACACGAAATTCAGGGATTTCCAGTGAGAATTAGGCCTAGATTCTTCTAGATAAATAGAAGATAACATTCCAAGCTTTCACAAGGATCAAATGGCATCTGATTTGGCTGAGAATCCGCGGAGAAAAGGGTGGAACAATCCACTAGTTTGACCACGGGTAGAGAGAGAAAAATCAACCAGATCAAGGATCTTGGCCAAAGATGCGGTCGATCGATGAGCCACCTGTTGGGTTCGTGGCACTCCCTCTTTGTCTTTAACAATGGTTTTGATGATAACAATATAGTGTGTGCATTACGTGTGTAAATGTCCATTGATGCTTAAGTAGCTCACATTTTATTTACCTTGCTTCGCAAGAATGAAGCAAATGATGGACATCACTTTGGGAGTCAAATGAATGCTGGATAAGCTTCTTGCTATCCACAATAAATCAGGTTTTTGGCCTTGGTGTTTTGAGCAGCCAGCGTCTACAATCCCCGTTCGCAAACAAGATATTTCAGGATGATTTCAATCAGATAGACCCACGTCAGGCCAATTCAGAGCTTTCACTTGTCTCACAAAATTAAGGGAATCACCCTCAGCAAGAAAGAGACAAATAATTTCTAAAAGTACAGACTCTCCCCATTCCATCTTGACTTCTTGAGTCTTCCTATTCTCATATTAAATCCATTTCCATTCAATATGCTGAGTTTACTCCACCTCATTATTGCCCAAGTCTGGGCTTGCGCTTCTCATTCCTTGTTTGCATCCTTTGAGGTTTTGGTTGATACTTCTTCACTTCCCTTATCTTGCATCTCCCGCTGCAGATTCAGACCCTCATTTTCTGCTTCAGTCTTGGTCTCTTCCAAATCATTTTTATTTAAAACAAACTACTGTCCTCTACAGTTTCATGTCTTTCCCACAGCCATTATACACAGATCTATCTTGAGGCAATTCAATACCCTCTGTGACAAAGGCTATGCAGAAGGGACATCAAGTTCTTTAGTACACTTACGGTTGATATCTTGTTCCACTTCCAGCTGGCAAAGTTTCTATCAATTGCAAGTAGTTTGACAATATTAAAAGTAACATGATGCTCAATTCGCTGCTCATGATTTCACACAGAAATGCAGATCTGTTAAGGGGAAACCTTCGTTCCTGTGTCCATCACAATTCTGTGATGCACTCTAGTTGAGTAGCCGTTCGAGGATGGTTCCTCTATCAGGTGGATGTGAAGAATAATGATGATCTTCCCATATATGTCTTTATGCAGCCTCAACCTAGACTATAACATAATATGTTTGTCATGTTCAACAGGCCATCAATGGACTAAATAGATGCCACAAGCCTAGATTGAGTGGTTTCATCAAGTCTTGAAGTGGGCTTCACCAATGGTGCACATGATTATGCTTTATTTCTTTGTGCTTCTTTTTGGGTCCATGTCATCCATCTCCATGTGCATGATGTGAGCCACAGGTGATGATGCTTTCATGTCACCTCCCTTAAGGCACCGTTTGGCGCCACTTTTTCTTTTTACTTTTTTGAAAAAACAAGGTAGAGAGAAAAAAAGCTGGTTAGGGGAGAATTTGGGACTTTTCCAAAATGAGCTTCTTTCTTCCTATATCTTTCTACACCAAAAAAGGCACATAGAAGATGAAAGAATGATATATATGATGATGAAGAAGATGAAAGAATGACAAAAAATGATGATGCAGATCATGATGAATGATGATAAGAGACCAATAAAGAATGACGAATGCATGAAGATGATATTCGATCGTCGGCGTCTCAGTCGGCAGATGCTTCACCATCGGTGTCCAAGCTGACAGATATTCCAAGATATTCAAGATGTTCAACCATATTAAAAATATTCAACTGTTGGCTTCCAGGCCGACAAATATTACAAGATATTCAAGATATTCAACCGTCGGCATCTAGGCTGACAGATATTCAAAGATATTCAAGATATTCCACCATCGACGTCCAGGCCGACAAATATTCCACCATATTCAAGATATTCAACTGTCGGCTTCTAGGTCGAAAGATATTCCAAGATATTCCAAGATATTCAACCGTCAGCTTCTAGGCTGATAGATATTCCAAGATATTCGATATATTAAATCGTCGGCGTCCAGGCTGACAGATATTCAAAGATATTCAAGATATTCTACCATCAGCGTCCAGACTGATAGATATTCCACCATATTTAAGATATTCAACCATCAGCTTCCAGGCCGACGGATATTCCAGGATATTCGAGATATTCAACCGTCGGCTTCCAGGCCGACAAATATGCCAAGATATTTGAGATATTCAACCATAGGCTTCCAGGCCGATAGATATTCCAAGATATTCAAGATATTCAACCATCGGCGTTCCATCCATTAGATATCCAACTGATTGGTGTCTAGCCAACAGATATTCAGCCATCGACACTCCAACCGACAGATATTCAAAGATGCTAAAGATATTCAACCATCGACTGCCAGGCCGACAGATATCTAACTATCTGCCTCCGAGTAGACAGATATCCAACATTCGACACCCATGGCCTTTTGGTCTCAGCCGAGGGGTATGACCTAGACCTTCCATCTCTAAGTCAAAAAACCCGATACCCTTTGTCTTAGTACAATACCAGTACCGATGATACCATCAACCCAGCACCCATGACTCTCTGTCTCAGCTGGGCATAATGGCCTAGACCTTCCGTCTAAGCTAGATAAACCCAAGTCCTTTACGTTGGCATAAATCCCATGTCAACGATACTACTATATCCTTATAACTTAGTCCCACTGTGATCCTAAAAAAAAAGAGAGAATCTCATTAAGGCGTGTCTTAATATTTTCTTAAAATTTTTAAGTTCTAAAATTCAGGGTTGCTACACTGAGTTTAGAGCCGTACTAAAGTATAGGGTAGTGAGTCTAGGTCGTCCTAGAGCCCTTGAACCTGTCTTCGAAGGCCTTCGGTCTCCCGAGGCACGGTCCACCTCCTCGCGATCATTACCGAGTCAGAGTAAGCCTCCTTGCCTCTCCCTAGCCCACGTAGTCTCGCGTAAGCCCAAACCTGCATCGCATTACATCACACGTCAGCATATATGAAGCATGTAGGAATTGCTTAATCTAGTCTAACGATAGAAGTCGTACCTGGAGAAGAGGGGAGAACCTACCGAGCATGGTCCGCCGGCTAGTCGAACTCAGGGTGTCGAAGTGAAAAGTAAGGACCGCGGCTCCCCACGCATTGTCGCCCATGTGGCCTAGGTTCTGGAGTAGTGGAAGGAAGCGACAACTCATCATGTCTGCATGCGTCGAGAAAAGGAGTCGTCCGAATAGCAGCATCAGGAATCTGCTCAGCACTCGATCTGCCTCCGCTTCTGGCTCTACCGCAACTCTCAGTCTGACTTGGTCTACTAGCTTCTGAAGGTGTTGCTCAGGCTGCTCCCCCATCGCTAGCCCTACCCGTCATAGCCCGAGGTTGTCTTACAGCCTCGCCCGAGTGAGGGTAGTGGACTATTGCTTAGGATGCAGTAACTCCAATTCCAGGAGCTCCTCGGCCATTTCCCGGTAGTCAGGATGCGTACTCCCACTAACCAGAGACTCGTGCACGCGTAGGCTGATAATCTGAGCCACGTCCCCCAACTTGGGGACCATGTGTCCCCACAGAAAGAGAAACATAGGACTCATCGAGTCCCAGCGGCGTGCAGAGCATAGAGGAGCAGTGTGTCAAACCGGCTAACTTCTATACTCAGGAACTCTGAGAACCCCATGGCTGCCAGTCTCTCACGCTGGAAGTCAGGAAGTGCCAAATACATTGCCCAGACCTACAGCCATGAGATGCGGGTCCCACGCTTTCCCTGCATTAGTTTTTTTCATACATTTAATTAAGTCATCCATTGCATTCAACAAATAAATGAAAATAATGAAAATTTCACTTTTTTCAGCAGAGTAGTTCCCCATGGACCACTCTACCTTGTGGACGGCCTGGTGTGGGCAATGAAGTTAGTGTAGTATGTTTAAATGATGAACAAACAACCACTCACAACTCTCCAGTGCTGAATGATGATCACTCGGATGAAAATTAAGGTGCAGATAATTAATTGACCTCTTAGCTCACCAAAATACACTTGTAAAATGAATGGGTAGAAATGAACAACAACTCCACAAATGGCAAACCACAACACATAAGTTTTTTAGGTGGCTTAGACCCACCCAAGTGCCGTCCTACGTCCACCCCTCTCAACTCGAGAGGATTTCACTATGAATGCTACACGACGGCAGCAACAACCACACACACGGGCTCGACGGCCCAACACATGTGGGTTCTCGTACGATGACGAGGAACCGCACATACAGAGACAAGCTCCGAAATGTCTATGAAGAAAATAGGATAGGAAATACAATGCTCAATCCAAGATTGATAAACTATGCTCAAAAGGAAATGAGAAAATAGTCTAACAAAGATCTATCCCTTAATCCTCAATCAATTTCGGAGATAAGGGAAGGATGCATTAGAATGATAGAACCGAGAAGGATGAAGCCGCCCCTTTGAAGAAACCCGCCCAAGCAAGGCACGGTGAGAAGCAAACGATAGCTCATCTCCGGCTTCAAGCTCGAGAATGTAAGACGAGTTCCTCGGCGGCATGGATCTCCTTCTCCAGTAGAGCAAGCACCTTCTCCTCCTCTTTCCTGCAAGGATGAAGCAAGATTATCCCTCAAGATCTCTCCCGATCGGACAAGATGTGGCTGTATATACTAAGGAGAAAGCAAGCCAATAAGATAATAATACCTCTACAAAAACCTCTTCAAACAACACATAATCGATGGTAGAAACCCTAAGGGTGATGTGGTAAAGAGCCAAGCCAATCAGATCTAGAATCAATGGGTTCGCATCCAAAACCAGCAAGCCCGATCAGAATGCCCGGAACAAGTGTCGACTCTTAGAGTCGACTCTTGCTTCATGGGTGTTCTGCCAGAACACATAAAATCAATTCTCAGGTGAAAGTGTCGACTCCTTGAGTCGACACTTTTTGCCAACCGTTCTGTTCTATGAAGAAACACAATACTCAGGCAAAAGTGTCGACTCCTTAAGTAAACACTTTTTGCTAGCACTTCTGTTTGGCAAAAAATACAAGTCCCAGGGAGAAAGTGTCGACTCCCAGAGTGGAGCAGCCATTTATCTGTAAAGTGCAAGAAATCCAAGGTCAGAACAAGCCACAATAAAAGAAAAGGGAAGAAAATTATGAAAGGGGTTATGCTACAATTGAAATGAATAAGATGTCGATAATTTCTGACAAAAATTTGGTAGAGTTTCCCTAGACCGGAGGCGTAAGGGAAAAACACAGGTGCGCGTCCACAAGGAGTGTCGGCCCCAACAAAGTCACGGTGTGCCCCAAGGGCAACACCGGAAGTTCCTCCGATTGAAGAAGTCTTTCCCTCCTTGCCAGCACACTTCTTGAAGCCTCAGCCCGGTACGCCCCCTAGGACCTCGACTCGGCACGCTCCTTGGTGCCCCTTCCTCGGCACGCCTATAGGGACCACTACCCGACACACCTATGGAGCTCCTACCAGGCATGCCCTCTGTGCCCTCACCCCGCACACCCCTCTGCATTCGCCCGGCACGCTCACGACAGTCTTCCCCGGCACAACCATGGGAGCCTTTGCCCGGCACACTTAGTGAAGCCCTACCCGGCACACGTGGTAGCGTCATCACCCTAGCACACTACCTGTGCCCTCAGCCCAGCACACTCGTGCCCCCCTTGTTCACCGGCACACCCATGCCCCCACTTCACCGGCATGCCCCATGCCACTCACCACCCGGCACACATTTGCCCTACGCTACCCGGCACTCCCGAACACCTCTCACCCGGCATGCCCGACCCCTCTGCCTATGGTACACCTTGTGCCCTCATGGCCCGACGCCCCCAGCATCCCCGTCCGTAGCACACCTGGCCGGCGGCCGTCCACGACGCCGAAGAAGAAGAAGAGGAAGGTGGGGAGAAGAGAAGAAAAAGAGGAAAAAGAGGAAGTGAGGTAGAAAGGGGATGGAGCCTAGGGATCCGTCACCCCCCGAACGAAGGAGAAGAAAAAGAAGAAGAAGGGGAAGAGAGAACGAGGAAAAAGAAGAAAAAGAAGGGAAGAGGAGGGAGAAGAGGAATAAGAGGGGAAAGAAGGGGAAAGGGGCCTCCGTGGGGTCTCCTCACCACAACGGTGGCAACGACGGTAGCGGCGCTCGGCGACGGAAGAGACAGAGAGGAAAGAGAGAGAAGGGGGCCACTCGGTCGCAGAAGAGAAGGAGGGAAAGAGACATTTGAAAGAGAGGGGGTGGCTCGGTGACTCGTGTCACAAGAGTGTGAAGCTTTTCTTGCCTCCGTAGTAGTTACCGAGTCTAAGGAAATCCAGATAAATGAAATCCCCATAGTTCGGGAATTTTTAGACATTTTCCCTTCTGACCTACCCAGTATACCTCCCAAAAGGGTGGTTAACTTCACCATTGAACTCATACCTTGGGCAGCACCAATGTCAATAGCTCCTTACAAGATGTCCCCCACAAAATTGAAGGAAATAAAGAAGTAACTTTAGGAGCTGTTAGAAAGAGGTTTCATTCGACCTAGCACATCTTCTTGGGATGCGCCAATTCTATTTGTCAAGAAGAAGGACGGTTCTCTCAGATTATGCATTGATTACTAGTAGGTAGTTGAATCAACTTACCATCAAGAATAAATACCCACTGTCGCGTATTGATGAACTATTCAACCAACTTTCGGGAGCGGAATACTTCTCCAAGATTGGCCTCAGGTTAGGTTATCATCAACTGAGGATCAAGGAAGAAGATCTACACAAGACTACCTTCCGAAGTAGATATGGACACTATGAATTCTTGGTTATGCCATTCGGGTTAACTAATGCACCTGCGACATTCATGCAGTTAATGAACAATGTGTTCCGGCCATATCTTGACAAATTTATAGTCGTATTTATTGATGATATTCTCATCTATTCGAAGACAAAGGAGGAACATGAGGAACATCTAAGGGTTGCTTTGCAAACCTTACGGGAGCACCAACTTTATGCTAAATTGAGCAAATGCGAGTTTTGGCTTAAGGAAGTCTCTTTCCTTGGTTATGTTATTTCTAAAGAAGGCATTGTAGTAGACCCTTCTAAGGTTGAAGCTGTGAAAAGTTGGAGCCGGCCGAATACCGTATCTGAAGTTTGAAGTTTTATTGGTCTGGCTGGTTATTATAGGTGATTCATCAAAGATTTCTCCAAAATCGTCACTCCTTTAACAAGACTTACTAGGAAGGAAAATCCTTTCGAGTGGACAAGGGAATGTGAAGAAAACTTCCTAGCTCTTAAAGAACATCTCACCACGGCACCTGTACTGGTATTACCCATAGAAGGTGGTCGATTTGAAGTTTGTACCGATGCATCTGGCATTGGCTTAGGTTATGTACTTATGCAAAACGACAAGGTGATCTGTTATGCTTCTAGACAAATAAACTGACGTTCAAGTTTCCGGCGCAAATCTGGCAGCATCTCCCCTGGACCCGGGTCTTGTGGGGTATAAGATAGAGACTCGCCCACGGAAGGATCTGAGACGATTATCGGGTAAGCCGAGGATAGCTACCCCATGACCCAGATTGGGCGTGGAATCCCCGAGGGTTGGCCTACGAGGGGGCTCCGATGACCCGTGGGCAGTGACACTTGGAATTTGGGACATGGATTTATCATGTTGGCCGACATATGGTTGTTGTTATTCACCTCCCAAACAAGGTTCCCCATGGACCTTGAGCTCTCCAATCTTGAACTCTCCAACTCTCTTCTCTTCGGGCCTTGAGTCCCTTTTATAGGGGTGGACGTGGGGGATCGACTCTCCCCAGTCCCCCTTCTCTTTCTTCTCTCCTCTCCCTGCTCGAAGTCATCATGAGCCTGCACCTAGGGTGGCAGGAGGTTGGCGCGGTGTTTTCTTGGGATTGGTTGAGGCTGACTGATTGCGACGTTGATGCCTTTGGCCGCTCAAAGGTTGACGTTTTGGGATGTCTGAGGTGACGGGCGAGCTCTGCGGACGGTTTGCAGGGGAGAATCCAACGGATATGGAGTGGGGCAGCCTGCCAGACGAGGGGATACCTCATGGTCCTCCGGGTCGAGGGCTTCAAACCCCTCTCTCTTTCTTCTCCTTCCTCTTTTCTCCTTCCTCTGTTTTGTTGCTTTACTTGATCTGATCCGGCGCGAGAAGGTTGTGTGCCAGTTCAAGAGGGGAGAGGCCGCGCCGGTTCAAGAGGAGGGCCTTGGCCGCCGTATCAAGGGGGAGGGATGAGCCGCCGGCTCACCTCCCTCCTTCTTCCTCCTTCTTTCTTTTTCTTTTCTTTTTTACTTTGTCCTCTCTCTTTTTGTTTTGCTCTCATCTGCCGCCGGCTCATGGGCTATGGAGCCTTGGCCGCTGGTTCAAGGGGAAAGCCCCCCTTGTTTTCTTTTTCCTATTTTTGTTGTTGTTTCTTCATTTTCTTTTTGCTCTCGCTTGCGTCGGTGTGCGTGTGTCGACACACCCCGGGGTTGCGGCGACGCGGCTTGTGAGGCGCATCGCCGTACTTCATCTTTTCTTTCTTCGTTGCCCTTGTTCGGCTCGGAGAGGCTTAACACTCTTAATGGCGAATTTTAGGTGCCCACGGGCCATTATTTACTTTCCTTTTTCTCAAACTTGCTACAGTGACCGCAAGAAGACGTGAGAGAGAACAGAGAGGATGAGAGGGATTTTTTTTAATCTACTATAGTACTAAACAGGATGAGGGGGAGAGAGAGAGGACAAAGAGAAGAGAGATAAGAGAGAGTGCAGGGAAGTAGTGAGGTTACGTGAGAGAGGAATTAAGAGAGAGGGAGAGAGAAACGAAGAGAGATAGAGAGAGAGGGAGGGAGGGAAGAGAGAGTGCGCGGGAGGTGGGGGGTGGAGCTTGGAGCTTGGAGCTCCCTTGGGTTGCCTTGCAGGTTGCAAATAGGAGAGCTGGAGTGGCCACGGGAATGCAGACGGCGGTGGGGTGGTGCACACTGGTGACGCTGTAGTGGCATCTTGTGTCATTCCATGGCTGGCGGGGTCATCCAGAGGTGCTAGCCAATGGCCATGGCAATGAGGCAGAGATGGCACCAGCGACATGCATGTATGGACCGCTCTGCTCGTGGATGGGTCACACTCTAGCTGAGGCAGTCATCTTATGGAGGGCTTAGGGTGGCACAGCTTGTTGCTCGTGGAGGAGCTGGCCTGTTCGCCGAGGAGTTGGTGCATCTACTAGCTCCTATGGCTTGGCCCGCCTGCCTGACATGGCTAGGCTTCCTCTTCAATCTGTACGAATGGGATAGTGACGGGGGCCGCATGCGGGAGGGGCAGATGGGAGTGTGGCTGCTAGGTTGGAGGACACCCGACTGGAGGTGGTGATCGGCCAGAACATGGCTGCCGGTGGCGACGTTCTGCTCTCCCTTCAGCGGAGACTCTGTGAGATGGGACAATGAGCGAGGGAAGGGTAGGGAAGGGAAGAAGATAGGTGGGGCGACATGGAGAGAGAGCCAGAGGCTCTCTTTTGGGCGGTGGTAGGGTCTGGCGTGGAGTCTGGCGTGGCTTAGCTGTAGGTCTTCTCGCTATTGCAGCCTTGTAGGTGCGAGGGAGGGAGTGGGGCGATGGGTCTGCCCAAGCGATGGGCGAGGGGTGGCGATAGGAGAGGAATAGATGGAGTAGGGGGGTTGCGGCCTATGGCAGGGAGGGTGGTAGAAAGGGGCCTCTCACCCTGAGGCATCTCACCCCATCTCCCTCTCGGAGAAGAGAACACAGTAAGGCAATACAAGCTCTGATACAAATTCCATGGTCTGCCAGATGTGACACACCTTGCAGCAGACCTGGCGTATTGGCTGGTGACTTTTGTGGTTCCACACGGAGAGGATGGGATACTTAGAGCTGAGTTGCTGTGGCCGGCCTAGTTGTTGGCAGAGGGGTGACAGTTGGCCCTGGCTCCTACTACGCTGGCCAACATATACCAGGGACTGGGGGTTCTGGCGGCACACTTAGTGCTGAGAGAGAGGAGTATACTTCTCCCGACCCACTATCTCAGTGTGTGGGCCAGGCTGCTATTTCCCGGACTGGTGACGCGAGGGACCGTGGCGAACCCGATGGCACCGCTTCTATTTAGCTTCACTGGTCAGCCCGATGGGGATGCAGAGGCACAGCTGGAGGGGGCCATGATAGCCTTTTGCTACTTTCCCACCCGGGGTGAGGAGGGGTTACCGTTTGATAGTGCCGTGAGAGATTGCGATCTTTTTCTGGGGACTTCAGGTGGAGGGGCGACCAGCGCCCACCCCGGTCAGGGGGTAGCTAATGTAGGGCCATGGACCGAGTGGATACTGAGCACCCGGTCGGCAGTGTTGACGTTGCACCGATCGACGACGAGTTCCTTGGAGTCGTACTACCCGTATCGATTTGCTAGGAACTTTGGCTATGACCAGGGGATCCCACTGAACAGGGAGTTCCCTCTGACGGGCAGATAGTACAGGGATAGGGATACCTACCTTCTTGCAGTAGCCTAGTGGGACTTTTACTGTCGCGAGGAGCCAGAGCAATTCCCGATGCTGAGGCTGGGATGTCGGGGGTGATTTGACATGCACTACGCCAGATGGTGGTTCGAGCACAGTCACCTCTACCGACAGAAGGCCTCTGCGATTAGGAAGGCAGAGGCGAGTCACTTGCTAAGGGAGGATCTGCCTCTTATTGGACTGGATGAGGGGTACCTGAGGACCTGTGTTGCTCGGATCCTCTGAGAGATCGAGCGAGTTGTAGAGTAGTGACCCCGGAGTGGCCGGGGTTCATCTTCTGGGAGCCGAAGCAACGGAGGGGCACTGAATCCCCTGAGAAAGGCATCGGCGGCAGCGACTGGAGTGAAGGTGTCTCGACCGAGGGCACCTAGGGCCTGGTGGGCTTAGTTCTTGGCCGATTGTGGCCTCCAGAGCAGAGGGTCGCTAGACCGGGAGCTCCCGCAGACCTGGGACCTTATTCCAAACCTCAAAATCCACAGGAGGAGCTAGTTGAGATGACTCCTGAGCATCATGGAGTCCGAGCTTAGTTGCATTAAGCATAGTCGCATTGAGTCTGAGCATGACTTCATTGAGTCCGAGCTTAAATATGAGGACTGAGCTTTGACATGTCGACCGAGCATAGTTGTGAAGATCGAGCTTTCTTGTATGTAATCCAAGCTCAGTCTAAGCTTCAGTTTAAGGAAGTTCGAGCTTATGAGAGCTTGTCCGAGCTTGCTTTATGGAGTGGAGTCTGAGCTTGTCTTGGAGAGGTCCAAGCTTTATTCTCATGAGGTCCGTGCTTCGTGAGGTCTGAGCTTCCCATTTATCACCCTTAAGCCTTGAGTGTGCTTTTCTTCTTCTCAGATATTTCTCCCCCTCCTTCTTTTTTGTCTCTCCTTCACTTGAACAAATAGGGCTTCTGTTCGATCCTTCTGTCTCCGAGTGTGCTCGGAAGTGCTCAAAAGTGCTTGCGAGTGCTCGGAGTGCTCGGAAGAGCTCACGAGTGCTCGGAGTGCTCTGCTACATGTGCTCGAGTGCTCGCAATTGACTTGTCTGAGCTTGACCAGAGTTGACTTTGACTAGAATTAAGCTTGGCTAGGGGCTGCTTGATTACTTTTGAATGAAGTCAACATGACTACTTTGACTCATGAAGGAGGTTGCGTTGACACAGCTAAGTGCTTTTCACTGTTTGCTTGCCATGTATCTTCCTTGCAAGTCTAATGGTCATGGTTGACATCTATTTGTCACCATTGCTCAACTATTTTTTGGCCTTAAGGGTCATTTGTCACTCATAGAGGTCTATTTGTCACCCTTATTTGAATCAGTTGGCAAACATCTTCTACTGAACTTGGATTCGACGCAGCAAGGACTTGGAGTTGACTCCACTTCATCTTTTTCATGGATTTTACAACGTAATGCCTCATTCAGTCTATTCTTTGTTCAAGATGGATTTCTTGTTTGGTTTTGCTACAGTATGGCTTCTTCTATCTAAGACCTTCTCTTAGAGGCTTTCAAGGAGCTTGTTTGCTCAAGACATTAAGATCTTTACACAAGAGGGTTATTTCATAATGAGTATAACATGGAGGCATCAAGAGCATTGTCATTGCACACATAACCATAGTTGAATCAATTAAGGACCCATCAAAGGTGGGGGCATCGACTTTCACAAGTCGCATAAGTTGGTCATCCGGGTTATCCCGGGGAAGCCTCTAATTCCTTCTAGGGGGTGGGTCTCTTTTCGGATCAGGAGGGTGGTCCCCTAAAGTCACCCAAAAGGAGCTTCTCTCTCTAACCAAATGTGCCCTAAGAGTAAGAATGGAAATTTTCCAACTAAAATACCAAGCAAACAAACAATGGAGATGTTAACCACATAGCTAGATGCCATTCCTCTAATAAAAATCCATTACCTGCAGAAGGCACTGATCTGGAGCTTACTTAATTTTTTACGTAAGTTTGCACAAGAACGTGGTGAAGAAGAAGTTGAGTATAGATATTTGCAGATGTTTGTGTGCGTGTCTACATTTGAAGCCACATACATAATCGACAAAGAAGGAATCCCACATCAACGGTCGATGGCATTACCTTAGGAATGGACATCACTCTTACTGCTCATCAGACAACATATACCAATGGAACTGGTGGAAGACCAATCTTCATCTCTTTCCTTGTGAAAGAAATCAAGTGGTTGCATTATGGGACCAAAATTAACTCTATAGATCTGTTTTAATTCCTTGGTATTTTTAACGGTTAATTGCGGATTTTACATTCTGATTGAATGGGGCATGGGCACTGCCAGTACCAGTAGGATGAGTACACATATATATGGTCTGCGACCGCCGGCCCCAACGTGGTAGGAACCTGAAGTTGGTCGCAGCATATCCTCCTGGCATGCTGTCTGCGGTGGGGATCAAGTGCATGTGACCCACAAAAAACACATCCCCACCCCTTTTCACGTAGGATTACAGAAGAATCTGCAACTTTTCTGCCCTTCAAATGGAGAGTGGCAGCTAGCCTTTCATTACTAGACTAGAGAAGGAAGTGCACAGTGAGCGATACAGGGTGTACGTAGGCCATCCACTGATCCAATCCCAACTCTTTTGGAGCCCCTTGACGCACTCTACATTTCATACATAAAAGGCAACAGGTAGAGCTATTAGTAGGGTCTGAGAAAGAGAACATCTCAAAGCCGCCCGACGAGTAAATTTGATGAAATCTACAGGAGTTCCGGTGGATGTGCCTGCTCTGTTAAGGGAGTGGAGGCTTGCCAATTAAAGCTGCCATCGATGTGGCTTGGAGTGGTGCTTATTCATCATGCGATGCTTATGCTTGTGCTTGGCTGACTTTGACTCCTAAATGTAGAGAGCCGAGGGAGCACAGAGGGTGGGACTGGATGCTCCATCCTCATCTTCACAGCCTACAGGAGGCATGGCTGAGCGTGATGTGGACTTTGCTTGGGCAGTTGCTCAGGCCGAGGAGGCCGAGGCCACCCTTGCGGAGTGGGTAAGCAACACTAAACTGAATTTCCTTAGACTTTGTTTATGCAAATGCTTAGACTGATTATGATGAATGCAAATATAGGAGAGAGAGCTGACCGTAGCGATGGCCAAGGCAGAGCGGGCTCGAGTAGAGGCGACGGAGGTTCCTCCCCTCCGGGTAGAGTTAGAGAGACTTTGGGTCGGGGTAGTCGACTCGGAGCGTTACCGGACCGAGGCGCGGGAGGCAGGACTTCAGGCTCATGATTTGAAGGTTGAGCTCCGGGCAATGGAGAGGGCACTGAGGTTGGTTGGCCGAGGACCTGAGAGGAGTGTTTCTCAGAGCGGTGCACGGAGTGGTACCCAAAGCAGGTCGACCGCAGACTACCTCACCGGTTCTTTCGGTCAATGGAGGAACGAGGAGGGAGACCAGAGACGAGGATGAGAGGAGGGGAGCATAGCCATGGGCCCGCCGGCAAAGAGGCATGAGGGCACGGGAGACAGCGACGGCCCGGGAGATAGACTGACCGAGTGATGTCGCATTCTCCTTTTTCTTTTCTTTTTTGATGTACATATGTATATGACTGTGTTAGTGGAATGAAATGAAGTCTTTTTATTTGTTTTATTTTATTTTGTGCAAAATGTAAATGGATTCATGAATGTGCATGTCAGGGACAGAGTGAGAGATAGAGAGAGAACGGCAGGTTTGACCAAAAGAGTGGGAAAGAGTTAATCAAAAAACCTACAAAAAGCGTGTAACGGCCCATATTAAGGCCGCCAGGGTTTTGTAACCGTTCAAGATGCAGCCGTTAGAGAAATGGAGAGAGGGTGATGGATGAATGGACGTAATGGTCTAGTGTTGGAGCGCCAGAGGGCTTTGGCGGTCCTACAATAAACCGTTAGAGCAGAAAACTGTGTAATCGGAGAAGGACTCTCCCGTGAGAGCCCGAACCTGAGGCAAAGAAGGTCAAAACTGCATTAGAACTCCTCTAGACTTAGGATAAATTGGGCTATTATTGGCCCTCCATGTTCGATGATTGTTGCAAGTTTGCCAAAGCTTGCCAAAAATGTCAAGAGCATGCCAACGTGTCAAGGAGACCGCCAGTGCCGCTACACCCCACCATACCAAGTTGGCCGTTTGCTCAATGGGGCACAAACGTGGTAGGGCCGCTACCAGCATCTTCGTCAGGGTGTAGATATATCTTAGTAGCTACAGATTACTTCTCTAGATGGGCAGAAGCAATAGCACTAAGAGAAGTGACGAGAGAGTTGGTCGCAGGATTCTTTCGGTAGAATATAATATTCTGGTTCGGGATTCCTAGCGAAATCATCTCTGATAATGGCAGCCATTTTAGAAACCAGAAGGTTTATCGACTGGCCAATAAATACAAGATTGACTAGACGATGTCGTCCCCCTACAACCCCTAAGCCAATGGACTTGCAAAAGCCTTCAATAAGATGCTATGCACACTACTGGCAAAGATTGTCATGTTTAATAAAAAGGAGTGGGAAGAAAAGATGTACGAAGCACCTTGGGCCTATCGTACAGTCTATAAAACCCTAACTGACTGTTCACCATTCTCCCTCATATATGGGTCAGAGGCTATGGTGCCAATTGAATCGGAAGTCCCTTCACTACGAGTCGCCAACCAGCATGGGTTGGCTAGCGATGAACAAACTAATATAGAAAGAATATTGGAAGAGCTCGCTAAGCTCGAAGGAAAGCATCTTTGCGTGCAACAAAATATCCAACTCTACCAATCTCGCATAGTCCGTGCTTTCGATAAGGTGGTCAAGGGACGAGAATTCAAGAAAGGAGACCTGGTAATGGTTAAAAGAAGAGACGTGATGGCCTCCATGAAAGTTACGTGGTAAGGTGATCTAGAAGGGGAGGGGTTGAATAGATCACCTGTTAAAAATTATTTGCGTAGGAATCCAAACCACTTGAAAACTGAGGATTGAGAGGTTTCAATGAAGATGGTCTAAGTGCCACTAGATTAGACAGATGCTACGCATAAACAAGAAAGCAAGAAAAGGATCAACAAACCACAGATGGAACACAGAGATTTTTAAGGTGGTTCGATTGCAAACCTGTAATCTACGTCCACCCCTTACTCCTCGGAGTAAGGCTTCCTTGCACTAACAAGCAAGAACCAGCAGACTCAGTCTGCGGTTCTGTCGATTCTCGTTGACCGCCCATGGTCCGTTGGTCGACCGAAATGTCCCAGACCTGCAAAAATGTAGTGTTAGCCCAATGAAACATATCCAAATGACAGTGGCTTTGTGTCCCTGCTTATTTCTTACATTTTGGGGTTTGTTTTGACTTTGTTTAATCAATTAGAAATATTTAGCCATTTAGAGAATTGAGCTTTACACAGGATGTTTTTACACTAGCATTTAAGCATACTCAATCTGCATTTTGATTGCATTGACTTGTCATGAGATAGAAACTCAATTATGGGTTTTGTTATCATCAAAAATATTCAGAGAGACTCAACAGTTAGCTCGATCGCAGAGATTCCTCTCCCAGTTTGATTTCACATTCGTCGTTCAGAAGGCAATCAAAGGATATGCCATCGCTGAGCATCTTGCCCATCTTCCTATTCCCTGCACTGACTCTATTCAGGATGAGTTCCCTGATGAGCATCTCTCTGTTCTTACCCATCATCCCTTCTGGTCTCTGCACTTTGATGGTGCACTCAACTCGCAAGGCCGTGGGATAGGTGCTGTTCTCCTCACTCCGGAAGGGGTGACGATTCTTCTTGCATATCAGCTCTCTTTTCCTGCTAACAACAACATTGTTGAGTACGAAGCTCTCTTGGCTGGATTGAAGCATGCCTTTCTCTTTGGCGCACTCTACTTGAACATCATAGGAGACTCTCAGCTTGTTCTGCACCAAGTTCTATCCACATACCGCACTCGTGACCCGAAGCTCAAGCCATATCAGGATTTGGTCATTCTCTTGGCGAGGTAATTTCGCAAATTGATCTATATTCACACTCCTCGATCTCCGAATATCCTTGCCGATGTGCTGACATCACTTGCTTCCTCCTTAGCCTTTCCTCTCAGTCGGAGCACTGAGACTATCGTCGTCCAAAGGCTAGGCTCTCCTTCTCTTCAGGATCCTTGGTTCGATAACCTTAGGAGAACTATAGAAGTAAGGGATGAGAAGAATGATCTAAAGGAAGTTTCTTTGGCAGAGTTAGAAGAGATCTTGGAAGAAGAAGAATTGCCATGGTATCATGAAATTGAACAGTATTGTAGAGATGGATCACTCCTAGAAGGGGCACGTATCGAACAACGTAAGGTAATTAGAAGAGCCGCCTCAAGGTACACCATCATGGAAAAGGAAAATCTACATCGAAAGGAAAGGAAAATAACAGACGTTCGCTCAGGCGCTCATCCCGGTGGCATTGTCACGTGACCCGTCACCATCGGTCTCACGTGCAGCAGCGACTTCCACGGTGGGTGGGTCACCCTTCGAGTCGACTAGGCGTTTCTCCGCCAACGAGGCATCCTCGACTGCTCGCCTGCTGGCCATAATGTACAAGTCTTGAGCCTTTTTCTTCTCAGTTTGATGCTTGAGTGCTCGTTACTTGATCCCTGGTGCTTTGAGCTTCACCCATTGGGTCTATTTATAAGACTTTGGATCTCAACACCTTCTCCAGTTAAGAGCCACCCTTATTAGTGAGCTTACCTATACCTCCTCTAGTTAAGAGCCGAAGGAGGAGAGAGAAGAGAGAGGGTCGTGGGCCCCTTCTCACTTCCTGTGGCTAAGAGGAGAGAGAAGGGGTGTCGAGGGTGGGCCTCACCCCCTCACATCCTCCTATTAGGAGAAGAGGGAGAGGGGTGTGCGTGGGTCCCACTCCCCTCCACATCCAGTTCGGCTAGCAAAAAGAGAGAGATGGGGTGGGGCCGGCACCCCCTTACCCCGCCCTACTAAGAAGGGGGAGAGGAGAGAGTATAGAGAAGAGAGGGCCGTGGGTTGGCCCTGCACCCTCTCACCTCCGGTTAAGAGAGGACGGAGAGGGTGTTTGTGTGGGTTCCCCGCCCCCTCTCTCACCTCCTGTGGTTAAGAAGAGGCAGGAGAGAGAGGGCCGCCTCCCAAGGGATATAAAAACCCTAATTTTTTTGGCCTTTTGCGATCTTGTTATTTTTTTCCCTCTCATTTTGACGAGGCTGCAGTCATGTGGAGAAGAGCGACGTTGTGTCTTGTGTGTTTTTGTCTCTTTCCTGCGCTGACCCGCCGTTGAAAGGAGGTTTCGCTCATCAAGGGCCATATCTCGACACATCCCGGATAATCTGCGAGGATGAGAAGGAGTTGTTTCTTGCTGGTTTTGCAGTGAAGGTGCGTTATTTTGCACCACCTGTCACATGTTTGATAAAATCTCGAAGTGTAAAACACGTGGGATTCACACGTGTATTTCCATCTGATGGGAGACCTGAGACTTGCAAACAATCTGTATATGCAACGGCGTTGGTTTTATACCAATTTTGAGCCGTTATTGGATCGCACCGATCGCAACGGTACCACTCACGCCAGGGTGAACGACCACGCCCGCCCGCAATGGCGTGCCGAAGGATTTGCCAGGAAATCGGGTCGGAAATCAGAAATTCACGCGGGAAAAGTCACGGAATACTTCCGGGCCCCCGAAACGACCGCGGATCGCACCGATCCAAACACGAAAGATGTCCAGAATGAAATTTCGGACAAGACATAGCCTGAAGCCCCGAGAAAATCGATCCAAGACCCGATAACAAGGATCCGAAAGAATCTGGGTCATCATAGAGGGAGATAGAGAGAGAGAGCTAGTGAGAGAGATTGAGAGAGATAGAGGGAGGGGGATCGCAACGGGAGAGAGAAAGAGAGAGATAGAGAGAGGGAGAGAAAGGTCACGGCTGGGGGGTGGGAAGAGGGTGGCGTGGCCGGGGAGAGCTGCCGGCGGCGAGTGGTGGGTTCGTGCGGCAGGGAGGTCTGTCGATGGGGGCTAGTAGGTGGGAGAGGAGGTGGCGATGGCAAGGGGGGCATGTAGACGGGCTTGGCAGCGGCTGTTGGCAGTGGCAGAGGGGTGCTCATGGTGGTGAGGGGTTGCCGGTGGAACACGACGATGTTGAGATGGTGAGGCGGAGGGCGACGGTCGTCGGACGGCAAGGTTGGGGGATGCCACGGTGGTGGAGGTCGGCGCGGTCGGTATGGGGGGAGTGAGAGGGGATGACAGGGAGAGGGAGCGGCTCGCTGCGGTGGCGTGAGGGCAGTTGGAGATGGGGTTGTGGCAGCGGGCACTTACGACGGTGGTGAGTGGGAAGGAGGTGAAGGAAGAAGGTGAGGGGAGGGGCTTCACGAGGGTGCACCGGCGGTGAGGCGGGGAGATGGACGTCGGTTGTGGCGAGGAGGGTGGTGGTGGTATGGGCGTGAGCCTAGGGAGAGAGAGGGTGAGGGGCGGTGTGAGCGTAGGCTTGCGATGAGTGAGAGGGAGAGTGCAGGGGGATCTCCGGTGGTGAGGGGGAGGCTCGGCTGGGTTATGGCGTGAGCAGGGAGAGGGTGGTTGCGGCTACGTGAGGAGAAGAGAGAGGGGAGAAAGAGAAGGCGAGGGAGGGGAGTGTCCGGCCGCGGCTGTGGCGTGAGACCAGGGAGGTCTGCAAGTGGGAGGGGGGTGGCGTGCGACGGAGGGGGAGTGGGCGATCCCCTTAACCTGGACCTTTTGTCCTCGTTAATGAACAAACATATCCTTTCTTCGACATTTAACTAATGTCGATGAACAAACCGTTTCTTACCCTTGTCATCATCGACAAGATCGGTCAGCATCCCCTTAACCTAGACCTTTCGTTCTCGTTAATGAACAAACATATCCTTGCTTCGACATTTAACCAATGTCGATGAACAAACCAGTTTGACCCTTGTCATCATCGGCAAGATCGGTCAGCATCCCCTTAACCTAAAACTTTCATCCTCGTTAATGAACAAATACACCCTTGCTTCGGCATCTAACCAATGTCGATGAACAAACCAGTTTGACCCTTATCCTCATCAGCAAGATCGGTCGGCACTCCCTTAACTTGGACCTTTCATCCTCGATAGTGCATACAAACATATCCTTGCTTCGAAATTTAACTAGTGTTAATGAACAAACCAATTTTGACCCTTATCATCATTGACAAAACTGGTCAACTTCCCTTAGCTTAGACCTTTCGTCCTTGTTAATGAACGAACATATTTTTACTTCGACATTTAACCATTGTCGATGAATAAATCAATTTCAACCCTTGTCATCATCAGCAAGGACATCCAGCATTCCCTTAGACCTTTCGTCCTTATTAACAAACAAACCTATCTTGTTTCGGCACTCAGTTAGTGCTGATGAACAAATCTTTACCCATTCTGGCATCAGTTCTATAAATCAAGTCAAAAAAAAAGGAAGAAAGAGGCTTAAAATAGAGGTGCCTCGTCGGCCTTACCCAGCCATGCTGAGTAAGGGCAAAAATGGATATAATCTGGCTGTAGCAAATACCCGAAAAGGGCGTCGCAGGTAAAATTGGGTACCCCATCACGTAAAAACTCGAAAGGGCACGTGGGCAAAAGCAAGAGGGGGCCGGCTTTGGCAAAAACCTGAAAGGGAACTTAGGTTGGTAATGTGATCAAAAAATGACAAACAAAGAAATTAATGAATGAAATGACGTTGAAAGTGATGTTATTATCTCATTCACCATTTAGGTACCATGAGAATTTCTACATGTGACTGGCATGTCACGTCCCACTAGCATAAGCCTTACGCCTATGCTGTAACAAACCTTTTTGCTTTGGCATTTAACCTGTGCCGATGAATAAATCCTATCATCAATTTTCATCATCATCGGCGGAATCGATCAATGAACGATCGGCTCGGACCTTCCATCCCCGTCGATAAATGAATTTCTTGCTCCGACACCTACCCATGCCAGTGAACAAAACCACCGGCTATTTTCATCATCATCAGCGAAATCGATCAATGAACCATTGGCTCGGACCTTCCATCCCCGTCGATAAACAAATCTCTTGCTTCGTCATTTAACCTATGTTGATGAACAAACCTACCCTCTACTTTCTTTGTTATTCATAGAAATCAATGAACCTACCCCCTGACTCGGGCCTTTTGGCCCTGTCAAGGAATGAACATGCTCCTTGTCTTTGGCATTCAAGCTCACCAACAAGAATGTTATCTAAAAACTTCATCACCATCGACGAGGTTTGCAAACAGACCTTTTTGACTCTACCCTTTGTCCCTAGTTGCCACTACGCCCTTGCCCTCAGGTATTCAGCCAACCCTAGCTAAAGTTAGGCCTTGGGAACAGTTGCATCGCGGTGGAGAGAACTCCTCATACCTTCGCTGAAGGCGTGAGCACTCTCCTGCCTTAGCAACTCGTACATCCGGGATAAATAAATTAGCTAAAACGAGAAGGGGAATGAAGCCGTGATTCAGTGGCAAATGAACTGAGCAACTAATGAAGGCATTTCATTTACGTGCAAAGAGCAAAATACATAGTACTCGGGGCATCCCCCGAGATACATAGACGTTCACCGAAAAAGAGAAAGAAACAAAAAACTACTGCGGCGGGCGTCGAAAGATGACCTCGAATTCCAAGATTCCCACGGAGGGGTGACGAGCTAGCTCCTGTAGATGAGACTCGGTGACTTGCAATTGTGTCAACTTCTCTTCGAGAGAGGCAGCCAGTCCCTCTGCCAATTCTACCTCCTCTATACTTTGGCTTTCCTGCTGCTTGGCCAGTTCTAGGTCTGTTTCGACTCGGGAAAGTTTAGCGCGAAGTTCAGCTATTCTAGCCGTCAATGAAGTCCAGCACTATCTAGAGACATTAGTTGCATCCTGCATCTGTTGGGTGGTTCCTCTCAGATATGCAAGAGTGGTTCAGCACTCCGCCCGCTCGAGCTTTGTGGCCGTTAGCTGATCAGTTACACCCTGGCCAAGGAATTCCCTTCTATTCACATGCTCCAAGAGCAGGATCACTCGCTGCATCCAGTCCTCCATGGGGCAGCCAAAAGCCAGCAATGTGCGGGAAAGGTGCTCTACTAGAACCCTCAGTTGCACATAAGTTAGATTCGGGTGGGTTGCTACAGTCTGTCGCAATGTCTCCAGATACTGCCATACTAGATTGTTTGACGACTGCAAGCCAAGCGATGGTGTATCGGGAAGTTAGAACTCTACTCAACTATCAACGGCAGCCTAGATGTCGTCGCTCGATTCGGAAGACGATGATGGTATGTCCTGTAGTGCACCCACACTAGAACCGGTTTCGATGACTAGCACAGTAGAGGAAGCCTCAACATCAGTAACCTCTCTCCCAACTTTTGGCAACGGAGCCACGCTATGACCTTCGACGATGGAGGATGTTTGACCTTCATCCCCTGCTTGACAATTCTCCACCAGCACCGACTCTACGACAAGGGTTAAAGCCTTTGAGACCCCAACCGCTTCCTCCACAATTTCTCCCACTTCTATCTCCGAAGTGCCTCTTCCCTCCGGGAGTAATTCTCCGCTAGCAATGAGTGCCTGGGGTGCCAAAGCCACAATCGGCTGAACAGATCCAGCAACCGTCCCTGGTGCCTCCAAGCACACTATTGAAACGAAATCCTTGGGGTATCGTAGAGCTATCGGCTGTAGGACAGGTGGAAATGTTGGCTGATCTGCACCCAAGGGTGGAAGAGGTATCTTCAAGGTCATGGCCGGCAGGGTCACCTCGGCCTACATAGCTGAGGCCTGCAAGAAGAGATAGATATGTCATGCTTCAGAGGTCTGGCATGAAGACTAATAAGAAGAGCCTTGAGGCAAAATTGGAAGGGGATCTCTTACCTCTGTCGGCACCAAACTCAGAGCTCCTGTAGCAGAGACCACCGCCTCTGTCAACCAGGCCCCTTCCCCTATAATGGGACTAGGTGGCCTGAAGCTACTCCACGCCAGCCGGGGCGGGCTGAAGGTATTGTAATCACTCTTGTTGTGTCCCTTGTGCCTTGATGATGGTGTGATGTTTGTTTTGTTGATAGCAACATAATGAGTCACAGTAAGCTCTGCTGATTGATTTAACTGAGACCTCCCCTCTCGCCGGTATTCCCACTTCCTCTCCCGCGACCTTTCTTCCCCCTCACACCCCCCTCCTCCCCCGCGAACCCCCTCCCTACCACCAACAACCCCTTCTGCAACCCCATCACCATAGCCAGTGATCCCCATTGCAAGAGCCCCTACTTCCCTCCTCCTTCGCCCCCTCTTCTCTCCTTTTGGACGTGAAACAAGGCTCAATTGACTTCTTCCGTAGTAGAGGGGGAGCCTACCACCATGGCCAACAGGACAACAGAGGGATGGAGCTCTCTAGGTCGAGTGGCGCCGACCAATAACCGTCCATGGCGGGTGCTGACCCGAATGCAGGTACTGCGGAGTTGTCTCCATTTGCTTTTGCTCGGAAGGACCCATCAGCCCTAGCCGATGGATCTCCTTGTCCGACGGTGCATCTCAAGTGGGTGGGTTGCCGATGCATCAGCCCTAGCCCCAGCCCCAGCCCCAGTTGACGCATCTCCACGTCCTTGTCCAGTGGCACAGAAGAGGGATCTAATGAAGACCGGGAGGGGGGTGGTAGACCTTGAGGAGGCAGGTGCAGAGGAGGGGCCGAGCCCCGGCCCCAAACTGTTTACCATCGACAAGGGCAAGGTCGTCAAGAGGATTGATGGGGCCACCATGGTGCTCATGAACAAGAAAATCGATGGCTTCATGATCCGATGCCTCTCTCTCTCTCCCTCTATAGGTGGGGTGGGGAGGGTTGAAGAAAGAGTATTTTTATCATACAATAACAAATTAACTGGAATACTATAACCTTTGTGGAATATTCATCTTTCGTCAACATAAGTTAATCGCGATGACATTTTTATAATATTTTGTTAAAATTAATGATACCGTTGCTAATATGTTTCCAATAATAATATTTTTGCCACTTCCTTTCTATCAATAGTTTATATGCAAAAAAACCATATTTTTTATCCATTTCTCAGCTGGTCTGAGAATCTTACAATTAAGTATTTATGGACCACTTTATTTTCACACATCTTATATCCACACCATCTCATATCCCCCTCACCAATTTCCACCTGCCCATCCTGCTTCTGAATTATTTTAGCCTTTGAACTATTGTGCTTTCCTTTTTTTTTCCTCTCCAACTTACATTCTTGAGACTTGCAGTAACTCAGTTTGTATATATTCTGACTGTTTTAGAGATAGTGAGGATGAGGAGCCGGTGATTGTGCAAGAGCAAAAGAATCTAGAGGGTGGAGAAAAGAAGTTAGATAAAGGAAAGGCAAAGGTTGATGAAGGAACCTAAGAATATGTGCCAAAAATCCCTTTTCCTAATGCTCTGAAGTCGAAGGCTCACAAGAAACTGCCAGTACAACAAGAAGAATTAGTGGAATTGTTTAAACAGGTGAATATCAATATTCCACTCTTGGACGCAATCAAGCATGTGCCGACATATGTGAAGTTTTTGAAAGAGCTTTGTACTCCAAAGAAGGAGTTAAAGACGGTAACTCAAAAGATCTGCTTATCTAAGGATGTTAGTGCTATTGTAATGAATCATTTACCGAAGAAATTGAAGGACCCTAGAGCTCTGTTAATCTCATGTGATATAGGTGAAGTCACAATTGATAGGGTATTACTGGATCTAGGAGCCAGTGTGAACTTGTTTCCCACCTTCATATACGAGCAATTTGATCTGGGGGAGTTAAGATCTATTTTAATAATCCTTCAACTGGCGGATCGGTTAGTGAAAACTCCAAGGGGTCTCTTGGAGGATGTCATTGTAAAGGTACATGAATGCTATTTCCCGGTGGACTTTTGATTTTAGATATGCCCTTGTCCCAGGAACTCAAGCACACACCTATTATTTTGGAACGTCTGTTTTTAGCCACGATAAAGGCCAACATTAATTGTTCCATGGGAATGATGGACATCATTTGGAGGTGAGAATGTTTCCTTGCATGTTTTTAAGGCATCGCAAACCCCGAACCAAGAGGAAGAATGTAATGTTATTGATGTATTTGAGGAGTTGATTATAGGAAGTCCGAATGACATTAAGGATACCTTAGAGGAGGATATCTTGCTCCAAGATTCTCCTCTCTTTCGCACCTTACTCTAGGGTAGAGCATCTTCCCACACTCCAATCTGAACCTGCTCTTCCATCTTTAGAGCATCCTCTTATTCTTGAATTGAAGCCTCTACTGGACTCTTTAAAATATGCTTATCTCGGCCCTGACCATACTCTTCCTGTCATTATTGCTTCTAATCTTTTTGCAATTCATGAAGCTCAACTTTTAGAAGTCCTTAAAGAGCATAAAGAAGCAATAGGTTGGTCAGTGGCAGATTTGAAAGGAATTAGTCCAGATGTTTGTAGGAAAAAAAATAACGACCTGCTGGGTGGACGCAAAAATCTTTTTTTTTGGAGATGATATCTGCTTGTTGGTACTGATTCGTCTTATTTGTGTTTGCAGGGGGTGATGAGGACTCGCATCTCCTTGGTCCTAGTGCGCACTGCATATTGGGGCTTCCCCGAGTTCCAGAGGGAGAGACTGAGAGAGATGGGGTTCGCGCTGCTCCTGAGTATAGAGTCGGTGTGCCTGGACCTCATCCTCATCCAGGTACTGAGAGAGAGGTGGGATAGGGGTAGCCGGGCGTTCCTGATGCCCTGGGGGCACATGGTCCCTACTTTAGAGGATGTGGTGAGGATCACGGGGCTAAGGGTGGATGGGGAGGCGGTTAGTAGTGTGACCTACCCTGACTACCAGGACCGGGCCCGTCGATTTCTAGACCTGTCGACGGTGGCATAGGGGCTCGGGGACTGTAGGATGGTGGATAGGGCGGAGCTGATGGAGTCCATGGGTTTGGGGGGGGCGCCTGAGGATGAGGGAGTCCCTTGAGGAGTTTGCAGCTAGGATGGCAAGAAGAGCGAGGGCCACCTTCTGCGAGGACCCCTCTCAGAGGGAGAGGGTAGACCTAGACCTGAGACGATTCTTATTCCTAATGTTGGGTAGGTTACTGTTGGGCACGAAGGGAGATGACATGAACTGTCACTTCCTCGGGCTACTCGAGGACTTGGACCAGGTGGGGAGGTATGCCTGGGGTGCTACCATGCTAGCCCACCTGCTGGCTGACCTGTCCACCGGGACAGGTAGAGAGATGACTGTCAGCGACTTCACACCATTCCTTTAGGTATGTGATTTTTTTATGCTTATGTCTTATGCTTATGCTTCTATTTATGCTTAATATGATTGTGATATGCTAATGATCTGTGGATGCATATTTGGTGCCACTTGTACATACCGATGGGGCGAGCGACAGTCTTCCACCCTGAGGGAGTCCCCCTAGCTTGGCATTGGCTTCCCTACACGACGGGTGTCCCGCATGCCTACGAGCTGATAGTGGTGAGATGGGAGCTCCGCGACTTCCCGACATCCATGGTATGCATGCTATGTTTATGTATCTGACTTATTTCCTATTGATGCATTATTGGTATGATGATATGAAATGCAAAATGTAGGTGGTATGGAGGCCCTATTTGGGTATATAACGACTTCACGATAGACCGCTACAAGGAATTAACGTGCCAGGGACAATCTGTTACCCAACCTTATCTAGTAGAAGATAAGACCAACGGGCGAACACTTCAGAACAGGACTCTGGAGAACAAAACGGATTGAGACAAGAGTGTTATGGTAAAGGTGACGGATGGACGAAGATCCATTAAACAATGAAGATGGTAGATGAGACGATGGGGAAGATGGTGGGAGAGACGGTGACCTTGGTTATTTAACGGTCATCTGTAGGAGCGTTATATGAAAGTAACGCGCCAAGAGAGATGCGTTAAATAGCTAAGACGATAGAAGAGATGGAAGATGAGACGGTAGATGAGACAGAAGATGAGACGTTGGCTTTGGGTTCTGAGAGAAGGTAACAGGCTATGGAAAGGGCATTATGATGATGATGACGGGTTGACATTGGTCTGTTACATAATAGAGACAACAACTGAGACGTAGGATAAGACGATGGGAGAGACTCTGGCTTTTCAGGTCCTGAGAGAAGATAACGGACTATGTAAGGTGCATTATATTACAATAATGCGCTAGGCCTAATGTGTTATGGACCAAAGGGTGACAAATGAAATGAAGAGTTTTCTAAACTTTGCCCAGCGAAAAAGGATGAGGAACCAGACCGAACCAAGGAGGAAATGACCCATAAAAGAGACCTCAGATTTGTCCAAGGACTTCAACAAAGGTGGATAACTTGGAGCATCATTTTAGATGAGTAAGGGAACGACCTAACTTATTGGCCATAAACGGGTGTCAACAGATGCCTCTCCTTAACGTCTTCTTTGCAGGGGAGCGAGCGGAGGTGTAGCGAAAGTAAAATGGAACATGAAGATGAAGCGAAGATGAAGCGGAGTGGACTGAAAAGTGGGTGTTAAGGTAAACAACACCCATCCTCAACCAACGAGTGATAGGAATCTTCTGGAAAACCTCAGACTAATCACAAGGAATGGCAAACCAAATGATGCATGTCTGGAGGAACTAACAACTACAGAAAGGAAAACACGACCAGCGGTCGGAGCAACGGAAAGGGAAGAGACGATTAACTAAACACTAGACAGGAATCTTTAGCTAACCATACCGAGTGAGTAGACCGAAGGAAACCTTCTGACTCAGAGTGGAATGACTCTCCTTACTCGAGATTACGGGTAGCTCCAAGGACAAGCCTACTAAGAGCCTCCCGGAGCCTGGAATGAGGGGGTTTGAATCCCATAAATTGAAAAGAATGAAGCGCTCCCTCATCGGCTCTCACCACCGCCGCCACCTTCGTGAGAGGATGCTCACCCTTACGGGAAGAGAGGAAAAGAGGAGAGAGAATTTAAGGTCGCAAATGAATTGGGAATGAGAGGAAAAAGAAAAAGAGGAGATTATATAGGAGGCTGCGATGGGCCTAAACTGGCACGCTCAAAGGGCTCATCGTTTTAGCGCCACCCACTCGAATTCAAATTCTGAAAGGGCGCGCCGGATTAGGAATCACCCAGGGGGGTGGCATTTTAACCATAATGGCCGAAGCCATGATCGCACCGTTTTAAAGCTACTATTAGGAATCACCTAGGGGGGTGCCAAATAAACATTCTGTGTTGTTCGAACAAAGAATATGTCTAGTCTGAGTACATCTGTCGGTCCCGCATCACTCGTACCTCACTTGCGACACCCGCGGCTGGGGGGCATTTGTTGGTACCCGAAATATGATCAATGGCAGTCATGCCTAAATGGTGAAAGGAATGCGGCCCGTCGATGAACCAGGATTGTCAAAGCCTTAGGTCACCTGACGAGAGCGTCAGGGACTCCACCTCAGGATGGTCGGAACAAATCCACAACAAACTGACAGTGCCATTAGGCCTGCCTAACGAACCGGTATTGACTTAGTCATGCCGAACAAACTCTGTCTATTGTCCGATCAGGGTGAGAATGTACCAGGTGGTTCACCACTCGATAAGAAGCCTTCTTGAGGTGAAGAAATGTCCCTGACTTCTCTAAACAAGTTGCTGATTGCCGCGTTAGCCAGAAACCCAAATGTCTAAACTAAAGGCACGGGCAACATCAGAATTGGCCATTTTGTGGCCTGAAGATCCTCCCCATACTTCTCATGTTAGTCCCACCGGGACACGATGAGATGAAAGTTCAAGTCGACTCTCAGAGTTAGTCCTAGTTTCATGAGTCAAAGCTCGGCTCGAACAAGGATGACAAGGGAATCAACCCGATGTGCTCTGAAGCTCCTAATCTGGTGCACATAGGTAACCGTCACTAAACTGGCGTGCCCATATGCACGTCGGGTGAAGCCACGCCGGTTAAGGCTATAAGAAGGGCGCTTTCAAAAAACTTCTAAAATATTTCCCATCATATTAACTTGTTTGACTTGGGTGAAAACTCTCACATTGCATTGTTTGTGTTATTTGGGCCAGTCCAGGCCCATTTGTGGTGTTTGTGTTGCATTCCTTCATCATCCACATATGCTTTTCTTGTTAGGCCCATTTAAATTAGCCCATTTTGTGTGTCTATTGCCTAGCCCATTGTCCCTCGATCTATTGTCCCTTGGTCTTTGCAGTTAGTGGGTCAGTCCCCTCTTGTTCTTAAGCCCATTAAGCCCTTGCTTCCTCACCTATATTTCCCTTGATATTCTTGTATTAAGTATCCATTTGCCCTCATGGAGCATCATTCCAACCCCTTGTACCATTCTTCTTTCCAATCTTCTTCCTATTCTCGCGTAGAATCCTCTTTCCACGCGGGCCCATCTTCTCGTGGTCCCTTCGACCCATCTGATGAATAAGCTAATCTCATGGCCCATCTATCATGCCTTGTTCGCCAAATGGACTCGGCCCAGGCCCAAAAATGCATTGCAAATCATTTTAATGGGCCTTCTTCTCTTAAGGGGCCTTCTCCTTCTTATACTGCTGGCCCGATTTCTAATGGCCAATTTTGTCCTAATGGGCCTCCTCTTTCTATCCATGTTGCTCCTGGCCCAGTTGATCCTCGTGCTCATGTTCCTTCTAGGCTGATGTACCCTTCCACTCTTGGAATGGGCTTCCCTGCTTCTCAGTCCAGATCCTCTTATCTAGCCCATTATCATCCTGGTTCATATTCACATTCACTTGCTCAGGTTGGCCCATATTCCTCTCGATCTCTCCCTACCTAGGAGATGATTGCTCAAACACAACGCCAACTTGATAAACTTCAACGGCGGATCAATCCTAAACCTTCCTTGAGTGTCTCGTTTGCATTTCAAAATCTCTCGCCATCTTCGCAAATTCTCGCATATCGCCGTTATGGTGGAGTCGGTGACCCTTATGTGCACTTAAAGGAGTTTCTCTATGAGTTGGCCAAGTTTTGACACGACCAGTGCTTGATGGCTTATCTATTCAGACTGTCATTGGAAGGCCCGGCTCGGGATTGGTTCTTCTCCTTACCGCAAGAGCAGATTGTGAATTTTCAAGCCATGCAAGAGAGATTCATTCAGTAATTTCAGAGCCAGGCTGGGCCCAAGTACTACCTAAAGAAATTTCCAATTTAATATTAAAAACTTTTCTCATTTATTACCCTCTATATTATCTAATAATTTCTTGGGGTGCTACACCCTCTCCCACTTTAAAGAATTTGGTCCTCTAAATTCATTACACTTATCAAAATGGGGATAAATAAGATTACTGACCTTAAAATAAATCAGGATATTGCTTCCGGATAGCTTCTTCAGACTCCCACGTGGCTTCATCAGTTTCACGCCTACTCCATTGAATCTTGACCATCGGTACGAACCGATTCCTGAGCTGCTGCTGCTTCCGGTCCAAAATCCTGATGGGTCTTTCTTCATAAGTTAAATCTTCCTTCAACTCTAGGTCCGCATGCTAAATGATATGCGCGGGGTCGTATACATACTTCTGTAACATGGACACATGAAAAACATTATGCACACCTGACAACTGGGGCGGCAATGCTAATCTGTAGGCAACTTCTCCGACTCTTTCTAAAATCTCAAATGGGCCAATAAATCGAGGACTTAGCTTGCCACGAATGTTAAATCTCCGGACTCCTCTCATAGGTGAAACCTTCAAGAACACATGCTCGCCCACTTGAAATTCTAAATCTCTTCTTCTATTATCTGCATAGCTTTTTTATCTTGACTGTGGAACTTGTAGACGATCCCTGATAATTTGGATATTCTTGGAGGATTCTGAAATGAGATCCGGTCCCAGCCATTGCTTCTCGCCGACCTCTTCCCAGGACAAAGGTGATCGGCAACTCCTGCCATAAAGAGCCTCGAACGGTGCCATCTGAATACTGGACTGGTAACTATTATTGTAGGCAAATTCTATCAAATTCAAATGTTCATGCCAGCTACCACCAAAGTCAATCATGCAAGCCCTTAATATATCTTTGATTATCTGATTCATTCTCTCAGTCTGGCCATCTGTCTGAGGATGAAAAATAGTACTGAAATTTAGTCGGGTTCCCAAGGACTCTAGTAATCTCTTCAAAAAATGTGAAGTGAACCTGGGATCTTTGTCTGACACAATGTTCACCGACACACCATGCAATCTTACTACTTCCTTCATGTACAAAGTAGCCAAAACATCGACTATCCACTTTGACTTAATGGACAAGAAATGCACAGATTTAGTCAACCTATCCACAATTACCCATATTGCATCGAAGCCTCCACGGGGCAGAGTGTCATTGACCAAAGAAAGGCAACTTGGCTAGGGCGGAGTGTCACTAACCAAGGAAATGTAACTCAACTAGGGTGGAGTGCCGCTAACCAAGGAAAGGTAGCTTGGCTAGGGCGGAATGCCACTAACCAAGGAAAGGTAGCTCGGTCGAGGCGGAATGTCACTAACCAAGGAAAGGTAACTTGGCTAGGGCGGAATGCCGCTAACTAAGAAAAGGTAGCTCGGCTAGGGCGGAGTGCCGCTAACTAAGGAAAGGTAGCTTGGCTAGGGCGGAATGCCACTAACCAAGGAAAGGTAGCTCGACCGGGGCGGAATGCTGCTCACCAAGGAAAGGTAGCTTGGCTAGGGCGGAATGCCGCTAACCAAGGAAGGGTGGCTTGCCTAGGGTAGAGTGCCACTAGCCAAGGGAAGGTGGCTTGGCTAGGGCGGAGTGCCACTAACCAAGGGAAGGTGGCTTGGCTAGGGCGGAGTGCCACTAACTAAAGGAAGGGTAGATTGGCTAGGGCAGAGTGCCGCTAACTAAGGAAGGGTAGCTTGGCTAGGGTGGAGTGCCACTAACCAAGGAAAGGTAGCTTGGCTAGGGTGGAGTGCGGCTAACCAAGGAAAGGTAGTCATTCCGCCAATGCCAGTTGAGCTGCATGGTAGAGCTTTATATGCTTTCCATTAAGGGGAGAGAACTGGACGACTCCTTTTTGGTCTACCAGGATGTAGGCACCCCCTTCATATACCCGGCGGCCAATATATGGCCCAACCTAGTTTTCCACCAACTTTTCTTTGGGATTGGAGGCCATCACCTCTTTTCTTTTGACCATTACCAGGTCTCCATTCTTGAATTCTCGACCTTTGACTAGCTTATCGAAGGCGCGGGCCATGCGAGCTTGGTATAGCTAGATGTTTTGTTGCGCACAAAGGCGCTTTCCTTCGAGCTCAGCGAGTTCCTCTAGTCTTCTTTCTGCATTATCCAGCTCGCTGCTGACCAACCCATGCTGGATGGTGACTCGCAGTGAGGGGACTTCTAATTCAATCGGCACCACAGCTTCCGACCCGTAAATCAGGGAGAAGGGAGAGCAACTAGTTGGGGTCTTGTAGATCGTACGATAAGCCCACAATGCTTCGTACATTCTGTCTTCTCAATCCTTCTTGTTGGGTTTGACAATTTTCACCAGTTCAGAATCATCTGGGCTCTCAGTTGAGAAAACAGTCTATCGCAAGGCCATTTCTTGAAGAAAACGGTCTTGCATGGACCGCCACTTGGATAAAAATGGTCATATGGGTGACCGTAACTAGATGGGGCCGAGCTGGTGACTTTCAGGGTGAAAAATCATGGTAGTGGTCTAGGGAAGACCGCTACCTTCAAGTAGTGGTCTTCCCTAGGCCGCTACTTGAAGTAATTTTTTTTTGAAAATCTAGGTGGTGATCAACTATTGACCAGTACCTCAAGGTAGCGGTCAATAGTTGACCACTACCTCAAGTAGCGGTCAACAGTTGATCGCTATCTAAGGAGGTGGCCCGACTTTGTCTAGTTGACCGTCTGGCGCTCCGAAATGCCTAGAAATCGGCCCGAAAGTAAGGGAATGGAAGATAATAACTTGCAAAGCTCAATGGGCTTGAAAAATGGTCAAGAAATGGGATCGAAATGGGCTCGAAGAAGGCTCCAAAATAATGGTTAATTCAGGACATTACAGAAGGTGAATAAGAGAAGTAACTTGACTTATAGGCTGAAAATAGGTGTCAACACTTGGTAATTGAGCCTCTCACCTCCATATTCCTTGGAGTTGACTAGGTGATCTTATCCGAGACCTCTGTAAGTCTCTGTGAGCCATGGATTCTCACATGAATGTCGAGCCAGTTGTACCTTTCCACCCTTGCATTTGCATACGTATGAGGGAGTTAACCTTAGTCAACCTGAAGTTTGGACCTCTTCCCTTTAGGATTCCTATTTCTTAAGGGAATTATTCTCAATTAAAAACATTAAAACATCCACTAAAATCGCTAAAACTTTTCCCATCATATTAACTTGTTTGACTTGGGTGAAAACTCTCACATTATCTTGTTTGTGTTGTTTGGGCTTGTCCAAGCCCATTTGTGGTGTTTTGTGCTGCATCCATCATCATCCATATACTTGTGTCATGTGTTAAAACCTAGGTCCATCATTTTAGTCATATCCTTTCATCAGTTTTCTATGCATAAGTCTGTCTATCCGTCTATCTCAGAGTCTAGTCGCGGTCATCCCAGGACCACCCTCTGCCCCGTGGCCCTCCTCCTCGGCCTTTCACACCCTTATTTCCTTGGTTGTATTCCTTTGATATCCTTGTAGAAAGTCTTCGCCTCTCTCTGTCCTATCTATTTTGAATCTGTGAGTCTGTCTGTTCAATATTTCCCCACAGAAAATACATCACCAAGAAAATTCCTGTAACACCATGGGTTCGTAGTTCGTCAAAAGAGCAACAGCACTGGTCTCACCTCGATCCGACATCAGATTTGGTCGCAGTAGGCATTTTTGCTGAGTCGCGTAGGTCTGTCCTAAGACAGGCCAGCAGAAGGAGGATCCAAAATAAATCCTATAGAGATACGCCAGTGCAGATTCAGTGACTGCCACTCACGGGGGTCGACTAGGGACCCTCCGCCATCGTCCCGATGAATCGTAGCCTTCAGAAGGTCCCCGGAGATTGATGTCCCTTTGGATGCCCTTGTCTGCTATCCTACTGGCCAGCAATTTCAGATCCGGAGCCACACCCTCAACCGCCCGGTACCATGCCAACAGGCTGCCCGTCATCCCAGGATTGGCACTCCCGGATCACTGTTGTGGCTTTTGCCTCCCTGCGTGGAGTGGGCCATAATTTCCATGTTGTAATTAACCATATTTATTGTACTGGGAGTTATAAATCTTTGCCCAGAAGGTCTTCCCCACGCCCCGAGCGTGGATGTATGTTTCCGCCCCTCTATTTGTCACATTTACCTATTTCGTATAAGTGTTTATTTACCGCTACTTGAGTGTTAGGATATCTAGCTCGTTCTAATTTTATCACCACTGTGAGAGTGAGTGAGTGTGACGCATCTCGTGACTCGACCTGAGCACGTGGAAGAGCCGAATACCTTTGACTCATTGTCAGTTTCTCAATCGCGCAGATTCGCACGCTTCCCTCACGTGGGACGATCGTGAGCTTTGCTAGTCATGCCTTCAATTTGGTCGTGTGGTCTCCTAGACTCCCAGGTTCACTTCCAAATTGGTGTTGAGTCTGCAACTCGTCCCACATCAGAAGACTCTTGGAGTAGGCCACGGCCCCCTCTTGTTCTCCCATGGTGGGTGCAACTCCCACCTCCCCTCCCCACCTTCCTCTTCTTGGGTGCAACACCCAAGACCTCTTCCTCTGATTTTCTACTACTACCCTGGCATCGAGGCATCTTCCCTGATATCCCTCCAAGCCAGGAGAAGCCTCATCGTGGATGTGTTGTAGGGTGGAAGCCTATGGAACCCCATCTCCTTGGTGCACCCATAGGTGAATGTCTACTAGACAGAGCTGCAAAGATTAGGTTGTGTCCACCCCTTTCCCTCCTCTGATTGCATCCACCTCTTCTAAGCTTTTCTTCCTCGACATGTCCCCCACGCCCCTATTAAATTTCATGCCCAAATTCGTTATGTGTCCAGACTTCCCTTCACAGCCTATTTACCTGTGCAAACTGCATCTGTGCAGATCTGCAGGGACAAATCTTGCCACAAACCCCATCTCGGCCCCCAAATCAGATCCAATCACTCTAAAATTTGTAGAACATCTTCCCCACATCCTATCCCCTTTCCCATAATTTTGCTATGATTTTTTGAGCCCTTTTGCCCCGCGTACCACCACCCACCTTCCCTGCTAGCAGTTCTGTCTACCCAGACCAGCAGAGCAGAGCCCACCTGCCACTACCTCCCATGCCCAAAACTCCCATTACGTGTCATGACTCTCCCCAAATCCCAGGAAAAACCCCACCCCAAAAGCCACCCGGAAGCCCTTGTACCACCCTTATCTTCCATCCTCTATCCCGTTGCCGACAGACTGACTAGAATGCATAGGTGTCAGTTCCAAAATTCTCCCCGGCTTCCACAGTGCTCGGTTGCAGCCCATCTTCCATGGACGTCCCTGGGACGTTCCCATGAGCATCCATGCCAACTTTCTTGAACAACGAATGACCAGAAGGCCGTGTCCCAGTCCTCGTCTCTTGCTACTCACCTACTGCCAGCTAACCAGGTAGATCACACAGTGGTCCACCTTTGGCTCCATCCCGGCTTCCTCAGCCCTCCGTTGCGGCCCCCCTTCCTCGAGCATTGCAGGGACATCCCTACCCAAGTCCACGTCAATTTTTGTGACCAGAGGTCCCCCGGAGGCCTACCTTCCTGTGCCATCTTTGCATTGGTTGCCTACACCTCTACAGGCCGGCCAGATTTCAGATTGTCGATTCGCGGTGGCTACGTGGACCCAAGCTGGCTTCCTCGACTGCCATCTTCACTTGGTGTTGCCGTTATCCTTCGTGGTTCATCATCCGTCATCTGGGTTCCAGCCACAGCCTCAGTGACAAGCCATCCCCGCTACTGGTTCCAAATCAACCCGTGAACGCGCTTCAGTCCCCTTCGGCTCGCAGCACCTCTTGAGCGATGACCTTCACCGACCCGTGGCCCGTCATCCCACATCACACATCCCCAGATTCACTGTGTGCCTTTTACCTCCATGCGAGAAGTGGGCTATGTTTGGTTGTATTCTTTTAGCTCATGTATCGAGTGACTATGTGACTTGGCCGGGTTTCTTCCCCACGCCACGAGCATGGAGGTAAGCGTCCCCTACCTTCTCGGTTAGCTTGCTTATTTAGTATAGTCTCTGGAT
Organism: Amorphophallus titanum; assembly: GCA_024336825.1. Lineage (NCBI taxonomy): Eukaryota > Viridiplantae > Streptophyta > Magnoliopsida > Alismatales > Araceae > Amorphophallus > Amorphophallus titanum. The sequence goes on along the minus strand of JANBPO010006859.1, from coordinate 9,793,145 downwards.
GCCGCTGCTTGTGAGATCTTTAGGTTCCTAGCTCGCATATTGTATTTCATTGCCACGGTTAGAGAGTGAGACTGTCCCGTGACTCGTCTGAGTCACAAGTGTGGAGTTAACTACCCTAGACCCTGTTGGTTTCTCAACCGTGCGGACCGGTGTGCTTCCCTCTTTGGGGCTCTTGCGAGCATGTGGTTGCTTGTTTCATAGGCATAGCTCCCCTCTTAGGAACCTTAGGTGTCAAGTCGATGCCATTCGATCTATTGTTGTTACTAGTCATAGTTGTCACTTAGTCCCGACATCGCGTAAAGTCTTAGCTTGCGTAGAGTCCCACATCAAAGATAGAATTAGGATTGACAAAATATATGCAAAAAGATGTCGACTTTGGGTGTCAACATTCCTTCAGAAACACTTACATCTGCCTAGATACAACTACATGAATCTGATCTGACCCAACCTTTGAGTATCTTATTATGAACTTCCCCAAACAATATGCAAGAGACTCCCCCTTTCTATATGCACTACTCTTGGACACAACATTTATTACACATGAATATTATGACAAATGAACAAACAATAGAATGCAAGACACAAACACATGTTCTTGACCCAGGGTACCTGACGGAGGACTAGGCTCTACGCATAGCGTGGGTTTCCAGAAAGAAGTGATCTTCCCTTCTCCCAGCATACCATTTGATATACCTCTGAGATCAAGATGGACAGAATGCAATGCTATGACAACCACATTCTACTGGCAATCTAGATCTTGTGCATATCAACAATCATGATGAAAGCATTTATTTCAAGCAGAACTGAACCCAATCAATCAGTCATCATGCTAAAATTTACATAAACTTAGTTCTCTTCTTAAGAATTTAATGACGTATACTACAACAAAAAGGAAAAGCAGACTGAAGGCTGAAAACAAAGAATGAAAAAATACCTGCCGGCCCCGTGTACAAAGGGAAGAGTGGCCAGTAGAATAGCGAGGGCACTTTGTCCCTCGAAGCTGCCTCGCGAACTAACCAACATACGTCTCCTATCACCTCGCTTTGCTCAGTCAGTGATGCCAAGTCTAAATGGCCGTGAGAAGATAGATGGTAGTACAAGCCGAGATGGTCCAGCCCCCATCCATCGGCATACTTGAAAGAAAGAAGAAGAGGCTAACCCAGTATGGCTTCACTTGGGCCACCAACTAAAAGCCCGTGGGAGCGGAGCAATGCAAACAACCAAGGGGTGTCACTGTAAAGTGTGGCCCGTCGGTCTTCTCTTCTAATGAAAGTCCTGTAAGGATAAAGCCTATCATTCTCAGGACGCCATTCAGCTATGGATGGGATGGGCTCCTCCGCCAACAAAGGAAGTTGTTAAAGGACTACCCGCTCGCTGCTTACGTGACATAGTCCTCGAAGCGTCTTCATGAAGCCGTCTTTACTAATTTCTGGTAGCTTCGATTCAGCCCTGGGCGAGCGATGCTTCGCAACCTTCCGGGCCTCCAGATAGGCCATCACCTCAGTGTTAGTCAAAGACTTCAGCTTCTTTAAATAAGTAGGGTCGATATCAAGAGCTGGCATCGGTTGAAAGTCCAAAAACTTCTTTTCCACAATGTCCCAGCACTCTCGACGAGAAATTTCTATAGAAGCCCATCCGTGCATTCCTCCATCGAATGTACTCTGGAGTTACACAGGGAAAACGAGCAGGAGTCGGAACCTTGAATGAGGCTGCCTCTCGGCAATGGAAATAGTCCCATCATATGCGGGCTTCGTCGGTAGCTATCTGCCCGGCCCGAGCCCTGTTCGATAGTGCAAACTAGGTGGAAGATGGAGGGATGTGCTGGTCATAACTGAAATTTTGACTGAATTAGAATGGGTAGTAGGGTTCCAGCCATAAGATGCTTTTGTGAAAGACCAAGATGCTTAGCCTAATCGCCAGCACCCAATCAACTAATTCCTATTCCAGAACTGGCCTCGTGCACTTGGCGCTGAAAATATGATGGAGATATTCCTCTATCTCATAAAGACGGCACTCTCGCATCTTGTTCACTAGTGGGCTTGAGTGGGCCACCAAACTCCAGAAGTGCAAAACACTCGGCGTGTCTATGGGGACCCTGGTCAGCTTTCCCCGGATAGAAAAAAGCAGATCCGTTGTCTAAGAGGGTTCGACGCTGGCGAATTCTATCATCCTCGGAACAAGTTGCACCGACTGAAGCACCTGAGGAGTAGCTTCCGAGAACAATGTGTAGAGCCAGGCATTGAAGAAGTGGAGCGGGCCAACTGTCCATGGATTCCTGGGGAGACGAGATCGATGCAAGTCTCCTAGCATCTTGTATATCAAGCACAGCGCCACCGGGCAAATGGAAAGCTTCGTGCCCCGGGCCATTAAGCAAGTAGGATAAATGGCCTCAGCCCTGATCACACTCTCGTCACTCTATGGGAGAGTGAAGGAGTAGATCCAATAAGTCAAATATGCGACACAGTGAGTGACTGCATCAATGCCGGTGGGATTGGGGCCTCCTTGCTGCCCCTCTTTCAATGCGGGTGGAAAAGCAGCCTGTCGCTGAACCCTCTTCTTCCACTTGATGGGAGTCAACGCTACTGAAGGGAAGTCTTCATATTTCTGCTCCCCGCTGAAGAAATACTGGAGCCAAGCGCCCATCCTCACGCGCCTATTCTCCCCGGGTTTGCACCCTTCGCGAGTGTCGTACAAAGACTGGCAGAGCATACGATATGCCTTCATCAGATAACAATAAACGAAGTCAGTCAGATATGGTCCCTCACCATCCATCTGGTCCTTCATCCAGTCTGGCCAACAAACCTCTTCATACGGCTCGCCGCTGATCGGGAGACAACTTAACTGAGAGAGACTCCAGAGATCTAGTGATGTCTCTCCTTCTGAGGTATAGAAGGTGTTGTACTCCGGGTAGAACACCTTGATCACGCCACAGTACAAGCCCTTGGAAATGGGATAGCGGCCCCTTGATGCATACACACTGTGGTATACACTGGCTTTGACTAAGATCAGGGCATAGTTTTGCAAGACGTAGTCGGTGAACTCCACTGCTCTAGCTCTGAATGCATGGGCATCGATGGCCTTCAGGTCAGCAAACCACCACATGGAAATTTGGTGCTTGAACTGAACTGCTAGACAGTCCAACAAGAACGATTCCTCCCGGTACCCCCACTTCAGCGGGGTTAAGAACAAGCAGAAGGTTGGTTTCTCCAAGTCAACATGACTCAAAGTTTCATTCCACCGGGCTAGTATAAATTCAGGAGCTCTAGTTAGCAGCCCGTCTTGAGGAGTCAGCTCCTGGAGTCCTAGCACTACACTCCATTTCTGGCGCTCGCCTGGCAAGTAGATGGGTCTCCCCCGCATGATGAAGTTGATAAGGCTGTCACGCTCGGCAAGCAGCGCCTACTCAGCTTTCTAGACCAGGAATAAATCTCGTTTCCCTTGAAGGATGAACAACCTCAGAAAAGACAACAAGTGCTTGTCATTGGGATGATCCCTTCTGTGGTTGTACTTAAAAGAATCACTCCCAATAATGAGCAGACGCCCAATGTCTACCGTATCAATTTCTAAGTCAGAAGACTCTGCAACCACAGCTAGCTGCTCATGATACTAGTCCAAGGAGTCAACATTTTCCCATGTCACCACAATTATGGGGAGAAGAAGAGGAAGAGCCAGATGCCATCTTATCTGCACAAGAAAAGATACCAAATAGAATAAATAGAGTCAGAAAATAGTTGCTAAAACAAAATTTCTGACAAAATTTTGATAGAGTCTCCCCAGCTCGGAAGCTTGCCAAAAGGAAGTGGGAACACATCCATCAAGAGACGGTCTCTAAAATAGGCCGTGGGCATCGCACTGAGGCCGAATAGGACACCCAAGGGGTATAACTATGAGGACAAGCCTACTAGGAGCCTCCCTGGGCCTGGAAAGAAGGGGTTGAACCTCCCTAAGCTAAATAGAACGGGCACTCCCTCACCAGCTCTCACAGCCATTACCGTCACCGCGAACGAGGGGAGGGGGAGGCACTTGCAGCCGTGAGCAAAACGGAAGAGGAGAGGAGAAGAGAGAGAAGGTCTACGTTGCAAATGAAATGGGATGGGATGAAAAGAAGAAAAATGGGTTTTTATTAACCTGTTTAACTGCCTTATTCTGGTGCGAGGTAGGGCGCGCCGTTTTAGCGCCCCCCACGTTGATTCTCCTTTTTACGCGCCAAATTAACAAAGTTAAAAGGCTGCACCATTTTAACAATGGATAATAGGTCACACCGGATTATAGGTCGCGTCGTTTTAAATCCAAATTACCATCCGCACGTCGTTTTAAGGTCGTTATGGGGTCGTGCCGCACCAACGGCATCTAGGATACACCAAATCAATGATCTGAACTAATCAGACGAAGAATATGCTCAGTCACAGTACATTTGCCGGTCCCGCGCCGCTCATTCCTCACTTGCGACACCTGCGGCTGGGGGACATTTGTTGGCACCCAAAATATGTTCAAGGGCAGTCACGCCTAAATGACAAGAAGAGTGCGGCCTGCCAAAGTGCATGAGTCGAAGAAAATCTATACACAAGGGTCCTCTTGAACTGCTGAAGCCACGGGTCACCTAATAAAAAGCATCAGGGACTCCACCTCAGGATGGTCGAAAGAAATTCGCAACAAATCGGTAGTGCCGTTCGGCCTACCCAATGGATCGACATTGACTCGGTCGTGTCGAACAAACCCCCATTCATCGTCCGATCAGGACGAGAACGTGCCTGGTGGTCCGCCACCTGATAAGAAGCCCCCCTGAGGTCAAGGAGCTTCTCTGACTCCTCAGAACAAGGTGTCGAAGGTCGTATCAATGGAAGACCCGAGTAACCTGGCACGGGTATGTCTTATTGACAGATAGGTCCGTTAGCGATCGAATAGCTACCCAACCAAGGTGAAAGTACCTCGGGTAGTGACCCACTCCCTGGGAATGTTACAAGTATAAATGAAGTCGACCTGGTAGCACAAATCACAGTGCAGAAGGCCATGTCCGCAGAAAATCTGATTGTCCGAACTAAGGGCACGGGTAACGACAAAGTTGGCCGTTCAGCGGCCTGAAGGCTTTCTTGATACTTCTCATGTCGGTCCCATAGGGCCACAATGAGATGAAAGTTCAAGTTGATTCTCAGAATCAGTCTGAGATTCGTAGACTAAGACCGACCCGAACAAACACAACAAAGGGTTAATCCGATGCGCCCTTTACCCAACGCGCTCTCCTGCCATCGGCGCCCTCCGAATCTGACGCGTAAAAAAAGATAAGGCCAAACCCTTAACCGGCATGCTCATCCCCCGCGCCGGGTAAGGCCATGCCGATCAAGACTATAAGAAGAGTTCTCGTAGAGGGGGACATGCAGACTGAGTGAAGGAAAAGAATAGGGATCGAAGAGAAAATACTTAGGGAGGAAGCAAGTGGAGTAAGGGTTCTTCTCTAGGCCATCGTTCGCTGTTCTCCTGTAGAAGAGAGGGTCCAGACAAGGAGGGAAGAGGCGATTCCGATACCCTATTTTAGTCACGAAGAACAGAGGTGGGGCTCCAGCGTTCTTCTTTTGATCATCTTCCTCCTCCACTCTCATCCATATTTGTATTAAAGCCAGCGATGATACGAGCCCGTGCTTCCCCTTTAGTCTCTAGCTCTTGTTTCTTATACCACCTTTTTATTTTTGATCTGAGGATATGATCGGCTCTATGTGACAACGCCAAGTCATGTTATGTAATATCCTATTTGCTTATTAAGCTGTGTAATGACTTCTGGGCCTGAATGAAAGCATTGGTGTGCATCTGAGTCCCCTCTTATTTCTTTGACTGCATTTACTTTTATATCGTGTGTGCGCTACTGTCTGATTTCTCCCATCGATGCCAAATACGCCCTGGGCCTTCCCAGGGCCATATTAATGCCATTCCCCCTCCCCAGGGTTCTTTTCAGTGGGATATTTGTACAGAGTACCTCGTGTGTTTTCTGTGGGTTTCACCGCCATAGGCATATGCATATGTGTATCTCCGACCATTCCCGGGACTAGTTCTCTCATTGCTCATCCATTCACATCTATGAACTGGAGGGAATGTGGCCATCCCTACACCCTAGGTGCATTCTGTCTAATGGCACAACTATTCCCCTATGTGCCACCTACTAATTGTTTGAACCTTTGCTTCATACAATCATCTGTATGACGCTCCACACCTTTCAAAGCCCAGTAACTCAGGATTATACAGCTAGTCTCTAACTGCTAACCTACTAATCCCAAGCTAACTCCTCCTTTGCCCAGTATATTGTCGATGGTTTAATCATCAAACAACGTATCACTGTGCTCTCTTTTATCCCGAGAAGGGCAGGGTGAGGGCCTATCAAATGTGGCTTATCCCCCTTCTCTTAATGCATGAGTGATATTATAACACCACTATGGATGCCTTCCATTTTTAATGATGCCAATCCAATAACTGGGGATGGGGAACATTCCTTGTCGACCGTCAATTTTTCTTTGAATCACTTGGAGGCCCTGGGATCCTGTCCTCTCAGGACATGGCATCTCATGAGCCATCGGAGGTGAATATAAATGGATCTCTTGATCCAATATTTGATCAAATCCACATTTCCCAAAGGAAGTGTGGTGGCCATGGGTTATGGGACCCCTTGTAGGCTAGCCCTCGGGGTCTCCTCCCAATTAGGCTATCCCGTTAGACATTTGAAGGCCCACGGAGTGTTGGTGCCCCTCGTAGGCTAGCCCTCGGGGTTTCATTCGTTTGGGTCCATCAGTCACCACCTTGGCCTCCCGGCATTCAGGAGCTTACCCCAGTTCTGTGGGTCTACCTCCACTTCTCCCCCGTGACCATCTGGGCATGGGGAGATGGTGCCCAAATTTTGTTGGGTTAATCTAATTAAATCCCACTATATTTCAAGTTATGATGACTGTGGATGCATTTCAGTTTGATAATTGATTGTGCTTAAGTGTAAACCTCGCACAAGTTTGCATCTGTCATGCTCGTAGGGCAGTTTGGAACCTAATTTCACTCAGTGACCACCCCCAATTAACATCAAAAATGAACTAATTCACTACACAATTAAGACAGTCTTCAAATCCCATTAATTCCATCAAAATGGCTAAATCCCTGAAACCAGCGTTCCCTATTCCGGCATGCACCCCCCCATGCCGTTTGAACATCACACGCAAAACCCCTTGAACTCCAAGCCCACTCTCCCAGTGCTGCCTAATCTAGCGTGCGTCATGCACCCTACGCCAGTTGAGCTCCTTTATGCTGTCCGCGCCAATTTAACCATTCACCTACGCTACCAGCGTCGATCTAGCATACACGTACGCCTTACTGTGCCAGAGTAGAGTAAACAACCTCCCTTGACGCCGTTTTAACCCTTCACTTACATCCCTATTAATCCATTCATTCCCGTCACTTCCCTGTCATATTTAATTGATGAATGCTTTTTAGCAAATCAATCTGGAAATTAGTTATAGTAAGTGATAATAATAATGAGCATCACTGGGACCATCTGTCAGTTGACTCAGGCTCACCTTTATTACGCATCCACATACACATGCATGACTGTTTGTTGATTGCTGCATGTTCGTATGCTATTGTCCCAGACCTCGGTATATCAAATGGTGATTTACTAAAGGCCAGATTAAGTCTGACTAAAAGCTTTCACTATGCATGATGGTGGTCTTCAAGTCTATGTCCTCCGCCACGTACCGGGTACCTAGGGAATAAACTATAATCAAATTGCATGTGTCAACTTATTTTCCACTCTTGCATTGCATAATATCCTTCTATCATTCTTACTTATGCTTGCATGCTTATACAGCCCCGACGGCTCATTATCTAGGTAATTAATCAAGGGTTTTCCTCCTTCTTGGATGATGTAATTAACATCATAGCCTTTACGATATGACGGGCTTTGGGTCCCGACACAAATCTCACCCTCGTCTGACTCTGGTCGGATCGAGTGCATAATAAAATTTTGTCACCTGATGACTGGCACGGCCTTTCTTTTTTTTCTTCTTTTTCTTCTTTAAAAACAAAAAGAGGGAAAAATATCTTACCCCCGCCACAACAACTACAAAAATTCAGTGCTTTGTTTATTTCTTGATTAATCATTCTTTAAAGCTTAGCCCATGGCTCTACCTGAACTTCCTGAAAAGATTGGAAAAGTAGGTATGAGCACACTTGCCCAATAGGTATTTTTGTATCAACATAGAGGCATGCTTTAAGTAATTATATTTTTAGCTCTAGATGATGAAGTAATGGAAAATATGGTAAAACATGTGAACGAATCATAGTAACAATAAGAATTTGACTATAGAGATATGAAGAATATGAATATACAATGGAGCATGATCAAGCAAGATAAGGTAAAGTGACCTTTCATTATCAAGAATGTGTCTCGTAACCACAAGGGCTATGCACTAGAAAGTCATGAACAAGAAAGTACTAGCAAGCATGTATTTATCACGATATTACCTCATGGTTTTCACCTGTCTATAAAAAAAGTACTCCCGGTGCAATGCGATGCTATTCATCGTACCACATGATTTTCAGCACGTTTTCGGGTCTCTGTCAAGTGGGCTAGCATGGAGCCCTTGGACACTGTCCGTGCCCGCTCTTGCATCTTCAAGATACAGATCAAGCTACTTCCATGAGAATATAATAATGTTCCGGCCAAAAATATTCAATTCAATAATAGTTCCATGATACTATAACCAAGGTAAAGAACGCACCAAAGTATGATCATGAGAATTCAAAAAGTGATTTAAGACAAGGTCATGCCACAGGAAGATTCCGACAGCATAACAGCATATTCTTTAATTTTCTTAACTTATTAGATAGCTTTGGAATAAAGTGTTGGTTTCTAGATAGCCAATAGACCATCTAGGAACTTAAGAAAATCAACCCTTGGGTCAAACCCCGGGTTTAGACAAAACTTTAAGCTAGGTGGTCTCTCCTAGACCGTTTATAGGGACAAGCGGTCAAGGCAGGGCCGCTAGGGTTCTTATGCGGTCGGGTCAAGACCGTTTCTGGGTGGTTGACACCAAAACAAGGTTAAAGGGTTGACAGGAAGCATGCGGTCTGATAGAGGCCGCAAATCAAGCCTTGCCGTCTACTAGATGGCTGCTACCTTCCAGACTCAGAAAACTTCGGTTAGTGTATGTGCTTTCTAAACAATTTAGGATTTGATGGTACAACCAGTTCGACGTCCTAGTGAGAATCCCAGGCTCACTGAGACTTACGGAGGCCTTGAAACAAGATCACCTAGTCCGGTGGAAGGAATATCCAACGGAGAGGATCACAAGTCCAAGAGTAGGGAAGGAGGAATTATTGAGAATAAGGAGATCATGTTATTGGATTTAGAGGAAGAGTTGGATGATGAGGAGAGCCGTGGTATTATGAAATTTCTAAGTATTGCCAAGATCAGTCTTATCCTGAAGAGGCCACGACGGAAGAGAAGAAAGCCATTTGAAGAGTTGCTCAAAGATATACCTTGGTTGGAGGTATGCTTTACAGAAGAGGCCTCATTGGGGTTTTGCTTAGATGCCTTGACGATGATGAATCATGGAAGGTCATGGAAGAGGCACATTCGAGAGTTGTGGTGGCCATGTGAATAGCCAGATGCTAGCGAAGAAAATCCTTAGATTTGGCTTCTACTGGCCCACTCTAGAAGAAGACTGTTCTATCTATGTCCAAAGGCGTGTTAAGTACCAGCTGCATGCCGACAGAATCCATTCTCCTGCTTCTTCACTCCATCCTATGCCCTCCCCATGGCCTTTCTCCATGTGGACTTTCGGTATTATTGGACCTCTTGGCGATTCGAACCTCCTCACAAAACCGAAATCATTTATACTCACAGCCACAGAGTACTTCACCAAGTGGGCGGAGGCGAAAGCTTACGTGGAGATCAAAGCGTCAACCGTTTACATGTTCGTAATGAAGAATATCATTGCAAGGTTCGACATCCCCAGTACCATCATCACCGACAATGGACTACAATTTATCTCTCATGAACTTCAGGACCTCTGCAACAAGTATAACATTACATTGCATCATTCATCTCCTTACTATCCGCAAGGCAATGGCCAAGTAGAGGTAACAAACAAAACTGAGTTAAAATCATCAAAAAGACGTATGAGGCTAATAAATTCGCAGAAAAATTGGTGGAAGATCTTTGGGCCTACTGCACTTTCATTCGTACTCCCACTAGGTAAACCCCTTTTACTCTCACTTACGGAATGGAGGTAGTAGTCCCTTATAAGATTCTTATCCCTTCTCTTAGAGTACAATTGGACAAGGAACTTTCTATTGATGAGCATCGTGAATCTCTCCTTGCTCAGTTGGAGCTCTTAGATGAGAAACGTCTGGTCGCCGCTGAGCATGCGCGTGTTTATCAAAATAGACTTTCACGTTTTTATCAAAAGAAGGTAATTGAGAGAAAGTTTAAAATCGGTGAGATGGTAATCAAAAGAATTTTTGTGAGAGAGAGGGATCAGAGACACACACACACACACACACACGAAACAGTACCATGATAAGAGAGAAGGAGAGGGGGTAATTAAGAGTGTGTGTGTGTGTGTGTGTGAAAGAGAGAGAGAGAGAGAGAGAGAGAGAGAGAGAGAGAGAGACGAAACAGTACCATGATAAGAGAGAAGGAGAGGGGGTAATTAAGTGTGTGTGAGAGAGATAGAGATAGAGAGAGAGATAGAGAGAGACGAAACAGCATGATAAGAGAGAGGAGAGGGGGTAATTAAGTGTGTGTGAGAGAGATAGAGATAGAGAGAGAGAGAGATAGAGAGACACGAAACAGTACCATGATAAGAGAGAAGGAGAGGGGGGTAATTACGTGGAGGTGTTACGTGCAAGCTAGCCAGTGCCGCGACTCCACCCGCACAGCAAGCATCAGCCATGTCGTCGGCCGCCCACACTGCCAGCGCCAGAACGCGGCACAGAAACAGCCAGCGCAAACCACCCTTTATAAACCGATTCCCCACTCATACCTGATCAAACAATCATCTCTAGCCCGTCGCCCGCTTTGGCCGCTTCGATCGTTTGCCTCCTTCCTCGTCACCGCCTCCCACACCTTCATCTATAATCCCAACAAATTAAAGCTCTCCACTTTCTCTCCGCCCAACTACATATCCTCAGTACTATGGCGGATTTGGCCGCTGCGTCTCCGTCTCCGTCTCCGGTTTCTCTTTCTGCCGCTCCCGGTATGTGTGCAGCTGCATGCCGTACGACATGCCCCGAGAAGCTAATTCGTTGGGATCGCAGTGTTTCAATTCCGCTAGGATATATATATATATATATATACACCACAGGTTGCTAATTTAGTGATGGGTGCTGGTGGACGACAGGGATGGACATGGCCGGCGGCAGCGAGATGACCCCGTTACAGAAGCACGTGGATTTCTTCGACCGGAACAAGGACGGCCTCATCTACCCCTCGGAGACATTCCGAGGTTACTTCTTCTTCTTCGTCTTCGTCGTCGTCTGTCAGCTCTCTGCTCCCTGTTCTAGCACCATCGATCTTTTGTTTGCGTGGTAGTAATTAGTCAACATTAATGTGTTCCCTTCCTTTTGTCTCTGGGTTCTCGGATGGGCTCTGATTCTGTTCAGCGTGTTGGAGTAATGCCTTCTAAGAAAAGATTCCCCAACACACCCTTTCCCATCCCCAAGGTCCCCATTAACCACCCCATTAACCCATATTCAAACTAGGGAGGGATTCCCCCTCTCCTCTCTCCCTCCCAACCCAAAATTTGTAGCTCTCCCTCCCTCCACCTGCTAGACCCCCTTCCAGCCCTCATTCTCCACCTTCCACACCTTAGAACACCCCCTCCCAGACCCCCTAACAGCCAAGGGTCGCCCCACACTCAACCACCGCCATTTCACCCACCCTCCTACTCCATTTCTCATCAACAAGTTGCAGACCCTATTCAGTTCGCAGGTAGCAGTGGGAGCTCAATTTGCAGAAGCTGTCCCAGAGTCATTCGGAATCAACCAGAAGTGCACCATATATCGACGGAAAGGTCGTCGAGATTTCTTCGTCGCTGTGGTGGTCTCGCCGGCATCTGACCTCTCTACTGTCCGAGAGGCTCGATCTCCCCCGACTGCCCAAATCAGGACCAGCTGGCAACCTGAGATGACTTCCTGGAGCTCCCATGGTAGCATCCCACAACTTCTAAGGGTGCCACTTGGCCGAGGACTCCTACAAGCAGTCGGCGTCCATCAGCAAAAAGTGGCATCCCATTCGGCATCCAGAAGAGTGTTTTCTTAATTTTCTCCCCCGGGTGCTCTGTCTTGTCCACTCCTGGACTGAACTGACACCTATCCACCTTTCTGGCTGCTCCGATCATCTCCGATCACTGTCGGCATTCCCACTTGTGCCATTTCGAAGAGGACTTGACGACGGCACCAATGACCCCAGCCTCGCTCAAATCCAAGTTTGGCAGTACTCGTGGCGGCCTCTTCCTCCTGCTACTGAGGTACCTCTACTAACGAAACCAGAAACCCAAGGCCCTGCTTGCGGCCAGCCCCCGACCGGATCCAGCGACTAAAGAATTCTGAACAAATCAGGCGTCATCCTGATCCAGTTACGAAGGCCCTCCCATTAGTTTCATCCCCGAAAAAAATCGTGAGTGGATGCAGCAGCAACAACCCCAACTGCCTGTCCCCCATTCCTGAAGGCGGACAGAACTGACATCGCTCACCGATTTGGTTTCTTTTAAGCTCTCCCCTACCTCGCCTGGCCGGCTTAGCACCCCTCCCTGTGAGGAGGTAGTTTTGGTTGTAATTCAAGTTAATCCCCACCCCGAGATCCGCAGCACCTCCCCCGTCCCGAAGCGTGTCGGGGAAGGTATAAGGGACTTGTTCACGAAGTGTCAAGACGGTCCCATGACAGATGGTCATGCCTAAGTGGCAATCTTGTACCTCATGATAGGTGGAGGAACTTGAGGGCTAGCCCTCTAGGAAATCCCAATCACCCCTGAGGTCATCGATCAATGCTTTCCCTTTTTATTGTGGAACCGCCCTTATCGCTGCAGTGCATACATATGAGTTCGTGAGGAGAAGTAGCATGACTGCATTCATATGGATTCACATATCACCGGGACAATATATTCCAGGGGACAACACTTGTTCATTTATTTATTCTCTTTATTAGGCACTTCGCTCTCATGATTTGACATGGATAGCCGTGGAGCCGTTACCACTACAATGGATGAGAATCGAGCGAAAAGTCAGGAAAACATGATGCAAAAATGGAAATAAAACACAAGTTCCAAAGAAATTTTGACAGCATCTCCCCCTACCCCAGAACGTGTTGGGGGATATGTATAAGAGACCCATCCACAGTAGGCTGAGATGGACTCTGTGAAAGACAGGCATGTCAGAACGACAACCCGGACCCTATAGCGGATAGCGAACATCTTTTGCCAAGAGTTTTGACCCATTCTGGCACCACGACATATACACGAAGGCTCGAGGGAGTGCCAGCATAATCATGGGTTGAGGGGTCTAGAAAGAATGGGGCACTATTCACCATCAAGGCGGTTTATTTGCTATTCCCTAGTGGGGTCATCGGAGATCACACCGAGATAGATGGTGAATCCCGTGACCCAGTGGGGTGATTGGAAAACTTGGAAGACATAGAAAGCATGGCATTTGGGGGAAAAACTCTTGATTCTATAACCCTGGGGCTGATCAATCAGAGTGATCCTGCATTGGGTTTGATCTGGCAGCCATGGAGATAGCAGAAAGGGTGACATGGCGGCCAACAAAGGGGAGGTCACCTTTGTTGTGCATATGTTGTCTAGCTTTGATGATAGCAACATACCATATTCTGTTTTGATGATTCTATTTTGATGATAGCAACAAAGTACCGCCATGAGCAACAAAGTAACTGTGTGTCCATTTTGATACTGGTTGGAAGAATGCATGAATGCATCCTATTGATCTACTTGCCATAGTCTTATATTCTTACCATTGTCTTGCGAGTGTAAGGAACGTGCGCGGACCTCCACGATGAGTGCATGGGGAAGAAACCCCGATCGAATCCGACAACCCTGATACACAATAAATAAATATTATTACATTTCTAAAAATATGGCCCACTCCATGCAAGGAGGTAAAGGGCTACAACCGTAAATTTTGGGACTGCTAGAACACGGGTTGACGGGCCGCACTCGTAGGAGACGAGGGAGGCGAGTTGAGGCCGATCGGGTGAGCCGATTGGAACCCGAGCGATTCTGCTCGCACTGGTCACCCAGCGTAGCAAACTCGCAAAAGTCGGTACGGCTGGATCCGACGTCCGATCAGGGTGCCGTTTGTGGGAGCGCGTCGGTGACTGGATGAAGAATGCCTTGGCCAAATTGCATGATCAGATCTGATCAAATCTGGGCGTGACAGCGCTTGTACCATGGCTTTGGTTCTGCTCGTATAGAACTACATAGGAAGACTAAAAATTACATAAGAAATAGCTCCGGTCTCTGAATGGATTGCCCCTTGTTGGAGATCGTCGGCCACGTCTGGAGGAAGCATCTGAACCAAGGTTTTGGTCAAATCTGCAAGGGGGAAGGTAGGGATGCTTCTGCAAATCACCTCTGTATCAGGATCAGATTTGCACGGATCTGCTTGCGCACTCACCAAAATCAATGGCACGATCAGCACGGACCTCAAAACGGCATGAGCTTGGCGGCAGCACGATGAAGACAAAAAAATATACGATCACTCGAAATCTCAGATTTAGAGGAGTTGAGAGTAGATCTGTAGAATTTTACTATCAGATAACTAAAGATCTAGACAGCAGGCTCAGACAGAGTTGCACGACTTCACGGCGGGAATTGTTGCAAGAGATCTCGAACTCCAATTGATGCGAAACTAGGGCTGTATTGCTCGTGGCTTGCAGATGCTTCCCTGGTAAAATCACGAGGCTCAGATCTAAAGAGGAGACAACTGTGGGGGGTTCGTGATTTGGAGACAAGATCGGGGCAAGCAGATCTGGATCTGCACACGAGCGTGAATCGAATGATAACTTCGACATCGCATCAATAGGAAGGGGAGTCGCACCTCGGCTAGATCCTATTGCGGGATCTAGGGCTCCTGAGCTTCACACCCAAGGAAGAACAAAGAGAATCACTCTCTACAAATTTTCTCTCACAAACTGGGACAGAGTGACACGATACATGAAAGTAGTCACCCCCCTCGTGAGGGTCCTAAGATTGGTCGATGGCGATGACATAAATGATATGGGATATCTCTATGAGGCCATGGACCGTGCGAAATTAGAGTTGTAGGAGTCCCTTCCCAAGGATTATGCAAAGTATTTTTTCCCCATTGTCTTTAGAGCATGGAGTATCCAAAGCAGGAGGTGTCTGCGATGGCCAGGCTAGTGGGGAAATTGAAGACTTTGGCACAGGAGCTGACTAAGTGGGGAGCCTCCAAGACTCTCCCTGGCAAGGCAACGAAGGATAGGATTTTGGTTTAGTTAGATGGGCTAGAGGGATTATAGGAGGCAGACCTTTTGGACAAACCTGACAGGATCCAACGGACCAAGCTTGAGGCTGAGTTTAAAGACATCGTCTTGAAAGAGAAAATTTAGTGCAAGTAGAGAGTAAGGAAAAGATGGATTAAGGAGGGGGACATAAACACTTCATACTTTTAAAAGATTGCCTCAAAAAGGAGACTGAACAACATCAACGGGATCAAGGATGGCAACCAGCTCATTACTGCACCAGAGGATATAGCCAAACATGCCAGACAGTTTTATTTATGTCTGTTCACTAAGGATGAGCATGTTAGACCAACCATTTTAGAGGACCTTCTTTTCTGTCTTTCGGTAGAGGAGAGGAGGGTCCTCACTTGTCCCTTGGAAGAATAGGAGGTGAAGTCTGTTGTCTTCTCTCTTGTAGGTGACCAAGCTCCAGGGCTGGATGATTTCCCAATATTTTTCTTCCAACATTGTTGGAACATAATCAAGGTTGACTTGCTTCAAGCTATAGAATAATTCCGAAAAGGGAGAGCTTACCTAAGAGGCATCAACCAGACTTTGCTGGTCCTAATCCCCAAACAATGGGGTGCGAAAAGCTTGAGAGATTATAGGCCCATTATTCCTCTTAATGGGACTAGATTATTACAAGTTGTTGGCTATGAAGCTTGAGGGTATCATTTATAGAGTTGTCAGCTGTTACTAGGGAGCCTTCATTAGAGGGCGTATTATTCAGGACAACTTTTTGGTCGCCCATAAGTGCATCCACCTTTTGGCTGTAAGGTCGGTTGAGGAAAGACGAACCAGGGATGTGGAAGATATAATCTCGCTTTGGCTTTGGCCAGCAGATGCCACCTAGGATAGTTGACCAGCCCCACATGGGACCCTAGGGCATAGGTGGACTAATGGGGAAGAGGGTGGGGCCCCCTATTGGACCTACTGGCTCTTTTGCATAAAAGCCCAAAGACTTTTACAGACTGACAACTTGGCTTACAAAGCCTTATAATTACACACCCAATTACACAAGGACATAAATATAAACCAAAGGATATAAAGGCAAAATAAAATACTAATGTCCCACACATAAATCTCAAGACTCGGGCAGGGATTCCATGCTATCGCCCAACCATAGAGAGGCCTGAGTCGCTCGAGTCTTGCTGCATGTCTGATATCTGCGACTGGCTCTCGTGTCCTCACCAATCCCTCTTTGTTGTTTTAATCCAGTGTGCTCCCTTGAATGCCTTAATATGGTGCCACCCTTGCATTGCACTAAAACGGCGCGCCCCTTGTCCATCATCTTACCCGGCATGCTACTTTTGAAGGACCCGTCATGCCTCCAATTTAAAAATCTATTCCTTCAAATGCTTATCTGGCGTGCTCATTTTGAAGGTCAAAAAGCTATTCCGGCGCGCTACTTTCAGAGTACCCAGCAAGCAATTCTTGGAAGTGAAGACCCGGCGTGCAGTTGAGCCATCCCGTCATCAATGCCAGTCCCCTTTTTTTGGGAACAGCACGTCAGCGAATGGATCAAAATGGCTAAACTTCTACTTTGAACCGGCGGGCAACCACAGATGTTCCATGAATGGAAATTCTTGAGCCGTGCACCACCGAGCACCCATTCCATCGGCCGGCCGCCCACGTCCCTGCAAGAGATGGCGACGACAATGTGGCGAATGAAGAGGCTTGACAGCAACACCTGCGCGGCGTGGGCGACCGGCCGACGTGCTCCTCTTCAAACAAAGAAACCTGAACATCATCCTAGAGACATATAAATGGCGAGCAGCTGAAGGAACAAGAGAGGGGGCCACTAATGAAAAAAAAGGGTGAAAAATAGAGGGCTCTTGGCTGTGTGCGGGATGAGAAGAAAGAAGGGAGGGGAGAGAGCTTCTGTGGAAGAGAGCCCGCCCGAAGAAGTGCATCAAGCCACATCCTCGCGCCAGAGAGGTGAGGGGAAGTGAAGAGAGTGGGGAGTGAGAGCGAGAGGTGAGTCGGGGGAGAAGCCTGTGCTCTCTTCCCACAACCCGAACACCCATGGCAGCACAGAACCAACTCTGCCAGAAGATAAACTTCTAGCAAACCCCAGATCCAATCCGGGAAAAGGCATACCTCATAATCGGCCACCCAGGGCCTCGCTGGCATACGACTCACGTCATTCTCGAGCCCCAACAACCAGCATCTTCTATCTGTGAAAGACCACCCACTGGTCACCAGATACGCGTCAACGGAAAACCTTGACTTGCTCAGCTTCTTCCTTCTTTCCTGGTCTTGCACCAGATCTGAAGGGCACATTTCAAATTTTGACAGGCCATCCGCTGACTCTCCCACAGTCTAATACTATAACTTGAGCCAAATCTCGCTCGAACTCCGCATCCGATCTCGAGCCTCACACCAACTCTACCTCTAGGGGAGCACGGTGAAACCAAATAACAGGACTCCACAATCCTCGATACTCTCGTCACACGACTCAGACTTACTGGGAAATCATCCTTCAGAGACCTTCGCACACGGGCATCGTCCTTCGTCCTGTCTCATCAAATCCTTCACCTCAAAATGATCTAAAAGGACGCCTGCCAATTTGAGTTCCACTCTTATCACAGAGCCTCGGGACACAACCTCTTACAATCCACGGCACACTTCTCTAGAACCGATAAGTGTCGCCTGCTACCACGACAAGCTGGTCGATAACACTGTGACCAATGCACACGGGTCCCCAAGCAATACACGTCTCACCATGGTCGATCACTCGGTCAACCACACCAGCCGCTCATGGCCACCAACCGGGACCCATAATCTTGTCAGAGATCACTTCTCCAAAAACACGATCTCATCCGAGAACACAACCTCCAACACATGGATAGGGTACTCGTGTGGCAACCTCGCCAGCATGTTTCCCCCAATTCTCCATCCTGCCAGTGGCTTAAACCACAATGTCTCCAGCAATGGCACGGCAACAACACGTTTCACACAACCGAGACAATCTCACACCGAGGAACCAATCCTCCGACGCTCAACACATCCTGGGAAATCCGCCCGTATCAACCAACGCTATGATCTTCTGCTACACACTCAGATCCACGCGCACAGCCACTTCAACGACAACTCGAGATCCTTCATCCCGACAATCCTTTGCAACTCTACAGGCCCCGATCCTCAACACATCGAGAGCCACAACACCAGCCACAAATTCTCACGAACACCGCCCAATTGGCACGCATCCTTCCGGAGCAGCGCCAACACACCCTTACACATCGGGGAAACGGGCAACACTTCTCACAGGCAACCACCTTGCCAAAACACAAGATTTGTCTCACACGGGCTTCATGGCACACGAGAAAGGCCAACCAATCCGAATGCATGATGCAAGACGACGATCCCTACCCAAGCACGATTCTCTCCAACCCAAGGAGAAACCAACATACCTCCGATTAACAGAAAATCTCCTCACTTGACCTGACCTCAAACCTTGCACATGCTGGGAACAGCACCTTCCAGCACCAGAAAACCTGTTACTATCGTCAGGTCAGCACCTCTGGCAACACTTGCCGAGTGTCTCGTCAGACCACGATCACAGCACCTCTCGATGCACCACCACTGCGACTCCTCGAACCGTAACACACCATACCTCGAGTCGCAACACGAGCCATAACTGACACATGCCAACGCTCATCCTCGAGCCGTAAGCTCGCCACTGCCACACGATCTCGAACCAAATTCAGGGCGACCACAGCCCAATCCAAGAAGATCCTCTGCTCATCCGAGCACATCTCGACCAGAGCGCCTGCTCTACCACCTCGGACCACAATCTCAACACCTCAGGGGTTGGGTAAACCTTAAGCTAGGATGGACAAAACTAATAACAGCTCCTGTAGAGCACACTCACGGCCACTTAACCACGGACAATCCTCACCAGTCACCTGACCTCGCTGTAATTCCTCGAATGCAGCACCACAGCAATGCACCTACCGACAACCTTTACCCAATGCAGCACAACCGAGGCCACCATCTCAATGGGAGGAAGCTCTCAACCTTGATCCTCAGGCCCCACGCTGGCACACCAACGACGCAACAACCACCTTCACAACGCCAACACCGCGCACTCACACTCTTACATGAGAAACCAAGCGAAAATCAAGCATGGAACCCTATGCCAGCTGCCAACTGTATCGGACTTTACAGACTTTGATCATTACAATATCATGAATTCTCATGTACTTCCATAACCATAGCTCTGATACCAACTGTAATGACCCAAGATCCGGATACTGGGAAGACCCGATACCATTGGAATACTGGCCCGCCGCCCACGAGCTGGAGGGCTTGGAAGGGCTAAAAGGATAGGTGTGGTGTACACAGAAATAGAAAATAAAACAAGACAATCCAACAATTAATAGAAATGAATAATCTAACTACAACATAGTCCAATCCAATAAAAGTATAGCCTAAAACAGTAAAATGTATCACATGCCAAGTGAACACTCGGCCTGGCAAGCTGACAGCTAAGAACCTCCACGCAGCACCCTCGAACCCCGAGGAAGAACCGTCGCACCTGAAAATCAAGGGTGAGCCTCCTATCATTGACTCAGTAGGGGTCCCGCAGAACCCCAACCGACAATAACGGCAGTATGGAAGGCATCAACTACAGTAAGAACAACAGTAACAACAGGAACGGTAAGCAAGGTGGCCAAAAAAATCTCGACTCTACAGCTACTCCTACTGCACCGTAACTCAACACCCCGATCCCACAGTCGGGGGATTACCAGAACACGGACCACCCTACTCACTCTACTAGGAAACGCCACGATGCCACAGTCTTGGAGGCCTGTCCTCACGGACAAGGGCCCCTACCAAAACCATGTGATCTGGAAACACAGTCACGACCTCGCTGTCGTGAACTCTATGACGTCTAGGGAGAAGTCCTCAGTGACGCTCACCGAAAACTCAGGATCTGTCCCCCTACCTCCACTGAAGATTTGACGTGCAGTGGACCCCGATCCACGAAGAAAATACTGTTGAAACCCCCCCGGCTCGCGATCCCACGAATCGCCTCCACCATCGCGATCCTCGTCCTGTGTCCATCGCTCCATGCCCCACGAGCGTCGTCGCCCCACCCTTGCCGCCTCCGTCGGCCGCCCGGAGTGAGAGGGGGAGAGGAGAGAATGTGAGAGAAGAGAGAGAGGGTGAGAGAGAGAAAAAGGGAGGGGGTTATATAGAAACTTCAAAAATTTTAAAAAATATCAAAAAATGGGAAAAATACTCCCCGCGATTCTCGAAAAACACTGGCAACGTCCCGGAGTAGGAGAACGTGATGGTTTGCCCTACACAGAGTTCCACAAGTCTGCTAGGGAAAAATACGTGTGAACCTCAAAATGAGCTCCGGGACCCCCGAAAATGATCTGAAACTCACGGATCCTAGAAAACTCATCCCATTAAAACTTCACCTGAAATAAAAATAGGTCTTGCCATATTTTTCTTTAAGAGAGAAACTTGCACGGCCTCATGTCCTCTGTTTCTTCCCTGTGCGTGCTCACGAAGGGAACCCTCCCCTCTCCCTCCTCCTACTCCTGCAAAACACAATGATCGGCCCTCCCCTCTCCCTCCTATTTCCTGGGCGTCTAGCGTCTCACCGGCCTCCCCACTGCAAGCTCTACCCTCTCCCTCCTCATCCTCCTCCTGCGAAGGCAACCCTCCCTCCTCCTTCATGTGCATTTAGCTCTCCATTGGCCCTGCCTGCAGCCCACAGCGCCGCCCCGCTGCTCCCACAGCCATAAGCCCAACCGCTGCACCCAACCTCGTCCCTCTCTCCCTCATCTCCGTCGATGGCCACCAGGTGCTCCTCGACGAGGCTTGCGATTAGACCCCGCCTGCAGCCCACGACGCTGCCCTGTAGCCCACGCCACCACAATCCCAACCGTTGCACCACTTCGATCTGGGCACCCGCCTCGACAGCCCCTCCTTCCCCATCCCCTGCACCTTTACCCAGCCTCGTCCCTCTCCCCCTCATCTCCGTCGATGGTTGCCAGGTGCTTCTCGACGAGGCTTGCGGCTATACACTACCTACAGCCCACGGCGCCGCCCCGCCGTTCTTGCCACCACAAGCCTTGCCGCCCCCGCCGCTCCTGCCACCACAAGCCCTTGGCGCCGCCCTACCCCGACAGGTGCTTCTCGCCCCTGCCGTTCATCGCTAGCACCGCACCTCTCCTTAGGCTACGGACCCTCATCTCCGCCACCGGGGAAGGTTGGGCCCTGACAGGGCTCTCCCAAGGCAGGGGCACTGTCAGGTGCTTCTCGACGAGGCTAACGACATTTTTGGTGTTAATCTATCCTCCGTCGATGGCTGGCCTTCTCCCTCTCCACTACTGTCGCCACAGTAGCCTCCCCCTCCTCTCTTTGTTATCACCTCTGCCACGGCGTCCCCCTCCTCCCTTTATCACCTCCTCTGTCGACCTGTGCTCGTGTCACCGAACTCACCACCTCCAACGACCCGTGCTTACGTTGCCGAATAGTTGACCCAAGTTTCTTCTGGCATTGTGTGGGTTGTTCTACCAAATAGATCCACACAAAATTTAAAAATTATGACACTTTAGTACACACAACGTATGCATGCATTTCACACAATCTGCCCTTCTTATATATATATATATATATATATGCACTCACACATATAAGGTGATATCATGCACAAACATAAAAGTACACACAACGTATGCATGCATTTCATACAATCTGCCCTTCATGCTTCTGATTTTTTATGTAAATGTAATACTTATCCTAGTGCAGACCTAGGTATGTATGCTCTCACCCTTGCACATGCCAATTTCTCTTCTGATTTTATTAAATTGTTCCTGATTTAAGGGTTTTGTGAAGATGTCTGCCAGTTGATTGTATGCATCAACAAATTTTAATTCAAAATCTCCATTGCCTACATGATCTCTCAAAAAATGATGGCGAATGTAAATGTGTTTGGTCCTAGAGTGTTGAACAATATTTTTAGATAAATTGATGGCACTTGTATTATCACACAAGATTGGAACTGAATTCACTTCAACATTCAAATCAAGCAATTGATTTTTGATCTAAAGTACTTGGGCTCCACATCTTCTGGCGGCTACATATTCAGCCTCGACCATTGAGAGAGCTACTGAATGTTGTTTCTTGGAGGCCCATGAAACTAGGCACCCACCAAGAAACTGACAGTACCTACTAGTACTTTTACGATCTACAATACATCCGGCATAATCCGCATCAGTGTAAGCAATTAGATCAAACGAACTACCGATGGGAAACCACAAGTCAAAATCAATTGTGCCAATTAAATATCTAAAAATACGTATAACAGCCGATAGATAAGATTCTTTTGGACATGGCTGAAAACGAACACATAAACATACCTCGAAATACTTCGAAATATCAGGGCGACATGCTGTTAAGTACAGTAGTGATCCGATCATACCTCGAAATAGTGTAGGATCTACTGTTTTACCATTTTCATCTTTGTCTAACTTTGTAGTTGTGGCCATCGGAGTCGACATTGACTTTGCCTCTGTCATCCCATATTTCTTTAGCAGCTCCAAGGTGTATTTGGCTTGATTTATGAAGATGCCTTCTAACGTTTGCTTCACCTGCAATCCAAGAAAGAAGGTTAGTTCCCCCATTAGGCTCATTTCAAATTCGCCCTACATTATCTGTGCAAGCTCATCACATAAAGTATTATTAGTAGCTCTAAAGATTATATTATCAACATACACTTGAACTTCAGGTTGAAGCATATCTTTCACCATTGCAACTAAGGTCTGTGCATCTTAATCTGCTTTATCACATATGTCATGACTCAAGTCTCATAAATCAATGCATATTGAATATTCTTCGATGCTGACGAAGTGTTTGACAAAATGTCTTATATTCTGTTAACAGGGATTTAAGTATGAAAATGCTTAAGCAACCATGATCGAACACCTGGGTTGCACGAAGGTGAATTTTATCTCCTGCTCATGGAAATTAGTGGCACGTGATCCAAGGTGATTCTCCAATTAGATCTATTTGACACGTGGGCCGTGCACATCTATCATCCGACACGTGGAAAGCTATTCCCAGAGTTCTCTTAGCGGGAATGTTCCCTCCATGCGCCAAGCTGACAACTCTATGGGGACCGCAGAATCTCTGAAACTCTATAAATAGAAGACCTTCATCGTTCGAGAGGTTAGATTACGCTTTTGAATTAAGCACGTCTGAGCGAGAGCATTCGAAGTGATCCAGAAAGAAGGAGAGCTAAAGTGAAAAGAGACGAGGAAGAAGAGAGAGTTGCAGAGAGAACTCCAGAAAAGGAAAAATAGAGCATCTGAATCTGAAGAGGGATTCTAGGTAAAGAGGGAGAGAGAGAGAGAAGAGAAAGAGCATGAGAGTGAGCGAGGAAGATTAGAGACGTAGATCTAGTTTCCTGTCAATTCTTGGATCAGATCCAGAACTACATTTGCTCCTGTGTGAGCTACATTCCCGTGAGGGTTCTTTTCGATTTTACTTTATGTTTTTTCCTTATTCTTTCATTCAAGTTGTGTGTCAGTAGAGCCAAGCTATAATGCTCAGCGGGTAAGGTGGATACCTCAGACAGCAAGTTGTGATGCTCAGCAGTTTGTAAGCAAGTCGTGTTGCTCAGCAGATGCAAGCTGTGGTGTGTACCGGACGCAAGCTATGGTGCGCAATAGTTCAAGCTATTAAGCAGCAGTAAGCCACACTCAGGTCTGAGTGTGGGGTGGATGTAGGTGAAAATTGAACCACCTAAAAATCCTCTTGCATCTTCGTGTGATTGTTTCATTGAAAATCTGGATCATTAGATGAATGTCTAGGAATGCTTCCATTTGATTTCAATTGTGAATGCAATATCACTCATATGATCCTAGTCTATCATCAATCAAGGAAGTATATAGAAAAAATAAATAAAGAAAAGAAAAGGATATGACGCACTGATAATAAAATAAGAATCAATGAGTAATATAAGAAAAATAAATAAATAAATAAATGAATAATGGTGACAATAATGAATAGAACTATGCGGCTCTCATCATCCCCGGACCCTACGCATGGGAATATTAATAAGGCCTTCGTGGGCCATGCTTAGACCTCAGGTCCATCCCGATCATGGTCATTGTCTTGCCTACATCCTAGGCCTACAGTCTACTATCTTAAACACGTTTTCTCTTGGACTTAATCTCGAAATGTCTTCCCCATTGCCCTTCGGCTTCGGAAATATTAATGATGCTCACGCAAGTCTTGCTTCAACCGCGGGGGGGCCCACTGCAGTATGGTCGCGGCTTGATCTTGTACCGGGCCGACTAACTCACTAGTTTCCGACCACCCTAATCGGGACTTAACTGAACGTTTTCCGCTCCTCTGAACAATAAATTTGTCGTATCCTGACATACATATACTCTGATTTTTCCGTAGCGATTACCCTTTCCTCGAGATGGACACTCGTCCGAACATTAAATGGTCAACACATGATCGACATTAGCTCAAATACTTTCTTCATACCCTCGTACGAGGACTTCAGTATTTCTTAATAGATTTTTATGCAACTAATTTTCTGGCCATGAGGTCCAGATTTTCGGCGATTAATCAAGGGTGTTCCCCCCCTCTCCGAGAGTATGTAAATGACGCCACGACCTTTATGATGTGGTGGGTTTTGGTCCCGACACGAACCACAGAATCGTCTGACCGAGTCAGATCGAGCGCACCTGTGGCTCTTCGAAGCCCAAATAAATTGTCACTCTATGACTGGCATGCCCACTCACTCAACAAATGAACAACTAATAATACATGAATTTTAGTGCGTCCACAAGTCTGGCACGTTCGGTGGGACCAAAATCACCCTTCATCTCTTCGCTAGGATTCAGGATCTCATGGCCCCCCTAATAAATGATGTTTGCCTGCTTTGATGAATTGCACAGGGCGCTATCTTCGACAGCCCTATGGGGAGAAAGGTCGGACTAGGTGCAATTGTCTTTGTGGCATCGAAGATGGTACTCCGAGGCACCTGCAGCTTCCAGGAATCATGAAGGCAGCTAAAAAAAAAGAAAGAAGAGAAGAAGAGAAGAAAAGTCAAATGGGTGAAGGGGTTGCCAGTGCCATTGTACCTACGGTACGTGGGCATCTCAGAAGGGGGAAGATGGAACACCGGGAGGACCAGCAGAGAAACTTCAGGGGTGGATTTTACATCCACCATTTTCTTTAAGTCCTAGAATTGCTCATCCATCTTATTCAGCTTGTTCAAGAGGGATTGGGTGAACGGGTCAACCGGAGAGGGTGGCGCTTGCCACGGAGAAGGGACAGGCCTTCTGGAGGCCTGAGAAGGTAACCTTATACGAGATGGGTATGGAGGTCCGCCAGTGGATGGACCGGGTTGGGTTGGCATTTGGAAGGTAGCTGGTGTCAGGGGTTGCGAGGGGAATTGGAAGGAGGGAGGCTGTTGATTTGCCAGCCCAAAAGGTGAGGAAGGAGGAATAGCCTGTGCAGGCTCTTGGATGAGTGTAGTGGCCACATTCCGTTCTGGGGGAGAAGGGGAAACAGATTTCCCTTTCAGAATGGCCTGGAAAGCCTGGAGTTGCTGAGGACTGACCTGGGTGTTGGCAAGGACACCTAATAGAGAGGAGATGTCCTGAGGGGAGGATGTATCCCCGGCAACATTCGGCACCTCATGCGAGGGCTCCTGGGATGGACCGGTATCCATGGCATAGACATGTGGCTCACCTTGGTAGCCCTGGTCCGGGTTATACTCTCCGTACAAGTCATGACCTGGGTCATGTATTTGGGACTCATAGTGGAAGGCCTCGGTCTCGAAAGCATCGTAATCCTACTCGGCCATCATTAACACTTTTCCGGAACGTAATAACATGCACCAACAAACAAATAGCAGAAATTATCAAACAAGTGGATGTTTTACGCCCCTTTTTATTTTATTTTGTTATATATATATATTTTCATTTTCACAAATGAAAAGTTCACACAAAAGGGAAGACTCTAGTTAGAATTTAGCCACCGACGTGCCAGCTAAGGTCACTCGTCTCACCACGGATGGGTAGACTAACTCTGGAAAACTTCAGTGATACAACCTGCCCAGTGAACGAAGAGAGAATCTTTCGTTGTCGGGGATTGACGGAGGTCCCGATGGAGGAGATCCTAGTCCGTCGAGTGGAATTTTCGAACGGAGAGTCCTTCCTTCACCGAGAGGGGGTAATCCTTAGAGGAAAGATAAGAAGAGAAAGGGGAGATGGACCTCCCGCCTCGCTAGAGCCAGTCCCTCTGTCCCTAGTTATCCTCGTTCTGTTGCTGTTGTCCTATCGTTGTTGCATGAACTAAGCCCTCCCGACGTCGCGGCATCCAGGGTCCCTGACTCTCTCTTCGGCAATAGAAACAAAGGTGTTTGGGCTCCGCCCGATGTAAAATAAACACCAACTGCTTGTGGTCGGTGGGGAAAGATGTCCAGTACACGACTCCCCACAGTCGCCTGTGCACTCGTACCTGTAGAACCTCCTTCTCTCCACATGTCATCCATCTCCCGAGCACACGTGTCGCATCCTGGTGACGCATCCCCAGTTAAACATTTGGTTCCATAGGTGATCGTCGAGAAATTGATTGGCACGCTCGCATTCCATCCAGCCATCCCTGTTCCAGTTTTCCAGAACGAGTAACCATACGCCACTCCCTCCAGTGGGTTCCTATCATTCTTTCCACCTTCATTTCAATACCCCTAGAATTCTCGCGTGCTAAGTCGACCTATCTCGGCCTTCCGTAAAAGGCGAGTATACACCCCCGTCACGATGAAAAGAACCATAAAGGAAAATTCCCCACGGTCACAAACATCGACCCATCCTCATTCTCTTACCCTATGTTTAAAAAAAATGGGGCTTAAAATAGAGGTGCCCCGCTAGACTTGTTCCTACACTAGGACAAGGGCAAAAACGGCTATAACTTAGCTGTGGCAAAAATCCGTAAGAACGTTGCAGGTAAAATCGGGTATCTTGCCACGTGAAAATCGAAAAGGATGCATGGGCAAAAGCAAGAGGGGGCTGGCTTTAGTGAAAACCCGAAAGGGCACTTAAGTCGGTAATGTGGTAGTCTAAAAGTTACTTTTCACTTCCTGCCTTATGAAACTCCAGTTAGGATATTTACCACTAGTCCTGATGTGAAACGACCTAGGGATCGACCAAATGACCCTCGGACCTAGCAAGCAAGCAACTTACAGACTGATAGCTTCACTCGAGCGGACTCACCCGCTAAGCGCACACTCGTGCCCCTAGGTAACCCAATGATGGTGGTGAGGTTTCGAGGTGGGACCTCACGGCTCTGGGGGATGGCTAGCTTGGGATTGAACCTCCAAGGGTTCGGAGATGTCCACTTTCACGGGCGGCCAGCATGCCAGGGGCATGGGATGTAATGGTTGTTGATGCACGTTAAGAATCAAATGCTACTAGATGAATCAAACTCAACTTAGCCCTATGTGTGTGTGCAAATTAGATATGTGAAGCAGTCTGATTATAATAAGTGTGTGTGTGATAGTGCCAATTTAAACCTGTGAATGGAGATAGAGGAAATGGACAATCACACAGGAATTCATAGTGACACAATGAATTTTAAGGTGGTTTGGGACCACACCGGGCTCCCTACATCCACCCCTCACTCAACTGAATGACGTTTCACTACTGGTAAACCAGCACAAGGGTAAATCCCCACACATACATGGAACCAAGTTCCAACACACACGCAGGGCGACGCCTGCATACAAACGAGGAACAAACCCCAACACACACATACAGAGAGAGAGAAACGGAGTTTTCAACACGATCTGACGACCGGATCAACAACACACACACACACACACAACAATAGATGCAGCACTCTCTACACACGAACACCCAGATCTGGATAGATCCACACGCACGTCCAGATCTGAAAAGATCCATGCACAACCACTGATTTGAACGACACAACACACACAACTATGGATTTGAATCGATCCACACACACATACACACACGGGGATGAACCCCAGAACACACTGCTAGAAACGCAGCTCACAGACGCACGCGCTACAAGTTGCAGCAAACTTAAAAGACTCAGATGTGCACACCGCACAATCGGACCACACACAACTCGGATGGGCACACCGCACAATCCTACCACACACTTGATGTTCACAGATTTAGAAGGAAATACACACTTGAAGTGCAAAGAAACTTAGAAGAGGAAATAGATATAAAAACTTTAGATCTAGGCTCCCCCTCAGTGAATGATACAGATCTTGGGCTGATGTTGCTTCTCCACTTGGTTTCCACTTAGTTGACTTTAGGATAATCTTCAAATGCTTGAGATTTGATGAAGAATTCTTAGATGAAGCACTGTTCATGGAGTTCCTCCTACAGCCCTCTTTCTCCCTTGATAGCTTTCCTTTGATCTCTTTTAGCCATTAGAGTTTCTTGACCCAAGAGTTATTTTTATAAGACCTAGGATGGTCAAGGGACAAGCCAGGAACCATATCCACGATTTTAGGCAAGTTGGGAGACTTTAAGATCAAAAAGTCCAAGATAGGGGCTTTGAACATGTTCATGAAAACCATTGGTCTCGTCCTTGATTAAGTCCGGGAGGCAGAGCTCTTCGTAGGGCTCCCCGTCGATGGGTAGGCCGCTCAACTGACTCAAGCTCCACAAATCTAGCGAAGTCTCCCCCTCTGCTGTGTAGAAAGTGTTCATCTTCGTGCAGAAGACCTCGATCATCCCACAATAGAGGCCTTTGGAGATCGGATACTCGTACCGGGAGGTGTACACGCTGTGATAAATGCCGGTCCGGACTAATATGGGAGCGTAATTGAATAGCACGTAGTCCATGAATTCCACAGCACCCTCCCTGAAGCTATGCGCATCCTGAAGCTTCAGCTTGCCAAACCAGCCCAGCGACAGCTCATGTTTGAACCTGATCGCCAGGCAGTCGAGGATGAAGGGTTCCTCTCTGTAGCCCCACTTCAACGGGGCCAAAAACAGACCGTAGCGGTGTTGCTCGCCATGAACGCGCCCCGCAGCATTGTCCCACTTGGCAGGGGTGAAGCCCGGGGCCCTCACCAACTTGTCTTCCGCCGGCAGCACTGTCTCTAACCCCAACACAGGCTCCCACTCGCGAGCCTTGCCTATCAAATATGTAGGCACGCTCCTCGGGACGATGTGTGACAGACTGTCTCGGCCTTGCAGGATGGCGCATTCCACTTGCTTCACAGTCCATGGCTCCTGTTGGTCACGAGTCCGGAGGTGCTTCAAATGACGAATAAGGTGCTTGTCCTTCGGGAAGTCCGCAGGGTAGTCTCACGTGGCACGGTCGAAACTGAAGCCCTTCTCGGCCTTGGCCAATCTTCGAACATCCAAGGTCTCGGTATCCGAGCCTGAAGAGTCGGCCAATGCCACAATCTCTGCATGATCTCGGTCCAAGTCCTCTCCATTAAACCACGTAACGACTGGCACTGGAGGCAGCCGAGTACGGCGAGGGCCAGCAGCGAGAGCGGAGGAACCATTGGGAGCAGCAATTTGTCTGCAAAATCACAACGAGCAGAGATCAGAGCAAGCCCAATACAAAATGAAAGCAGTGAAACAGATAATAATAATAAACTCTTCATTGAGGGAGAAGGAAGAGGGACACCCCACTACGAGCAAAGGGAGGGAAAGAAAAGAAAAAAGAGCAAGTCAGTCCCCCTAACGTCACTCTCCCCCGAGGTATGCCCACAATACCCCTAACTACCTCGAATTGTCCAAGCCCAGATAAAGGATTCAACTCTGCCTCCTCTCTTTGAGCCTCGTGCAAGAGGTTGGAAGGCTCCAGCAATGCCCACCATCGAGGGAGTCACAGTAAATGAACAAGTCAATGCCGTTGGCGCACCCTTTAGGCCCAACAACTGTCAGGCTCCACATCCCAATCCAATTGGTTCTAACCAAGGCCAAGGCAACCCCAGGCCGTATGCCAATGTCCCGCCACCTAGGAACTACAACCGCACCAGGTCGAAGAGGGCTTCTTATCCTCCGTTACCCAAAACTTTGGGTGACATATTCTTTGCCCTCATGTCTTCTCAAGCTATCCAGCTTCCCCCTCAAAGGGATTGGGTCCATCCTAATGCCGACACATCCAAATATTGTCTGTATCATCGAGCCCCCGGACATGACATTTTCAATTGCTTCCCATGCTAGGACTAGGTGTACGACATGAACGACGAGAGGAGAATCAATTGGTCCGATGTTAAGCTAGCCATTGCCAATTTCAAGAAACCCAATAGGGACCTCGGCATTGTGCAAAACCCGTTACTCTCTCATCCACCCAACAAGGACCCTTCAAGCTCGAGGTAGAATGAGCGAGTAAACACCGTGATTGGAATGGAACCCCGTGTGCTCAAGAGGATGCAAATGTGGAGTGTCGAAGGCTTTCTAGAGTGGTATGAGAAATTGGAAGTAGAAGCCAATGAGCCATGGCTGGACATCAACATGTTCTCCCAGGAGCCTAGGTCCTGGACCTTGATTTCACCTCCTAGCCAATCCTCAGTTGCTACCAAAAGACCTCTCACCTTGATCAACCCCCCTCAATCACCTTCACAAGAATCTCATGTCCCTTCGAATGCTCAGTCGGGGCAAGACCACCCCTTCGTGCTTCTAAAGCCTCCACAACCGAAACCGGTCCCGCCTCCTACTCCTATCACTCCTAGTGAGGAATTGGCATCTCTTTCATTCATCTTCAGATCCCCTACTCCTTTGCAATTAATCCGTCCAAAACCTTTGGAGTCAGAAGAACCAAAAGAAGTCTCAGTAAACGTCACACTCCGCAACTGCATTATCCCCCCATCCCAAAGGCAGTCTCAGCCCAAGGAAGGGGTCAATTCCCAAAGTCCCCCTACGGAGTATGACATCCTCCAACACTTGGACATCCTTTAATAAGTCAGAATAACATTTCTGTTACATAAAGGTCATTGCACATTCAGACAGCTGCATACTAAGGTCGATGCATGTTGCATATCTAGAAAGATGCAAGTCGGTGCGCATTTGTGTTTTCTGCATGTAGGTTGATGCATGTTTACTGTAGTGCACTTACAGGTCAATGCATATTTACTGTAGTGCATATATAGGTCGATGCACATGCTCACTCGTGCATATCAAGATCTACTTGTGTTACTGTTACAAGTCAGTGCACATTCATGTCATATGCATAAAGGTCGTTGCACATCCGGTAGGCACAGTAACTAAGGTCGATGCACATCTCACCTTAGTTATACTAAGGTCGATTCACATCTTACCTTTGTCTTACTAAGGTCGATGCACATCTTATCGTAGTCATACTAAGGTCGATGCACATCTTGCTTTAGTCATTCTAAGGTCTGTGCACATTTGCATTAGTCATATATAAGGTCGATGCACATACGCATTGGTCATATATAAGGTCGATGCACATATTGCATCTCGCATTATAAGGTCTGAGAGCCTTACTGTAGTAAGTGCACATGAAGACATTTTGCATAATAAGGTCAATGCACATTTTGTAGTACTGTCTACAAAGTTGATGCACATTTCTTAACATGCCTTGTAAGGTCTACGCACATGCAACCTTCAGGTCCGTGCACTTTTTAGGGTCCATGCATATTTGAAATTTAGGTCTGTGCACATGTTCTAGTCTACACACATTCAGGTCCATGCATATTTTAGGGTCTATGCACTTCTGATTTCAAGGTCTAAGCACATGCATTCAAGTCAGTGCACATGCATTTTGAAGGTCACAGTTCATTCAAAGTCGGAGCACATGTATATATTCCTAGCTACGTAAGTCGGAGCACATCCATTCTAGTTGGAGCACATGCCCAAGGACCTTGCAATGCAAGTTGGTGCACATTCATAAGTCAGTGCACATTTATATGTCTAGGTCAGTGCACATGCGCATATATGCATGATATCAATCCAGGTTGATGCTCATCTATGTTTCATGTGTTCATCAAGGTCAAAGAATATGTTTCTCTCATAGGTCGATGCATATTAATGCTAACAAGGTATTTGATGAACTGCCTTCTATTTTGCTGACAGGGATTTAAGTATGAAAAGGCTTAAACAACCAGGATCGAACACCTGAGTGGCATAAAGGCGAATTTCATTTCCTGCTCGTGGAACTTAAGTGAGGCATGTGATCCAAGATTTCAGTGATGGGCACGTGAACCTAGGAAGCTTATAATTGGACACGTAATCCAAGGTAAGTCTCAAGTGGAGATTTAGCCATGTGGACAGCGCGCCTTCATCTCCTGACATGTGGACTTCCAGCGGAGCACCTCTTTTCAAATTTCCCTAGGCGGGAACGTGTTTCCCATGGGCCCTTTTCTCGCGAGCCTATATATAGAGGCCTGATCACTCAGAAGTAGATATATACAGAGAAAAGAGAAGAGAAGATTTTGAAGCAGAAGAGAGCTGAGAGCTGAGAGCTGGAAGCTGAGAGCTGAGAGCTGGAAGCTGAGAGAAGAAGAGCCTGCGGTGAAGGTCAGAGAGAAAAGCAGAGTATCGTGAAGCAGGTCTAAGAGAGAGTAAAGAGAAGTGAGATTGAGAGCTATTTGTCATCTCTGACTCCTGGATCAAATCCGGAGTCAGATTGCTCCTGTCGAGCTATATTTTTCGTAATTCTATTTCTGTCCTTTTACTTTCTTGTTTTGCATTTCAATTCTCTTGTAAGCTGTGAATCAGTGGAGCAAGCTGTGAAGCTCAGCAGGTGAGGTTGCATCCTCGGACAGCAAGCTGTGAAGCTCAGCGGTCTAAGCTATGAATCAGCGATCTAGCAAGCTGTTAAGCTCAGCAGATTGTAGGGATCTAATCCTCGAAGCTGTGGATCAGCGTTTCAAGCTATTAGTCAGCGGAATCCACACTCTGGTCTGAGTGTGGGATGGATGTAGGTGAAAATCGAACCACCTAAAAATCCTCTGGTGTCTCCTGCGTGATTGATTTAGCATTCTGTGTGTTTACATTTCCAAATCACTCATCTACTAGATGAATGCATAGGAACGCCTAAGGCAACACATGCTCTTCAATATCTGAATTGTTGATCTGTGCTAGCATATTTCATCTACTTCGTTGATCATCTCTTATATTCTATTAGATCAACTTTCTACTACTTATAACTATTGACTGTGTGGAGAGGTATATAAAAAGACATTACCAGAAAGATAGGTTAGGCCTATCTGAAAGGTAGCCTTCTTGCGTGAGCAGACTCATTGAGCCTCACCTCCGCCACGTACCTCCTGCACAACCTGTTTGCATCTCATATATATGCAAGTTAATTCTGCCATTATTTTTAGTTGTCTGTTGATCATCTCTACTTTTACATCGTACTAGATCTCTGATCCAGTCTTCTCATCGGTCTGAATTGGTAGTGGTTGGCTTAGTCTTTTTATTCCGCATTTGAACGAATTATCTCTGCGTATTTTGGGGTAGATCTTTTCACCCCCCTCTAAATCTTAGTGTTCATCCAATTCAACATGTGGTATCAGAGCCTAACTCTCCCTAAGGACTTCACATCCGTGAGAGATTAGCTGAAATGGATGCTAGTGGGTTAACTGCAGAAGGTCACTCAACAAGTAAGCCACCTTACTTTGATGGAAATAATTATGCATATTGGAAAAATCATATGCAGGTCTTCCTTCGTGCGATAGATTATGAGATCTGGAAGGTGGTGAGCAAGGGACCATTCGAGCTCCCTGATGATAAGGAAGTCTGGATGAGAGAGCAGATTCGTAGATCTAAATTAAATTGTAGTGCTGTTACTGCGATTCAGTGTGCTTCGCATCCCACGGAGTTCTCTAGAATTTTTTCTTGTTCTACTGCTAAGGAGATGTGGGATAAGCTTGAAGTCATATATGAGGGTATGTCTCAAGTGAAAGAAACTAAGGCTAACATGTTAGTTTCTAAATATGAAGTCTTCAAGATGAAATCTGATGAATCCATCTCTGAGATGTATGCCCAATTGATGGTTCTCACCAATAGCTTGAGGAGCCTCGGTAAGGCCTACAGTAAGTATGAATTAGGTAGAAAAATTCTCAAGTCTCTGACTCCCATTTGGCACACCAAGGCCACTGTTATGGAGGAGTCTAGGAACTTAGCTACCACCACTGTAGATGAGCTCGTCGGTTCTCTCATGACCTATGAGTTGAACCTTAAGAGGGTTGATGAATCTAAAAAGAAGAGAAAACCCCTCACTCTGAAAGTAGCTTCCAGTAGCAAAGGATCCTCTAGTGAGCATAGCTCTTCGAGCTCTGAAGAAGATGTAGATGAATTTGCCATACTGACAAGAAAGTTTCCTTCAATTTACCTGGGTTGCTACACCCTCCCCCACTTAAAAGAATTTGATCCCCAAATTCAATCGTATACATATTTATAGACGTGGAGGGTGCAGAGTATCTTACCATTCAAAATGAACCTGGGAATCTTTTCTTCATGGATTCCTTGGTCTCCCATGTAGATTCTTGTTCTGAGTATTTGCTCCATCGTACTTTAACCATGGGAATCGTCTTGCTCCTTAGTGCACGTACCTCGCGATCAAGGATTTTCATGGGCTTTTATTCATATGTGAGATCCTTTTGTATCACCAGGTCGCCATGATCTATGACATGAGATGGATCATGCACATACTTCTTCAACATGGATATGTGGAACACATTATGGACTTCAAACAATTGAGGAGGTAAAGCGATGCGGTAGGAAACCTCGCCATTTCTTGCTAGCACCTCAAAAGGTTCGATATATCTTGGTGTAAGCTTGCCCTTAACACCAAATCTTCTAATTCCTCATCCAAGAGAAATTTTAAGAAAGACGTGACCTTCAACGTAGATTTCGAGATCTCTTCTTCTTATATCGACATAAGCCTTTTGTATGGATTGAGCTATTTGCAGTCTTTCTCTAATCAATCGAATCTTCTCGGAGATATCCCTTACCATATTTGGGCCTAGTAGTTGTTTCTCGCCAACTTCATCCCAGCACAAAGGTGATCGGTAACTTCTTTCGTATAAGACTTCAAAATGTGCCATCTGTATACTTACCTGGTAACTGTTGTTATATGCAAACTCGACCAGAGGCAAGTGATCATGCCAGCTTCCACTAAAATCAAGGATACAAGCTCTGAGCATATCTTCCGCCACTTGATTCGTTCTCTCAGTCTGACCATCCGTCTAAGGATGATATGTTGTACTAAAGTTGAGTCTTGTCCCCAACGAATGTTGTAGACCCTTTCAAAAATGAGAAGTAAAACACGGGACTCAGTCAGACATGATTGAAATAGGTACTCTATGGAGTCTGACTATTTCTTTGATGTACAAGGCAGCAAGAACATCAACTGACCATCGACTCTTGATTGGCAAGAAATGTACCGACTTGGTCAATCGATCAATTATGGCCCATATTCCATCATGTCCTCCTCTTGATTTAGATAGACCCATTATGAAGTCCATACCGATATCCTCCCACTTCCACTATTGGGATTCTAGGAGCAAGTCATTAATCATGAAATAACATGAATATAACATAGACGTAGCATGGAATACATTAAACGGGAATTAAACATGCTTTTCCAAAATTTCCAGAACAACAGAGTGTAACGGACCAAGGTCGGGGCGTTATGTGACCATAACGCACCTACCCCGGGCCGTTATGCTCACCCGTGCAAATATCAGAATTCAGACATGCAGACTATAATGTGCCATCACTGGGGCATTATGCTCAGTATGACGCACCTCCACCTGCGCGTTATACTCACCCGAACAATCGTCAAAATCACACGAAGCATAACGCGCCAAGACTGGTGCGTTATGAGACTATAACGCACCTGGCTCGGTCTGTTAAAGTCACTCGAACGAATAAAAACTCAGAAAAATCCACAATTTTAATACACCACATAACGCACTAGGAGAAAGGCATTATGTTGGCCACGACGGACGGGACCTGGTCCGTCACGCCAAACGACCTACAGACCTACAGAAACGATGGCCACATAACGGTCCAACGGTGGTCCGTTATAATGAACATAACGCACCCCCAAGGGTCCATTATGAGTATAACGGCCTCTGGGAGGCACGTTATACCAGCTGGGAAACAAGAGGGACGAGTTCGAAATCGAACTCCCCTTCGGTCGAGTCGGATCGATGCGAAACAAAGGAAAAGGGGTAGGAGAGGCTAAATAACAACTTTTTACAACTACGGCATGCATCAAAATGGAAATACAATGGCCACGGTGAACTTTACAAGTATTTTAGCCTAAAAACCTGAAAAATATATCTTGCACAGAAAACGATAAGAAGGTCTACGCATGGACGTGCATGTGGTACCAGAATGATCCTAGCGAAGCAAGGAGTCCATCCCCCTGCCTCGATCGCGACGATAACCTCGAAAAATGCACATGCAGATGACGGAATGTCGGTACGCCTCTCGACCCGTCCCGCCTCCACGTCCCACGAATCGTGCGAAGGAGGGTACCACCGTGATCCTCGTGACGAGCCCGTCCCAACGACACCTTCTGTGCCTCGATCCTGGGTCGGCACGAGCCAGAACGAGAGAGAAGGGGGGAGTAGGAGAGAGAACGTGAGAGAGAGGGGGAGAGACATAGGGGAGAGAGAGAAATGAGTGGGGAGAGAGAGAGGGCGGTGGTAAGCCATGGGTTCTATCAAATATGCTAAGGATTACATATAGTTTAAACATGTTGCAGAAACTAGGTAGCGGTCGAGTCAAGACAACTGCTATCAAGTAGCAGTCATTCAGGGGCCGCCTTATGAAGGAGACGGTCTCCGAGGGATTGCCTTCTATCTGTAACAGATAGAAGTTTAAAATAACGTGTAGGGCCTAGACTAGGGCAATTAATGGATGGAAAGTATGAGACATAGAAGGATAATATATAAGGACATGCTTAGAATGAAGAAAGTGCATGGAAAGACATGAATCATGCTAAAATTCTTATCTTTAGTTAAGAGGTGTAGGGACTATATGCAGTGATGATCATACATGCGTAGTCATGGAAAAACACTGAATACTCAACGTAGAAAGCATGAAATTGAACAAGATCAGAGGGCTTTTAATCTTAACTTGATGTTTAACCCGTTCATGAGATAAGCTACCTCTGGAGTTGGCTCTAGACATCGAAGTTCTCACTGGAAGTATGCTCCCATTCCTGCACGTCCTGCGTGGAACCAAAAATTCCCGACCTTCTAACTCCTTAACTTCTTGACCTTAATTCACGAGATTTGGAGAGTGATTAGAAGACATGAAGGGGAACAATTAACTCTAAAGCATAAACCTGAAAATACCTCTGATAGGGTCCTGTTGACACAGAGAAAATGATTATATAGTAGGAAGGACGATAAAGTCTGAAGCCCTTGAAATATTTGCCCGTGCTGTTTGGAGTTCAGAGGACTACATGAAGAACCAGTTCTGTCAATCTTGGTACTATTGGACATCGGGAGGAGCTAACTGCATCACAAATATATCACACCCGGCTCTGTCTCCTCAGTAAAGCTGCTATTTGGCAGATCGTCATCCATCACAAGGATGACTAAAGCTGAACAAATGATTAAACCATTTGTTGAGCATCCCTGGGCAACCATTTGCTTGCTTAAAACCCCCGTCAACCTTCTGGCCGTCTAAATAGCTGAGATACGATTAGAGCTATCTCAAGGAGAACAGCTCTCGAACGAGAATGTCATGCTAGACAGTGCGAAGAAATTAACCCAAAAGGGGCCAAGTGTTGGTAAGATAACCAAAGCATGGGCTGAACAAATGAGCAAATGAATTAGAAATGCTCAAATGGGCTAAAGATAACAAATGGGAACTCTCTGATCTAGAAGGTCAACAGCTCAAAGCCCAGTAGAACATATAGGTCTACCAGGCCTGTATGACCTACGCCTTCGATAAGCTCGTCAAAGAGTGAGAATTCAAGAAAGGAGACCTAGTCATGGTCAAATTAAGAGAAGTTATGGCGGCCAATCCCAAAGGCAAATTGAATGAAAATTAGGTAGGGCCTTTCGTGATCTAGAAAGTCTATGAAGGTAGTGCTTATGTGGTCATCAACCACCAAATGGAAGTTCAATTTTTGCCCCTCAATGGGAAACACCTAAAGCTATACCACGTGCTGCTTCCTCAGCTCGGCGATAATCTGAAACCAATGCCCCACAATGAATAAGATAGTATCTTGGAACTCTTTACATAAAACACCAGAAATGACTTAACTCAATGCCTAAGGCCTTCTAGGGTCTCAACCGAGGGGAATGACCAAGACCTTTCATCTAAGTCAGAGAACCCTGAAATCCTTGCGTCGGTGTAGTCCCAGCATCGATGAACTAATTAACTCATCGCCTAAAGCCTTCCAGTGTCTCAACCGAGGGGATCTACCTAGACCTTTTTTCTAAGTCAGAGAATCCCAAAATCCTTGCATCGGTGCAGTCCTAGCATCGATGAACCACTTAA
Organism: Amorphophallus titanum; assembly: GCA_024336825.1. Taxonomy (NCBI): domain Eukaryota; kingdom Viridiplantae; phylum Streptophyta; class Magnoliopsida; order Alismatales; family Araceae; genus Amorphophallus; species Amorphophallus titanum. The sequence goes on along the minus strand of JANBPO010006859.1, from coordinate 9,754,160 downwards.
CTCGGTGCCTAAGGCCTTCTAGGGTCTTAGCCAAGGGGAACGACCAAAACATTTCGTCTAAGTCGGAGAAGCCCAAAATCCTTGCATCGATGCAGTCCCAGCATCGATGAACCACTTAACTTGGCACCTAAGGCCTTCCAGGGTCTCAGCCAAGGGGAATGACCTCGACCATTCATCTAAGTTAGAGAAGCCTGAAATCCTTGTGTCAGTGTAGTCCCAGCATCGATGAATCACTTAACTCGACGCCTAAGGCCTTCCCTGGTCTCAGCTGAGGGGAACGGCCTAGACCTTTTGTCTAAGTCAGAGAAGCCCAAAATCCTTGCGTTAGTGCAGTCCGAGCATCGATGAACCACTTAACACGTTGCCTAAGGCCTTACAGGGTCTGTAACACCCGTGTCTGATTGGATCTCTTGTTGGTTGGATGCAGGTCCGATTCCAGGAATTCTGGTATTTTTTGGTAATTTTTAGGATTTTCCTGGCATTTTTCTAGGCATTTTTAGGGTTTAAATGAAATTAAATAGGATATATGTATTTGATTAATAAAGTTGAAATTTGAGTATATTACCTTGTGCATTCATTCTTCCATGTATGGATGTTATAGCGCTTTGATTGTATTGCTAGCTCGAGGTTTATTTGTTGGCTGTTCAAGTTCCTCAATCTCTTTCGCTATACATATATCTCGAGGTGTGACATACAAAGATCAGGAGCTGAGGCACCCTACTCCCGTCTCTCACCTATCCTCTCTTTCTTTCCCTATTTTCTCTCTCTTCAACTTCCGTAGTAGAATTCCTTTAGCAGCATCTCCTCTCTTTTTTCTTCTGCCCTGGGCTTGTAGTTATAGGGACGCAGGGTCCCCTGTGGAAGAAAACTCTTACTTCCTTCTTTCTCTTTTTTTTTTGTTTTCGTTCACCGCTGCCACAGTTGCTGCTGCTATTATCATCGATTCTTCTACTGGACACGGCTAAGTAGGGGAGAGCGATAGAGGAGGAGAGGGAACCCCTCCCAATGTAGAGTGGCCACGCCGCTCTAATGCTGTGCTCGCTCACGTGGAGGAGGCTTCAGATGTGCCCACCATGGTGAAGGCATGGGAGCATTCAATGCTCACAGTGCTACAGTAGCCCACATGCGAAATTGGCGTCCAGTAGAGTGGGCATGAATTTCACGATCACAAAATTGACGTCTGGTAGGGTCATCGTGAATTCTTAGACCCAATAAGGAAGAAGTAAAATTTGTGTCCAGGCCCCTGACTCTAATTAAAAATAGTGCCTTCCTAAAGAGGAGTCAATTCACCAAATTAAAATCTAATTAACATCAGGAATTCGCGTCACTTTGCGACAACGCCAATTAAAGAATTGGCATCTATGTGAAGGGGTGCCAATTTATATGAGTCGGCCTATAGGAAGGCTAAGTCGACCTGATAAAATTAGTGCCACTTCACTGAGGTGCCAATTAAAGACTTGGCGTTAGTGTGAAGGGACGCAATTTTTTTTTAGCGTCAACAGGAGGCGGCGGCTCTAGAGCAGACATCATCATTCTAGTTGCTTTTTTTTGTTAGTTAATCCCATTTGAATGCATGCATGCATTTTTTATTTAACCATATATATTGTTGTTCATTCATTATTATTGTTCATTATTATTATTATTATTTTATCATTATTCTTTTGATCATGCTTTGTCTATTTATTTATTTATCATTATTTTTCGCACCCTATATGAAATTGGGGTTTTTTATATTGTCTTCCTAATTTGACCAAGAAGAAGAAAAGGATAAGGATACTGGGAGGATACGTGGACGCTTGTGCGTGTGGACTGGGGGTTGACCTACGTGCTTCCTCGTAAACATTCTTTGCGACTCCTTCTACGTATGGGTACGCTGAAGAATCTTGCACGAGACTGGGACCGGGGAAGGCCATGGGGCCCCTAAGCTGGGAGGAGGGCATGGCCTCCAAGGAGTTCACCCTCCCTTGGGGAGCGCCGCACCCTAAGGTGAGCCGTGGCCGTGGGGTTGGCCTCGACGGCCTTCTGGGAATATTTAAGGTCATCCTTTAAAGGACAGAGTGCTCGAGGGTGCTGGGGTTAGCCCATGGGGGCATGTTACTGTCGCATCATAGTTGCCGCTCGTAAGGTGTTTGGGTAAATATCTGACACAGCTCGAGTTGTCGAATGGCTCAACTAGGTGAGTTATGGGCCTCGGATTTGGCCGGGGGCTGAGGGTATGAGCTCGTGGGAGCTGAGAAAAGGCATCCTGGGTATATGGGCCCGGCCTTGTGGTATGCGCCACATTGCACGGCGAGTTGGCAGGGTAGCCTTAGGTTGGCCCAAGAGCTAAAGATAAGTGGCTCATCGTCACGTGTCGAGGGTCGGGGGTGGCCCCGACTTATTGGAGGGTTGTTGTAGAACCCGACTGGTATATTGGAACCGCGGGTCGGCCCGCGGTTTGGTGTAGAAAGACTAGAATATGTATGCCCACAAGGTGTTTGGGGAAATGCCCGACACACACATGTGAGCCGTATATGAGCACTGCGGACCTCCAAAGTCTGCGGTTGACTTAGTAAGGTCTCTCTTTGACCTTGGAGGGTTGAAGGAAGGCGTCTTGGGGTAGTTTTGGGCCTTGTAGTTGGGTGCCACGTGGCACTGCTTGTAGTCAGGGCACCCCCGGGTTGGCCCTGGTGGCCGTGTAGAGCGCGGGCACAACCCATAACTGAGCGGTCGGGAGTTATCCCAATTAATTGCTGGTGTCGTCGTATGTCACGACTAGCTGGTTGGGGCCTTGGGTCTGGCCCACCAAGTTGTAGGAAGGTCTAGGTAGCCCATGCCTTAAAGGTGCTTGGGGAAATTCCTGAACCCTTATTCCTGCCCCTTTTTGCCGGGAAGGAGCTCTGATCGAGACCAAATTTGGAGGTTTGATTTCCTGCGTCCCCCCCAACCTCCACAAAAAAACCCATCGTAAAAATTATTTTTTCTCTATTTTTATCATTTTCATCTTTCAACCCCTGGAAATCTACCTTCTGTGCAGATCCCAGTTCCAGTAAGCAATCTCACGCCCCCTTAGCCCCCCCTAACCATATCCAAATGCCATGAAAATTTAACTAGGTGTTCTGTCTATTAAAGCCCATCTCCCTAAAAATTCCTTCCAACTCTCTTTTCCTATCTATCTACTGCTTTCCAGACCCGACCCCCAGCCACTATAAAATTCCCTAAACATCAAAACCTCCACCAAAAGTCACATAAAAATTATCGACGTTTTCCTTACTTCCCCCTCTCTAACTTTCATGAAGAGCCCATCATCCAGATCCGTCATCAACCCCTTTGTCAAACCGCGTTCTCAGGAAACCACATTTTCTGCCCAGTCAGATCTAATTCTGTGAACTAGTAAGTTGTAAAATCGACCAAGGACACTACAAAGACATTTAAAATTCTTACTCTGGCCTAGGGTCGTAGATCTTTGAAAGAACTTTCCAACGGCACTAGTCTCGCGTCGATCTGATGTCGAGACAGATTGCAGCAGATGTTCTCGTTGGGTCGCGCACTACAGAAATAGAAGATCCAGTCCGTGGATAGCAAGCCACGTTGATCACCCGGCCGGCCGCCTCGCCTTCCATGGGACAACCAGCACGCTTCCATCCAGGAGACCTTCCCTCCAGGAACCACCACCGTAGTAGTACCCCTCCCGGCCCATTCGGCCCACCAACGAGGACGCGGGACCTATAGTTACCAGTGAACGCGACCATCAGAGCGGCTCAAATTGCTGCCCATCAACCCATGAACAGTCCTCCCAGGCCCCACTTGTAGCCCTTTACCTCCATGTGTGGAGTGGGCAGTGATTTGTAGTTCTGTAATTATTGATTAATTATATTTACCGGGAGTTACTGTACTTGGCCGGGGTCATCATCCCCACGCCCGGAGCGTGGAGGTATCGTGTCCACTCCTCTCTCAGAATTTTGCTTTACTCGTATACTTTATTATGCCGCTTCATGTGATAAGTTAATCTAGCTCATATATTTTTATCACTGCTGCGAGAGTGAGTTAGTGACCTATCCCGCTCCTCCACCTCCGGGGAAGCCACCGCCTGCTTCGGAGGAATGTTCGGATGGAAGTTGGGCACCGTCGGGAAGGTCCAGGACTCACCGCCCATGGCCGAGCCCACCCAGAAATCCGGGGTCTTCCAGCCCTTGTGGGAGGAGTCCTTGGCAGAGAGGGTTACGCAACTCCTTCCCCTCTTCGCCTGAAGGTAGAAGAAGCCCTTACCCGCATGGGTATGTTCCTTCAACTCGAAAAAGGCATGGAAGAGGTCCAGCGAAGTGTCAACCCCGCACGAACGACAAAGAAAGATGAAGGAGAAGATGAATGTATAAGAGTTGGAGACCAACTGGACTGGAGCCAGTTGGTAGAACCGAAGTAATTTGGGAATGAAAAGATGGAGAGGCAGGCGGAACCCACACTTCTAGGCCAAGAGGAAAGAACAAAAGGAACCAGAGCGAGTGTCCATAATGGACTCATGAGGCTCTGATGGAGAGAAGTGGTACCGCCACAGCAACCCGTACCAACCCTCCAGCTGCTTCACCTCGCCCTCAGTCGACTCGCTGTGAAGAGGCTCTGATGGCACTGTAAACATCCTCGGGGCCCGATCAACCTCCTGCCCCCCAGCCTCGAGATGTTGATCCGCAATGGAGTAATCAGGGGAGCTGAAGGAAGAAGAAGAAGAAGGCAGTGAGCCAGATGACTCAAGAGGAAGTGAAAGTTGGCAGATTGCCACCGCCGTAACCTCTGCAAGTTCTACAAAGGCCGTTGCAACACTTCGCTCTGCTAGATTGCTCTCGCGGCACATGAGCCTCTCATAAATGCAAAAGAGATGGAGTAAAAACCCTAAGCGAGGGAAGCTTGGGATGCAAACATGCGCTATACTTATAACCCCCAGCGGGAAGCGGCGGGACATTCCAGTCCCCCAAAAAGGGGCTCCACATATCAATTCGTAAGAATTATCATCATTATGGGAATATCCCTAGTACAGTCGCTTCAAGTGGCCCCTGTCAAGAGGAAATCCCCAGTCAACTCAAGCCACCAACGCCTTCCCCAAAGTGCTACTCGACCGAGCCAATCCTTCGCTCGAGAGTAGGAGGGGGACAAGTGGAGAGGGAGAATTATACCATCTGGAGAGAATGGCCAAACGAGGTCCTACCAGACTGAACAAGGCCTAGTTCCTTGGAGTGATCATTCTAGCCCTCTGGTCAACCGATTCAAAGAGCGCAGGGATGACCAGGTCGAAGAATATGTTCACCCAATCAATCAGAAGACCGTCATTCGGCTAGCTCTAGAGCCAAAATTAAGGGACTGGGTGTTGTCACTTTGGCCGAGCATCTTGATATTTAGAAAAGGGAATACGGTATATTTGGAACCATACTACCCATTTCGGTTCGGTAGCAACTTTGGGTATGATCAGCACATACCACCATACTCTGCTCAGTTCCATTTGTCGAACAGAACGCTATTAGGGGCATCAGTTGTTGAGCAGGGCCTGGTGAGATTTCTTTCACCGCCGGGATGCTTCATCTTTCAGAGTACCACTCCCAGGGCGTTTCCCGCAAGTTACAATAGAATATAGTAGGTGATGGAATGCTTGCATTGGGTTTTACCGAGCCTGCAAGCTAGATTGTAGGATACTACTGAAAGGAAATTTCTGAACCAACAAGTGTTGCCCGTGTTTGACATAAATGGGGATCATTTGTTGCAACGGAAATCTCACAAGGCCAAGGAAGTTCAAATACACCCAGGCCCAAAAGTTAGTTAAAAAGCTTGGACAGAGACCCAGTCTTGTGCTGCCAGAGATCTCTACAGACATATTTATGCAGACACTCTGAGATTTGAGCCGGGTCGGGACAGCTCGATTGGAATTGGTCAATTACCCTCTACCAGCTAAAGAAAGCATAGCCTCTGCCAGTGCCTGGCGCCCTGAGATAGACTGCTCCTATCCTTTCAGGGCCTTCACGAGGAAAGAAGAGAGGGGGCCTAGACATTATCAGCAAATCATCGGGCTATTTGTTTTACTTTAGGTTCACCGTTTGAATATAGAAGACCAAGCCGAGGCAACATTGGATAAGAATTTGCATATGTCTTTCAACTATGTTGATGGGTTGGGCATTGACCACATTAGCCTATTCCACTACCTTTCTTCTCACAATCATCTGGACTTGGCAACTCTTTCTGAACGCTGTCGAAAAATTGGCGACATTAGCTGGTTGATTAGAGGAGCCGCCTCCAGGGATAAAGCAGTGTCCCTAACGTATTGGCCTCTTTCTAAGCTTTACAGTGGCCCGACAGGTATTCCATTCTTTTCTTCATCTATTTATGATTGGTTAATTGAATTACAAATGATAACCTTCTCAGTATCACCCAGGTAAAGGCAACGTGGTGGCTGATGCTTTAAGTCGGAAGCCTATGGCTACATTATCTAAGTTGATATAAGATTTCAAAGAAGAATTAAAGAACATTATGCTACGGCCACATTCTGACTGCATAACGGAACATTCATTAAGTTCCATAACTTAATCTTAACTTGTTAAACATAATTTTAAGGCTCCAGATAATCCTAAGATCATCTAGAAACTCAAGAAAACTAACCCTAAGGGTCAAACCTTGGGTTAGACAAAATCAAGGACCAAGCAGTCATTTACTGGACCGTTTAATGAATCAGACAGTTAGGTCTGGACTGTTAGGTAGAGCTATGCGGTCGAGTCAAGACCGTTTGTGATGAGTCATAGCTGGAACAAAGAAAGCTCGACTCAGAGAGGTATGCGGTCGTAGGCTGACCATTTTGTAATAGAAGAGATCATGAGCAGACCATTAAGTAACCTTTAGCAGTCGCCATGAAGACCGTTTAGAACTCAGGAACCAGAAAACATCGATGGTGTAAGTACTTTCTATATAAATTGGGTTTTAAGGGTACAACTACCTCGGCGTCCTAGTGGGAATCCCAGGCTCACAGAGACTTACAGAGGTCTTGAAAAAAGATCACCTAATCCGGTAGAAGGAATATCTAACGGAGAGGATCACAAGATCAAGATGGTGTACTTAAGTGTAAATTGTAACTAATGACAATGTGCTTAAGAAAATGGCTCGTAGATAAGAAAGGATCGTTATAAAACTGTGATAAAATCAACTAGACAAGTTCGTGAACCATATAAACTTTAAGATAATTACAAGAGTATATGATTTTGGCAGGAAATTAACATAAGCTTAAAATAAGTCCCAAGTGCATAAAGAACATGAAATCTACTATGATGAACAATGAATATAACCAAGTATATGAAACAGTGTTAAAAACAGGAATAAAACCTAATTAGCTAGGCTTATTATATAGTAAGTTGAACCATTCTGCATTAAGTTCATGTTAACTATAATATAGAGCTCAGAAACTCAAACGGTCTCAAGATGACCATTTCACTGGGCTTAGCAGTCAATCGTAGGGCCGCTAAGGAATCATATGTGGTCTGAAGAAGACCATTTCTTTTTGTTTACTGTCAACAGAAATGAAGACTGAGATATGTGTGATGTGAAGACCATAATCTCGAATGGGATGTTAGCTACATCTTCTCTATTGAGGTCGAGGCCAAATTCCACTGGGATATTAGAGTTATAACCGAATTATCTCAGGCTACCGAAGGGTCACGACTGGAACGAGGGAGAATAAATGTTGATATTGTGAAAATCATAACTCATCCTAGGATTGATGAAATTTGATAAAACCCTGACCCAAAGTTAGATAAAGAAGTCCTCTTGATTTCATCTGAAGACGCCCCAGCCTGTAGCTTGATAGAAGAATGAGTTCAATAGCATTTATGACCGGCAGTCGAAGGGTCGCCCCTGTCAAACCCGAAGAGGTGCATGGCTTAACTCATCTTCAAACCAGATACCTTGGGAGTGGGTATGAGCCTTGTGGGATGTCGGTAAACACTTGGGAGGCTTGAAACCATATAAAGAGGTGGGTTTCATGGGGGGGAGGTCTTTAGCAACCATTCCCTTCAACCATCTTCCACCCTTCTTGCGTGAGAAGAGAGTGTGGGACCTTGATCGTGTGTGGGTGATCCGACGTGTGGAGGACGATCCTACTGCACCTTGGGTCGAAAGGAAAAGCTTTCAGAGAACCTGGGGTGTGGATATCATCCTCGGGTCATCGATTTAGCACTTGAGGTAGGCACCTATCCTCAAATACTAGGGGTCAACGAAGCATTAGAACAATTTCGAATTAGTTTCTATGCATTAAAGAGGGGCTACGGGTATGGAGGATTACTACTATGCTTATCTTCCAATTTTTCCATCAAATTATGTGCTTTTGTGGCGTTCCTTTGAGTTTTTATCAAAAATCAAGGTCTCTACGCTAACTGTGTCGACGCAGCACTTGGATGCATCGATGTGGTCTCTTCAGAATGCTAACTGCATCGAGGCATCCAAGTGATGCATCGACGTAGCCTCCTTTGGAAAGATGACTACGTCGAGCCATCTAGGTGATGCATCGACGCAGCCTCATTTGGAAGGATGACCGCATTAAGGCAACCACTAGTTGGGTCCATGCAGCCATGGCTCTGTCCCAGTTTCCAAAAACTAAAAATAAGAGAGTTTTGAGGGGCCATTCTAATTCAGAAAAATCTAAAAAATTGAAAAATGATAGAGGACTAAGTTAGTAACTCACTGTAAAAATTTCGTGCTCACATAAATTCTGCACTTGCTCCTACAGAGGGGTGCCAATTCCCTTGACTGGTCAACACCTAAAATGGGCGCCTCCCAGTAGGGGCGCCAATTTCATTGACTAGTTACACAAGGAATGGGTGCCCTAGTCCTTGCGCGCCAATTCTCTAGGAAGCAGCATTCTCACGAGCCATCCTAGTGAATAAAAGTAAAACCTATGTATATATCTATATATATGTTGTAACTATATATAATTCACAGTTGGAAAAGGAAAACCCAACCGACGTACACATTCGAACAAGGGAGATAGCCTTAGGGTTTTTCCTAAGCAAAGCAAAATAACGATAGCGGCTGACATTTTGGTAAGGGAAAATAACATATGGAAGAGACTTCAAGGCCTTGCTCTCATTGCGTTTATAGCCACATATAGGACCTTTTTCCCTATAAATCAACCCCTTCATCGAATGAGTGAAGTTTACTACGACAGCCACGATCAAAAGGACACCCTTGCTGTCGTCATCGTCCCTGCGTCCCCTACATCCTTCTGTAGACATGAAGAAGCCTTGTTCTCTTCTTCCTCCTACTGCAATTGCTTCTTCCTTGTTGCAGTTGGTGCGGCTACTACATCTTCTTCTTTCCTGCTACCTCATCTCCTATTCTTCATTAAAAAGGTTGGTGTTCTTAAGATTAAGCCTAACTTATAGTTAAAATAGGGTGGCATGCATAAGTAGCACTAGTATCTCCATGGTTCTGCATTGTAGAGACCCTGCCACACTTATTTTACGAAGTTTTGAAGCATGTGCAAATGGCAACCAGACCCCTAGTCTTCAATTAATGGGCGACCATGGGACAGGGTGCCAATTCCTGAGCCCCTTTTCTAATGGGCGCCTAGTCATATAGTCACCAATTAATTGATGACAAAGGGACCAGGCGCCAATTCCTTTTGCTGTATTTAATAATCACCCATGTTTAGAAAATTATATCTATGAAACCATACTCTAATATGCTCGTGTGAGCATGTTTGTGGACTCTTGATAATTTCCTCTACTTAACTATAAATTTTGTTCCCTTAAATATTGTTCATACAAAAACCTAGGTTACTACTCATGAAAACCTATATTGTATTAGTTATGCCAACCCTATATAGATTGTTCTATCACGAAAAGAAAAAAAATACATATCAAAAGAATGGGTGCCTCCTAGTGAGGGCCTGGCATGCCTATGAAGCCCCCAGCTACATGGCCTTGGCAGAAGACCCACTAGATGTCATAAACCCAAGAGCTACATCAATGAAGAATGCAAGGGAGGGGGTAAACGAGGTGATGAACGATGGAGTCCGTGATGGGACCACCGTTGAAATGCCCAATCCACTGTCAATTTCTGACGAAATTTTGACAGAGTTTCCCCTAGGCCGGAGGCGTAAGTGGAAACACGGGTGCGCGTCCACAAGGAGTGACGGCCCCAACAAAGTAGTGGTGAACCCCGCAAGGCAACACCATAAGTCTTCAATACACATGGTTGCCCCACAAATCCCTTAATAGCACACTCCCGTGCCTTCCCCGGCACATCTCATGAAAGGCTTCGCCGGTACGCTATCTGGGCGCCCTTCCCCAGCAATCCCGAGCTGCTCCTTTGCCGGCACACCCAATGGAGCCTTCACCAACACACTCATTCGAAGCCTTCGCCGACACACCCAGTGGTGCCTTCCCCGGCACGCTCCCATAGGATGCTCTCCGGTACACTCATGCCAAACACTCACCGGCACACTCGTGTGCTCTCTTCACCGGTACACTCACGCATTCGCTCACCGGTGCGCTCCCCCCACAGCCCGTGTGCCCACCGGCACATTCATTAAAACCTTCCCCGGCACACCCACCGAAGGCTTCCCCAGTGCACCCACTTGGGTTGCCTTCGCCGGCACACCCTAAACCCTTCCATGGCACATCCAAGGTCTCCTCGTCGGCATAGCCGGCAGCGCTCACCGCCCACGACGCCGGAGGCGAAGGGGACGAAGGTTTGAGGGAGGAGAAACAAGAGAGAAGTAGAGGAGGGGAATAAGGGGGAAGAAAGGGGCCCTAGGGCTCCGTCGCCCTTCGAGCGAGGAAGGGGAAAGAAGAGAGGAAGAGAGAGGCGGTGGGGGACGCCTCCCCGGCGGCGCTCTCCTCACCACGGCAAAGCGACGGCGGCGTCAGCAGTGGTGGCGCCCAGTCCGGTGACGGAGAAGAAAGAGGAAGAACAGGGGGGCACCCGCTGGGCTACCAAAGAGAGGAAGATAGAGGGAAAGGGGGATTCGATCAGTGTAACCGTTCAAATTCCCCCCTTTTCCCCTATTTATAGGGGGAGGCCGAAGCGACGAGTAAAAAAAAGAAGAGAAAAGAAAACTTAGGCCGCCCCCGTCCCTCTCCACCCTCCACAACCAGCGTGCCCCATCAACCCTAACCCTAGGCCCCCTGCATCCCACACCCTAGCCCCCTCTCCCTATGCACTCAGGTCCGCCCTCCCCTGCTCTGAGCATCCATGGCACCCCGGCGTTGCCCCGTCGCCGCTACGCCCTCCCGTGGATCGAGAAGACCACGCTGCTACTCTCTACAACCAGCCTGCAGTAGAGGTCAAGTTTGCAGAGACTACCCCGGTGTCCACAGTGCAAACCAGTTGAAGATTTCTTCTGTGGAGTTGTACGTCGTCGAGTCATATTCATCCCAGAAGTGATCCCGCGGCGATCCAACCTCGGTACCATTCCCACCGCCCGTTCTCGTGCAACTGCACCAAACTCGGGTCTGAACCTGAGCACCAACTGGAAGCAGCTCCACCGCCCACCCCTGTGCGATTCAGCTGGAGCTCTCTTCATGATAGTTCTGCTCCTCCAAAGTGCCGACGCACCAGAGGTGATCCTGCCTGGTTTCGATGTCGTCTCCATCCAGGGCGGCCATTCTCCCTCAGTCGCGCCAGACCCGGAGTCCCATGGTCACCCAGGATAGGCTGCTGTCAAGTCAGCCCTGATACCCCATCTTCCTCTCTGTTTCAGGTCGGACAGTCTTCAGAAAACTTGCATCCTTCGACGATATGGAACTAACGCAAGTGGTATCGTCCCAATCCGACATTGGCACTGGGAGTTCCCCCACAGCTCCCTGCGTCTTGTCCAACTGTTTGCCCAGAAACCTGATGCCGCCGTTCCTGCAACCACGTCCAGCGAGGTGATCTGACAGTCGCCATCTTCTGAGTGTTCGTAGACCTCCCTTTCAGAAACGTCCACGACTTGGTCCCGTCATGATTGGAGTTCCACAGTGCCCGTACCAGCCAACGCACCATGACTGTACCAATCTGTCCTGCACAGCAGAACTGCACAGGCCCACAGCCACGGCTGCCGTCTCCATCCAACGACAGCAGCTCGGTGCCAGACCTTCAGGCATCCTTCGGCGTCCCTCGATCCTCATCCAGGAGCTAGCTGCACCTCGATCGAACACCCAAGCTCAGCGTACGGTCGATAGTTTGTTTCCCCTCCCCGCGATCCCCCCTCCTGCGTGAGGGTAGTGTGTGTAATTGGTCGCCCAATTGCATATGGACATGGAGGGTGCAGTATACTCACAATGTTGAAATAGGTCGGGGGATCTCTTCTTTATAGATTTATCAGTCTCCCATGTGGCCTCTTGCTCTAAGCACTCGCTCCATTGAACCTTGACTATGAGAATCGCCTTGTTCCTTAATGTACGAACCTCGTGATCAAGGATCTTTGATGGTCTTTGTTCATAGTGAGATCTTTTTGTCTCACCAGGTTGCCATGATCTATTATGTGGGATGGATCGTGCACATACTTCTTAAGCATAGAAATATGAAATACATTGTGCACTTCAGATAATTGAGGAGGCAAAGCGATGCGGTAGACAACCTTGCCAACTCTTTCTAATACTTCGAAGGGACCGATATATCTTGGTGTAAGTTTGCCCTTAATACAAAATCTTCGGATACCTCATCCTGGAGAAACCTTAAGAAAAGCGTGGTCTCCGATTTGGAATTCGAGGTCTCTCCTTCTTGTATTGGCGTAAGTCTTTTGTCTAGACTGAGCCGTTTGAAGTCTCTCTCTGATCAGCTGAATCTTCTCGGTGGTATCCCTTACCATCTCCAGGCCTAATAGTTACTTTTCGCCAACTTCGTCTCAACACAAGGGTGATCGGCAACTCCTTCCGTATAATGCCTCGAAAGGTGCCATTTGAATGTTTGCCTAGTAGCTGTTGTTATATGCAAACTCGACCAAAGGCAAGTGATCATGCCAGCTTCCACCGAAATCAATGATACAAGCTCGTAGCATGTCTTCTACAACTGGATTTGTTCTTTCGGTCTGACCATCCATTTGAGGATGAAAGGCTGTCCTAAAATTGAGTCTCGTCCCCAACGAATGTTGTAGACCCTTCCAAAAATGAGAGGTGAAAAGTGGGTCTCGGTCAGACATGATCGAGATAGGAACTCCATGTAGTCTGATGACTTCTCTGATGTACACGTCAGCTAGCACATCAACTGACCATCGGTTCTTTATTGGCAAGAAGTGAGCAGACTTGGTCAGTCGGTCTATGACGACCCAGATTCCATCATGTCCTCCTCTAGATTTAGCCAGACCCATAATGAAGTCCATGTTGATATTCTCCCACTTCCACTTGGGAATATCTAAAGGATGTATGGCCGACAGGTCTGCATTGTCTTGAGGCGAGAGAGCTTATTCGCCAACGTGCAGACTTCCTTAGAAGGTTTGGTGGTGGAGAATGGCTTAACAATCTTCTAGAATTTCTTTCCTTTAAAGGACTCCCCTCCATTGTAATATCGCTTCTTATTGAATGATGCTTTAAAATTTCCCAGACTGGTGACAGGTTCCTTCTTGTCCCTTCCTTGAATCCTCTCGGATAATTTTGTGGCGTCCTCGAGCAATTGTGCACGTCAAACCATCTTCGAATAGACCTGAATGTCCATCGGTGCAAGTTGTGTAATGTAATGGGGCCAAAGCCCATTAAGGAACCTTCTTGCCTTCATCTTCTCCGTACACGCCAAGTGGGGTGCATATCGGGACAACCTTGCAAATTGGGCCTCATACTCGGCCACCTTCAACGCCCGTTGTTTTAATGCGGTGAATTCCATAGCCTTCTTTTCCTGGATATGGTTGGAGAAGTACTTGTTGTTGAAATACTTCACTAATTCATCCCATGTGACGTGGTCATCAAGCAATGTTGCTTCCACGAACTCCCACCAACATCGAGCGTCCCGCTACAGTTAGAATATAGCTAGTAGAACCTTCTCCTCGTCTGTGCATTACATTACACAGAAAATCTGTTCAATTTCCTTCAACCAATTTTTGGCATCCTCGGGGTCAGACGAGCCCGCGAACCTTGGTGGGTTCATGTTGCGGAAACCCCTATGCAGATCACTGGCTCCATGATGAGCTCCGCTTTGCACCACTTGCTGTAGCGCCTACGTATGTCCTTGCACGATGCGCTGCATCTCACGCCATTGTGCTCTTTTAGTAGCCATATGATCCTACAAAGAAATTTAAGCAATATTATGTGTTATTATTAGTTATAATATCGACGGTCATGTGTAATTATAAGGTCAAAGGTTATTGTCATTATAGAACTTAACCCGTGTCTCTACCCACCTCACCAGGTAAGGTATAAATCTATCCTTGGACTTAGATTTTTCCTAGGAAATTGAAAACCTAGGCTCTGATACCACGAAGACTGTCACGCCCTGAGCGCGGAAGATACCCGGTGCGTGATGCGTCTGTATCGATCGTGTCATTAGAGTGCTAGATTTTCTTTTGACGTAACGACAAAGTGTGCATAAGACTAGATGATTTTTTGCTAACTTAGACTTTGAACATGATACCTATGGTCCAAGAGGACAATTAGAACTTATGTTTATTTTAATCAAAGTTGGAGGTTATTATGTATATCAATTTCTTCTTGTTGCATTTTAATTACTCTGATTGTTACGAATGATTATAACTGTCGTGATTCTGATTTTTCACATCAGGGCATGACAGTTTTGTGGTATCAGAGCCAAGGTTTTCTAAAGACCTTAGGTTTCTAGAAGTGTCATTAGAACCTGTGACCATGGTAAAGTCTAAGGATCCAACCCAGTAAGATGGGGTAGAGACTCGGGTTAAGTTAACTAATAAACCCTAAAAGCAATTTCGATAGGTCATTTCTAATCAATTCCTCTACGTTGTAGGAATCCATTGTGATGGCAACTGAGCACGCGCAGTGGCGAGATGTGCAACGCACGGTGCAGGGCTTGACCCAGGCCCTACAGCAGGTAGTGCAAGGAGCCGCTCATCATTGAACCGGTGTCCACCGAAACTTTCAGGGCTTGAATCCCCCACGTTTTGGTGGCTCGACAGACCCAGACGTGGCCGAGCATTAGCTTAAGGAACTAGATCGGATCTTTAGAATCATGTAGTGTAGTGACCAAGAGCGAGTCCTCTTGGTAACATTTTAGTTGGAGCACGATGCATGTGCTTGGTGGGAATCTGTGGAAGCCACGTTAGGAAATTGGCGTGCAACATGGGAGGAATTTAAGGAGTACTTTAACAGCAAGTATTTCTCAGACCGTGTGCAGGAGAAGAAGGTGGCAGAGTTCGCTTCTCTAAAATAGAGAAACCTATCAGTCACTAAGTATGAGGCACAGTTTGCTAGACTGTCCCGCTATGCGCCGCACTTGGTATCTACCGAGAAAATGAAGGCCAAGCGATTTCTAAATGGGTTGAAGCTTCAATATATCAACCAGTTGGCGCCAATGGAGATCCACAATTATGCAGAGATTGTAAGAAAAGCCCAAGTTCTTGAAGATACCATGGAGATGACAGAGCAGATTTGAGGGAGAGACAAGAAAAGAGAACAGACGACCAGTTCTAAATTTTTTCAGCCCACTAATGGCAAGAAGAGGCCCAATGGCAGGTCGAGTTCATCGAAGGATAAGAAGCTGAGAGAGGGAGACAAGAAGGCAGGTTCGACTGCCCAATCACAAGTAATTTGCAAGTATTGTGACTAGCCAGGTCACAAGATGGAGGAATGCTGGTGACGGCATTCAATCTAGCCTGTCGCTTTCGTCCACCATTGTTCCTCGTAGATGGTTGCTCTTTCATAAGAGGACAGTCAAGCATGCGATGCTCTCGACTTTCACATCTTAGGCATGCACCCAAATGCTTCCAACATTCTTCAGCCGCATGACCAAATTTGTCACAGAACGAGCAAGCTCCCATGACTTGCTTATTGTCTTCTTCTTTAACCTTCTTGCTTCGGTGATCATCCTTGCCATTTCCATTCTGGGATCTCTTCTTGTTATCCCGAGAGTTCTAGGTGATACTGAACTTTTCCTACTTCCTACCTCGCCGATCAGACTTTCAACTCAGCTCCTCCCATTTGCCATTGAGTTTGTCGACCTTTTCCAAGGTCCGTTCACACAAGTGTACCCGTTGGACCATCTCCACGTAGGTCCAAATATTTTGTCGGCCAAGTTGCTGGATGAAAATGGGTCATAGCCCGTCCATGAAGTAGTTTGCCTTCAGAAGATCCGTGCTCACTAAATGTTGAGCATAGGGTGCTAGGCGAGAAAATTGTAACTCATATTCCACCATCGTCATCATGCCCTGATGTAGTGACGCGAATTCGGTCGCCTTCCTCTCCTTGACATGTTCAGAGAAGTAGTTTGCTCAGAAAAGAGTAAGAAATCTATCCCAAGTATATAGTACATCTGCAGGTGGTGCCGGAATAGACTTCCACCAAGTACATGCATCTTTGTTTAGTTGGAATGTGGCGAGACGAACCTTCTCTTGGTCGACATATTGCATGACCTCGAATATTCGGTTCATTTTATCTATCCAGTTTTCTACCTTATCTGGGTTAGAAGAACTAGAGAATCGTGGACGGTTTAAACTCTGAAAGTTGCGGTGCAGATCACCAGCGCCTGCCCTTGCGCCGGCTTGGGCCATATTTTACAAGGCCTGGGTGAGACCCGCAATGATTTGTTGCATTCCACCCCAATCAACACGATGAGCCATTGCAAGAATAAGGTACCTAGGAAGAGTAATAGATTTGTTATTTATAATAGAATTGGTGGGGTTAATCTTAGAGATAGTTTCTAATTACTATCTCATCCCAGGGGAAGATCACCGACTGCATGAAGCGGCGATAGGGGCCGCCGCGGATCTCGTTGAGCATCAGCGCCAGAACCAGGCCGGCGAACAGGGGGTACGTTGATTCTTTTTGTTTCTACCGTTCATATTTCTGTGAGTAAGTGATCTTTTGTGGTCCTCTGTGGGCCGTGTCCAACGTCCAGCGGTCAGACGCTAGACCGCGTACTTCGGTCTCAGGTACGTTTCTATTGATTACATCCCTGTGGATTCGTTAATTTCTGCGGTCCTGTCAGGGTCGTTTGATAGGTTTCGCAGTCGTTTGTCAGACCGACCAGTTCACTCAGGTGTGTTGCTATCTATACTATTTTAGTTTATTTCAATTCTGTGTTATTTTTATTTTACAGCTCTCTATCACTTTGCGGTCTTGCTCAGGGCCATTTACACTCCCTGCGCAGTCTCCCATCAGACTGCCTATTTGCTACAGTGCGCCCCGAGATTGACATTTGTGTGTTATTTCATATCATTCCATACTTATTTTGGGTGCTATTCACCTCCCCCGATTGTCATTCATCTTCGCATTGTTATTGTCATATTTACCATTGGTTGAGTATTGTTTGTTAGTCTTAGGCTAGAATTTACATGCACCCTAGTGCGCATGCGTTCATACATTATTTATCATACTAGTTGCATTCCTACCTTGGTAGGGGATCCTCTCGTCTCCATATTCCTTGGAGCCGACTAGGTAACCCTATCTGGGACTTCCGTAAGTCCTCGTGAGCCGTGGATTCTCACACGAACGTCGGGCAGGTTGTACCGTACCACCCCGAGTCTAGGCTGCATCCGTGAGAGAGAGTGAACTTAGAGTCAACCAAGTCCCCATGCCACCCCTATTAGGAATCCTATTGTTGAGAGAATGCCCATTTAATTTAATTCACTAAGGTTCTTAAAGGGGAACATATAAAAATTTTCGCACATCATTACAAATTGGTTGATCATTGTTCACCTCTTCTCTCCTCGTTGTTTGTGCGTTTTGTTATTCATCTCCATTTAGGTGCTTATTAGGTGTTGTTCCTCCTATTTCAAGGTACTCGTTGCATGTGGAGGTGCTTCACCCCCATAGGATCTTCTCCTAGGGACAACCCCTCCTTTGTTTCCTATCTTAATCCCTTGTTTGATTCCCCCTCCACCATGTCATCCTACGACTTCGCTCACTCCCATGAGGATTCCCTTCCTCAGGGACTCTTGGAGGACCCGCCTAGGGTCCCGTCTGTGCAGGGGAGAGAGGGGTCTGCCCCTCCTCTTCCATCTATTGTTGTCGAGGGTAGTCAACCCTCCCCCTTTGATCCTGCCACTCACAACCCGGCCAACCATATTCTTCATATGATGGCCCAGCTGGATCCGACCGAGCTCCACATTCTTCGCCAGGCTTTGCAGGGGCAGAATGCCCCATCTTCAGTGTCTCCTCAGGGCGTGTCTGCTGCCGCCACTTCTCTATCTTTGGTTAGTGGGCCAGGGGCCTCGTTTGCTACTCCAATCGATCTCACCCTTGCCCAGCCCAAGGTCCTCCGCTTCCCCAACCTAGAGACGGGCCAAGCCTCTAACTGGGCCCATCAAATGCCTGATAAGGGGAAGACCCCGCTTCTCTCATCTTCTCATTCAGATCCTTATGGGACTACCTCTTCAGCACCGCAGGCTCTTGTGGGCCCGGCTGACTTCTTACGTTCTCAAGCGGGGGCTGCCCAATTAGCTCACGCAGATATGGGCCCATCCTTGGCCCATTATCCCTCTTATGGTCTTCCCCCTTCGGCTATCTATCCCTCGGCCCCTTATGCTGGGTCTGCCCTTCCAGTTTTGCCTCCTCCATCTTGGGAACGACAACTTCTTCACAAGTGGGCTGCCATGCAACAACAGCTCAACCTCCTCCACAAACGGGTGGGCCAACAATCCCTAGCTGATATCCCAGATCCCAATTTTGGTGACATCTGTTTCCCTCCCCAGTCGGAGCTCCCCACGTACCGAAAGTACAATGGTAACGGCAACCCCTTCATTCAAATAAGGGAGTTCTTATACTAGTCGGCGCAGTTCCAATACGACGATCGCCTCATGGTATATCTTTTTGGTCGCTCATTGGACGGGGTAGCTTTGGAGTGGTTCTATATCCTGCCACTGGAGGAGGCAGACAGTTTTAAACTTCTTAAAGATAAGTTTATACAGAGATTTCAAGATCGGGTGGGCCCGGAGTATTCTTTTACTGACCTGGTGGCTGAGAAGATGAAGGCCGATGAAGACATCGCCACCTATGCTGACAGATGGAGGCAGATGGCCTCCCGTCTGCATGGGCAGATTTCGGAGGAAGAGAAACTTAAGATGTTGATTTCCAATGCCACCCCCACCTTCCTAAACATATTAGCTATGAACGACATTTCCAATATGCACCAGTTGTACAGTAGGACCCGGTTTATCTAGATCCAGTTCAAGGACTCCCCCATTCACTCCCTGTTCGAGGCCCAGAAGCCCAAACCCACCATAAAACCCCAGGGGCTAGTTACCGAAGGAGTCCAGACGAATGAGCAGGTGTAGGCTGTCCACTACCCTAACCAAACTGCTCCACTACATTTCCAGCAACCTCCCTGCAACCCCCAGTTCATCGCTCCGCCAACTACCCAGTCATCATTCCCCGCTCCTGAGCAACCTCAACCGCCACAACAGCCACAACAGCCATCGCAGTACCATAATGTTCCTCCACCAAATGGCTACGCACCTGCTCGGTCGGGCCCTAAGAGAGTTCATTACCCTTCTCTACCAGAAACCCTTCCAGACATCTTCTCAGCCCTTATGTAGACTGGTGATCTCTAGCTCCCCTCGGAACGCCTGAACTGGAATCCAGCCGCCGACCAGTCCAGATATTGCATATTCCATCGACAGCCTGGGCACATGATTGAGAGGTGCTACCAGTTCCGTGATTTTGTGTATGATTTGCACGAGGGACAGTGGATCGACTGGGCAGAAATGCACAAGTTGATTATAGAAATTAAAGAATGGAGAAGACAGGCGTCAAGGCCGCAACAGCCGGCGCCGTAGCAGTAGCAGCCACAAGAACCCCAACCCCAACAGCAGTAGCAGCCCACACAAGAACTTGGGATTCATCAGAATCCGATGTCGAACCACCCACCCGCTCCGCAACCTCAGCCGCCAGCACCAGCTCAAGTAAACATTGTCCACCACCTAGCCCTCAACGCTGGGTGGTCCTATGATGACGAGACTCCTGCTTACATTTTGGCCCTCCACCATACCTACAACCCCCTTCACCTTCTACCCCCACCATCGTTCGGCCTACCATTGTCACCTCCATCGCGCCTGCCAGTCCTTCCAGACCCCTCATTATACCTACCGCATTACCTGTCGCTTCACCAATCCTAACACCGACACCCGTCGCCGCCCAGGTCATGACCCCCGGTGGGTGCGGGGCGCCGGTGATCCTCCCGGCTGGGCGGGCTCGGCGGGCGGGAGGTCTAGCTGTTGTTGAGTGTTTCTGAGTGGAGCCTATGGATCCCATTCTACCATTTCATTTCAGACATCTCAGGGCTTCAGTGGAATCTGGCTATTGGTTGATCGTCTGATTAAGATAACTAGGTTATTACCGCTTAAGGTTGCTTAGAATGTGCTGCAATTGGCTAAGCTTTATATGGAAAAGGTTGGTCCATTGCATGAAATTCCTATTTCACTTGTGTCAGATCGTGACCTATGATTTACCTCTGGCTTCTAACACAGTTTCCAAAGCGTTCGGCTCAGAGTTAGCTTTTAGTTCTCAGCGTATCATCCGTAGTCTGATGGTAAGTTCGAGAGGACAATTCAGACCGTAGAAGATATGCCTTAATCATGTTGCCTTGATGGCAAGGTTCATGGTGTCTGCTTTGTCACTTGTGGGATTTGTCAATCTCACCGGTGTTTTAGTCTTTAAATGTCTTGGCTTGACTTTGTGGTCTGCCCACTGTCCTGTAAATGTCTTCTGACGTCCTATGAGGGCTATGACTACGTTATGAGATAGCCAAGCATCCATGTTCCTGTGTTACTTTCGAGTCATTTTCGAGTTCTGGTCAACCGAGTAAGATTCAGTAGTTCAATCGTTCAGTACATCCGGAGGTGTTATCTTACCTCGATTTATGTGTCCCGATGTGCTGAGGGTCTTGGTGTTCCCTCAGGTCTCCGTGAGTCATTTTCTTCAGTTATGTCATTTCCTCTGACTCTGAGTATCTTGTCTATGAGTCGTGAGACTCAAGTCAGCGGTGTGCTGATGTGGTTCACTTGATCCGATAGAAAATGTTGATAGCTCAGAGTTGACAGAAAAGCTACGTAGATCAGCATGGGTGACCACTATAATTTGAGTCTGGAGATAAGGTGTATATCTCCGAGGGAAGGTGTTTTAAGTTTTGGGCAGTGTGGGAAGCTGAGTCCACGTTATACTGGTCCATTTCCTATTTTAGAACGTGTGGGCCAAGTGGTATATCATCTTCAGTTTCCAGAGGCAATGCAAGCTATCCATGATGCGTCCCATGTGTCTTATCCCTTTCGTATTCAAATGAGGTTTAATTTCTTTCCATTCATTCCTTGTCCTTCCTTTTAAATTTCGAGGATGAAATTTCTATTAGGAGGGAGGGACTATAAGACCAGTGTCTTAACATGGGGATATTGCTGTATGTGAGGAGAGGGAGAGGGGAGTGGCCGGTTACTGCCGGCGGTGAGAGGGAGTGGCCGGTGGTTGGAGGTGGAGGCCGGCGACAGGCGTGGGGGGTGAGGGGAGGTGTGGCTGGAGCGGAGGGGAGGTGTGGGTGCAGTTGGGAGGGGGAGAGAGGAGACCGGCGAGGGGGAACTATGGCGGTGCGCGGGCGTGGCCGGTGCGGAGGGAAGGCCGGAGGTGAAGGGGATGAGACGTGGAGGCCAGTGGCGAGCGTGGTCAGCGGGAGGAGGGTGGTGCCAGGGGTATGCAGGGGCTGGCGGCGGCGAGGTGGTGGCGCCGCGTGAGAGGGAGGCGGGTTTATGCAGTGGTGGCCGGAAGGTGTGGCCGGCAAGGGGGGAGGAAGGTGGTGGAGAGGGCGAGGGAGGCCTGAGGTGCAGGGGGAGATAGGAGAGGCATGGGGTGGCTTGACGACGGTGACGGTGTAGGGGGAGAGAGGAGAGGCATGGGGTGGTTGCCGCGGTGACATGTAGGGGAAGAGAGGAGAGGCAGGGGGTGGTTGCCGGCGGTGACGTCCAGGGATGCGGAGGGGAGGCAGGCGGCCGACGAGGGAGTGGCCGTGGGTGGTCGGAGGCTGGCGTGGGGCGTGAGTTGTCGGCGAGTGAGTGTCGCGAGCGTGGGCACAAGTGGGCCGGAGATGAGAGGGAGGGAGCCGGCGTGCAGGGGAGACCGTGGGTGATGGGGCGGCTGTGCGTGGTGGAGACCGTGGATGGCGGGCGTGGGCGCGGGGTCACCGTGGGTGGCCGAGTGGCCACCGGTGCCGAGGGCGAGGGATGCGGGGGGACTGCGCTCGCGGGTGAGAAGAGGGAGAGGGAGAGTGGGAAAGAGAGAGGGAGAGAGAGAAACGTGAGAGGGAGAGAGGGGAAGAGAGAAAGAGAGAGAGAGAGAGCGAGTGAGAGAGAGAAAGGGAGAGATGAGTGTGTGAGAAAGAAAGAGAGAGAACCGTGTGGGAAAGAGAGGGGGTGGATTCTGTGTGTTTAGGAGATAGCTTCCTCCCTTATGTGAATGGGTTGGGCATGTATTAAATGGTGAAAAAGTAAATAATCATGGAGGGGAAGAAATAATAGAGGGAACAATATCCTAAAAATAAGGGAAGAGTCGGGTATGGGCCAACAATCTAAATTGGTAGAATACGTGCATGGAAGTTGTTGCACTTAATTTTTGATGGACATTGATGATTGATCCCAAGATTAGATATCTCTATATATTCAGAATCTGTGGCAGAGGAAAGGTCATCTGAAGATGGCCATGTGACCAACATTGGTTGCACAAAGTGAGGTTTACTTGAAGCTTAGATGTGCCAGACTTATAACTGATACACTTAAAACTAACATAATCGTCATGCTGCCAGCCATGTTTTGCCTGCTGAGTAGTGTCTCATAAAAAGGAGATAAGAGAGAGCATGTTGAAAAATGAGATAAGAGAACCAATTCAGTTGACTTGGGAATGTGTATACAAATAGGTTTGCTTGGAGAATGAGGACTCTATAAGGGCTGCTTTGTTTGCTGAAAAAGCCTGGGGTACCCTAACCATACTTGGCTTATGCGCTTTGGTTGCACAGACGGCATATTCAGGCTACTAGGGCGTATTCGACAAATAACCCATTTGGGTGAAATACCCGAATATGCTAACCGGGCTCGCCCTTGTTGTGGATGGCGGTTATGTGGCGAGGCAGAGAGCCAATGTCTGGCATCAACAGTGGATGGGGGTCGTTTGGCGGTGTCCCGTGTTGTCTCTGGTTGCGTTGGACGATGTTTTTCGTCGTCGTCTAGGGTGGCAACCCGAGTCCAATCGTCATCTTTGCATCTGAAGTCTTGTTAGCGTGAGCAAGGGTCGGTTGCGGCGAGGCAGCATCGATGTCTGGCGTCTGCAGTGGATGGGCGTTGTCCAGCGGTGTCCAGTGATGTTTTTGTCATCACCCATGGCGGTAGCTGAAGTCCATGATGATTGTTGTCTTCACATCCAGCGTCGAGGAACCTACCTGGTTATCAAAGGAAAACGGTCCAGTATGTAGCTGGCTATCAAAGCAGCCCTAAAACTGTCTGAAAATGTCGATTGAAATGGATTTTATTTGTTAATTAATGCAATTCAAAATATAGATATGTGGAGGATCACTTGGATTCCAGAATTAAAGGTGGCATGCATGACCTCCGCCCCCCCCTCCCCCCAACACACACACACATTTATCATGATTTCTAGTTCCCCTTTGCTTGTTTGTTGTTACGGTAGATAGTTTAATACACTGTTTAAATGATATGTGGAGCATTCTTTCTGCAATCACCATGGATGGGTGGACTTGATAGACTTTTACTAGGTTTTTGTGAAAAATGCCAGAGGTCTATAAGTATACGCTGAAGGGAGATGCCATGGCCAAGCTGCAGGCTAACCCTGGCCGCCCTCTCTCCTCTCTCTCTCTCCAAGGGGCACATCTCCCTCTATCTCTCTCTCCTTCCTGGTGGATGATGGTGTTGAGATTGGGTCGATGCGTGGAGATCGTGAAGGAGATCCCGTCTGCTTCCACTACTCGTGTGGATACGTCTAGAGGCCGGACACTTGGACAGCTCACGACTCAGGAATCTTCCACTCGTTCGTCTTCGAGATTTTGGGAGATTCTCAACCCCGCAAAGGTATAGAATCGTTCCACATGCCGCTGGGTTTACCGATCTAGTTTGATTTTGAAAAACTAGCAACGATATGCAATCTGAGGTTTCGATGATTTCCGCTGCGCTTTCTGATCAAAACCTTACACTTGACATTTGCAGAAGGAGACCATATGTTCCTAAAGGTGTCTCCTACCAATAGAGTCATGCGATTTGGAAAGAAGGACAAGCTTAGTCCTAGATATATTGGGCCTTTTGAGATTTTGCAAAGAGTCGACGAGGTGGCTTATCGACTTGCACTTCCGCCTGCTTTGTCACATGTACATCCGGTCTTTCACATCTCCATACTCAGAAAGTATGTCCCGGATACCTCGCATGTTATAGAGTATGAGCCACTTGGGGTTCGGGCAAATTTATCATATGAGGAGCAGCCCAGTGAGATCATAGACTAGAAGGAACAAGTATTGAGAAATAAAACCATCCGACAGGTGAAGGTATTATGGGAGAATTCTCATTCCAATGAAGCGACATGGGAACTAGAGGACAAGATGCGCCGGGAATATCCTCAACTATTTGGTAAGTAACCTTCGAGATTTCAAGTTAATTTCGGGGATGAAATTATTTTAAGGGGGAGAGGATGTTAAGACCAATTGGGTACAATTCTGCCCCCTCAACAATAAACTAGAAATCTAAATAGATTATTAAAGGTTCTTTAAGGAATTCATAAGTTAACCTAGGAAGATTGTAATTAGTTGAAACCAAAGTCCATGCAATGGCTATTGGGTAAAGAACAACTTGGATGAAGATTATAACTTCTGAAAAATAGGCCTACCAGGGGATAAGAAGGAGTTGATGAATTACATGACTAGACTCAGAAATACATGACGAACACAATGGCATATGCCTACGAACAATCCAAACTTTGAAAAAAATGTGGAGCGGTAAGGAATGCCCCCATTAGCATGTGTATGTATGATGTGTGATAGCCAGAGGTCAAAGACCCCAAAATGAAAGAGTAAGTGATCGTAAATATACCTTAGAAGCGGAGATTTGTGTGGATTCCTTCTTCCTCTTCCCTCGGCTAGCCGATGAAGAGGGATTTCTCTCGGTTACCCTTGTAAAAATGAAACAAACACCAAATATGGATAAGAACAAAAGTAGTGTAGTACCAATCCCTTGTGATGAAGACGATGAAATTATGAACAAATATACACCTGGTTGGTGTTGTTTAACCCCCTTTTGGATGCAAAAGGTAGGAAAATACTATGCTAAAATGGGTTTTCTGCAAAGATGCACAAACCCAGAGCTCTCTTAAGAAGAGAAATACAACACAAATGCATATAAAGGATGATGTACGCACTGACGTAGACTAAAAATAAAAGAAGAATGGGAAGATGAAGAAAAGATTATTGTGGCGTCAGTGGCGGGCTTCGAGGAGGGTTTCGACAGCATGAGGGCTGCGTGGATTTGCAGTGGGAAGAGATGGCCTTCTCTTTCGAGCGTACATGCACTTAGAAATATGGCAGAATCTCCCCTTAAACACTCATGAACTCAAAAGGGATTTGGATAGCGTCTCCCCCTCCTCTTGAATGATTTCCCCATTGTTGATTTCGTGGGACGGGGTCATCTATTTATTGGGAAAATTGAAGAGAACACATCTAGTCAAGGGGACGCATTCATGTGAAAGCGTCTAGCTGACCAGACGCGCCATCTTGATGGCCGCGTCCTTCTCACTGGATGCGTTCTTTAATCGCATCCCCGAAGGAGGACGTGTCCACTTTTTCCACCAAACACGGCACTGAAAGGCGCCAAAAGCATCGAAAGCGAGTGATTTCGGTGCTTAATCTTGACTTTCAGAGATACGTTTGGTCAGCAAGACATTTTCTTTCTAAATTATCAAACAAAATGGCGGGGTTGGCGCCGAATCTTCACTGAATAACGCGTCTTAGGAGGCTGACATGTTTAAAATACGCATCCATCTTGGTAGACGCATCAATAGGGGATTAATTTATAAATGGGTTGAATCCATTTTTTCACTACAATAATTTATCCCAAAGTTGGAGCCCGTGAGCAAGTAAATGAAACCCATCATTTTATTTTTTATTATCTTTTTGATGGAGATCAAATTTGTCTGCCGTTTCTAATTTATCATCTCATCACTTTATGTTTTCGTGAGAAAACTCGGTCCTTTCCATATGCTTGTCATCTTACAGTAGTTTTCCAATATCATAAAATCAATCTATCCAACGAACCCTTCCTTGAGATCCCAGCCAGAAATATCTACACACACCTCTCTGTTCAAACATTCATGAAATTCAAGAAGGAATAAAATGTCATCACTCGCTCTTTGACACAACACTCAATTCTTACTAAGATCCCTACTTCATCCCAAGATGCTCCAGAATCTCCTGCTCCATAATACTCTCCTACTACCCAACGACCTCAAGAACCTCTACCTACAGATTCACCATGCTAGGACATCATTCCTTATACACCTCCTCCATGGGTTGTCACTCTACCACCCTCTCCACCTCGACCACAACCCACTCCACAGTAGCCTCCTGCCTCATCTTCCTAGCCTCATGCCTCATCTTCTCAACCACCCTATTTGCGTCATTGTATGCATGCTCTATTCACTCAGCTCTAGGACACAATGAGCTCAATGGAATCCAGAATGAAAGAAAGACAGGACATGATGGAGTTAAGATGGAATGAAAGACTGGACTCAGTGAAAACAAGCATAAAGTCCACACATTAGAGATTCTTTGAGATCAACTGTGATCTAAATAGAGCGGAGGGAACTTTCAACAGCATGAACAAGTCTCTTCAATATATGGAAAACAACCTTCATCACATGAGAATGGACACCAAAGTTCTGAAGAGACATCTTCAAATGGCAACCATTGAGGGAGAGGATGATAGTGAATCTATTGGACTTCAAGGCTCTCGATCTCCTGCCACTCCAATCATATCTCCTCCACGAGGACTTTCTCTACCACCACCACAATTCAGGTCACTAATGACCATACCAGAGCTATTCAGACCTCCTCCACCTCAAACACAAGGCCAATCATCTCGGAGAAAATGATTGGAACCCCCATTGTCACTGATTTGATGATGTCAAAGGGGGAGAAATTGTGAAGAGTCATTATAGGGATGAGTCATTATGGTTTCTTTTCCTTTCCTTTCCTTGAGCGTAATCTCTCTCTCTCTCTCCCGATTTCACTCTCTCTCTCTCTCTCTCTCTCCCAATGTCTCTCTCTTTCTCTCTCCTTCTCGATTTTGCCAATTTCAGGGCCTGACTGAGACGCGGGGGACGCCATTGGAACCAATGCGGTGAGGGAAACGTGTTGACGCCCTCCATCGCGGGGTTCGAGGGACGGTTGGACGAGACGGGGCGAGAGGGGCACGGCCTCCACTTCGCTTGCATGTGGCTGGAATGGCTGTTTCGGAGCGAACGAGGTAGGGGGATGGAACTGCCTCTACGCTAGGATCATTTTGACGCCACATGCACGCCCATCCACGCCCATTTAGCCTAGTTAATGTCTTTTTTTAGTTTTTCCCTAAAATGTGGTAATTAGTTTTTTAAATTATCCGTGGGCATTGTATTTATGTTTTCTAGCTTCTATTGAGTGGTATGGATGCGGTGCATAGCAGGTTACAGGTTTTAGTAGTGAATCCTATCGATTTCGGTCGACTGGGGGGTGGTTCGATTTCAAACTGAACCCGTTCGCCGCCAGGCTCACATGGTGGTCACTCCAGTGACCTTTATGTGTTTGACGCACCACACCTGGCGTGTCATACCCATTTGGCAGACCACACCCAGTCCGTTATGCTCATGCATGCTTTAGATAGGTCGTTAGTATAATGCCCCCAGTCATGACCGTTATAGTTGTGGGAAAAATGTGGAATTTCCACGTTCGGGTGGCCTTAACGGACCTCCCTTGGTCTGTTATACTTTCTGGGTCGTTAAGTTTAACAAAAATCACTCGGGTAGCCATAGCGGACCAGTGGTGACGCGTTATGCCATATAAGGCACCATCATTGATCCGTCATGAACACTGTGTTTGGAATTAAAGTAGATGAGAATGACAGACCAGAGGAGGCGCGCTATATTACTTTAATGCACCGCACCTGATCCGTTATGCTATATGACGGGGCAGAGCTGATCCATTATGTTCTGTAATGGGGCAACACCGATCCGTTATGATCTTTGCTATGCTAAGAGTAATGAATCATTGTTCTAATGCATTCTCTGCCACGTTTAAGTTATTTTATGAATAAAAACACATCTTTATGTCCCAGTGGAGTTACTTTCTCTTTCCTCGTGATGGAGCCACTAGTCGTAGCCCAGCGACCTTAGTGCTCTTCAGGACGTCCGGAATCAGGTTTTCGAATGGGGTTTCGAATCCTATTAAACCCAATCCTTTTAGTCCCAATCTAGACCCATTTACCCTTAGGGTTCCCTTACATATAATAGAAGGGTTTTGGGAGGTTTTTACATGGGCTTTCTTATCTTTTGTCTATCCATTCTCTGCCATTTATATGCATTGTGATTTTTAGATCAAATACAACAATTGAGGCTAACTAGTTCTATCTTTTGCAGGGAAAGGAAGAAAGAGGGTGGCCACAAGGTGGAGAGGAGAGGGCTTTGCAAGATCTATCAGTTCTTGATGTCTGGAGGTGCGATTGGAGCTTGAATCTGAAGGAACACATCTTGGATCCTCAAGGAGGACGATCAACTGCTCCATCCAGCCGTGGATTCAACTCCCTCCAACCGATGCTTCAAGGAAAACATTCAAGTGGCCATTCAAGAACAAGGGGGAAACATTCCATAAGTTTTACCCCTTTTGCTTGTGATTGTTTTTCTTGATCTACATCCTGCTGTGAGCATATATTGATTATCTTCGTAATTTTCTGTAATCGAGATATTGTGTGTGTGGACGGAGCTGCGTCTCCGTGTGTGAAGTTAGTGTGGGGTGAGTTCCCCGAGCTAGTGTGTGTGCGTGCTGCGGTTGTAGTGTCTTGGGGCCAGGCCCCATGTGCGTGGCTTGCTGTAGAAGCAGCGGGTGTGTGTGGTGTTGGGGTTCATCCCCGTGGTTGCTACATTTGTAGCGTGCTAGTGAAGCCTCACCGGATTTCGGTGAGGGGTGAACGTAGGGAGCCCGTCGTGGTCCCGAACTACCTAAAAATCTCTGTGTTGCATGTGGTGTGCTTGTGCGATTGTCCATTTCTTCTATCTCTGTTCACAGATTTATTTGAAAGATTTTTATTCGCTGCACCATCACACTTCGCTAGCTCTGCTATCTATTATTAGGCATTGTTCATCGTGTATTGGGTTGGATGTTCGTGTGAGATCGGTTCAATTAAGAGAATATCGCTTGTTGGTTGAATGTTTGTGTGAGATCAGAAAGGTTGAGTGAACATTAATCTCACTTAAGTTCAGTTTAGGCTAATTAATGTAGTTAATTTTATTTTCACTGTAATTAGTTTAGTTTATTTTTAAAATCAGTCATCTCGCCAGGGGGACAATTCATCACACACTGCTACCTCTGCTATCCGTGTTTGGTTTGAACTGAATCGTTATTAGCATTGTCAAGCCGTGTGGGATCAGAAAGTTTGAGAGAACCTTTAGATCTCATGTCTACTTAGGCTAATAAACATTGTTTATTTTAATTCCACCGTGTTTTATAAAGAAAGTTTTTTAAAATCCGCCATCTCGGTAAGGGGACAATTCAACCCCCCTTCTTGGCCGCCATCTCTCTGGGCCAACAGTGGTTGAAAGGACCTCCGCTGAGCCTGTAGGAGCGCAAGGGGAGGAGGCTGGCTCCAAAATCCCGGTCGAGGCTGCCAAGGCCCGCGGTGAGGAGGAGGTCGGGGTGAGGTTCCAGGCTGAGCCAGGCGTCACAATCCAAAATAGGGGGATATCTGGGGAGGATGTCTCGGTACCAACTCCTCCAGAGAGGGCCTCTCCTCAGCAGTAGGGGCGGTTCACCGTCCAGGCCACCCTGTACAATCAGTGTCGAGCTCTAGCACCTCCATCTGTTCGGGAGGAATTCTAGAATTGCTCCCCTTCCATGCTTCTCAAAAGGGTCATGGAGGGAGGGTTGTTCATGGCTTAGCTAGGGGCTGAGATAATAGACTTTTTAACGTAGCTGGAAAGTAAGGAAAGGGCTGGGTCCCAGGTTCGCGCTGAGTCCGACTGGAGGATGAGGCGATTGACCTCTGAGCTTGGGTTTCTTCAGAGGGAGGTGGCCTCTCTCCGGGCACGTGATTGGGCGGGCCAAGAGGAAGCTCGGTCATTAGCCGAGCAATTGTCCCTAGCTCGGTATATGGCCGATCTTAAGAGCAAGCTCCTGGAAAAGGAGCGTTAGGCCCACATGGAACACTTGGGATAGTGGGCAGCCAAGCGAGAGGAGCTCAGGGGCTGGGTCCAGGAGGCCGAGTTGGCCAAGAGGGAGGCCAAAGCGGCATGGGCTGAGGCCAAGGCGAAGCTGACCGAGGCCTAAGCGCACATAGCCGAGCTTGGGGAGAAGGCAAAAGGAGCTGGGGCGGAGGCGGTCGAGCACCATTAGAACTCGAAAGAGTACCGTGAAGCCCTGAAGTAGACCGCCTTCACCTATTATGAGCCAGGCTACCGACAGGGGCTGTGGAAGGGTTTTGCCCAAGGCTTCAGGCGAGCAGTCAGGCTAGCTGAGGCGTAGGTCCTCGATAAGATTTTCTTTGACCCGAGGCAAAGCTACGACTCAGATGAGGAAGGTTCACATTCTCCTTCCTCAACGTCCACCAGTGGAGGGGGGAGTGAGGATGCCTTTGCTTCCGTGGAGGAGAGATCACCAACTCTTGCTGTCTCGGGAGAGCACGCGGTCGAGGTAGTTCCCACACAAGTGGGGTCAGTGCTTGGGCCGGCCATCGCCAAGGGAGCTAGGGGTGAATCGCCAAGTGTCAAGGGTCCTCCGCCTGCCCAACTTCAAGAGGGGCCACGGACATCTCAAAGTTCCCCTATTTCCATAGATTAGGAATGACCGTACTTGCCTTGCCAACTCTCTTCTCTTTTTTTCTTTTTTTTTTCCTACAATCTCTACCTGGAACTTGGATATGCAATGATTTTCTTTCTATATAATGGTAATAGTGTTCAAAGCGTAATTGAATGCTCCTTACTGCCTTTGACCGAGTATGAGTTAGCATATCCACGAGCATCAGTAAATCAGAGATCTAGTATGGATTCCTATCGAAGAATCAGGTTACGTGTCGATCGGTCAAGTCGCTGGTGTTGATCTGGTGCCTTTTCGTCTTTCCACACTTTAAGTGACTTGCCATTTTGCTTATTCTCGCGGAAGGATTCCATGAGGGAGTTAACATAACTGCTCTTAGGGAAAGATGTCTACCTCTTGCGTCTTTTCGAGGGGAGGGTCAATTAAGGCAGAAATCTCCCCCTTCAGCCCATAAAAGGTCCCGAAGGACACCTCCTCCTCTCTATGCCACTTAAGGCATTCATTGAAATCTCCGCCTCTTTCTCCCTTTCTTGCGAAACAACTGTCTTCTTCTTTGTGATCATCCTCAGGCGAAGCATGGAGGGCGACTCTGAAGATGAAGACTTTTGTGGTTATTGGGGTGTCCAGGTTGCTTCGGCATAGAAGAATGGGGGACGATAGGGCGGAAGGTGTAGAAGAATGGGGGATCCATGGCGATGGCCTCCCTCATGACTTTCAGACTATCGCCACACCTGGAGGAGGAGATGGTTGAGAGAGAAAGGCATTCAAAACCATGGCCTCACCTCTCTTCCTCCGTTCTTCTCCCCTCCTCCCCTCTCACTCCCTGTACGCCAAGGGAGTGTTCAAATCTTTCTCTCTCTTTTGTTCTCCTTCTTTTTCTTTTTCCTGTTTCTTCTTACCCTCACTTTTTGGAGGGTGCTATTTTTTCTCCCTCTTTTTTTTTCTTATCCTTGCTCAAGCCACTTAGAGGGTGCTTACTTTCAGTTGGCGGCCGGGCATACCCTCTTTTTATTTCTACTGATGCCATATCTTCCAAACTTCTTAAGCAGACAAAGTCAACCATCCTACTACCCGAGTCAGTTTCCACACAGGGTGGAGTCAGTGGCTCGGTTTGGAGCTGCTAACCTCATCCGCGTTGAGTTATCAGTTTGTGTTGTATCACTTTTTTTTTACATATTGTATTGGCCATGGCCTATCTGATATACAGAGATGTTAACGCAATCAAAAGGAAGAGTTATTGTCATAATTTGCTTCTTACATGTATAGAAGGAGCTCAAAAATAGAACTTTTGTAATGTTGGCGCATTCCAAGTCCGAGGGATGGGTGTTCCTTCCATGGTAGATAATTGGTATGCTCCTTTTCCGAGCGTCTTGACCACTCGGTAGGAGCCTTCCCAGTTAAGGGCCAGCTTCCCCACTGCCTCCAGTGGTCGAGAGGCTTCAACCTTCCTCAAAACGAAATCTCTCAGTTGGAATTGTCTATCTCGAACCCGAGCATTGTAGTAGCTAACCATCCGACGTTGATATTCTGTAGCTCGAATTCTTGCACTTTCTCACACATCGTCCGCCAGGTCCAAGTTTTCTAGCAACTACTAGTCATTTGACTCGGGAGAGAAGTTGATAATTCAGAGGGAAGGGCTACTGGTCTCCAATGAAATCACAGCCTTTGTGCTGTATACCAGTTGGAAAGGAGTCTCACCGGTAGCAGCTCTTGGAGTGGTTTGGTACGACCGAGGCATGCGTTAACGCAGTAGAGGCTCTGCGTTGACGCTACCTTCGTTAAAATCTACAGCAACTTAAGTCATATGGACCCCATTCATCCATTCGTCCAATGGCAGATCAGCAAAAGTAATTTTTCTATCCTTATATCCTTTCGTGGATAATAAGGAGGGCACGTGATCCAAAGATGTGCCAGGTGTGACACGTGGAGTGCTGAATACCAGAGTCCAGTCCAAAGGAAGACAACAAGTCTAACAGTACAGTCGACAGAAAAGAAAAGACGTACCAGAAAGTCGGGAGAAGCCCGACGAAGGTACCAGCTGGCAGCTACGAACTCGCACACCAGGAACCGCGAAAGCAGAACGAACAACGATCCACCTGAAAAGTAGGGGTGAGCCACGTGTCACTGGCTCAGTAGGGGTCACGCGGATCCCCACTAAAAAATACACAGTAACACGCTAAAATAGCAGGTAAACAACAGGTAAGCAACAGGTAACAACAGTAGTAAAGCAGGAAAAACTAAACTACAAAGTTGTAAAGAAAATGGATGCAGGAGTAGGGAGCAAGCTAAGGACTGGGGGAGTTAAAAAGGAAAGGAAAAGAACCATATCGAATAGGTGCGACTGTCGAGCTAACCTCGGCTCCCTGAACTACTCCAAGCAATGAAAGAAGGGCAGACTCTGATCTCGGAAGATCAGGAGTCACCGATCTGTCGACAACCACGAGGCCAAAGACAAGGCCTACGAGACCAAACCAAAGTCTAGAAAAGACCTAGACAGACACCAACGCGCCACGACTAGAACGTCGTTCACACTGCCCCACGCATGACTAGAATGTCATGCATGCGATAGGACACTGACCTTAGGAAAAGATAAGAGATGGCTAACCCTGAAAGGTCACGACGTGCGAGGAACACGAAAAGAACCGCAAAGAGTCACGTGCCACGTGACTAGAGTACCCCTCACTAGAAGAATAGCCAGCTGCATCCACTGACGTCTTATGCTGCGGCTACTAGTGTCTTGTCAGCGTACCTTACCACAAGGACTAGGCCGAGACCAAGACACTACCAGAACCAGAATAGTACCATAACGAGTGTGACTAGTCAGGGTCACGTCTAACGATGCAAGTCTAAAGTCCCTGACCACGTGTGCACATACTAGCCCACTACCTAAGCCAGACCTCTAGCTAGTATTCCCCCTCCAAAGGACGCTACGGTTGGACTGGGGACCCACGGAACTAGCTTAAGAACCGTAAACCGGGAAAGTGCCCTGCTACAAGATCCGTCACGCCGAAGCGTGCCGTAAGGCTATGACTAGTGGAGGCTCATAAGACACAGAGACTCAAAACACGAGTGCTGAAGTACAGACATGCTAATCATGCACTGTCACAAATAAAAGAGATAATTAACGCCACTTGATAAGGCGCTAATTAATAAAATGAAGATTTTGTCAACGGCGCCAATTTAGTAACTGACGCCCTTAGCTAAGTCTCCAATTAAACGACGCCCTACTGAAAGGCGCCATTTCTCTGAGAACCGTAAAATGAAAACCGATTTCTATGTCCAGTTCGAACAAGGAACTGAAAATCAACTTACGGAACTAATTGGGTAGGGACAAGATTAAGATGGGAAATACCTGCTCTAATAGGATTCCTAGAATTTTCACTCTGTAAATAACCTGCCCTCAACCCATAAACCTCTCTGATCGTCCATTACCGCCAAGAGCCACGGTAAGAAGCATGGTGTTGCTTTCTTACTAAAAGATTATCTTTTCCTCTTCTTATTTATTCTCTTCCTCTGGGATGCAGGAAACGTCTGAAGCTAGTAAACCCCAGTAACCAGTGCAGAGGAAGGCTTCCTTCTTCCTGTTGCGCGTATGTGCTGTTGCATTAAGAGGATAAACTCCATCACACCATTTTTCTTCTTCCTGTTGCTGCTCCATCTTGCTGCTATTTGCTGCTAGAGCACCCGTGTCTTCCCCAACTACCCAAGTCATCACCCGATTAGCAACCACAAGAGGTAGGTGTTCTCCTCATCAAGCTAAAGCAGTGTTAATTTAATTACCTATTTTTTTGAAAAGACATGAAAATCATGCATGCATATAGTCCCCATGAGTTCTGTTACGTTTCTTTTGAATTCTGTGTCATCAAGAAATAGCGACTTGACAAAAGGCGCTATTCCTGTTATTAACGCCAGTCTCCAAGCCGTCAATTTATATGACAACTCCATCAAAGTCATTATTCTGACACGGTTTATGGATTTTACTATTTTCCCAATAAATAGCGACCGATCCTCAGGCGCTATTCATGGAATTCACAACTTTACCTAAGCCGTTAGTTAACAGACGACCCTGTTAAAGTCGTTATTTACAACAGTATATAATAATTCACCGCACGATCAAAATTTAATAACTTGAACTCCTGATAACATAATTCCTGCATGAGTGTAGTTCTAAAATCTGCATATTTTTCTCTACTTGATCATGTCCCTATATCTGTGATTTGATTCCTGTTAAAATATTGATACTATTCATGTTCAATTTCTGTAGTAACTGAATAAAGTATACCTTACTCAAATAAAAAAGGAAACTGCTGACGCATATCGTCCTCACGTTCCCAAGGAGCTCCATTACCTGAGTGACGCAGTCATACTACCTTTACCAGAGGGATTACCTTATTCCTTAGTCGTTGTTCACGACAATCATCATTTCGAATCGGATACTCTGGTGTGGATAGGTCTGCTGTCAGTTCAGGCCACACTGAATCATCTAACACGTGAGATGCATCAGGAATATACTTCCTTAACTAAGAGACATGAAACACATCGTGAATTACTTGCATCGCCGATGGCAATTGAAGTTGATAAGCCACTTGGCCCATACATTCCAGAATAGGAAACACACCAATATATCGGGGACTAAGCTTTCCACGCTTCCCAAATCTCATTACACCTTTCATCGGAGATATTTTCACAAAGATAGAATCTCTAAGCTCAAACTGCAATGGTCTTCTACGCTGATCTGCATAGCTTTTCTATCGACTTTGAGCTGTCAACATTTTCTGTCGGATCAGATGCACCACATCAACACATTATTGAATCATATTCAGTCCTATCAATAGTCGATCACCAGTCTCAAACCAATTCAACGGTGTACGAAAAGGATGCCCATACAAAGCTTCATACGGTGCCATATCAATGCTGGAATGATAACTATTGTTATAAGTGAATTCCACTAATGGCAAGTGTTGACTCCACGAACCCTGCCAATCAAAACAACATGACCGTAGCATATCTTCTAATATCTGAATAGTCCTCTCAGATTGACCATCATATTGTGGATGATACGCTGAACTAAATGTCAGTTCTGTACCCAACGCCTTTTGAAAACTACGCCAGAAGCCAGAAGTAAAACGCGGGTCACGATCTGGCACAATGGCTATTGGAATTCCATGCAATGGCACAATCCTTGCAACATAAAGCTCAGCAAACTTCTGAACATTCCAATACACATTAATTGGCAACAATCTCGCTGTCTTAGTTAAATGATCAACTAATAGTCAAATTCCATCATAGCCTTGTGAAGTCCGTGGTAAACCCACAATAAAATCAGTCGTAACTTGATCCCATTTCCACATCGAAATCTCCAAAGGTTGAAGCATTCCTCCAGGCCTTTGATGCTCAGCTTTGACCTATTAGCATGTCAAACACTTAGACACGAAATTAGCTACATGTGCTGCTCATTTTTCCGGGTATTGTGTTATACTGGAGCCTTGGGTGTACATAGTGTGTTTTGAGGCGTCTCCACTTTTTGTGTGTTACTTGTAGGCGATTGTGTTGTTATGTCTTGTTTTGTTATGAGTCCTTGTACTAAGATGTCAAAGTTGTTAGTGAGATGTCTATTATCTTTTGTCAATGTTAAAGGAGTCAATGTAATGGATATTTGTTGAATTTATAAATAGAAGTGAGAATTTTATGATATCTTGTATGATTGCCTCTTTGTCGTTTATGGCTATCTTTCGCTCTAATTGACATGAATGTTATAACTGCTGTGTTTCAATTTTTCGCATCGGGACGTGACACTATAAGGCTCATCTTGTTGTGTATATTGTGTTTTGATGATGTTTGACTGTGACTCATTGATGAGTCTAATATGCATTTAACGATGTCAACATGTATGAAGCTCAGGTCAAAGTCAACGCATGGTGTTATATGATATGGTGCATTGAAGTTGAGCCATGTGAAGATAGAAGATAGGCTATGAGGTTTGATATGATGCAATGATCTCATGGGATCCACACTATTGCATACATTAGCATCAACCAAAAGCCACAAGCCAGCAATAATAAGATTAGCAACAGTAGAAATGAGATGCAAATGAGGAAGCTTGGGATGCGCTCAAACAAAGGAGCAAAGGGCTCTCCTCATATTGAAATGAAGCTGAAAATGATTGCGCAGAACATCAGGGGAAAAAGAGTTTTGAATCAAGAAAGAAATTTTAATTTGCTCTAAGTTGCGTCGACCTCATGGCCTCACTGTATCGACCTCATGACTTCATTTTCAGCATGGGAAATGAGAGTGTCTATAACAACTCAAGATCCGAATACCAAGAATTATCCGATACCATTCGAATCTTGCCCTGTCGCCCACGAGTCAGAGGGCTCGAAAGGGCGAAAAGGTGTGTGTAGAGTACATAGAAATAAGAAATAACATAGGTAATAATAATAATTAACAATTTAAATGACAAAAATAAAATTACATTTTTGATTAAACTACAGAGTCCAGTCCAAATAAAGTACAGTCTAAAGTAAGGGAACGTACCCAACGCCGAGTGAACACTCGGCTCGACGAGCTGACAACTACGAACCTCCGTGCTACACCCTCGAACCTCCGGTGGGACCGCTTCGGGATCCCTTGACACATATATATGACTCTCACGGAACACCCAAGGCATCCATCGAGTCAAAGGCCAACAAGGCATTAAATCTTGGGTTCACCGAAGCCCGAGACAACTCAAATAATACCCGAAAAACTAAAACATTAACGCCCTCATTACCTGCATCGTGATGGTTAATGCACCCACACAGAGGGCTGTGATGTCAAAAGAATGTGTCAAACACCTGTAGCCCGTCAATGCATTAACGCAGCACACGCTTGGGTCGCATTAATAGACACGGCCAGCACCTCGAGCGCGACAACACAATAGTCGCGGCCAGAACCTGGGTCGCGATAACACTAATGCAGTGCTTAGCTGGGCCGCGTTAACACAGGATTGCAGCCATCACCTAGTCGTATTCCCAACTACCCAACTGTTCATCTCCCTCGATGAATGCGACCACACGGCACAGCGCGTCTCTTCTGAGAATGCGCCCCCTGAGAGTTTTGTGTTAAAACACTGAACCCAAAAAATACTAAAGTCTGTGGAAATCCCCATTCCATGCCCCAATCATCTCCAGAATGATGGGGAAACATCCCTAACCACATTGTCGACCTTCCACACGTCAGAAGGGGCCAACAAACCACAAAACAACTCAGAAACAGGCGATTTCCTCAAATCGACCCAAAACGACTCACAAGGGTAACTGGACTCCTATCGGCCCCGAATCAAGACCAAATCCAGTCAAACTGACGGGAATGTCATTCAAACATACCAGAGGTTCAAATGAAACCATTTAAACTACAAACCGTCACCTGGAATGGCAAGCACGGCTCACACCCCCCAAACATACCTTTCGCCCAAACAAAGCAAAATCCGCTCAAACTCACACCATTCAGTTCCAAATCGCGAGGAAATGTTGGAAAAGAGTAAGGCATCTATCCCCTACCTCCATCGAAGATCTCGAGAGCCGAAACAGCCAATCCTTGTCGAAAATCATCACATGAACCACCCACGCCGGCTTTGAATCCACGAATGGGATCATGCCAATGCCACCCTCCGATACTCACCCCATCCCGCTCCAAGTCAACTCCGTGGCGTCACTATCTCATCCAGCTCCACCACAGTCGCGTGCCTGAGGGAGAGGAGAAGAGGTGTTAGAGTAGACGATTTTCCCGTTTATGTAGTCCAGTCGTTTGAAAAGCAGGGGTGAGCCTCGTGTCACTGGCTCAGTAGGGGTCACGCGGATCCCCACTGGAAAACACGCAGTAACATGGAACAAGTAAAACAACAGGTGTTGTAAAGCTGGAAAACTACACTACAAAGCTATAAAGCTATGCTAGAAAGCAACAAAATAAGAGACAGGGAGTAGGAGTAGGGAACAAGCTACGAAAGAGGGGGAGGAAGTCATACCAGACAAGCGGCTGCCAAACTAACCTCGGCACCCCAAACTACTCCAAGCAGCAACAGGAAGGTGACTCTGAGCCGATGAAGTCAGGAGTTGCCGATCTGTCGACGCTGCAAGGGACTTGCAAAACAGACAAAAGAAGTCTAGGAAAAACCTAGACAGACACAGACCTAGACAACACGACTAGGACGACGTGCACACTGTCCCACACATGACTAGAACGTTATGCATACAACAGGACACTGACCTCGAGTACGGCCATGAGAGGGCTAACCCAGAGGTCACGACGCACAAGAAACGCGAAGAGAACCGTGAAGAGTTACGTGCCACGTGACTAGAGTACCCCTCACCAGAAGAACAGCCAGCCGCATCCACTGACATCTTATGCTGTGCCTACTAGTGTCTTGTTTGCGTAACCTACCGCAAGGTCTAGGCCGATACCACAACACTGTCAGAACTAGAATAGCACAATAGTCGCGAGTGACTAGTCAGGGTCACATCTGATGATGCAAGTCCACAGCCCCTGACCACGTGTGCATACACTGGCTCTTGCCTAAGCCAGGCCTCTAGCAAGTTTTCTCCCCTCGAAGGACGCTACGGTAATTGCGGGAGCTGACGGAAACTAGCTTACAAATTGTAAATCAGAAAGTGCCCCGCTGTAAAAGCCGTCACGCCAAAACGTGCCGTAAGGCTACGACTAGTGGAGGCTCACAAGACAAAGAGACTCAAAACATGAGTGCGAAAGTACAGACAGACAAGAGAGCACTATCACATGTACTTCGAAGCACTAATGGCAGTTGTGACGACTTGGATCCCAGATACCAAATATACCCCATAGGACTATCGAATACACATGATACCACTTGGAACCCGTGAGGTCTCCCAAGAGCGATAAAGCTCCTAAAGGGATAAAAGGATTGTCGTGTAGCACATTGAACTGATAGATATAGCAGTGAGCAAGTCCGTCCTCCCACCAACGGGTCTCAATCTCACGAATAGTCCTGACGGCTCCAGAAAAATGAGATCTGATGAACTCGGGATCTAGTGACAAAGGAGGCAGATCCTCCTTCTTCATGCGCTGTTCTTCCGCAGCTCGAATAGCATCAGCTCGCTGCCTACAAACATTGCTGAGTTTAAACCACCAGCGCGCATAGTGTATATCAAAGAAACCTCTGCGTGTCTGCTCTGGAATAGGATACTCCTCTTTCACATCACGGGAGAGGAAGTCATGCCATGCAACTGCTACTAGGTGGACGTCCCTCTGCCGGTACTGTCGAACTGCCAGAGGAAAATCTGCATGCTGGGGTATAGCCTGGTCGTACTCAAAGTCCCTGGCGAACCGATGTGGGTAATACGGCTCAAGTACTGCCATGCTAGAACGGCGGTAAACCAGAACTCCGGGCCGTATACAGACAACCCAATCGGCCAGTGTATGGAGAGAAGGCAGAGCCCAGGAAGATAACCTGCAGACAAATCTGTCACCTTGCCGCTCCGAGTAAGGACGGTACGAGCAAGAGCTGTGATCAAACTCCAAACTCTCATCCCTCCTAGTTTGGAGGAAAGACAGAGTCCGGCGGGCGCTGGCAAGCTGCAAAACTACATCTTGGTATGGATGACCAGCAAAAACAAAGATCAGCGACGCAGCCGGATTATCCACTGGCGTCCTCTGCGACAACTTTGGCAACAATAAGCCGGCCCACGCACTCAGATAGTGGATGGGCATCAAAATGTGCTTATCTCTAGGAGATGAGTGTGAAGTCAAGGCCCCAAGACAATGGTAGATATTTGCCAACGCGGCCGGCGTAATGGCAACCTTACGACCGCAAGCCAGTAAACAAGCCGGGTAGATCACCTCTGCCCGAAGAATCCCCTCCTCTCCATGAGGGATCACGAAGCTGGCCAGCCAGTAGGCCAGATTAGGGATGTAAATGGATCGGGTTCGGCTCGGGTAGGCAAATACCATACCCTATCCGTGAAAATTTTACAAATATCATACCCCGATAGTACCCTATTATTTTTGCGGACATGGATACGGGTATATCCGTCACGGGTATGGATATATCCACGGATATTCGTATCCGTCCATAAAGCATGAGTCTACATCCACATCTAAGAAAATGTGAGATTTAAAATACGAGAGTCAGAAACTAAATCTACCAATAGAATAAATTTCATCATTTCCAAGTGATAGGAGAGAGAAGGGAAGACCACCAGAAGAAAGAGACCAGACACATCCACTGACGACCTACACTGCACCTCAAGTATCTCTACAAGCCTGGAACACAGCAAGTAAGACACGTAACAGTAACCTAAGTCAAGAACTAGTCAAGGTCACACTCGTCAGTGT
The DNA here is from genome assembly GCA_024336825.1 of Amorphophallus titanum. Classification (NCBI taxonomy): domain Eukaryota; kingdom Viridiplantae; phylum Streptophyta; class Magnoliopsida; order Alismatales; family Araceae; genus Amorphophallus; species Amorphophallus titanum. The sequence continues at coordinate 9,712,688 of JANBPO010006859.1, read as the reverse complement.
CAGTCCCTGACCACGTGTGCGCACACAGGCTCAATCCCTTGAGCCAGGCCTCTAGCTAGCTTTCTCCCCCAGTAGGATGCTACTGCCAAGTAAGGGAGCCCACAGAAACTAGCCTAAAAACCATCTCTCGGGAACTGCCCTGCCACCACTCCCAGGTGGGCCGACACTCGAGGTCGTCGGGCTACGATTAGTGGTTCCATCACAAGGAAAGAGAAAGTAACTCTATTGGGATATAAAAATATGCCACAGTTTGTAAAATAGTTTAAACATGGCGATTATGCAACATTAAAACGAATAATTAAATGAATATGCATGAATTGAAATTCTGCAGGAAATAAATGGTCAATTAAAGGCCGCTAAAGTGTTAAACGATCGAACGACTGACCGCTTCACGGATATAAGCGGTCTACTAAAAGGCCGTGAAGCTCCACCGCCATACAGAGTTCCAAGGCATTTGCGGTCGAGGTCTGGGCCGTGTAAGGACATAGGCGGTCCTGCGATAGGCCGCCCAAGGAAATGAACGGTCCCATATTAGGCCGTGCAATCTACACCGCCTTGCAGGTCAACGGTCATACGCGGTCGAGGGTCGACCGCTGCAGTCCTCGAACGGTCCGACGATGAACCGCTCAATGCGTTAAAACGGTCTAGAGTAAGACCACTACTAATAAGCGGTTTCTGGTGGTCTGTTAACTATCAGAGAATCGAAAACGGGAAAACCTCCATGGAATCCCCGTCCAATCAATCCAAATTGATGGGAATACAATTTCTGACCTAAAACCTGCCTTGCCACACCCATTCTACCACATTCAGTCACCCAAAAACTTAAAAACGATGGCCATGGAGTGATTTGCAAGAATTAAACAAAAATGACGATGTTCATGAATTTTTGCTCAAAACCTAAGAAAACATAAGACAATGGGCATGCATGTGGGACGGGAATGATCCTAAGGAGGAGAGGCCTCCCAAGAGTAGTAAGGCTTGGAAGGGATAAAAGGAGTGTGTGGAGGTGTATAGGAATACATTTAACTTCTAGATAAGGTAGTAAACAATTACTATATTTGATCAGGATTGCTAAAATAAGAGAAATAAAATTACATTTTCTATAACAAATTTAAACAAATAGCTACAATAGCTAGCAGAGTCCAGTCTAACTAAGGACAAGTACAGTCCAATAGAAAATGAAACGTACCCTCAAATCGGGGGAAGTTTGACACTGGCAAAGCTGGCCACTAAGAACCACGAACAGCACCACCAGACCACGAGGAAGAAGAGCAGCCACACCTAAAAAGTTAGTGGTGAGCCTCTTGTCAATGGCTCAGTAGGGGTCCCATAGATCCCCACCAAGAAACCAAAGTGGTAACCACAACAGTAAGAGCAACAGCAGTAAGAACAGTAGGAGTAACAACATGAAAATAAAGAGGTAAAGCCATAAAGGAGAAACCACGACAACCGATGAGACCTTGGTCCTCTAAACCACTCCTAATCGGGAAAGGCACAACTTCCCACATACCAAGCAGGGAGTTGTGAGACTAAACTCAAGAAAACCTGATTACATTGCCAGAACACATCATATTACTACAAACGTGTAGGCTCCACATAACACTAACTAAAACACTAGCGCACACACGACCTCACTGTCGTGTCCGCTACACAAGCCACGTTAAGCCAAACACAGGCTACCCGAAGTACTACATCAACCATGATGAAGAATCGGTCACAAAATCACAAGTCATGTGTCATGTGACAAAAGCACCTCCTCACTAGAAGCAAAGCCAGATGCGTCCACTAACGTCTTATACTGTGCCTCAAGCGTCTCACACTCCTCTCGAACACGGTGATTGAGACATTATACCAAGTATAAGGAACAATAGTAACAAGTGACTAGTCAGTGTCACGCCTGTCCACGCTCGTCCAAATGCCCCTGACCACGTGTGCACACATAAGCTAATGCCTTGAGCCAGACCTCTAGCTAGTTTTCTCCCCCAATAGGACGCTACTGTAAAGTAAGGGAGCCCACAAAAACTAGCTTAAAAATCATATCTTAGGAACTCACCCCGCCACCACTCCCAGGTGGGTCGGCACCAAGTGTCGTCAGGCTACGACTAGTGGAGGCTCACTAGACCACGTTTATTATTCCTTTTTTGAATCTTGTTAATTAGATTTAGCCATCTGACCCTGCATCGAGAAAGGTACTATCTACTTTTGGCATGGGTCTAAAAGCATACTACACTAATCTTTTCCCTTTAGTGTGGTTGAAATAGGTAAAAGGGAAGACGACGTCAAGCCAAACCAAGACCAATACACTGAAGAAAGCTCACTTCATTGCCAAACATGTCCATTTCATTCCACCAAAACTTCATTTTAGGGGCTTACCCCCAGTGTATAAAAGGGGTAGTGACTACCCAGCTACGTCTCTCTCTCTCTCTCCTCCTAGTCTATGTTAGTGCGAGGTCGGCTACGTCGACTATCAGCCTCGTCTCCATCTCCACTCACTCTATCTCGCAGCCGTGATGGCTGGGAAGCCCTTGAACCAGAGGCGACTGGCTGAGTCACCCCCTATCCTGTGGGAGATAACATCATACCCATGAGCTCATCCATCTTGAAGTGCACATCTCCTATGGTCCGCAGTGACTCAGAAGGAGTTGCAAGTCCAATCCTCTCTCCCGGGGCACCCCTGCCCTGGTACCTCCGCAGCACCTGTCATCGCCAAATCATGGAGCTAGCCATAGCGGTGGGCATGTCTCACCCCAGGAAAAGTAGGCACAGGCTGCATCGTTTAGAAGGAAGAAGTGGGAAGTGAAAATCAATCAATAAATATGCTAGATCCTATCAAGAAAAAATCCAAAAAGACCAAATAGAAGAAAATAAAAACAACAAAAATAATTTTACACACAAGCCATACCTTGCCCTGCTTTACAAGGTTGCTTAAGTGGCTGGGCACATTAGAGAGAACACCAAGTTCGTGGGCTCTTGACGGAGTAGAAGAAGATGCCATGGCTATTCTCTCCTTAGAACTATTCCTCTGGCTTCAACTCCCTGATTAACCACGGAGTAGAACTACCCTACCTCGTAGTCTTTTATAGGCTAAAGAGTCCCGCCTGGCTTAGGACTCCCACGGTTTGGGATAAGAGCAGGAGGGCAGCCAAAACGATGGCTGCCCACCCCTGGTCTAGGCGACCACAGGTCTGGCTGCCCAGACCATGGGGTGCCCAGGACCCTGGCCACCCTCATCCCCCTCTTTGTGAAGCTTTATTTAATTGTTATATATGGTTTGACGTGATAGTTTAATGACGCCGAGACTACCCCAGCTGCTGAGGAGGCTCTGGAGGAAGGGGAGATAGCGCAAGCTAAGATGAAGCACTTTATGAGTCAAGGATTCCCGAGTCATCTTCGACTCAACTCAGATAGGTGGGAAGAAGGGGTATTCCACCCAATAATAGATAAAACAATCAAAGCATTGGCCAGCACCACTAGAGTAAAATTATGGACGATGGAGATCTTCTCAACCATCCCTATGCCAAGGTATGATTATCCAGCAGCACAATTGATTCTCTTCGCCCATAATAGAGATTATGTCCCATCAAATACCCCTACTGATCATCAGTTTATCCCAATGCATACCCTCCACTGGATCAAATACATGGAACTGTCCAGAGCATTAAATTACTTTATGAACAATGATTTCTATGAAAAAATCTTTTGGCACAATCTCGTGGTAGCGTATCCAAACATGGCACCGGATGGGATGTTATGGAGGGAATATCGTTTTGCTGGGGAAGGACACAACCTAACAACATTCAAGAAACACGTTTTTTACTCGGGACCGTATGATCTGGAATTACCAGAATATTCACTAATGTGGAAAAGAACGATCAATGGACCAATGGCCACTTACTTATGGGGAAGCAAACTACAGGCATATGAATTAGAGGCTGCAGTCGAAGCCGAAAGAGATTTAATTAAACTAATTACCTTAGAAGATATGGAAATCATGGGAGAAAATACTGAGCTAAGCCTAGCCGAAAGAATCAATGAAATCCTTAGCCCGAGAGAGGGGCTAATTCCAGAAGACGACGAAGGACGTGATTGGTACGACGACCTCGATTCTGTGGGACAAGACAATGTGGACGATGCGATGGAACCATGATCCTAAACAACACACCACCAACAGTAAAATGTCTATCAAACAGTAAGATGCTGTCGGGAACAGGAAGCACACCAAGAAAGGATGGGATTGCGGATTCCAAACATGTTGAAGTCCGCGGATTCAAGAGGCTCTGAAGTCCGCCAACACGGCTATAAATAAGGAAGCTAACTACGAAGAAAGGCATCGGATGTGGGAAAGAGCAAGAGCTCCCTGAAAGTTCTCTCCAAGTCTCTCTTCTTTCTTCCTTTCCGGTGGTTTTCCAATTTGTAAAAGAGTCAAGTCCCTAGAGTCATCTTGTATTCCCTCTCCAGAGTTATTTTTTTTGAATGCGTGCATGTGGGTAGAAAGGGATTAGGAATGGTCCTGGGGATCCATTGAGGGCATTGTAGGGCCTTTTAGGCCACCCCACAAGCCTGGAAGAAGAGAGAGAAATTGATCGCCACGACGAGGGCCATGCAGTCCTTCTAGTGACCGCATGGGGTCAAGCAGTCTAGAGTTAGACCGCTAGCAGATGAAAAATGGTCTAAAGACGACCGTTTGGGATTCTTGGGTAGAAATTGATTTTTTTTATTTTTAAATGACTAACTCAAGGTTTTTAAATGTGTGTAGGGGAAGAGACGAATGCGGATCTCATGGCTGTAGGTCCGGGTAGTGTAGCAGGCACTGCCAGGTTACCAGAGAGAGACACTAGCAGCGATGGGCTTCACTGAGTTTCTGGGGATAGAGGTGATGCAGATCGACACAGCCCTCTTGTACGCGCTGCACGAGAGATGGGACGCAGTCATCTGAACCTTCCTTTTCCCATGGGGACATATGATCCCCATGCTCAAGGACATGGCGAGGATCACGGGGCTTCGAGTACACGGAGCACCGGTGACGAGGACCACCTATGCTGACTATAGAGAGATGGCGTGGTAGCTGCTGGATCTGGAGTTGACACGGCCAGGACACCACTCGTTGATGCTGGTGAGAGCGACATTGCAGGATAGCCTAGGACTGAGGGGAGTGGCAATAGTCGTGGGTGAGCTGTCGGAGGAGCATCTAGGCCGATTGACAGACCAGGCTAGACAGAGAGTGGCCGCAGGACCAGGACTAGAGGGAGATATAGTGCAACATCGCTTCCTGATGCTACTGTTCGGGAAGCTACTATTCACGATGAGAGCAGACAGAGTGAGCTACAAGCTCCTCCCACTTTTGAGAGACCTAGCCGGAGTTGGAGAGTACGCCTGGGGAGCTGTGATACTGGCGTTCCTCTTCGACTCACTCAGCATTACCAACCGGCAGACGATGCTGGGCGGCTTCTCGTCTCTACTTCAGGTACAAATGCTTAACTCTAAATGCTTATGCTTCGGCTTATGACTATTCTTATTATTGCTATATGTTGATATTTGACTTAAGTAGGTATGGAGCTACCTATACGTCCCTGGCCTAGGGCGAGGGAAGGAGGTACATCCAGACCAGATACCCATTGTGAGGCAGTGGGTGCTTGCAAGAGAATGCAGAGCTAACAGCCATAGTAACTTGCTGATCTAAGGAGGCAATGAAAGAAACATCAAATGGAGGCCGCCAAAATAACCAGATGCGGGCTTTGGCCGAGAAGTCAGCCAAACAAGAGGCCATGCAAAACTTCTTCCTGAAGGATTCAATCTTAGAAGTGGGAGCCTTAGGATCAATAACAACAACAAAACCAATATCATACCTCCTGATAAGGAGTTTAATTCTGCTGATAGTAGGGGCATTCTGGATGCCTCTAACATTCCATATGAGGGCCTTCATTAGTTAGAGGTATGAGTGTCATCAGCAGAGCAGAGTTGCGCAGCCCGCTACGAGTTTTGATGCCAACAACGTGGCCAGATGAGATAGGTTCCTTGCCAACGAAGTTGGTATGGACATCTGTGAAGACAGCCGGCCTAGTTCCTAGCTCCCAGTCGGGAACAACAAGAACTTGGTAGATAACAGGGATGGACTGTGATCTAGTGGCAGAGGATGAGGAGAGCTCGTCCACAGCATCATTTCCAGCACACTCAAGAAAGTCATCAACATCCATAGACGCAGGAGGCAGCAGACTGGGAGGAGCAATAGGGGAGCCTCGACAGTGATCAACTCCGTCCAGAAGAGAGGGATCAGCATCAACAACATGAACAAGCCTAGAGGGCTTTTGGGGAAGACCACTACGCAGGCATTCAGGTTCAGAAGCATCTACAGCATCATGGGTACCATGAGACTGTAAATTAGCAGGCAGGATAGCAGTAGGGGCTGGCAGGGGGCAAGTGCCAAGAGCTTCAGAGGCTACAGGGGCCTGATGCACTTCAGGTACAATCAGGGAAGCTTGAGGTTCCATGGGAGCAAGATCACTAGTGGGCGGAGAGTCCTTCAATGGAAAGGCCATCTTCTATAGATGTTGAACCGCAGGGGCCAAGACAGGAGGGGCCGGAGCAGTATCAAAGCCATCAGAGGTATCATGAAGAGGGGGCCCTTTAGAAACATTGGGATGCTACAGGGAGGACGAGCCAACCAGAGGAGGTAATGCGTCCAGGGTAGGGACGTCCACCTGAGCCCGTGCTGGCCGCCAAATGTGCTTGGGCCCTGGCTGTGGAGCAGGTGGAGGCGGGGGACCTTTAACCACAGGGGGGGAGTCACCATTAAGGTCAGGAGATCGGCCATTGCCGACTCATTGAATTGGGCACCCGTACCTAAGGGGAGGTTAGCCTTGAGCCTTGCTGGCCCTCTACAGCAAGGGTCTTGTCCCACACCCTCAACTCGGCATCTCCGAGTCACCCCCAGGTCGAGTGTGCACGCCGATGATTGTCCGCTTATGTAGGCCACTTGGCCTTGTGGTTGTGCTTGCACTCCTAGGTCCAAGGATCATTTGGTCGGTCCCAACTCATCCAAGGGTTGTGTCACATCAGGAAAGTATGCCCATTGTTCAGGTAATCATATTAAGGGCACGCTTATCGAGGTGACACCTAGGCAATGTACGACCATCAAGACAAAGAATCGAGTAGGGTGCTTTCATCAAGCGACATCCAGTGGTGCATGATCATCGAGGCAAGGACTGCATAAAGTGCTCCCATTGAGTAGCATTTGATGGTGCATGACTATCGAGGCAGAGCTCGGGTAGAGTGCTTTCACCAAGTAGCATTTGGTCAATGTACGATTATCGAGGTAGAACTCAGATAGGGTGCTTTCATACAATAGTATCAGGGCCGTGCACGAACATCGAGACAAGGTCTAGGGTAAAGTGCTTTCATTAAGCAACATCTGGGGCTGTACACGATTATCGAGGTATGGTCAGGCGAGGTGCCTTCATCAAGCAACATCTAGGGTCGTGCACGATTATTGAGATAGGGCCAGACATGGTACTTTCATCAAGCAACATCTGGGGTCACACACGATTATCGAGATAGAGTCGGGTAGGGTGCTTTCATCAAGCAACATCTGAGTCGTGCACGAACATCGAGATAGGGCTGGGCAGGGTTCTTTCATCAAGTAACATCTAGGCCCATGCACGATTATCGAGATAGGATTGAGCAGGGTGCTTTCATCAAGCAACATCCAGACAACATGCGATCGTCAAATGACGTCCAAATAGGGTGCGTTCATCAAGGTCGGGGCCGCCTTTAAGGAGGTTTGTGTTTTGGCTAAACGCCATAGGGGACGTAATCATGCGACATGCCCTCGGCACGAGCCGAGCAAACACAAAACCAGCCAACCAAATCCTTCACGTGCCGTTTGTAGTCCCGGGGGTGAGCTCCATGCATCTTTAATGCCCCTTGAGCTTCTAAGGGGAGGGTTTTACAGTGGAAGATGAAAGGTCAGGAGGGTAGAACGCCTTCGGTCTCCCGAAATGACCCCGGATCCCGCCGATCCGAACACGAAAGATGTCCGGAATGAAATTTCAGACAAGACAGCGCTAGAAGTTCTGAGAAAATCGATCTGAGACCCGATAACAAGGATCCGAGAGGATCTGGGTCGTTACACTAGGCAGCCATCGCGTTAGAGTTGGAGTTGGTGAGGACCCGGGGACTTTCTTAGGCTGGGATGGTTCAGCTGGCCGCACAGCATCAGTCGCCCTACCAGTCACCTGTTCCAGGAATTCCTCCTGCTTCCTCTGTCGTCGATGGTGTTTCCTTCCCAAAATCCAAGGGTGAGGAGTTTCATCATAAGAAATCCAAGAAGAGATCTGATCAGTCAGCATTTTTCGATCCGGGTCAGTCGAGGTTGTGTTCCAAGTGTGGTGGCAGCCATCCGGGCGTGCCTTGTTCCCTGCCGCCGGTTTGTTATCGCTACAATCAGCCGGGGCATATTTCTTAAGACTGTCCGTTGAGGCCGCAGATGGTGCAGTTTTCGCAGGCTCCCCAGCCGTAGCCATCGCCGTTTCATCTTCCTCCGCCGCCTCAGCCTCAACCGTTCTATCTGCCTGTTCCCGCACCTTCACAGCAGTCATCCGCAGCTAGCCGTCCGTCGAGAGCTAGAGTCACTCACATCACTCGTGCAGAGGTGTTGGCGTCAAATCTAATAGAAGGTACTGTTTCCATTTATGATCGTTCAGCATGTGTTCTTTTTGATTGGGGTACGACCCATCCTTTTGTCTCCGAGGATTTTATTGCTCGTGTCGAAGGGCCGATGATTGAAGTACCTTGTGAGTTGCTCGTGGAGTTGCCGTCTGGCGATTACATGTCCACTCCTCTGTTCCTGGAAAAGTCTCCGGTTGTCGTCAGTGGTCGAAAGCTGCCAGCAAGGCTTTACACATTGCGGTTGGCCGAGTACAACGCGATTCTAGGCATAGATTGGCTGAAACTTTATGACGCCATGGTTGACTGTCGTCTCAAGCGGATCGATTTTATGCCACGTGGAAAGTCAGCCTTCTATTTCCAAGGTACTTGTTTCTGTCGCGTTAGGTTGCTTCTTTCTGTCGTTAGGGTGCGTTGTGTTATTAGTTTCCTCCTTGTCCTTTTGTTTAATTTCGGGGATGAAATTTTTTTTAGGAGGGAGGGGGGAGACAGAGAGAGGAGGGAGGCCGTGTGCCCTGTGAGCCTTACCGGAGGGCCGGAAGCCGGAGCCGTGGAGGATGTGGCCAGCCGCACCGCACGGCAACGACGACGGAGGCGTCCGTCCGACACTGCGACACCTAGGGCTGGGAGGGGAGAGGAGGAGGATCGAAGGGGACGGGCGTCGGGCGGGGCCGCGGGGTGAAATGCGGTTGCGGATCCTTGCGGGTGGGTTAGCGGGAACGGTAGCGGGTGTGGGCTTTCGGGTGAGGCGACCGGGCGGTCGCCTTGGCACACAGCCCGCCTAGGCGACCGCTCATGCCGCCTTTTCAGCTCGTTAGAAGGCGGGCAGGCACCTTGCTCTGCCAAAACCACCTGGACGCCTAGGCGGCGCCTAGGCATCCGCCTTGACAACTATGGTACAAATGGGCTCAAATGAATTCAAGTGGATTCAAATGCAACTTCATGCAGCTATGTTGATTGATTAAGAGGAGCATGTTAAAATATTTTCATGTCCAAGACCCTATGGGAGGTTCTAATGTGTAAAATTATAATTTACACCTACATTCTTGGGAAATCACGAAAATGTCCCCGAGGGATCATACAAGAGTTTTGGAAATCGGAAATTCTATGGAAAAGTTCCCATGCTCTCAAATGTGTCCAAAGTTGGTGAGAATCATGCCAAATCTATGAGGATGAGCTGAGGTAAATGGATCGGATTCATTATTCGGTTTCCCTTGGCTTTCCCAATTGTTTGTTCATGTTTTCTGCTTCTGCTTCTGCCATACCAGTTATATATCTCTTCTATTGACATTTTTCCACATGCTTGCTTTTATATAGATTTTTCACATATGTTTACCTATTAACTGTTTGTGTGGACTCCAAGGATGAGCTGAGGTTAATCTAGAGAGCGTAATTTATGAAGGACCCACAGTTAATTACATTGAGGTTGCAACAGAATGGTGCATGTCTAGTTGACATGCTCAAAAGGTCTTTATGGGAAATCTAGATACTCATTCATAGTCATGTGCTTTGGGGGAATCTTGTTATCTCAGGGTTAGATTGTTAAAGTTGCAGTGAAATAATGATATCACTGTTGCATTATTCATTTAAGAGCTTGCTTCTCCTTTTTGAGCTACTAGGTTAGAAATTCCTGGCATTAATGATGAGACAGAAAATTTGAAATTTGATCCAGAAATGTCTAAGATATGGACTCATGTGAAAGGAACCAAGATTGAAGCCACTAGATATTTTCTGCATAAAGTCTTTAGGATTCCTTAAGAAGGGGTAATCGAAGGAGACTTCGAATATGATGAACATGAAGCCTACTCAATTCTAACGGAATTACCCTCCAACCCTAGAGATAAGAAACAAATGAATTTGACTCAATTTAATGCTAATAGATTCTCTCCCCTGAAGAGATTACTCCACCACATGTTTACCACTATTATCACTCCTCAAGGGGGAGGCAAAGGGAGACTTACAGAGTCCCAAAGATTCATATTCTTTTGTATGTTTAAGAAGGCCAGGGTATACTTGCCAGAAATAATGATTCAAATCATAGGAACCTACAAGGAGTCCAGACGAAACTTGCCTTATGCTGCTCACCTAACATCGATTTTTAAGAAGTTGGATATCTCCTTAGAGGATGAAAAATTCAAAGAAATGGTGAATGTTTACAACATGGACTTCATCACCAAGTTCATGAAACTTAAGCCGTTAGGTGGCAGAATTCAGGGGCAGGGGCCAGTAGGCCAGGTCCAGAGAGAAATGGTAGCACAACCCATCCTTCAGGAGGAGGATCAGCCTAGAGCAGCAGAACAACTAGCAGCTGAAGAAGAGCAGCAACCAGAAAAAGAAGGTCAGCAAGTTGAACATTCTGATCCAAAATAGTAGCCAGATTTTCATGAAATTGATGCACAAGTTTAGGGGGAGGAACAACCTCAAGCTACTGAATAGCAAATGGAAGTCAATGCAGAGTAGGAGATTGATGAAGAAGTTCATGATGAGAGCCTGCCAATGTAAGGAGCTGAATAGGAGATTGAAAGGGAAGAAGTGGAACCAATGGATGTTGTTGAAGAATAAGTTTATGAAACTCAACAACCAAGAGAAGTGAATCTGGAACAACAACTTCATGAACTGGAAGAGGAATATCTTCAAGATGAGCAAGTCATGCAGCAGATTGATCAGCATATAGACCAGCTCATCGATCAGCATATAGACCAGCAGATTGATCAGCATATAGACTAGCTCATTGATGTGACACGACCTCGGACCTACACAAGCAAGCACAATAGCGAACCGAACGGGCCGAAGTCGGCGGCCAACTCACACGGCACTCACCCAGAAATCTATCTTTTCCTCTTCTGTGGAGCTTGTTTCATCGTCATCTACTCCTTCATCACTCCATGTAGATACCATAGCCTTGTTCTTCTTTCCTTTCCATTTGGGTGATGATTTCTTCACTTCCTTAGGGCATTCAGATTTTCTGTCCCCTGGCTTCCTGCATGAGTAACAAACAAGTCTATCAATTTTCTTCAGGTTTTCAGGTTTTGTTCTGAAACCTTTCTTTACTTGAGGCTTCCTTTTTGTGAAGTCTTTACCTTCCTTCCTTAAAAATCTTCTAATCTTTAGGGTGAGTATGGCTACTTCATCCTCATCTTTGTTGCTAGTAGATAACTCACCTTCCTCGAATGTTCCTCGGTTACTCGGTCCAGCTTTCAGAGCTAGAGGCCTTTTCTTGCTTACCTCTACTTCCTTGTTCTTGAGGTTTATCTCATAGGTCATGAGGGATCCTATGAGCTCTTCTACCTTGGTGGTTGACAAGTTTCTGGATTCCTCAACTACAGTGGCTTTGGTATACCAAGCTGGGGTTAATGATCAAAGAATCTTCCTTGCAATTTCCTGCTCAGAATAGCTTTTTCCTAAACCAGTTAGACTGTTAGTAAGCTGAGTTAAACGAGCATACATATCTGAAATGTATTCTGAAATCAACATGTTAGCTTTCATCTCACGTACCTCAGATGTGCCTTTGTATATTACCTCTAGACGGTCCCACATCTCTTTGGCCATAGCGCATGCTGATACTCTTGAGAACTCCACAGGATGGAGAGAGCACTGCATTATCTGTTGAGCACTCTTGTTGACTATGGATCTCCTTATCTGCTCTCGTGTCCAAGTGTCCTCATCTTCTAGAAGCTCATAGGTACCTTTGCTAACAACTCGCCAGAGCTCATAGTCTTGAGCACGAATGAACAACTGCATGCGATTTTTCCAATATGAGTAGTTAGTTCCAGTGAAGAAAGGTGGTCGGTTAACAGAATGTCTTTCGGGCATGAGTCTCTTGGATGCCATTCCACCATTTCTCTCAAGGTCATTGGAACCCATCATGTGACGAGCTGAATCCCGGATATCAGATATACCCGATAGGATTATTAAATACACCTGATACCACTTGGAACCCGCGAGGCCTCCCAAGAGCGGTAAAGCTCCTAAAGGGATAAAAGGACTGTCGGTGATTTACAGCCAAAACTACCTCCACGCAGGGAGGGGCCTTTAGCCGGCCAAGCGAGGGGATGGAAATAACCGAAGAAGCCGGTTCTATCCCGGTGTGACCAGCAAAGGCAGAAACTAGAAATAGGGCTACTGCAGGCATCACCCAGTACTGCTGGAAGGCGGGACCGATGCTGAGTCGCCTAGGGGCAAGGTAACAGTCGGCCAAAAGAGCGGGTGGTCATCCGGAGGCCGAGCCGAGGAGTTGCGCCTTCGTCTTCTAAAGTTGTTCGGTTCTGCCCTATCTAGGACTGCAGGATAGAGTGTCAGTGTTGGGACAGCCACGAGCTCTTTCGGAGGTTTCCGGAGGCTGGACCAGCACTGGATCGTCCGAGGCTGACCAGGGAACGGACCTTAGAAGGCCGGGACTGCTCGGTGGTCAACGGTGGTCGCAGAAGCTCAGAGATTAGGCCTGGTCCGTACTACCCCTGTCTGGAACAGAGTCCTAGATGGCTGTTGCAGAAGTTGCTGCGGGTGCTCCCGGACTCTGATAGAGGTGGGGTTGGCGTTGACGCGACTGTGATCGAGGCAGCTTCGATGAAGAATAAACGGTACCATGAACAGAAGTGAGAGGAGAATGTTTTGACTAGAAGAGTGAGGGCCTATCCAACCTGGGCCTGGCTGGACCAGTCTGCACGCTTCGATGACGTTGGCTGGAACCGGGTGGTCCAGGGGGCGATTGACCTCCTTATTCCTGGAGGCGATGGGGGACTTGTGGAAGTACATCTCAGCCAAGTTTCACTCCAGGAATCACAAGGGGGAGGCTGGGGGAGCTTCTGCACTGAGCCTCTGGTTGTCTACCTGGGAGAAACTGCGCAGGTCTCCGAGAATCACTTCTGCGGATAGCCCCGAGATCAGAAGAAGGCGGGACTACTCTCGTTACGAAGCTGACAGGAAGACGAATCTGTCGGTATATGGTACGCCCCTTAAAGACTCACAATGATGATGTTGTAGTCTCTGCAAACTACTGGTACACTATGCTTGCGAACTGGGATCAGCTTGTGGAGGAAGATGGGTGTGGTGGTGGGGATGGGCAGCAAGGAGGATGTGTGGGTGGTGGGGTGTGCGACCAGGGGAGGGTGTGGAGGCTGGGAGGGGTGTGAGAGAGGTCTCCAAGGGGTGGAGGAGGGAGCAAAGGTCGTGACTTCAATGTCAATGACCCATCGCAGAATTTCTATTCTCAAATTTTCTTTACAGATTTGAACGGAGCCCCTGTCGCTAGGCAGATGCCGACACTTTTCACGGAGACTCCTCCATCTTTTTATGTAGCCCATGATGGACTCACCATCCTTTTGTTTGGCTGCTTGTAATTTGGTCTCGGTGACTTCTTCTTTGGCCATCTTTGTATTTATTGTTTGTTCCGCCCTCGGCTTGTCTATTATCGCCAAACCTTTTGGACTCAAGTATAAGGCATTTAGCTACATATGTGGCCTCACTGGCATCATCGTCTGAGACGCTTTGATTGTCCCCTGACATGCCCGGGGGACTGGATATTGGAGTGGCTGAGGGGGAATGCCCCCTGTGCATTCAAACATCATTCGGAGCATGGCTGGCCGTGTTGAAGCTTCAAGCGAGCTAGCAATAGGTTGTGTCGCCTTATGTAGATGTCCTGCCAATTGCGGCATAGGCGGACTTAGATTCATTTCATTTAGCTGCCTTTGCAGCATTTCAATCTCCTGTTGCTTCTGGTATAGCAGTGCAACTATGGCCTGGTCTTGCCAGGAGGGGCCGAGAGTGCTATCTTTCACCTCTGATTTGACTGGGGTGAGTGGCATCCCGTCAATGTTGTTGGATGCGTCTAGTTGCTTTGAGATGAACTCCCTAGATTTTATGCCTCTGAGCCAAGGAGGAACATGGTATTGTGTCCCCTTATTAGCTGGCGGGTTTCTTGATATTCTCCCAGATCTAGCAACATGGTGGGAGGCAGAAGCTGTAGCTTGATTTGCTCCCTTTGGTATAAAGTAAATTTCTTCATCTTCTTCATCAGCAGCTTGAGCCACACTGGACGGTGCTGACAGCATGTTGCAAGAGAGAGCAACATATTTTATTTTATCCTTTGTATTCTTCTTTTCCTTCTCCCATATGACTGGCATCTGTCCCCACAATGAGTTGCTCGGTGTATTGAACACCCTTGCCTTTTCTTTAGCTCTTTTGTTTGTCGATGGGACTTGTTGAGTCTTTGAGGGGCTTGCTGCATAGGCTGACTCTTGAGCTGCTCATGCTCATATAGCCTGTCTGTAAGGGTTTGTAGCTGTTCCACGGCTGAGCTGATTTCTTCACATACTCGTGCCGAGGCTTGTTGTACAACTTCTACTCTAGACATGATTATGCAACCCCTAAATGCTTTCTTTATGCTGACACGATGTAGTGGTGCAGGTTTGGGCCTACGTGAGATTACGTGGGCTTAGCCGGGGCTAGGAGACCCACCCTGGGCTCCTGTCGATTGCCAGATAGTGGACTGCCCCTCGGGAGATCGAGGCCCTCAGACGACAGGTTCGGGAGTTGCAGGATGATGTAGACTCTTTACAGTACACTTCGGTATGATCTAAACTTAGACTCTCTGATTAAATGCAATTCCATATGTTTATGCTGATGCGATTTCCTATGTTGTAGGTACGGTGGACTCCTTATACTGAGGAGGGGCAGGAGGCCCAGCCATGGGTGGTTGGTGCCCTCGCCTTCGCAGCATGAGATGTGTGGCTTCACTACATGAATGTGGTGGAGCCACTGTACTTGAGACTGGTGATGAGGACCATCGGGGTCCACCAGCCAGTGGTGGAGTTCTTGGCGCCAGAGAAGGCCGGGGAGAGGGTCACGAGGACTACGAGGGGCCTGGCAGCAGCTTTTGACTGGATGTCGAGGAATGCTATGTAGGTGGCAGACTGGACAGCACTTGGGCGGGTGGTGACCACCCGAGCAGACAGCGACGCAGTGTACTACACGGCGTACGCCAGACACTATCGGGACCAGGTGTTCCGGGGCGCCGATCGACCAATACGACTTCTAAACTTAAACTCTATCTATTATACTTATGACTTCTATATGATGACACACTAATACTTGAACTTCTAACTGCAGATCGACCCTGCGGGGTGGCTAGCAGAGCTGCAGGGGCTTCTTACCGCGATGATCAGGGAGCGGGACAAGGCTCCACAGGCCCTGGCCCTACTAGTGAGTTTTCTAACCTTAAACTCTTAAATCATACACTTCTATTATGATTATGCGATGAAATGACTGACCAGGAGTTTTTAAATGCAGCGAGAGGAGGGGACCCAAAGGCAGGGGACCGATGCTCCTTCCTCTTCCACTGCCCAGACCCCGGCTGATTGAGCAGAGCGTGAGGCTGAGTTCAGGCGGATGGTGGAGCGGGCTGAGACCACCGAGGTGACACTCTCTGAGAGGGTACATTTCCTACACTTTCCCTTATGAATTATGCTTATATATTAAATACAGTTAACTAATGATGATGATGTTGTCCTTAAATCCCCCGAAGGAGAGGTGTTGCACACCTCTTGCTCGATCAACAAAGCCTGCACAAACAATGAAGCAAAATATGAAACCCTGATTATCGGTCTCCAGTTAGCTCTCCAGCTGGATATCCATATGCTGCAAGTGTTTGGGTATTCAATGCTGATCGTCAGATAAATTCAGAGACAATTTGAAGTCTGAAAAGCCGAATTGCTACCTTACCATGCCAAGGCAAAACAGGTCATGGAGAAGTTTTACTTGGTCGAAGTAAACCACATCGGTCGAGGTCAGAATGCACAGGCCGATGCATTAGCAAAGCTGGCAAGCTCATTGGTGGTCCCGCCTAATGGGTCACTCAACATACAAGTGATCAACAGATGACAGGTCCCCAGTATGATAGAGGAAGACACAGGTGAAGGAGAGCCTGAAGTGGCAACTGCAGAAATGGTCGACTCATCTGACTGGCGTGAGCCCCTTATACAATGGTTTAAACGCCAGCAACTGCCCAAACAAAGGGAAGAAAAGATCAGGCTGATCTAAATGAAAGACTCTTCTGAATTGAGGAGTGAAATCCTATTCCAAATTATGGCGGATGCCAAGAAAAAGATACTCCTTCGATGCCTCTCAACAGAAGAAGCGTGGAGGGTGATGAGAGAAATACATGCCAGGTCGGTTGGGGCACACCAGGCTAGGCTGAAAATAAAAATTGAAATTAAAAAGCTGGGCTATTGTTGGTCGACAATGTTCGATGACTATTGTAAATATGCCAAGTCATGCCAGAAGTGCCAAGAGCATGCAACGGCCCCCAGGCGGCCTCCAACACAGCTACATCTAACAGCACCCAGTTGGCCCTTTGCCCAGTGGGGAACAGATGTGGTGGGTCCATTCCCCCCATCCTCTTCAGGGTGCAAGTACATCCTGGCAATAACAGACTACTTCTCCCACTGGGCAGAGGCAGTGGCCCTGAGAGAAGTGACAGGATAAATTATGGCCCAGTTCATCCAAAGAAATGTAATATTCTGATTTGACATTCCCGATCGGATCGTCTCAGACAACGGAAGTCACTTTCGAAATCAGAAGGTCTACAAATTGGTCAGAAAGTACAAAATTGACTGGAGGACATCCACTCCGTACAACCCGCAGGCGAACGGGTTGGCTGAAGCATTCAATAAAATGCGAGGGCTGCGGGTGAATATTCCCGATTGCAAGGTCGGCCACCTGACATGGCTGCTTTCCCTTGGACATCTTCACAAACTCCAGAAATGAAGGGGCTATGCTGCCCCCATTCTTGTTGTAAAGGACTGACGGAGGAGGGATTTGAACTCCCTTGACCTCCAAGGGAGATGTCTTGTAAGCTGCTCTCCCCTAAATATTATACTGTGGTTGGGAGGCGACTGGCGCCCCCATTTTCGGCCTGACCGGGTTGCATGTGTGGCAGTTGTAGCTTCGACATTGCCTCCCTTCGCAGGGCGTGTGAAGCAGATTTCCTCTTCATCTTCCTCACCGGGTAGGTTGAAAAGGGTTGATAGGGTGTTGTAGGAGATGACCTGCCCTTCATTGACCTTGGTAGTCTTTCTTTTCTTTCATTGCTTCTTCTTTTTCTTTACTTCAATAGGCGCCTACCCCCAGAACAGACTGCCATCCTTATTAGATGCTGCATCAGCTTCTTCCTTCTGCTCGAGAGAAAGCTGCTCCAATTCTTGCCACGGGACGTGGTCCCGGATCAACAAGGGCTTCAGTTCGGGCTGTACATAATCATCTATCCCATCTATATAGTTCTCCAGCTTCTGGGCTCCGGGGCTAACTTCCTTTACTGTTGGCAGCGGAGTTTGCCTCCTCCGATTATGAGTAGGTATTCTGATAACTGCAGGTGGATTGGTCCATATTGGTGCTACTACTGGTGGAGCGGGTCGTGGCGTAATGCCACGCACATGTGCCCCCACATTCGGGCAAGGTGCCCTCTTCTTCTTGCTTTTTGCGGGGGCCTGCTGCCACCCCTGTTGTTCTTTCACGGGCTCCAGGAAGTGGGCTTCATAGGTGCACCGAGTGCTAGCTTCAGAGATCCCCTTAGGCAATGCCTGGTATGTAGAGACCATGTTGACTCCCGCCCTTCTCAGAGGGGCTTCATGTGGCTATGGAGGGTCGACCTTGTACTCCCCCAGTTCAATTTCATCTTTCTTCACCATGCCTTCAATAATATCCTTGAAGACGTAGCAATCCTCAATTGGATGCCCCAACATTTGGTGGTAAGGCAGAATCTTGGACTGTCTCTTCTCTTCAGGTCCTCTGGCCTCTTTGGCTCGGGCAAGGTGACCTTGTCATACTGGGTGACCCAGTCGAATAGTAAATAACGCATTGTATCAGGGCGCTATTTAATTAAGAAACAATAAACGAGAAACATCCTGAACGCAGTCTCTCATTCCACTCTTAATTTGATCGTCTTCTCTAATCTTTCCGCTTGGTGTGGTTGGCCAGCGTGCTTCCTGTCTGAATTTTATCTCAATTTTAATTGTTCCTTTTTCAGCTTTTACGCTATGTTCTTTCTGATCCCCTCATTGTCCGTGGATTGTGTCCCCGATGTGGTTGGTCGTGTTTCCTTTTCTCCCTTAGTTTAGTCTCTCCAGACATGTCTCATTCTTGTCAGTCATTCCTCGTGATTAGTTCAGCATTTTTGGGAGAATTCATGTCGTTTGTTGGTTGCGACGGGTGTCTTTTGTCTTAATACCTGCTTATCAGCTCTCTCCACTTCATCTCTACTTCATCTGCATTCCACGTCGTTGTTGCTTTCTCTCCATCTCCTTTCCATTTCGCCTCCGCACTGCTTTCGCTCGTTCCCTTGCAAAGCGGACATCAAGGAGGGGCATCTATTGACACCCGTTTTTAGCCTGCAAGTTACATCATTTCTCTTATTCATCATTTTTGATGTCTCAAATTACCCATTATTTTGGAGCCTTCCTTGGATAGATTTCGAGCCCATTTCATTATTCCCTAGCCATTAGACTTTGGAGATCATGATTTTGTAGAGTCTTGGGACTTATTTTATCAGCTTCCGGCCTTCCAAGTCAACTTACGGCCCATTTAGGTCGACTTCCATCAAGTATTCAGCCCCTATCACTGCGCAGTCCTGAACATGGCCCTTTTTCATCTCCTTCTGTTGCTCTATTCATTAAGTGCCCTTCACAAAAGTTGTTCTTTTTTGGAAACCCTAGATTTTCTTCTTTTATGTTGTTAGCCAGTTCTGCGCTGATTTCAAGTTATTCACATTTTTACGGTGCACTGCATTGTTCACCTGCGAACCTAGTATTTTTTCTCTATTCTTGCCCTATTTTCTCACTCTTCTGCTCGTCTTCTCATCTTGCTCTATTCATGAAAGCTGATTAATTTTTGTTATCTATAATTTCTTATTCTATGCCTTTTGCTAGTTCTACACTATTTTCGAGATATACTCTAATTTTCAAAATCTACCACGTCCTGCCCAGAAAATATTCTCCATCAGCCTAGCGGTCCTGGGAAGCCTCTATACCCCTATATCTGGATCCTCCAGATTTTTCTCTACTTGCCGGGCATCGCACCCTACCCAGTCTCCTTTCAGGGCATCGCGTCCCCTCCCATGTCTTACATCCGGATCCTCCGAATTTTTCTCTCCTTCCAAGGCATCGTGCCCTTTTATACCTTCCTCCTCCGAAACCTCCGGATTCCCCAGGGCATCGTACCCCTTTATACACTCTTCCTCCAGAACCTCTAGATTTTCCATCTACTTTTCTCTCTACTCTTCACCCAGGGCATCGCACCCATTCCTACTTCATTCCTACGGAACCTCCGGAACATCTGGATCTCTTATACTATTCCTTGATTCTTCCCAAGGCATCGCGCCCCTCTGCACCTTCACCTCTGGACTTCCCATCTTTCTTTTGATTTATCCTTCTACTCCTCTGGGACATCGTGTCCTTTGTTCTCTTCTTTCTCTTAACTCATCTTTTCCCATACCTTTTCCCAGGGCATCACATCCCTCCTCATTTTCTTCCTCCTGAACCTCCTGATTCTTCTTCCCATCATGATTCTCCTCCTCTACCTCCGGACCCTCTGGAACTTCTAGATCCATCACTTTCAATCTACCAATTCCTTCTCATCATTCCACCCGATCCATCACTTTCTTCTTTCACATCCACTACTTTGGGCATCTGCCTGTTCTCACACTGTTTACGAGGCTTTAGTCCTCACCCCTCCTTCTGATTCCCCTTTTCTTCTGTAGACTTTCCATGTGATCAATTTCTCCGCGTCTTAGTGAGGTAGTTCTAGCCCTCACCTCTTTTCCTTTTTTTCCTTCTTCATCTAAGTCAGTTCTTGGCACCACTCCTTCTTCCTATGCCACTTCAACTCCTTACTTCTTATATTCTTCTCTACTGAGGACAACAAATCCCATGATGATCAAGATCGCCTCCGGTAGTTACTTCAGTAAGGTCGCAAGGTAACATATTTACATAGGTTTGTATCTTCATGCACGGTTTTCAAAATGAAGTGCTTCTTAACTTGATCAAGAGTGGTAGTTTAGGCCTTTATCCTAGGTCTTCAATTTAATCTTCAAAAGAGTCTTTAGACTTGCTATTGCAGCATCCTCTGGCTATTAGAACCCCGCACTATGAGTTCGACATTCCCTCCCTGCTCATTAAGGGCAACCCTTAGCGCCGCCGCAAGCCAATGGGCTCGTGAACGACCCGAACTTCCCATGCTGCCGGTGGAGACCAACATACCCAATTCTTGGTAGCGGTAGTCGGATACTTGTATTGGGTTATCGGTACCCTGAGCTCTGGGTCATTACAGAGTTGCCTTACATACATCACCCTATAAAGGCGCACGTAATCCTCACTGTCCTATACATGTGACTCCACGAGTGTGCCACCCCATTGCCAGTCTTCATATTATTCGGGGAAGCGCACCCACCAATCAACACAAGCTACCTTCCTGCATGTTGGCCCAGAGAGATGGCAGACAAGAAGGGGGGTTGAATTGTCCCCTTGACGAGATGATGGATTTTAAAAACTTTTCTGACTAAACACAACAGAATTAAAACTAACTATGTTGATTAGCCTAAGTAGACGTGAGATCTAAAGGTTCTCTCGATCTTTCTGATCCAACACGGCTTGACAATGCTAATAACGATTCAATTCAAACCAAAGACGGATAGCAGAGATAGCAGTGTGTGATAGTGTAGTGAATTAAAAGCCTGTATAATGGACCTGTGAACGGAGATAGAAGAAATGACAATCACACAGGCAATCACACAAGACATAAGGATTTTTAGGTGGTTCGGGATCATGACAGGCTCCCTACGTCCACCCCTCACCCAACCGGGTGAGGCTTCACTTCACGCTATGAAACGTAGCAACACGGGGATGAACCCCAACCACACACGCTGCTTCTGCAGTAATATCCACACACTGGGACAAGCCCCAACACGCTGCCACTGCAGCACACACACACATACATTCGGTGATCACCCCACGGACGCTTAGACCACGCGGAGACGCAGCTCCGCCCACACACAATGATGTATCGAGCTTAACATAGCACAAAGGATATTCAATAAACACAACAAAATTGATCTATGATCAAATGAATAGAGTAGAAATGAATGACTAAATATTATCCCTCAAATCTTCAATGACTCCCATGGAGAGGATAGACGGGTGCGCTGAATGCTTTTGTTCACGAAGTGGAAGCTGGCCGAAACCACAGGAGCCGCCTTGGCAAAATGTGTGGCAGTGGAACAAGTCCTGTTGATGGTGTCCTCCTTGTCTTCCTTTTTCTTCAAGGTGCACAACATCTCCTCCTTGTTCACAAGGCCCCTTGCAAAGTTCCAACTTTATAAACCAAGCTTATTTTGCATAATCGATAAAATCATTTCATATGATTCCGTCATATGCATCCTTTTGCATCTTATTTTGGCCTCAAGCAGCTCACTATCTCGACAATTAATCAAAGGTGTTCCCTCCTCATGGGGGATGTAATTAACGTCATAGTCTTCATGGTATGGCGGACTGTTGGTCCCAACCCGAATCTCACTCTCGCCCAATAAGGGTCAGATTGAGCACATAATAAATCTGTCACTCACATGACTGGCACGCCTGCGTGGTCAACTAATCAATTAATTATCAATTAATTAATTAGTTGATTACCAAAATAAATAAATAAATAAAAGAAAAGGCAAACAAGTCTGGCACGCCCGGTGGGATTGGTGTCTCCTTTCATCTCTTTGCCGAGATATGTGGGCCCTGGGGCCCTCCCAAAGACTGCTGATCGTTTGCGTGTTCTGCATTTGCAGGCAAACAATGACGTCATCAGGACTTGCTGCTCTTACTTTTGGTCCTGTGATCGTCGCTGGCCATGCTGAACACGGGTACCTGGCAGTGCCCACTATTTTCGGGACGTTCCCCACTGCTGTAGGCTTCCCCAACTTTTTGAGGCTGGCCTTCACTGACCTACTTCAAGTGGAGTCCTCGTAGCCTGTCGAGGAGACCGCAAAGATAGTTGAAGCCTTGAAGGTTCGATGCTGTGCGGGTTCGCTTAAGAGCCCGATTCAAGTCGCCAACTGCCTGGTTCACCACATCACTCGTGGGGCCCACCCCATCCCTGCCAAGAATTCTAGAGGACGCCGGCATAGGGGCATCCGGAGGAATACTGCTGCTATTACTGATAAATGCTATATTTTACATCATAAGTTACACCACATTCATCATCTTTCTGCATTAAAATGAATAAAATTGTACATTAACATGAACAAATCTCAATTCTCACCATTATTTTGGTCTTCATACATTTTATCATTGTTTGCAAGCTAAAATAGTCATGTGAGAAAAATTCAAGAATTTACACGATTAATTAAAATTGATAATTTAAATTTTTTACAATTTCAAGAAATGACGACCCAGTTCAGGGCGTTATTTAATGGACGCCTTTCGCGCAGGCGTTAATTCATGGAATAGCGACATTCTGAAGGGCATTGATTTATTTTTGATCAGAAAATAGGGGTGCTACACAGGGAATGAGCCTCATGACAAAAGGCTCAGTAGGGATCACTCGGATCCCTACCTCGCAAAATGAGAAACTACGTCACAAGCAACTAAAGGTGAGTACAACAGGAATAAATAAACAGAAAAGCCCTGCAACTACTAACATAGGTCTCACAATGTGAAAACCGAGACACACGCCACAGTGATAAGACCAAGAGTCGCTACTTGACAAGACATGAGTACCACCCACTAGAAGCACAGCCGGATGCATCCCCTGACGACTTACACCGCGTCGTAGTGTCCCCGTACTCGCCCTAGGAGAAAACTGAGACACACACAAAAAATACTAACAAGGGTCTTGTCGGGGTTGTGCTCGTCAGCACGCATCCAAAGTCCCCGACCACATGTGCACACACTGATTGACTACGCTACATCAGGCCCTCTAGCTGGTTCTTCCTCTCGACCCGGACTCGAGTCGCCACAGTAGGAGGCCCATGGCAACTAGCCTAAAACTGTCTCTCTCGAGTAGCCTTGCCACCACTCCCTGGTGGGACCACAAGCATGTCGGAAGGCTACGACTAGTGGAGGGTCGCTGAAGGAATAGACTCTCTAGCCAACGAAAAATGACGCCTGAATCGGACAAGTACAAGGACCGCTCCTCATACCAACCCTGACTCATGGTGACACAAGCCGAGAACACCACCTCTCGGGACCCCACAGCACCCTACCGCATGGCCTCCACGTGATGCCCAGCATTAGTCAGGCCACGGGTCAGCACGTGGATCAGGGACCACTCACCCGGGACTCGAATCAGCAAGGAACGAACTTCCGGTCAGATAGCACACAAGAAACGGTCTGCCCTGGGCCGTCCCTGGGTAAACGGTCAGTCGATGGACTGCCTCGGGGACTGAGATGGTCCTCTCTGAACTGCCAAACGATCAGGGATGGTCACCAATAAATTGCCCCTAAACGGACAGACATGGTCTACCTTGGACCGTGTAAGACACGAGCGGCCCCTCTTGGGGCCACCTCAGAGTGTAAACAGTCTCCCATGGGACCGTCGTACCCCTGGAATGAATGGGAAGACAAATGGTCTTCCTCAGATCGTTCAAGACCTAAACGGCTTGACGCTGGGCTGCTTGAGGAGCTAAGCGGTCCCCCTTGGGGCCGCTAAGCCACCCAACAACCAGCAGATGTGAATCAAGCTGAAGCATCTACTTCCCAACATGCTACCAGGTCGGGAAGGAAGTGGGGACGCCCTTCTCAGTCCAACCACAACATCCTGCTCAGGGGAGAACAATCGTACCATGTCCCCGAGCCTAAGGTTCAAGGCATGGAGGTTCCCCCTCCATCGGGTCTTTACCCTAAAGAACCAAGTGGCCAGAGTGCCCCTTCATTCACTGAGTTTCTGTCGGCTCGGAGAGAAAGGCAATCACACCTAGGGTCCCAGCTGACCAAAGAAGCAGGCAGCCCTTTGACTCCGCTAGTAGCAACCCCTCCTCAGTCGAGAGAAGAGTTTGATAACATTCTGAACCTTGCCAAAGTTATGCAAGAAAGAGGGGTGACCCAACATGCTCCACAGGCTTAGGCAGCTGCACCAGAACTAGTGGAGGAGGTGCCCCCGATCCGGTTCCCCAGACCCAAGGTGGGGGTAGGCATAACAAAGTTGAAGAAATGAAGCTGCTCAAGGTTCGGGCTGGTGACCGAATAGTTAGACACTTAAAGAAGATTCCAACCCAGTTCACCGTCTGGGAGATCTTATCTTTAGATGAAGAAACAAGGCAAGCCATCATTACCGCACTCCAGACACCAGCATACCTCAAAGCCTGCTTGGCAGAGATGTCACCTGAGGTAGCCGTGGCCTTCACGGAGGAAGACATGCTCCTGCCCACCTACAGCCACAATAGGCCACTATACATGAAGGGGCAGCTGAATGGGCTGCCTATCAATAGAGTCCTGATCGACCCAGGGGCAGTAGTGAACATACTCCCCTATCGGGTGTACCAGATTGATTACTTTGACATACACCTAGTTGAGGTTAGGAATGTCAAGATCGCTGGCTTCAACTAGAAGTGTGAGGTCCCCATGGGAGTCCCAGAGTTCGACCTCACCCTCGGTGACTTCGTGACTAAGGTCCAGTTCCATGTGATCAACTCCAACACCTCTTACAAGGCATTACTTGGCCGGCCCTAGCTGCACCAAAATAGGGTGGTGCCATCCACCCTACATCAATGTATCAAGTACCCATGTGGCGGGAAAGAAGCCAGAATCTTCGCCTACCTCCACCCTTTTGAGGTGTTCGAGTGTCATCTATTAGATGCCACTCTATACCTGGAGAAGTCGAGGTAGGCTCCCCGAGTCACCCAAGACAAAGGGAAGAAGAATGTGGAGTCTGATAGCTAGTTTCCTCCGCCACCCCCAGGCTATGTGACTCCCCCACATGTTTCATTCATCTCAGAAGAAGAAGGAGTATTTAAGGCCACTCCCCTTACCATCTATCCTACACCGGGGACGCCGTACCTTGAAGACCTGTTGGAGGATGTCAGAGTCCCGCCTGGGATCATCAAGCTTGTAGCAGAAGCTGACTATCAACTAGCTAAGTCATTGAAGATTTTTGAGGTGCCTAATCCTAAAGAGCCATCCACTATCTTTTATGTAGCTGAAGAGAAGCCGGTCAGAGAAGATGATTATAGCCGACTCCCCGATGAGCTGCATAATCCCCACGTCTCGATTATGGGGCTTCCTGACATAGCTGGCCGTGTAGTCGGATTGGCTAGGAAGCAAGGGATTCCCTTTTATCAACCCTCTAGCCAGAGAGAAATGTTCAAAAGAATGTGGAACCCATCGAACCTGGACTGGAGACTACTGCAAATCACTAAGCATCCTTGTTTGGGCTTTTCAATAGAATACCCTTACGAAGCCAATGTGATATCAATTTCGGCTCCGTTCGGTGACGACCCTACGAAAGCTATAGATCCACAGGAAGTCCGTCACAGCAAGCGTCATGTGCCTTCGGCCGAAGAAGTGCAAGATGAGGAAGTGTTCCTTTGGAACCCTCCTCACCACAAGGGCGTGGGGAAGATCTCACCCTCCTCTGAGGGGTTGACCCCGAATGGCCACAATACCAGGGTGCCCTCGCCCCCGTCTGTCAATGAAGTGAAGAATACTGATATAAGCCATGCTCCTGGCCCCCCGGGGCACGACCCCATCCTGTTAGCTCTATATCATTGGCAACAACGGGAGATAGAAATGCTAAAGGCACAGCTGGCTGAAATAATCACGCTCGTGTCTGATTTGATCAAGGGCGCTTCCCACCCTCGAGGTGAAGACACGTTCCGGTCCCTGAACACAAGGCCTGACACCCTCATACACTTGAAGAAGGAGGCAAGGAACATTGTTGGCTCTTTAGCCAGACGACCGATTGAACAAAGCCCTACACTATAGGAGAAGCTGCAGAAGCCCTACTCTTTCTCAAGGGATAAGACTCGAGGGATCTTCGACTAGGCCTGTCACTACGGTAAGGTCTCCCTCCCGAAGTCCAAGAGGCCACAAGATGCCCGAAGGAGTGGTAACCCCTTGTTCTGCCCCTATCACCAAATACTGGGTCACCCCATTGAAGACTGTTTCATCTTCAAAGATATTGCCCAAGACTAGACTGATAGGGATGAGCTCAGGATGGGAGACTATGTGGTGGCCCTGCCACGTCCCCATGTGACGGGTAGCCCCAAAAGGGGGATCTACACAATATCAGTTCAGCACCAGACCCCTGAAGATGCAACAGAGAATGAGCAACTTTGGCCAGCGAAGGCCAAGCAGCCCTGAGCATGGCAAACAATCACCTCGGCTCCCGTAGAAGCTATCTACGATGACTACCAAGAAGACCCCAGAGCAGTCCTGTGCCTCTCCGCGCAAGGGAGCCCCTCAAGGCCGCGGACAGCAAGCCAAGGAGATTGTGAAGTAAGCAGTGCCTCAGTAGTCAGTGAGGCGGAACAAGAGGATGCATACAATGTCCTTGAAGCCAAGGATGGCGAAGATCAAGATTTCATCGACCTACTACTGGCACCCCCGAAAATTGAAGATGGCGGCCAAGTTACCATTGACGAGCTCATCGAAATTAACCTCGGCACAGAAAGTGACCCCAGGCTGACCTTCTTGAGTGCCCTCATACCTTCATAGGAGAGGGAGCAATATGTGAAGTTGCTGTAAGAGTTTCAGGATTGTTTTGGATGGAGCTACAAAGAAATGCCCGACCTTATCCCCAATGTAACTCAGCACACTCTAGCTATTGATCCCAAGGTGGAGCTGGTGAAGTAGACCCCCTGGCACATGGGACCAAAATTGATAAATCGGATCTGCAAAGAAGTCGACAAGCTCATAGATGTCGACTTTGTAGCCGAGAACCAATACACTACCTGGTTGGCCAAAATTGTGCCAGTGAATAAGAAGAATGGACAGATCAGGATTTGCGCAGACTTCCATGACCTGAATAAAGCCTGCCCAAAAGATGACTTCCCGGTGCCCATCACTGAAGTGATGATTGATGCAACTACTGGCCATGAGGCCCTGTCCTTTATGGACGGCCTGATGGTTCAGTGATCGGTTGTTCTAATAAAATTTTCTCTCAAGCACATAACTCGTTGATCTCATGAGGATCTCACTCGAACACGTAACAAGCATAGCATGCCAGCTTACTTAGACGCTCTGTAGGAGTCAAACTGAAGAAGACTAAGACACATAGTGATGTCAGCTTGATCTTAACTAAATGGAACTGAGCCTAAGCATGCATCTAATGAAATGAAATGAGACAAGCAAACCACATGGACAAGAGATTTTTTAGGTGGTTCGATCTCAACCTGAGATCTATGTCCACCCCTCACCCCAAACCGGAGTGAGGCATCCCTTGCAAAAGTAAGAATAGCATACTCAATCTGCAACAGATGCTGCCTAACAGCTTGACCCAGAGGAACACTCTCCTCTCTTCCTCCACCTGGGAGGGCAACCACTAGTGACACCCTATCACTAGCAACTAGAGACCGAAGTCTCTCTTCCTCCAACCCAGAGGGAACCCACAAGTGACAACCTGCCACTTGCAACCGGAGACACCAAATCTCCCTTCCTCTGAAACTCAGAGGGAAACCACAAGTGACACCCAGTCACTTGAAAATCGGAGACACCAAGTCTCCCTTCTCCTAAGTTCACAGGAGGAACCCGACCTCAAACCATAAGATCGGAAGACCAAAGTAGAAAAGTTAAACAGCAAAAGAAAAAATAGAACAAACAGAAAAAGGAAACGAATGTAGCTCTCGCAGGAGCAGATAGGATTGCATCTGATCCATAAACTGACAGATAGCTCAACACTGGCTACTTTAATCTCGACCACTCTTTCGTTTCTTTCTCTTCTCTCAATCCTCTCTTCTTCTCTTTTCTTCTTCTTTTCTAATCATACACTAGCTCTCTCTCTTCTCTTTTCTTCTCCCACTTCTTCTTCTCAGACTCTAGCTCTCAGCAGCTTAGGCATCAACTCCTCTCCTCGAAGGATCATATGATCTTTATATAGACCAGTGACGACGGAGCAAAATGGATGAAGTCGATGATGCTCACCCCGTCAGGTGGCTCCACATGGTAGACTTCCAGCTTGGTCCTATGATCCCTACCAGATTCCCCCAGGACGCATGTGGAGGGAATACTCCCGCCAAGAAGTGAACGCCATAGGAAGTCCACGTGTTGGACTCTGGATAGAATCAGGTCCAGCTCTCCCCTCCCTCACTCTTCTAATTTACCTTCCTCTCTTTTCCCTCCACGGGCTCTCTTCCTTTCTTCTCACGAGCAAGGATCATCCGAGTAACGGGAGTCTAGCTTCTTGCGTAGTCTCCCTCAGTCCCTATTTATAGGACCATATGTGAAGAAGACTTCGTAGGGGGAACCCACTGGAAAACCCCCTGGCCTTTTCTACTCTACTTTTCGTACACCACCTGCCGACTTTCCTTCTGTGTGGTGGGCAGGAAGTTGCATCCGACGAAGGTCACCTTTGAAGATTGCTCGAAAGGGAAAACGTCACTGTCATACTAACCTGCCATGCTGTTGCACGCCGGACAAATGACCTACTGTGGAGCAAAGACCCTTGGTTAATGGTAAGGGCCAGCGGTCATGGGGAAAGTCAGCCTGGCCATTTCCAGTAGTTGCTACTGTTGCCACCGTTTAAATGAGGGAGCCACCATTTATGGAGGGAGCCACTGTTTAAGTCAAGGGGCCACCATTTAAACCTCCTACCGGTTAAAGGGGTTGAGGCAGTGCCATTGGTTAATGGAGAGAGAGACTCACCGGTTAAATCCCTATGGAAGCCACCGATTAAAAGCTTGTGTGAGGCCACCGGTTAAACAGGCAGAGGGGGAGTCTAGCTGCCATTTATGCGCACACGGGGGGAACTGAGCCCCCCAGTTAAACGTGTTGGTGGTTAAGCGGTGGGGAGAAGCCATCGCCAGGCTACCAATTAAGCATGTTCACCACCACTTAAATCTGCCAAGATGCCCCATCGGTTAAATGTGGTGTGTGAGGCCCTACTATTTAATGTGTGTGCAGGGACACCGATTAATGGCGTTCATGGGCAAGCAGTTAAATGTGCGAGGGGCATTAAATGGTGGGGAGTCCCCCCCTGTGGGCTCACTTTTTAATCTCTTGCATTATTGTTTTATCTTTTATCGATTTATTAAGTGCGAGAGTGTGCCAGTCACATATGTGACGATGTATTCTGGCTTCGAGACTAGAGTGGTTTGAAGCCTGTGGTGCGTGCCATCTGACTAATTAAATGATTATGGATATCAGGTTGGGATTGGAACCTGTCGTGCTATAAAGTCACAGCGTTAATTACATCCCCTCGGAGAGGAAAAAACTTTTGATTAATCGCCAAGATAAGGGGCCACTGGATCTTCGAGCGACCCGAAACCAGGGAGGGAGGCCTTCTACGTCCACATAGGCCTCCGGTTCAGGGAGTAACATTGTTTTAAGTCTTTGCTTCATCAGTCTCACCATCGTTGTCTTCATTGCATGCATCATTCTCTCCTTGTTTCTCTCCCATTTCTCCATCCTTTCACATCATTCACCCACCTTCCTACATTTTTGGCGCCCCATAGGGGTTTAAAAACCCCCAGGTATCCCCCATTTCATTTATTTATGGTTATTTCCTTCTCTTGTCGCATTTACTACACACCATAGTTCTAATCTAGGTTTTCTTTTGTGTTCTCCACATGGTTTCACAGGTCAGCAACTTGCTAACACGAGGCCCACTCTCTCTGGCTGGCCGGAAAGGGTGGAGGTTTAAACTTTTACAACTTAAGGCGCAGTGGCGTTGGGCGGCTCTATATTGACCGTTCAAAAGGACGTGTGGCATAATATGAACCATGGTTATTCCTCCTGTGGCCATCTACAAGCCGTTCGTTGTCCATTACACTTTGTCCCACGTCCCACTCCAGCGTCTGTGTGCGGTCTGTCTCCAGCCACACAATCTAAGGGCGGTTCCTTAGTAGCCGTGAATCCCTGCAGTGCTGATTTCAAGGCAAGTACCTCTCCCTCTTTCCAAGGTGCAGCGTGTTTATCATCACGTTAGATGCGTTGGTGGCGATCACTTCACAGGTACATACTTCTGTTCCCTTCTACCCTTATTTTGTTTATTTCGTTCATATTTATTTGGTAGAGAGGGATTAAAAGGATCTTTAAACGCCGATAGGAAGACCCATATTTTCAATCAACAGATTTCTAGCGATCACGGTGGGACGCCTAGTGCCCATCGTGTTAGTGGTTTACTGACCCCCCTTTCTGGTGTTTGTTAGTCCCCTTTGTTTGAGTTTCTACAGGTTGCGTTAGGTTTCTGTCTTCTGGTTGTTGTGCGGCTCTCCAAAAGCCATCCGTGCTTTATGCGGCTAAGTATCCACCGCACGTCCCTGCATACACTGCCATTCCTTGTGCGAGCCTGCTGCTTCTCGCGGTCCACTACCACCCGTTCTGCCCTTGTGCGGCCTGATTTCGGCCGCCCAATTTACTAGCACAGGTACACTTCTCTGTTGACGCTGTTGGTCTTGCTGATATTCTGCAGTCAATTACACAAGGACACCAATACAAAATAAAAGACATATAAGTAAAATGAAATTACTAATGTCTCACACATGATAGCTCAATACTCAGGCGGGGCTCCCATGCTGTCACCCAACCATAGAGAGGCCGGAGTCACTCGAGTCGTGCTGTGGGTCTGATAACGGCGACTGGCTCTCGTGTCCTCACCAACTTCTGCTTCGATATTTGACCAATGTCGATGAACAAACTATGTTTGACCCTTGTCATCATCGATAAGATGGGTCAACTGTTCCCTTAACTTGGATCTTCCGTCCTCGTTAATAAATACACTTTTGCTTCGACATTTAACCAAAGTCGATGAACAAACTATGCTTGACCCTTGTCATCATCGACAAGATCGGTCAACATTTCCCTTAACTTGGACCTTTCATCCTTGTTAATGAATATGCCTCTTGCTTCAACATTTAACCAATGTCGATGAACGAACTATGTTTGACCCTTGTCATCATTGGCAAGATCGGTCAACATTTCCCTTAACTTGGACCTTCTGTCCTCGTTAATGAATATACTTTTACTTCGGCATTTAACCAATGTCGATGAACAAACTCATGTTTGACCCTTGGCATCATTGGCGAGACCGGCTAGCATTTTTCTTAACTTGGACCTTTCATCCTCGTTAATGAATATACTTTTGCTTCGACATTTAACCAATGTCGATGAACAAACTCATGTTTGACCCTTGTCATCATCGGCGAGACCGGTCAACATTTTCCTTAACTTGGACCTTTCATTCTCGTTAATGAATATACTTTTGCTTCGGCATTTAACCAATGTCAATGAACAAACTCATGTTTGACCCTTGTCATCATCGGCAAGACTGGTCAACATTTTCTTTAACTTGGACCTTCCGTCCTCGTTAATGAATATACTTTTGCTTCGGTATTTAACCAAAATGTCGGTGAACAAACTCATGTTTGACCCTTGTCATCATAGGCAAGACCGGCCAACATTTCCCTTAACTTGGACCTTCTGTCCTCGTTAATGAATATAATTTTACTTTGGCATTTAACCAATGTCGATGAACAATCTCATGTTTGACCATTGTCGTCATCGGCAAGACTGGTCAACATTTTCCTTAACTTGGACCTTCCGTCCTCATTAATGAATATATTTTTGCTTTGACATTTAACCAAATTTAACTCCGCCGAGAGAGCCAAAAATCATCCCAAAGGTGAGAAAAGGATTAGAATGGTGCGACGATAAGAATTAGACCAAAATCGATGTAGTTAGGCGTAGGTATAGGCTTGAACGACGTGGCCAAACGTAGGAAAGGGGGTTAATCCGGCACGGTCAAGCGTAGGAAAAGGGTTAATATGGTGTGATGATGGCCAACGGGCTAAAACGACGCGGTGGGCTTGGGGCGTGCCGGATTAGGGCGCACTGGTATGAACCATTTGAAAAGCTTTTATTTTGAGTCTAGTGTTATTACGGCGCGAGGGGGGGGGTAGTGCGCCGGATTAGGGCGTGCCAGTTTAAGGGCGCATCGGATTAAGTGAATTTTGAAGATTTTTTGATTTATTTTGACTTATTAAGGTGTCCTTTGAGAACTTTGGGGCTAATTGGGTTAATTGTTTATTAAACTGAATTCCCGGGCTCCCCAGAAGCAAAGTCATGAGCTCGCGCGAGGTTCGCACTCGAGCACAACATTTATTGTTCTTTAATAAGCTTATTTATTAAGTTAGAATCACGAGGGTAACTTATTAGTTAAAATCTAGTGAAAATTCGGCAGCATCTCCCCATCTTGGAGGATTGTGGGGGGAAAGCGGGGATATACTCACGTAGTGGAGTAAACCCCTTAGAACCGAGTGGCACAACGATGGTCGGCACACCCGAATAGATAGGAAGCCCCGAGGACTAGCCTACTAGGGGCACCATCATTCTGTGGGTTGAAAGTGATCAGATAAGGTGACTAATGAGGGAAGTGAGGACCCCGAGGGCTAGCGTACAAGGGACACATGACCCGTAGTCAACACAATATCCAGAAGAGGGATGACTAATAGGGAAGGAAACCCCGAGGGCTAGCTTATGAGGGGCACACATCCCGTAGTCACCACAATGTCCCTAAGGATAGTGGATTTGATATTGGACTAAAGCCCCTATTAATGTTCACCTTGTGGCCCATAGGGGTACTCATCACTCACAGATGGAACTCTTTGACCAAATGGCTGTTCGAAAGCATCAATGGGGTATGTCCCCCTCCCCGAAGCATTAAAGCCAATGTTAACGGGAATAACATAGTTCGATGATCCTAACCCATATTCAGAATAGGAGGATATAATTGCATATCATAACACTCAATAAGTGGGTTTTAACCCTCTTTCCTGTGTAGCATTTCAAACTTCCTACAGGTGCAACCCCCCTCTTTTTTTAGGGTGTTCCATTTTCCTCTCACTCTTTCTCTCTCCCTCCTTCTTATATTATTTAGTATGATAGACTACCCCTTTACTGCGTAGGGACTCTCCTGTGTAAGCGGGGAAGTGATACATGAGGCCGCGAAGAAGGTGCCTTATCATGAGGGCCATTGCTAGTGGTTCTGGCTTGGACCTCTTTCATTCCTATAAATACCTCCCTCTTTCATTCTCCCAGAGGCATCGGAAGCTAGCTCGAAGAGTGTAAGTTTCTAAGGAAAAAGAGGAGCTGAGAGTTCTTAAGTTTCAAAATGGAGGGCGAATCTTCCCACTCTTCGAAGAGGAGCAGATCCAGTGGCAGTTCCAGGAGACTCCCAGATGTTGAAGGGCATTTGAGTGAGAGGACTCAGTCACAGCTGGTGAGTGAATCCTATCCCGTTTCTTCCTTTGCACTCTCCCTTTCTTTTGACAAGACTCTCTCTTTTTCTATTTTTATTTTATTTTTATTCTTATTTTTTTTGTATGTGCAGAGCGTGATGAGATCACACATTTCGTGGAAGCTTGTGGTGGCTGCAAATCGAGGTCTTCCGGACTTTCAGAAGGCCCGGCTAGACGTGATGGGATTCGGGCCTTCCTCTGAATCGAGCCAATCAAGCTCAACCTTGCCCTCATCCAAACATTACGCAAAAGGTGGGACCTAGTGAGTCGGGCCTTCCTAATGCCTTGGGGACATATGGTGCCTAGCCTAGAAGACGTGGTTTGGATCACGGGCCTCAAAGTGGATGGTGAGGAGGTGAGCGGTATCACCTATTCTGATTACAGAGAGGCTGCTCAGAGGTTCTTGGGGTTGGCTCTGGATGATCGAAAGAATAGATCAGTAGCAAAGGCTTCTATCATGGAGACATTGGGTCTTTCTGACGCTAGCCCACGTGATGATGAGTCTTTGGAAGAGTTCTTGGAGAGGGCTGAAAGGGGGTGTCGCGCTGTGTATTGTGTTGATGCCAGCAATTGGGAGAGATCCAACATGAATCTGAGGAGATTTCTCTTCTTCCTGTTGGGGAGGCTACTATTGGGTTTGAAGGGAGACAGTATTCACCGTTGCTTCCTGGAGCTCTTGGTAGACCTCCTCGATGGCATCCTTGAGCTGGATGCAGTCGA
The DNA here is from genome assembly GCA_024336825.1 of Amorphophallus titanum. Classification (NCBI taxonomy): domain Eukaryota; kingdom Viridiplantae; phylum Streptophyta; class Magnoliopsida; order Alismatales; family Araceae; genus Amorphophallus; species Amorphophallus titanum. The sequence continues at coordinate 9,677,887 of JANBPO010006859.1, read as the reverse complement.
TTATGTCATGCCCATGGTCACGGTGGAAATGGCAGTACCTCCTCTTGCTCTTGGTCCTTGGGTCAGACTTCATCTTTGGAGGCCACCGGAGAGGTAGGGCTCCTCTCGGATCTCCATGAGGATCTGCTCAGGGGGAGCAGTCAGGGGTGTGTAATGTCGATATTGGCCCCTCTCTCTAGTCTCTGGGCCATCGCGGCATGCTTGGTCGCGCCCCTCTCACTTGCTCCACCCCTCTCGTTGGGAATCGATGGGTCTCTTCCGATCGAGTTGACCAGTCCCGGCCATGCAGCCTAGAGTCGTAGTGTTCTCCTCACAACTAGCGTGCTTTTGAGCCAGGGCGAGGAGGTCCATCAAGGTCATTGGGGCTTCCACTCCGAGCGAGCGTCAGAGGATGGAGTCTCAGGTCCCATGCGTCAGGGCGATGGTGGTGATGCTGACGTCGAGACGATGGATGCGAAGGGCTTCTACCCGAAAATGGGATACGCAGTCCCAAAGTGTCTCCTCGCGTCCTTGCTAGATGGCGAGTAGGCTTATCGCCGACTTGACTTTCTTTCAACAGCCTAGGAAATTCCCCTTGAACAACTTCTTCAGCTGTTGGAAAGAGGTAATGGTCTTGACTGGCAGGGACTCATACCACGTCTGGGCATTCTCCCAGAGGGTGGTGACGAATGCCAAATACTTCATGGAGTCCGAGGTCCAGTGGAATACCAAGTTTGACTCGAAACTATGCATGTGGTCGGCCAGGTCGATGGTGCCATCGTAGGGAGTAAACAACGGCAATTGGAACTTCGAAGGAATGGGAAACTCCATGATATCCTTCAAGAAGGGGGCATGGAAGTCGGCATCCTCATCGATCAACCCCCGAGTCCTCGCGGCATATAGGACATCGTCCTGATATCAGAGTTTGCCCTCTATTTCGCACTCCACCTCCTCGTAGCGACTGAGCCACTGAGCCATCTCTGGGTTAGAGTTGAGCGGGCTGTGAAGCCTTGGTGTGGGCGAGTTGCACAGATGTCGGGCTTGCGCAGCAGAGGCATGAGAGGGTTCTTGCACTTGGCCAGAATCCACAATGGTCGGAGCGCCCCCCCCCCCCATTCTGGGGTTGCTCCGTCGGGGAGTGCATCTGCCTTGTTGGTCGGATGGTGATACACCGTACCGAAACTTTGTCACATGTGGCACTAGCATCCCAGAATTTGGTATGACAAATTACGGGTACAACAGCTATCAAGCATAGATCCGCAAAATACCATACGCCCTCCATAAGAGAGAAGCCTAGACTTCCAACTTGCAAGTCTGGACTCAAATCTCTGCATCACCGACTCCCAATCTTTACGACGAAGCGGCCCTTGAGATAAAGGCAGACCCAGAAAAGTGATAGAAAACTCCCCAATCTGACACCCAAAGATGGAAGCTACACGTCTCAGAGCTATCTCCTCCAAATTGATCCCTGCGATATGACTCTTGCCATAGTTCACCTTGAGCCCACTGGTATCCTAAATTATCTCTAGCATGAGTCTTGCATCAATCAACCAGTGCTCGTCTGCTAGAAAGAGGATCATGTCATCGACATACTGAAGATGGGTGATGCTAATGTTGGAGTGACTGGCCTGGAAACCTCGAATGACACATGTCGCTTCTGCTCTCTCCCATAACCTACTTAGTATCTGGGCCACTAGAACAAACATGAGAGGAGATAAAGGATATCCTTGGCATAGTCCTCTCCCATTGAGAAAGTAGGCAGAAGGCTGCCCATTGATGAGCACTGCGAGTGAAGCTGAAGAGATACACTCTCGTATCCAGGAGATCCAAAACTGATGGAAGCCCATTTTAGCAAGCACCTGAAGGAGACAATCCTAGCTAACTCTGTCATATGCCTTCCCAAAATCTAGCTTGAGGACCACTCCCCTCTTTCTCTGTTATTTCATCGCATGCAAGCACTCATGAGCCACAAGAAAGTTCTCCTGTATGTCTTCCCCTAATAGAAGCCCCCTACTGTCCACTGACTAAGCCATCAATAACCTTCTCTAATCTCCTGGCTAGCACTTTAGTAATGATTTTATATGTGCTACCCAACAACCTAATGGGTCAAAAATCAACCCACTCTTGTGCACCTTCTTAGGGATCAAGACTGGGTGGGTTTTATTAATACGCCTTAAATGTGCCCTACCCTCTTGGAATTCCCTAACTGCATCCAAAAGACCCTCCTTGACAATGTCCCAACACTGTTGAAAGAAAACCATTGGAAAATCATCCAGTCCCGGAGCTTTGTCACTTGCATGAGAGAAAACCAATTGTTTCACCTCTTCTGCTAGGAGGGTTGGGGAGGAGTTCCCCTTTGTTTCCCCATCATCTGGAGATGATTGGGGCGTTGATAGAATTTTTCTTCCGTTTTCTCCATTTTCACCGTTTTCGCACTTGGGTGGGAGTTACGGTCCTACCATAGACCGTCGCTTCCTTGAGGCAGCCTGCTAGGGGCCACCAAGTGATCTTGAATGTCGATCAGGTGTTGTGGTCCCTAGGGGACTGCCACCCCTAGATTAGTGGTCTCACGACTGACCGCTACTCCTTGAGTAGTGGCCAGCTATTGGCCATTTCTCTGGTCTAGTCAGCGCATCCTTGGGGTGCATGCTTTTGACCGTTGGGAGCCGCCTGCCAGGTTGTGGCCAGGACATGGCTGTTTCCTAGTGGATGCAGTCACAAGATGACCGCCCCATTGGGGTAGCGGCCTGGCAATGGGCCGTCGCTCACCCCTGGGTTTGCCATGTTGCGGCCATTTCATGGCTGTCTCATCTCCTTAGCGGTCTCGAGGGGACTGCTAGGCTCTGGATTGCGGCCCAGGGCTGGCCACCACTTGGAGAGACAGTCCAAGGAGGACCGCCACACTAATTCAACATCGACTAGGGTTTCTATTGTATGGTTTGAGCCTCCGGATGGGTGCTTTTCAGTTCCTTGTGGTGCTTGGCTCGAGAGATGCCTCGAGTACCTCGTGAGAGTCATATAGTCGCTAAAGGGCCCCGGAGGAGTGGTTTTTCCTTGGTTCGTATGTCCGTCTGACTTAGGGGACGTTAGACCCTACTTGTGTCTTGGGGTTTCTTTTCATATACTCTGTTAACAGTGTCACCGAGAGTCGGTGCGACATGGGGAGCCGTTCCTACGTCTCATCAGTGTGACGAGTGGTGGTTTCTGTGAGTCAAAGTCTTACCTCTCGTGACTTGTGCACTAGTCGTAGCTTTCCTGCGAGCGCGTGTGTGGACCCACTTGGGAGAGGTGGAGAGCGTGACCCGGCTAGACGATTTTTAAGCTGGTTATCATAGGGCACCTTTACGTAGTCTGAGTCTGGGCTTTGGGGAAGAACCAGCTAGAGGGCCTGACCTAGGGCGCATAGTCTATGTGTAAACACGTGGTTGGGGGCGTCAGACTCGCGTTGACCAATGTGACCCCAACTAGTCCTTGTTCGTGGTACTTATTGCGCGTCTTTCACCAGCACCCCACGCCCCAGCTCCCTCTCCCTCTGCAACCCACATTCTCCTCCCCTCTGCTCAGTGTGCCCACAGTAATCCCTGGAGTCGCCCTGTCGTCGCTCCTTTCCCAGTTGAGTGAGAAGCTTCGTTCTGCTACAATCTGCTACCAGTCAGCATTAGAGGTTCGTTTAGCAGACCTTCTAGTAGTGTCCACAGTGAGATTCGGCTCGAGGTGTCTTCTGAAAAGTCATCCTCCTTCGAGTCTGCGACACTCCAGAAGTGGTTCCGCCTCCTTCCGTCAATGGCATCAACTGCGACAGGCATTTCCGTGCAACTGCACCCAAACAACACCTGTTCCTAAGTGCCACTTGGCAACGTCGACACTGACTTCCCCTATGCAAATCGGGTAGAACTCTCTTCACGAGAGTTCTTCCTCTTCGAGGCGCCGACGAACCAGAGGTGGTCCCGCCTTCTTTTGACAACGCGTCCACCCGGGGCATCCATTTTTCCTTAATCGCACCAGATCTAGAACTCTCTATTCACCTAGGACAGACTGCCACTTAGTCAGTCCCAATACTCCATCCTCCACTCAGTTTCAGGCCGAGCAGTCTTCTACAAAGTTGTGACCTTCGACGATAAGAAGCCAACCCAAGTGGCTTTGTCTCATTCTGATATCAGCTCAGAATATTCTACCATGGCCATTGTCAACCTATCCTGCTCTTCTCCCAGGAACCTGACGCTGACCATTTCGGCGACCACGACCAACGAGGTGATCTGACGGCCGCCAACTTTTGAGAGTTTGTAGTGCTCTCTGTCTGCTACGCCCATGAGTTGGTCCCATCACTTTTGGAGTTCTACAGCGAGTGTACCTATTGACGCATCACGACCACGCCATCCAGTCCTGTGAGTTAGAACTGCGCAGGCCATCGGCTGTGACCTCCTCCACCTTCCAGTGACATCGGCTCGACGTCAGACTTTCAGGCGTCCTTCGGCATCCCCCAGGCTTCGTCCAGACATTGACAGCACTACGATTGGACGTCGGAGCTAGGCGTACGCTACGGAACAAGCAAGCGTTGACTGGCAGTTTGGTTTCCCCTCCCCTTGTTCCTCCCTCTTGCGCGAGGGTAGTGCATGTAATGGTTTGCCCATCCCCGTGATCCCCTCCCTGCGTGGAGTGTAGTAATTGTAATGATCCTCCTCACAGACAAAATGGCCAAAGATGATCCCTAAGACCTAAAAATAGTGTAAAATCACACAAAAAATTACATAAAGATAACAAATATTAGCTCTAAATGAGCCCAATAAACTATAAAAAGTTAAAAATTTAATCCTACCAACTCATGACCACTGAATTAGACACAAATAAAGTAAAAAAATACATAAGAGAACTGAACATGACTCCGATACGACTCTGATTGTCTGATGTCTCATGTCTTGCTCCGTGTCGATCTCCCCCGATTCGAAAAAATTCACCCTCGAATTTTGAAGTGTCGAAGAATAAGGGCGACAAACACAACAGCATGAATATATAACTCCATGTAGACACCCATATCCAAGAGCTCAATCGGACATCCCTCATGTGCATTACAAAAATGCAGCCCTACCAAATCAGTTGGGGATGGCTCCAAGAATGACAGATCAACTGCCTGATCAACCAGCGGTGTAGTGGGGTGTGCAAGAGGTTCATGAAATAGATTTCGAGAGATAAGATCCAATCCAGACTTCACAAATAATGCATGATCCCAACTATAGGGAGACGAGATAAGGTTAACGACGCTGGGAGGATCACCCTCGAATAGTGTAACATCAATTAAATCTAGCTCAGAAGTGATAAATAAATTTTGCTCCCATGAATCAACAGGTGGCGCAGTAACTCTAGTTAGTAGCTTTTGAAGTATCTCTGTAGTAGCACGATATGCCTCCCGATATGTGTCTAGAAAGTGAAATTTACCCTTCAAGTGCGGTGGTTGAAGAGTGCAGCCATACCCGTCGAAATCCATGGCAGCGTGTCGCTCTGCCATCCAATCTTGCCCCAGACGGATATAAGAACTTGTTGAGTAAATAGTGCACCACGCTCCATCGAAATACTTAAAATGTTTGGAAGTGCTATTTTCCCGGACCTGAGATGGAACTCCACAAAAGCTCTATTTCCTTCAACAATAATCTCGCCAGTTGTCAATAATGAATCAACAATGGACTGAGGAATATAATTATCTGGTTGATATTTCTCGAGAAATATTGTAGCAGACTCATTGTTTGGTAGACATACTTGAAAGCTAAAGACCATTGCAGGAAAGATTGTACCTCAGACCTCGATTTGATGGAACACATCGATTCCCTATCTCTCTGATACAATTTGATACGGGACATGGCCGATCTGCAGTGAGAAGGTTCAGCTAGATCCGACATCGAACAGGTGGCCCGCAGGGGATGTCCTGTAGCCCAGGCTGGTGGAAGCAAATCTACGCATGCTGACAAAACTACCGGTCACGGTCAGCTCTGACCTCATAATGAGGTACCGTTAGTGGCAGTGCACATCCTACTCTCAGGAGGATGTCTCGGCCGATGGGTGCATGCTGGTTCATGGGGAAGAAGCCGGTAGGGTTCCGAAAAGTGGCCTCAGGTCGTAGGTCACCAGTACTAGATGGCGAGGTCTGTCAAAAAGTGGCACCACAGTCCACCCCGTGGTCGGTTTGAGGCAAAAGTAGGCTTGTTGAGAAGGCAAGATGCGAGGCTTTATCCCCACCAAGTTTCAGATCCAAAGACGCACCACAGAAGAAGTGAGGAAACTCGCAAGATCTGGGTCATCTTTTGGGCAATCGCGCAAGGCTCTCCAGATAGACTCTAGGAAATGAGGCAGTACAGGCAGGTCCGATGAGCGTTGCTGACGGGAGAAAGACCATTACGAAGAAGATAAGGAGGGTTACATCCACACCGAACGTCCTGTCCCATCTCGCAGCACACAGATCAGGGGTGAACCCGCAATAGGACCATCGGGATCTATCTATTGTATCCCTATGGTTTTGATGATGTCAAACACCATAACTTAAACACCATAAGTGAAACACCATATGTCCTCATGAGAATGTGCATTGGATTTTGTGCACTTGCGTGAAAATCATCTGGTTGTTATGTTGAAAATTGCTAGACTGTTGTTATTAGGTTGGTGCATATAATGTTCATTCCTGTCATAAGGTCGATGCATGTTCTGGTCTGTGCAAGACCAAGGTCGATGCACATTTAGCCTGTGCAAGACCAAGGTCGATGCACATCCAGTCTGTGCAGGACCAACGTCGATGCACATCTCCACTTGTCTCTTATAAGGTCGACACTAGTTACTATTCATGTACATCAGCCTTGATCATACTATAAAGTCGGTGCACATCTACACTAGTCTCTTATAAGGTCGACGCTAGTTACTATTCATGCATATTCAAGGTCAGAGCACATCCACCTTGATCATACTATAAAGTTGATGTACATCTACACTAGTCTCTTATAAGGTCGACGCTAGTTACTGTTCATGCATATTCAAGGTCGGAGCACATCTGCCTTGATCATACTATAAAGTTAGTGCACATTTTGGTTTAACCGCACATAAGGCCTGTGCACATCTTCTTGGCTTTCATACAAGTCAGTGCACATCATGTTACTCAGCTTATACAAGTCGGTGTACATTTTAGGTTGCTAGATACAAGGTCGATGCACATAAGTCAGTGCAGAATGAAAATCAGTGCACGTCCAGACTAGCACAGAACAAGGTCGGTGCACATCTAGTCTGCACAATAACTAAGGTCGATGCTACTCCAGTCTGCACAAGAACTAAGGGTCAATGCATGTTTGCAAAGTCTGAGCATATGTGACTTCAAGGTCAGTGCAGGTTCTTATTCAACAAAAAAGGTCAGTGCACATGAGTACCTAAGGTGAACAAAGGTCAGTGCACTTTTTGCTTCATAGCATATAAGGTTGTTGGACATGGCCAAGCTCAAGTCGGTGCACATATAGTTCAAGCTAAGTCAGAGCACCTGGAGGACATTACAACAAACATGTGGGGAGCACGTTAAAGATCAAGTGACCACGTGCCACTCAGGCATGCAATCCAACTCACGTGACAAGATGTGTGCTACTTGGGACTTCACATGGCATGAAAAGATATGTCCATGTGGCTTTCTCTCTGAGGACAATGATTGGAGAATATTTCTCTCCACGTGGAAGAATATGGTTCGCTGGGGTCGTTAATCCTATGGTACTCTATTCTATAAATAGAGAGTGATCCCGATCGCAGGAGGATTGAGATTGCCAAAAAGCATAGAGCCTCCATTGAGTAGAATCCATCTGAAAAGAGAGTAGTTCCAGGAAGAGAAGAGAGACAGTAAGAAGCCTAGTACGTTGAGAAGAAAAAGAGTAAAGATGATATGAGAGCAGCCAGCCAGTTCAATTGAAAGCGCTTCTTCGAAGCTGCATTTAGTACTTATTTTTATTTTTCTGCTTTCATTTTCGCCTTGTTCTTCGTCTTGATTTCTTACTTGGTTCCCTCTGGGTTTCAGAGGAAGGGAGACTTGGGTCTCCGGTTGTGAGTGACCTCATCACCTCCTGAACCCAACCCCACGTCTATTGGGCCCACACCCATCTTTGGGATCGAACCATATGCCTCCCTATGCTCAGCATCAATCGAGGAACCCACCATGTCATTGGTTCTGCCAGTTGGCAAGGACCCAAACCACATGGGAGAGCTTGTAGACTGGGTATTCATATGTCAAGTGTTGGATGGGACACACTTTCCTAAAGGCCCACCCCTTCTTGATTCTTTTGATCCATTCTTTTGGGAACTTTTAAAGCCTTCATCCCCACTCCAACCCATCAAAGGTACTAGTCCCCTCATTCCTACCCAAGTTGGTCACACAAGTGTTGCACGACTCCCGTCCCTACATACAACCGCCCTTAGGAGCATGAAGCCCATCATTTGGATAACAATACATGTAATCATGAGTCCAAAGGGTAAGGAAGTCAATAAATTCGAATGTCCAAGTCCTCCCATATCAATCTAATCTCTACATGATAGGTACACACATGGGTGTCCTGGCCCCCCCACATTAGTCAAACTTGTGCATAAAAAGTTCACACATGAATGTCCTGTTCCACCCCTATAAGTTCAAATTGGTAGGAACCACATGCATGATAGGTCCAAATTTGGTTGTCTCAGTCCACCCATACATACCATGTGTCTCAATTCACTAACACCCCTACATTCCATACGTCACAAGCACATTAGTAAGGTCGACAAGAACTCAAAGAGGCTGGACAATTCACGTGAGTGCCCCCAAGAATTCCATGAAGATGACTCTGGGTTGCTGAGGACTAAGAGGCTCTTCTAGGAAGTTTCCTCAACATTGAGAGTTCGAGGTAACAAACCCTTCAAGGTTTTGAGGCATACTGGCAACCACGAGTGGGGCCTTCCCATGGATCATGGAGTTATCCCCGTTGGCAACGTGATAGACCTCGTGCCCCATAAGGGCTCCACGATTGTACCAAGTGAGGAAATTGGGCTTATTCCCCACCTTGTGAGTGAACCTTACCTCGAGGGACCCATTTCAACTTTGAGTGCTCGGCGTGAGCAACATGAGATGATACTGGATGAACAAGGTACCATTACCAGGAATAGGGCATATGAGCGCTACCTCATTGGGCGGAAGGACTGACCTCCATTGGAGACTCTACTAGAGTTCGACTTGGGGCTAGCAGACCAGCTACCCCTCGAAAAGAGCACAACGTAACTGTAGCATCCTCAAGTCGATGAACTCAATAATAAACTCACCACTGGGTTCTGTAACTTGTACGAGAGAAAAACCCGTGTGGATCGTAAAACACAAATCAGGACCCACAAAAGTGATCCGAAAGCTCTCCGAATAGATCCAAAAGAATCCAGGGTGTTACATGGAGTGCCTGTGTCGATCGTGTCTGACCGAGACCTATGCTTCACTTCTCATTTCTAGAAGGGTCTACAATAATCTTTGGAGATGAGACTCAATTTCAGCACTGCCTTTCACCCCCAAACAGATGGTTAGACCGAGAGAGCAAATCAAGTTGTTGACGATATGTTTAGGGTGTGTGTCATTGACTTCGGCGGAAGCTGGCATGGCCACTTACCCCTGGCCGAGTTTACTTACAACAACAGCTATCAGGCCAGTATTCATTTGGCACCTTTTGAGGCACTATATGACATGAGTTGTCGTTCATCGATATGCTGGGAAGAAATCGACGAAAGACAACTCCTAGGTCTGGATATGGTACGAGATATAACCGAGAAGGTCTAACTCATCAGGGAAAGACTCAAGATAGCTCAGTTCAGGCAAAAGGTGTATGCTGACACTAGAAGAAGAGACTTAGAATTTCAAGTTGGAGACCATGTTTTTCTCACAGTCTCTCTTGGACGAGGTATTAGAAGATTCAGTGTTAAGGGTAAACTTACACCGAGGTATATAGGTCCATTTGAAGTGTTAGAGAGAGCCGGCGAGGTAGCTTATCACATTGCCTTGCCCCTGCAATTGTCAAAAGTACATAATGTGTTTTACATATATATGTTGAAGAAGTATGTACACGATCCATTCCACGTCGTCAACCACGACCATTTGGTGATTCAAAAAGACCTTACCTATGAATAGAAGCTGATGAAGATCCTTGATCGAGAGGTCTGAGTTCTGAGAAATAAGACCATTCCCATGGTGAAAGTACAATGGAATAGGTGCTTGGAAAAAGAAGTCACGTGGGAAACTGAGGAATCCATGCGAAAGAGATTTCCAGAACTATTCTAGAATGTAAGTACTCTGCACCGTCCATGTCTCTAAATGTGTAAATTGAATTTGGGGACCAAATTCTTTTAAGTGGGGGAGAGTGTAGCACCCCAAATAAAGATTATAGAAATTCCTATCGTTTGAGATTATTCTGATGTATTTCCGGATGAGTTGCCCGGTATTCCTCCAGAGAGAGAAGTGGTCTTCTCTATTGATTTAATTCTAGGAGCTGCACCAGTTTCTAAAGCTCCGTATCAGATGTCCGTCGTCGAAATGAAGGAATTGAAAGAACAACTATTGGAGTTATTAGAGAAAAGATTTATCCGACCAAGTACTTCACCTTGGGGAGCCCCAGTCCTATTTGTCAAGAAGAAGGATGGGTCAATGAGATTGTGTGCTGACTATCGACAATTGAACCAACTCACAATCAAGAATAAATATCCATTGCCAAGGATTGATGAGTTATTTGACCAGATTTCTGGAGCTCGATATTTTTCAAAGATTGATCTTCGATCTGGTTATCATCAGTTGATGATCAAGGAAGGGGATATTCACAAGACAGTATTCCAGAGCAGGTATGGACATTATGGGTTCACTGTTATGCCTTTTGGCCTAACCAATGCACTCGTCGCATTCATGCAGTTAATGAACAGTGTATTCAGGCCATACCTTGATCAATTTGTGGTTATCTTCATTGACGACATTTTGATCTACTCTAAGTCCAAGGAAGAGTATGAAGAACATCTCAAAAAGGCCCTTCAATTATTAAGAGATCACAAGGTTTATGTTAAGCTTAGCAAGTGTGATTTCTGGCTGGAGGAAGTTTCTTTCCTAGGTCACATAATTTCCCAGAATGGTATTACTGTCGATCCTTCAAAGGTCGAGGCTGCAAAGAACTGAGAAAGACCTACTAGTGTGACTGAAATCCGAAGCTTCTTAGGATTAGCAGGGTATTATAGAAGATTTATTAAGGATTTCTCCAAGATCGCGGTATCTTTGACAAGATTGATGAGAAAAGAGAATCCTTATATATGGTCTGAGAAATGCGAGAGAAGCTTTCAAACTTTGAAAGATTGTCTGACTACTGTCCCAATACTCACATTACCTATGGAAGGAGGAGGATTCGAAGTTTATGATGATGCCTCTGGAATTGGCCTGGGTTGTGTATTAATGTAACATGGCAAGGTGATCACCTATTCCTCAAGCCAACTGAAGAAGCACGAGAAAAATTATCCCGTGCATGACTTAGAGCTGGCAGCTGTGGTCTTTGCTTTGAAGATCTGGCGGCATTATCTCTATGGCATCATTTTTTTTAACTGGGACTTTGAGTTTAAGAGTCGTTATCCCATATGCTCGGTCGTATATGAATGCTCATTGGCGGGGTTATCAATACCAATGTAAGGGGCATGGGGTTTCATCGTCCACCCAGGCGGAAGGCCTAGGTTGACTTGAGTGTGTTTTACGGCTCAGGCATGAAGCCGTTTGCCGGGAGCATGACTGTCATTGCTAATGTGGGGATTGATATTAACGCAAAGGAATGGGATTTTATCATCTATCCGGACGGAAGGTCCGAATTGATTTAAAGAAATGCATGTTGTAGCTCGGGTGCGAAGTCGTTCACTGGGAGTGTAGGTTTCATCGTTAATGTGAGGTTTAACATTAACGCAAGGGAATAAGACTTTATCATCTATCTGGACGAAAGGTCCAGATTGATTCAAAAAAATGCATGTAGCAGCTCGGGCACAAAATCGTTCATTGGAGATGTAGGTTTCATCATTAATGTAGGGTTTAACATTAACACAAAGGAATGGGACTTAATAATCTATCCAGACGGAAGGTCCAGATTGATTCAGAGAAATGCGTGTAGCAGCTCGGGCATGAAGCCGTTCACTGGAGGTGTAGGTCTCATCGTTAATGTGGGGTTTAACATTAACGCAAAGGAATAAGACTTCATAATCTATCCAGATGGAAGGTCCGGATTGATTCAAAGAAATGGATGGGTGATGTTCCCTTTCGGAATCCTTCACCGTTTCTTATCTCCTCTTTCTTTCATCATCCTTTTATCCCATCATATTCTTCTCATCCATATTTTTTTTTATCATTCGTATTTTTCTTCTTCACTTTTTTTTCTTATATCATCATTTTCTTTTCTTCTCTTTCTTCTCTCTTCTCTTTTTTTTTCTTCTTTTTTTTTACGGGTTTTATCTATCATCATCTGCGGACTCTTCATAGGGTAGTGGCGCAGCATGATAGAGCTTCAGGTGTTTGCCATTAGAACTGAACGTCTCCACGGTGGTTAACAACTACGTAGGCTCTGCCTTCATAGACTCTTTGTACTACGTAAGGACCTCCCAGTTTGCGGTCAGCTTCCCTTTTGGGTTGGAAGCCATGACTTCCTTCTTCTTGACCATAACAAGGTCGCCCTTCTTGAATTCTCATCCTTTCACGAGTTTGTTGAAGGCATTCGTCATCTCGACCTTCCGTAAAAGGCGAGTGTACACCCCCGTCGTGAGGAAAAGAACCATAAAGGGAAATTCCTTTCGGTCGCAAACATCAGTCCATAATGACCTAGATTACATCAAATCCACTACGAGTTCTTAGTAGACCCACTGTGAAATCCATGCCAATTCTCTCCCACTTCCACATAGGTATTTCCAATGGTCTAAGTTTACCAGCTGGCCTCAAATACTCTGCCTTGACTTGCTGACATGTTAAGCAATGATTCACATAATCGACAATCTCTCTCTTCATGTTCGCCCACCAATAAGTCTTCTTTATATCTTGGTACATCTTGGTAGCTACCGGATGGATAGTATACTTGGAATGGTGCACCTCTTCCATAAGCTTCTCCTTAATACCAATGTGATTAGGTACACAAGTTCTTCCTTAAAACAAAAGCCTTCCATCACTCGAACATCAAATTCCTATCTCTTGTCCAAGCTCCCCTTAACTTCTACTAGGAATGGATCAACATCCTGAAGTTCCTTAATCTTGGTCAATATGCCAGGCTGCACACTAATATTGGAAATCAAAAGATGACCTTCTTTAGCTTCCACATCCAACTTTAGATCAGTAAATTGCTTTAGCAGATTCCATTCCTTAATCATTAAACAAGATAGAGAAACTATAGACTTATGACCAAGGACATCCGCCACCACATTACCTTTCTCAGGGTGATATTGGATAGAAAAATTAAAATCTTTTAAATACTCAAGCCACCTTCCTGCCTCATATTCAACTCCTTTTGAGAAAATAAATATTTCAAAGTCTTGTGATCGATGTAAACAACGAATTGCTCACCATATAAATAATGTCTCCAGATCTTGAGGGCAAAAATAATAGCTACTAACTCCAGATCATGCACAAGATAATTCTCTTCATGACCCTTAAGTTGCCTAGAAGCATAACCAATGACCTTCCTGTGCTGCATCAATACACAGCCCAAACCAATACCTAAAGCATCTACATAGACTTCAAATCCTCCACTACACAGGGGTAGGGCAAGAATAGGGGTGGTCATTAAACATTCCTTTAAGATTTGAAAACTCTTCTCACAGTCCTCCGACCACACATACGAGTTCTCCTACCGAGTTAACCTCATCAAGGGTACAACAATCTTGGAAAAATCTTTAATAAACCTTCCCGAAGCCGTCCAAATTCTGGGTGACCTCTCGCCTCGTATCCAAGAGATGTGCCTCAAGTAGCACATTCCCCAGTGGCAGAGCTCCGCACAACAGAGGTATTTCCAACATCTCTGGACACCCTCGCAAGTTTAGGGGTGACCCCCATTTTCCCAAAAAGACACTAGAGGTCGTGGCTACGACCAAGACCCGGACTTCTGCATCTACCATATGGTCCATGTCGTGGGACCAACCTAGCCATACGCTGACCAGGTTGTCGTCAACACCAATTTCGACAGCTCGGGAGACGAGGGAGAGGAGATTCTAATCCCACTCCCGGCCAGGACCAGCACTCCAGTTCCAGCACCCGATGAGACTTCCTCTCCTGTCCACGAGGACGTGGAGACCGAGGAGACCTCCGCGGCCTCCCAACCAGTTCCAAAGCCTACCTCGCCACACCTTCCCTCTAAGGAAGGCCTCCAGAACGAAGATCGTGAGGTATCACCGGCATTGGCAGGCAACTCCGACCAAGCCTCTGGAACTCCAGTCGATAGCCGCCAGTCCCACACAGATGGCCCGGGAAAACCCTTGTCCGGACTCAGTAGCGACGACCTTCCAGTTCCAACAGCCTCAACCACTGGCTTTGAAGACCCATGGGTGTACGAAGCCACCGCTGATGATGAAGACTTTGTCGACTTTCATCCTGCTCCTCCTAAGTTGGAGGACGGTGGCCAGGCAATCGTCGACGAGCTCTTCGAGATAAATCTGGGCGGAGACGAGGCCCCTCAGCCCACATTCCTCAGTGCTCTCCTCACCAAAGCAGAGAGGCATGACTACAAGTAATTCCTGCTCGAATACAAAGAATGCTTTGCCTAGACATACCAGGAGATGCCTGGGTTAGATCCCTCCGTGGTAGAGCATGATCTGGCCATATCTCCCTCAGCCACGCCAGTCAAACAGCCCCAGCGGCACATGCGCCATGAGCTAGAGCTCTAGGTTGCGATTGAAGTGGATAAGATGGCGGAGGTCGACTTCATCGAGCAATGCATTTATTCGGTCTGGCTCACTAACATTGTCCCGGTCAAAAATAAAAATGGTCAAGTCTACATCTACGTCGACTTTCGGGACCTCAACAAAGCCTATCCAAAGGATGACTTCCCAGTTCCGATCATAGAGAAGATGGTCGACATGGGCTCATGGACTTGTCTTATTGATGATTTGATCGTTGTTTTATCACGGTCTCACTCTCATCTTTGGAGTCTTTTCATAAGTACATGGTGTGTACCCCGATGTGTGGCCATTAGTTACACTTTGCACTTATAGGCACACCTCTTGGACTTGTGATCCTCTCCGTTGGATATTCCTTCCACCGGACTAGATGATCTTGTTTCAAGGTCTCCGTAAGTCTCTGCGAGCCTGAGATTCTCACTAGGACGCCGAGCTGGTTGTACCCTCAAAGCCCAATGAAGTAGAAAGCACTTATCGTACCATTATTTTATGAGTCCTGGCTAGAAGCAGCCCTCAGGAGACAACTACTGTCTGGTAGCGGTCAGCCTGTGATCGCGTCTATCCAGCTTATACTCTGGATCGAGCCTTCTTATTCTGGCGTCAACCCCACCAAGAAATGGTCCTGACCTGACCGCCCTTACATAGAAGCGATTCCGTCTTGACCGCCTTTGTCCAAAAATGGTCTAGGAAATGTCCGCCTTTTCCCTGACCCTGTCTAACTCGAGGTTTGACCTTAGGGTTGGTTTTCTTAAGTTCCTAGATGGTCTACTGATTGTCTGGAGCCTAACACCTTGCCAATAAGCTATTAATGAATTATGGAAATCTAAGAACATGCCATTATGCTACCGGATTTTGTTTGTAGCATGACCTCATCTTAAATTGTCTTTGAACTCTTATGATTTCTTATATTGGTACGTTCTTTACCTTGGTTACATTATCATGAAACTATTGTTGATTTGAACATTATTGGCTGAAACTTTATTATAGTCTGTTGGAAGTAGCTTGATCTGTAACTTGAAGATGCAAGAGTGGGCACGGACAGTGTCTAAGGGCTCCATGCTAGTCCCCTCAGCAGATAGCCGAAAACATGCTGACAACTATGGGGTACGATGAATAATGGCGTCGCATTGTGCCATGAGTACTTTTTTTATAGATGGGTGAAAATCATGAGGCAATCTTGTGATAATTTACATGCTTGCTAGTACTTTCTTGTTCATGACTTTCTAGCGCATAGCCTTTATGGTTATGAAGTACATTCTTGTTAATGAAAGGCCACTTTATCTTATATCTTGCTTGATCATAGTCTCTTAATTCATCACTTATTCCTATATCTACGGGTTATTTCTTGTTGTTCATCTTGTAAATGTCTTCCTCCTTGATCTTTAGTTGATGATAGCCTGACCTGAGGTCGATCTTGGAGAAATACTCCACACCAGAGAGTTGGTCAAATAATTCATCAACACGCGACAGTGGGTATTTATTCTTGATGGTACATTGATTCAACTGTCGGTAGTTGATGAATAACATGAGGGAATCATCCTTCTTCTTGACAAATAAGACAGACGCACCCCAAGGGGAGGTGCTAGGTCGAATGAAACCTTTTTCTAGCAGTTCTTGAAATTGCTTCTTTAATTCCTTCAATTCTATAGGGGACATCCTGTAAGGAGCTATCGATACGGGTGCTGCTCCCGGTGTGAGTTCAATGGTGAAGTTTACCTCCTTTTCGGGCGGTATGTTAGGTAGTTTAGAAGGAAAAACATCTAGAAACTCCCTAACTATGGGGATATCATTTAACTATATTCCCTTAAACTCGGTAACCACTACAGAGGCAAGAAAAACTTCACATCCTTACGAGATAAGTTTGTAAGCATGAAGAGATGAAATAAGAGAAGGATGCTTCCGGTACTTGATACCAAGAAAGAAAAATCGTGGGAGACCAGGTTTCCAAAAAGAAATTATCCTACTACGATAATTTATGTAGGCGTCATGGTCTACAAGCCAATCAACTCCTAATATGTCATCATAGACTTCCATATAAAGGCATGCGAGATCATCAGGAAGATTTTACCCTTCTTTAGTGACTTTACTATTGGGGAAATAGGTTTTCAATTCCGTTCCCTACCCTAAAGGAGTAACTATGGTTAAATCTGATGGTAGGGGAACAGGTGAAATAGGCAATGTCTTTGCAATGGAACTAGCAATAAAGGAGTGAGTAGCACCTATATCAAATAACACAAAAGTATGATGGGAATGAATATGAGTGGTACCTTCAATGAGCTCCCCATCACTGGTTGGTTCATCGTCCAATACGGCATTCAATCTAGCCTGTCGCTTTCGTCCACCATTGTTCCATGTGGATGGTTGCTCTTTCATTAGAGGACAATCAGGCATGCAGTGCTCCCGACTTCCACATCTTACGCATGTACCCAAATACTTCCAACATTGTTCGGCCGCATGACCGAATTTGTCACAGAATAAGCAAGCTGCCATGACTTGCTTATTTTCCTCTTCTTTAACCTTCTTCCTATCCAGATCATTGACCCAACAAACTCTTCTCACCGTCCCTTCGTGTGACGAATATACCCTTCTTGACTTGGACCCCTCGTCCGAGTCATTTGGCCAAACAAGCTCCTCTCTCCATCCCCCATGGATCGAGTCAACCTATTCAGGTCCGACTCCCTTATGGGACCACTTGGTGGGTCACGAGGCTCGCATGGTGGAGTGATCCCCTCGTCTCTCCCTTGGGGAGGCGAGCACTCTCCTATGCACCCTCGTAAACTCAGCCGAAGCGTTCCCCAAATAAACCCCTGGCACAAGCTCGCTCCTCACCGAGACGCAGAGAAGAAGGAAAGAAGAAGAAGAGAGAAAAGATTCTAGGCTATCACATATATGTATATAAGAGGTATGTGCATGAATAGTATTCCATTTTCCAAAAAAAGAGAGGGTTACATGAGCTCCGGGGCATACCCCTGCGTTACATGTCCAAAAGAGAAAAAGGGGAGAGAAGAAGGGACAATTTCCTCGAGTGGCACTCAGTCGATGCCTCGGAAGACCTCCTCAAGCGGAAGAATCCCAACGCAGGGAAAATCTGCCATATCAAGTAGTCGACTTCTTCATTCCTCAAGGCGCGTTAGCTCGGCCACCACGGATGCTGTCTCAGCCTTGGCAATGGCTAGCTCCTCAGTCTCTCTCGCCACGGTCGCCTCGACCTCGACCAGATCAGCCTCGGCTGCAGCAAGGTAGCCCCTCAGCTTTTCTATTCTGCTCGTGAGGGCGTAGATGCGGTGGTGACTTTCGTCCAGGGCCTTTCCATGCTGCTCTTCATTACCACTCTGCACCTCCAAGGCCTGCAGATACTCGTCTTCCTGGGCATTAATGGCGACAAGTTTACTGGGAACCCGTGTCTCGAGGAACTCGCGGCGGTTGACATATTTCAACAATAACAAAACCTATCGCGACCACTTTTCTAGCGGGCAGCCCATCACTTGCAGTGCCCCAGTCAGCTGCATCACTATGGTGTGCACCCCTCGGTACATGAGAGAAGGATCAGTGAAGACCATTGATCGCAAAGCCAGCAACATTTGCCGAACCGGCGCTTCTGAGGTGACATGACCTATGGGGGGTACGACCGGAAGATCAAACTCCACCATGCTCTCTACCGCCGCCCACATGTCTGCATCTGCCATGGCCGAGCCATCTAAATCAAACCCTGGCCAAAATCAAGAAAAAGCTAAAAACAAAGGAAAAGAGAAAGTAGGAGAGTCAATCAAGAAAAATTTAGAAAAACCAAAAAAGGTTCACCAACATCCCCAAACAGGCCGACACCAATCTAACTCCAGGTCTGCACATCCTAAGGGTAGAAGGAGCTTCAACAAAGATACAGGTCGGCACTACCCCCAGGACAGGTCTACACCATCCTGGTCAGCCAGCAACCAGTTTGATAGGCACACCCAGACAGGTTGACACATAGGTCACAGGGAGTCGACACGCCCAGCATCCAGAAACCGTTATAGATGGGTTGAGCGGGAGACATGTCGACACTTTACCTACAGGAGGTCGACACTTCCAGTAAACAGAAACTGTTATGCGAGGTCGGAACATGGGACAGGTCGACACTTCCCCTTTTATAGGTCGACACCATCATGGGTCTGGGGTAGTTATGACTCTAATTGTCAAAAGTTTAGCCAACCTCAATTCCCTAGGAACAATAACACCTCCTACCACTCCAGACCAACAAATTGGAACAGAATGACTAAGAATTAATCCTCCTTCAAGATCCCTAAAGCCTACAAACCTCAAGCTATGAAAGAGAGAAAAGGAATGTCAATGAAGAAAAGAGGAACCAGAACAAGAATGTGAAGAAAGTCTAGATTTCAAAGCCTATGCTATCCTGTCTTATTGAGATGAGAAGATTATTGGGACCCAATTGTTCTTGGGTTCCAAACATTATTACCTAATTCCTTGTGTAGGAGTGTCTTGTAGCCATTCACAATTGTTGGTACCTTGATAGTGGCTGCTCAAGACACATGACTGGGGATAGAGCCAAATTCTATCTCTTGATAGAAAAGGAAGTTGGTCATGTAACGTTTGGAGGGAACAACAAAAAAAAGATCATTGGTACAGGTAAAGTTGGTATGAATCCCTCAAACTCCATTGTCAATGTCTTGCTTGTTGATGGTCTGGAATATAACTTATTGAGCATAAGTCAACTTTGTGATAAAGGTCACACTGTAGTGTTTGACTCTAATGAATGTAAGATCTTGCACCCTAATTCAAAAGAAATCAAGTTTTCTGGTAAAAGAGTCAACAATGTGTATATGATTGATTTAGATGACCCTACTCACATAAATCTTTATCTTGCTATGGATGTCTCATACCAACTTGTTGAAATTTCTACCAGCTTGTTTCTTATCTCTTTGTATGGTTCCAATTCTGTTCCTGTGGGCGTGTAAAATTGCACGTCCGCATGCCTTGTCCAGTCCCGCAGTGACAAAAACCCCAAATGGAGAAGCCACGGAGAAGAAGGGTCATCCGGACTCTCCGAACATACACACACTGTCGTGAAGCCGTCTCCAGAATCGCGACAGTGAATAGAAATCAACTCTTGGGAAGCTAACAACCCGTAAGCCCCGAAGAAAATCAAACAGACTGCAACTTGTGCTCGTAGCGGGCTTGAACGTGTCCCCGCGGCGCGCCTTTCAGCCCTCAACAGCACATCTTGGCACCTTCTACGACACGCCTTGCAAGCTCCAGCGGCACGCTCTCATGCCCTTTTCAGCGGCACACTCGTTGGTGTGAGCTCGGCGGCACGCCCCTTGCCCGGCACACCCCCAGGGGCCTTGCCCGGCACACCTTTTGCCCAGTACACCCCCCCTGTGGTCCTTCGTCGGCACACCTCCGCGGTGTGACTTCGTCGGCATGCTCCCTGAAGCTGCTACCCGGTACACCCCCAGGGGCCTTGCCCGGCACACCTTTTGCCCGGCACAACCCCCCTGTGGTCCTTCGCCGGCACACCCTCCGCGGTGTGACTTTACCGGCACACACCCGCGTGCCCTCTATCCGGCGCGCTCTGCTAGGTATCTTACCCGGCACACCCACGGAGGGAGTCCCTCAGTGGCACACCCATCCGTGGCTTCTCCAGCGGCACACCCAGCATGCGCTTCAGTGGCACACCCCGTCTAGCCTTCCTCAGCGACACACCGGTGGAGGCTCCTCCACCGGCACATCCGTTCAACAGCATGCATTGGTAGCCATCCAGCGGCACACTCGTCGTGTCTCCCAGTGGCACACTGTTCCAGCTCTTCAGTGGCACACCGTGACTTGCTTCCAACAGTGCATCCGGCAGGCGAAATCTCACGCCATCCCCTATAGATCCTTGGCTCGCAATGGAATAGCTGAGGTGTCCGTAAGAGGACCTGTGACTCAGTGGGATGCCACCCGAGGGGTGTCACAATGTTTCCCGTCATGAGACGGTGTCGAGGTCGGGACAGTAGGCACCGCTGTGCTAGAGCAGTGGGGCCTCACCAAGGTCGAGGCAGCCGAGTGACGTAGGCACCACTTGTCACTGGAGCGGCCAGGCGCTGTTGAGACTAGAGCTGTTGAACGGCGTGAGCATCACCATGGCTGGAGCGACCAAAAGCCGTTCAGCTCAGAATTGTCGGGTGTCGTGGGCCCCAATGGGACTGGAGTTGTTGAGTGATCGGGCGTCGCGGATCCAGATGTGATTGGAGTAGCTGGAAGTTGGGCGCTGGGGGCACTGCCGTGACTGAGACACCTTAGTAATCGGGCACAATGGGCCCTGATGTGGTGGGTAGTCGGGTGCCGGGGGCACCATTGTGACTGGAGTGGCTGGCAGTCGGGTGCTGGGGGCACCGTTGTGACCAAGCTATTGAGCGATCAGACGCTGGGGGCACGGTTGTGACTGAAGTGGCCGACAGTCGGGTGCCGGGGGCACCATTGTGGCTGAGCTGTTGAGTGATCGGGTGTCGGGGGCCCCGATGTGACCGGAGTGGCTGACAGTCGGGTGCTGGGGGCACCGTTGTGGCTGAGCTATTAAGCGATCGGGTGTCGGGGGCCCCGATGTGACTGGCAGTCGGGTGCCGGGGGCCCCGATGTGACTGACAGTTGGGTGCCGGGGGCCCCGATGTGACTGACAGTTGGGTGCCGGGGGCACCGTTGTGACAGAAATAGCTAGGCGCCGCTAGACCTTGATGGTCATGCTCGGGGCCCGCTGATAGAGACAGGGGCTTGGCACTTCATCTTGCGCCGAGACTTGTGAAGTATGTCCATTGTCCGGGTAACAGCACTGAGGGTACGCTTATCGAGATAATCCCAAAGTGGCACGTGATCATCGAGGCGGGGAACCAGGCTGGGCGTCTCGATTGAGCCATGTCTGATGGTGCGCGACCATTGAGACAGAGATTGGGCAGGGTGCTCTCATCAAGCAACGGCTGCGTCGTGCAGAGATCGGGCAGGGCTCCTCAATCGAGCAGCGTCTGAGGGCCATGCACAATTATCGAGGCAGGGACTGGGCAGGGTGCCTCTATGAAGCAGCATCCGAGGTCATGCGCGAACGTCGAGGTAGGGCCGAGTAGGGTATTCCCGTCGAGCGACGTCTCGGGGCGCATGATTATCGAGACAGGGCTCAGGCAGAGTGCTTTCACTAAGCGACATCAGGGTCGTGCACGACTATCGAGGGTGGACTCGGGTAGATCTAGGGTCATGTATGATTGTCAAGATGACATACATTCGTCAAACAGGGGGGAACCTTTTGGGAGGTCGGTGTTTAGGCGAAATGCCGTGTAAGATTCCAGACCTTTCAGATCCTTATTTTCGGATCTCGGATCTATTTTCTCAGAGTGTTCCGACTCCGTTGTGTCCGACAGTGCGTGTCGGATGTCTTTTGTGTTCGGATCGGCGTGATCCGGGGTCGTTTCAGAAGTCCGGAGGCATTCTGTGACTTTTCTATGCATTTTTTCGATTCCTGACCCAGTTTCCGGCAAATCCTGCGGAACTCCGCCTCAGGCGAACCGAGTCGTTCACCCAGGCGTGAGTGGTACCGTTACGATCGGTACGTTCCGAGGATCGCGAAAACGTGATTTTCTATTTTTTTATATTTTTGTGAATTTCTAGGTTTTCTATAAATAGGCCGTTTTCTTTTCATTTTTCATTCTTCTTCCTCTCTCCTTGCACGTTCCTCTCCCTCTCTCTCACCCATTCGACGCGGTGGAGGCTCTGTTCCGACTGTAGACGGCGGCGGGGTGACGGCTGGGCGACGTGGGTGACGGCGAGGCGATCGTGCGGACGTGCGGCGAGCGTGGGAAGCGTGGGGAGGAGAAATCATTGGCGGCGTTCTTCGCGGGATTGAGCTCGGATCGGTGTCTCTTCGCGAACCGGAGGTAGGGTGACGATCCCTAGCTCATTGTCGTTCCATTCCCGTGATTTGTAGGCCGAGGCGAGGCCGAGTGGGGCTTATTTCGCACCGGGAAGGGTGAGCATGCCACGGGGAGCGATCGCCCGATTCATCGTTTTAAGCCGCCAAATCGTGTTTTGAGGGTGTAGAATCATGTTAGGGGGCTTGGGGGTTCGTTCCTCATCGTTTTCCCCCTCCGTGGGGCGTGTTTGGGGCCAGAATGGGCGACCTCGGTGGAGTTCGCCATTTTCGCGCCCGCGACGTTGTGCGGTCGAACCAGAGACCGCACATGCCTTGTGCGGCCCTAGCCTGGTCGCACAACGGCTCGGCGCGCTTCGAGTGAGGCTCGTTTAGCCCGCTCGGCTCACCACGGCCTACGAAACTCACGGGAAAGGAAGTACAGAGGTTAAGGATCCGTCCCCCTGCCTCCACCGAAGAAACGACGCGCCGTGGACGCTGATCCACGAAGAAAACGCCTTGAAACCTACGCCGGTTCACGAGCGCGCCTCCGAGCTTTCACGCTCCACCGGCCCTCGATCCTGGACCCGTCCTCGTCGTCCTCGCCCCCGCGCCGCCTCTGCCTCGCCCCCACCTCGCTCCGTCGGTCGCCGGAGAAGAGCGTCCCTCTTCATGCCCTTGGCGTTGCAGCCCCTTGCAGCATCTCGGATGCCCCTGTTCATGCTACTACACGTGATCCTTCTTTGGCTGCCACTGCGGACAACACAAGGACATGCCATGTGCGCCCTCGGTCTGCTATTCCACCTGTTAAAGTTGCTGCTATTGAGCCTTGGCCTGCTCTACCTTCGTCATCTATTGCAAAGGATGCCTGTGCTGGTCCCACTTTGGCGGCCCCACCCTCTTTTGCCCAGGTTCTTATTTCGTCCATCTCCCCTCTGTCTGTTCCATTATCTATACATTCTCCGACATACACAGACTCGGGGGAACCTGCGGCTTTTTTCTCCTTGGACGAAATCAACTTGTCATGCAAGCCTTTGGAGTATGCTATTGTCGCCAAGACTCCCTTGGGCCGACCAGCGTTTCAGGACATGAGGATGCATCTTGCGCAAAGATTTGTTTTTAAACAAGATTTCTTCTTGAGTGCTCTGGATGGGCGTCATCTATTGCTTCGCTTTCAGAACCAAGAAGACTTTTTGCTTGTTCTCCTGAAGGAATCGTTGTATGTTAAAGGCAAGCCCTTTTGGTTTTCTAGATGGACGATGGATTTTTCGCCGGATGAAGACTCGCCCATTGTTCCGGTGTGGATGGAGTTGCCTGGTCTCCCTGCGAATTTTTATAACGAGGCCATGATTCGGTCTATTGCCGGGAGTGTGGGCCAGGTGCTGCAAGTGGACAGGAGTACGGTGTGTCTCACCCGTACACATGCTGCCCGCGTTTGCATTCTAGTCAATGTATCCAAGGAGCTTCCTAAGAGGGTTTGGATTGGTGTTGGCAATAGTGGTGCTTGGCAGTCCCTGTTGTTTCCAGGCCCTCCGATGTTCTGTTCCACATGTAAAAGGCTCGGTCATCTTCCTACTAAATGTAAAAAAAAGTTGGATGCCTCTGCTGGTCCAGGTATTGATGCTGGCCCCAATGCTGGTTCTGACCCTTCGGATGATGCACCTCATGTTGCTGCTATAGACCCTGTTCAACCTAGGCAAAAAAGATTATGGCGTCCTGTGCCATCTGCCCCTGCTGGCCCCGCACCTGTTCAATCAGCTGAAACTATTATTAATGCTGCTACTAGCCCCTCTGCGGCTGCTTTGGCTCACGATGATGTTGCGCAGCACATGCGCACTGGTTCTCAACCGAACACCTTGGTTGCACTTGCTGGTTCTCCTAATGTTATTTCCCCTGTTATTAATTCTATTACAGTGCAATCAGCATCCCTTGCTCAAAATATTAATGATGACCAGCTTCAATGCCATGGTTCATCTTGTCCTCAGGAGGTACTGGTACATTCTAATGAAGCCCATATTAGCTCCATTGAGATGGCTACCAATGTTGATCAAGTCCCAGCTGGTCCTACAAATTTAATTCCTGCTACCTCTGGTTGCCCTGCTTTGGCACCTGCGCACTGTGCTACTACAAGGCCCCCACCTCCTCCTTTGCTTCATGGTGCTGCTAATGTTTTGGTTGATTCTCTTGCTCATCCCTGTGGGCTTGATGGGAATGGTGATAATATGGTCCACAATGATGTGACTCATCCTAATGAAGACATCCAGCCGACTTCTGGATCTTTGGCACCTATTTCGGTTGATGAAGGGGATAATGATGGACAGTCAATTTCTACTGCCTCTTCTTCTCAACAGTTATCCACAATTTTTCAAGTTCTCACGGTTCCTGGTTGGGAGCCCTCTGATCAAGTTGCTGATATGGCTGCTGTGCATAATAAATTTGTTGGCAAGCCTCCTGCTAAGGCCAATCGGATTGACCCTCCTTCCACCCGTAGTGGACTCAGGAGGTCCAGCTCTGCTAATTCACAATCATTTTCATTTAAATGAGAGCTCTGATTTGGAATATTAGGGGTATTCAAAACACCCCATCTTTGAGCAGGTTAAAGCTGCTGATTCGGAAACATGATGTTTCATTTGTTGCGATTATTGAGCCCAAAGCGGATTATTCTAAAATTGATGCTTACAGGAAAAAGATTCGGATGGCTTCTTGCTTGGCAAATTCTACTGCTAAGGCCCATATTTGGTTCTTTTGGCGTCCGCCTTTTGATGTTTCTCTTGTCTCTGCATCTGACCAACAACTTACTATGGCTGTTAATTATGGTTTTCCTAGCACAGTCTATTTCACCATTGTCCATGCTGCTTGTTCTCTTGTTGAGCGCAGGACACTCTGGGATTATTTGGCTGATTTCTCTAGCTCTTGTGCTGGTCCTTGGCTGGTGGGAGGAGACTTCAATAGTATCCTTGATCCTCATGAAAAACGTGGTGGAAAAGAGCTTTTTCGCTCTCCATGTCTGACTTTCAGGCATGCGTCTCTGCTGCTGGTCTGCAGGATGCTGGCTTCTCTGGCAGCAAGTTCACTTGGTATAATGGCCAGCAGGGCAATGGTATATGGGCTAGGCTTGATCGTGTCTTCTTTAATGGTGACTGGCAATTATCCTGCTCGGCAATATCTGTGACGCACCTCTCACGTGCCTGCAGCGATCATGCGCCTTTGCTTCTCTCTGCTGCATCTGAGCTTCCCCGGGGCCCATCTAGATTTTGTTTCCAGCATATGTGGACTACTCACGAAAGATTCCATAGTCATGCTACTGATGCTTGGGCTGCTGGTCCCATTTCCTCCTTCCCTTTGGTTACTATGGTGCTGAAACTGAAACACATGAAGGAATTCTTTCGGGGTTGGAACAAGGAAGTCTTTCAGGATGTATCCGCCAATATTAAATCAGCTGAAGCAAGTTTCCTTGCTGCCCAGGATGACTATGATCAGCACCCTTCGTCAGCGGCCCAATTAATCTTACATTCTGCTAAAGAGTCCCTTGACCGGGTTCTCCTCCAAGAGGAGATGTTTTGGCGACAGCGTTCGCGTATTAAGTGGCTTAAGGAAGGGGATCGTAACACTAAGTTTTTTCATGTTTATGCTTCCTCTCAATTGCGTCGGGCCTCTATTTCCAAGCTTCACACTGAGGATGGGTCAGGGGTGGATCGACAGGAGGATATTGCTTCTATGTTTGTGTCCCACTTTTTGGCGGCTTTTACTTCGGCGCCGCATAGTGTTCATCCGGAGATCCTTGCTGCCATTCCGCATGTCCTTCACGATGAGCATAATTCTCAGCTTTGTGCTGTCCCCTCTGTGGCTGATATTAAGGCCATTGTGTTTAGTATGGCTGCGGATAGCGCCCCTGGCCCGGATGGCTTTACGGGTCACTTCTTCCAGGCTTGCTGGGATACTGTTAGTGGTGATGTTTGTGCTGCTGTTCAGGCCTTCTTTTGTGGTCATCCTCTTCCTCGAGGGCTTACCTCCTCTCTTATTGCTCTTGTGCCTAAGGTTGAATTACCTAAGTCTTGTGCGGACTTCAGGCCCATTAGTCTTTGTAATTTCTTTTACAAGATTATCTCTCGGACTATAAGTGACAGGTTGGCGGCAATTCTTCCCATATTGATTTCGGAGGAGCAAGGGGCTTTTGTCAAGGGTCGTTCCATTATTGAGAATGTTTCCCTTGCACGTGAGCTTATTCAACACTTGGGTAAACCGTGCCGGGGAAGGAATGTTGTGTTTAAGCTTGATATGGCCAAAGCTTATGACCGGCTTGAGTGGGATTTTCTTTACGCTGTCCTTCGCAGATTTGGGTTCTCTTTGGGATTCATTTCCTTGCTTGAACCATTGCTCTCTAATTGTTGGTTCTCTGTGCTACTTAATGGCAGCGTGCATGGCTACTTTAAATCAAGTAGGGGCCTTCGTCAGGGAGACCCCATTGCCCCGGCTCTTTTTATTCTTGCTGAGGAGGCACTTAGTAGAGGGTTGGCTTCTCTCTTTTCTCGCAGCTGTGGTGGATGGTATCAATCTATGCAGCGGTGTCCCTCGGTTTCCCATCTCCTCTTTGCCGATGACACTCTTATATTTTCCAATGGCTCGGTTCGGCATGTTAGAAGTCTTATGCATTTTATTCGGAAATATGAAATTGCTTCGGGACAGCTTGTCAATTTGGCAAAGAGCTCTTTTATTGTCTCAGATGATGTGCCGCTGGCCACTTGCCGCTCTATTGCTGAAATCACTGGGTTCACTAAAGGCCGCCTTCCGTTAAAGTATTTGGGCGTTTCTCTCTACTCAGGCCGCCAGCGAACCTTGTATTTCAGCCATATCCTTTCTAAGACGGCTTTGAAATTGCAAGCTTGGAAGTCTGGATTTTTATCCTCTGGAGGCCGATTGATTCTTGTTAGGCATGTTCTATCGGCTCTTCCCATCTATACTATGGCTGCCCTCACTGTTCCGGTTACTATCCTGCGAGCTTTCCACCGGCTTCTTGCCAATTTTTTTTGGGGCTCTTATGAAGGGTCACACAAGAGACATTGGATTTCTTGGGATTCTATTTCCAAACCCACTGATTGTGGTGGGCTTGGTGTGCTCAATCTCTCTTTCATGCAAATTGCCTTGAGGACTAAGCTTATGTGGAATGCCATTACTTCACAATCTCTGTGGTCTAGATTTTTTGCAGCCAAGCATCTACACAATATGCATTATTCTACAGCAGGGTTCTCTCTTATGAATGCGGCTGATCGCAAGCTTTGGCGGCAGGCTGCCCAGCTGGTTTTTCAAAATCACCGGGTCATTGTTTCAGAAATTGATTCTCGTGCCAATTTTTGGCTGGACAGATGGGCTGGTTCCATTTCCTTAAGGGATCAGATTCCGCCCCACATTTGGTCTTCTATGGTTGATAAAAATTGTTCTGTGGGTGATGCTTTAGCTGATCCGCTGCATTCTCAGGTTACTATTGCAAGAAATTTTGGTTCACCTGATTGCCTTGATTTTATCATGTCAACTATTGCAAGCAAGGATTGTTGGATTTGGTGTCCCTCTCCCAATGGCCTCTTTTCTTCCAAATCCGCTAGAAGCTTGCTGCTTGGACATGCAGCCTCCAGGTGGTCCTCTTTATGGTGTTCTATCTTCCCACTTAAATGGTCGGTCCATGCTTGGAGATTGGCCAGGAGTTGCCTCGCTACTGATGCCACTATCCAAGCTTGTGGAGTTCCTATTTGCTCAAAGTGCTCTTGCTGCAGCATACCTTGTATTGAGACAACTTGTCATCTTTTCTTTCATGGGCAGCTTGCTAATGAGGTTTGGACAGCAGTACATGCTTTCTTACAGTTTGATAACCTCTTGGTTGTGTCGGCTACCTCGGGTGTGCTTGACTTCTTATCGGACAATGGACTTCGTGCCATGGCTGGTCGGATTTCTAAATGCATCTTTATGGCTGTCTTATGGGAGATTTGGTATTGCCGTAATGTGGCTCGATATGATGGTCGCCTCATTAGCTCGCAGCAGGTGGTTCGTAGAGTTTTCCTTGTGGTTTGCCCCCTTGTTCGCCAACTTGCTATCAAAGGGAGAGATTTGTCCACTTCGCAGCGTAATGTTTTGGCTTCTTGGGGCATGGTGTTTGCTCCTTTTATGATTAGTCCTCCAAGGCTTGTCAGGTGGCTGCTTCCTCCTTCGGGCCGGCTGAAACTTAATGTTGACGGAGCCTTCAAGTGTAGCACGGGGCTTGCTGGTGGTGGTGGGATTGTTCGTGATTCTTCTGGGGGATTTGTTTTAGCTTTTGCTATTGCTTTTCCCGGTGTTCAGTCCAGCCTTGAAGCTGAAGGTTTGGCTCTTCGTCAGGGGCTGATTCTCTGTCAGGATAGAGGCCTCCATCATGTGGAGGTGGAGTCCGATTCCATGACTCTTGTGCGGATTCTACAGGGTGGCATTTCTTGGCCTTGGCGTCTTTGTTTTATCCTTCATGATGTGCCTCACATCCTTGATGCGCTGCAGGCGTCCATTGTCCATGTCTTTAGGGAAGCTAATCAAGTGGCTGATTGTCTTGCCAACTTGGGTTGTACTTTGTCTCCGTCTGCTTCTTTATTTGGATCCTGGGCCGATCTTCCTACTTGTGTAAAAGGGCCCTATCGTCTTGATAAGATAGGGTGCCCCTCTATTAGGCCCTAGCTGATGGACTTGTATGTTTTCTCTATTTGTTGCTTATGATGAATATAATTGCCTCTTGGTGTGTGGTGGTGGAGCGACCTACTTATCCCCTCTCTGAGGGGATGAGCGCTCTCCCTCTTCACCCTTTGAGGTATTACTTTAGTTAAAAAAATTGGTTCTTATGTCATTTTTTTTGGTTCTTTTATGCTTGAAGATTGCCAATTCTCACTCTTTCAGATCTTCAACTGAAGGGTTGATGCAGCCTGCTTCAAAGAGTTAACGCCGCACTTCAAGGAGTCAACGCTACACCCCAATGCGTTGACGCTACGCCTCAAGGAGTTGACGCAGGCCCTTGAATGCATTGACACAGTCGCATGGGCAGGGTTGGCGCAGCCTACTTCAAAGAGTTAACGCTGCACTTCAAGGAGTCAACGCTGCACCCCAATGCGTTGACGCTGCACCTCAAGGAGTTGACGCAGGCCCTTGAATGCGTCGACGCAGAGGCTGGCAGGGTCGACGCAGGCCCTTGAATGCGTCGACGCAGAGGCTGGTAGGGTCGACGCAGGCCCTTGAATGCGTCGACACGGAGGCTGGTAGGGTCGACGCTGGCCCTTGAATGCGTCGACGCAGAGGCTGGTACGGTCGACGCAGGCCCTTGAATGCGTCGACGCAGAGGCTGGTAGGGTCGACGCAGGCCCTTGAATGCGTTGACGTAGAGGCTGGCAGGGTCGACGCAGGCCCTTGAATGCGTCGACGCAGAGGCTGGCAGGGTCGACGCAGCGGCCTGGGCTGGGTTGACGCAGGCCCTGACTGGTCAAGCTGCAACCTGAACGGGAGGTCCAAGTCAAAGGGTTGTTCATCACCCGAAGGGACGGAGAGAAGAGCTTATTGGTTCAAATGACCTGAACGGGAGGTCCAAGTCAAAGGATTGTTCGTCACTTCGACCCGAAGGGATCCGGGCAAAATGCTACCCTGTCGACATCGTCAAGGTAACGAGGCCGTCACCATTCCCACCATCGCTTCTACTCCCAACGCTGCTAGACACATCGTGTTGATGCATCCAAGGTGGGTGCCATGACCCTACACTTCCTCCGCATCACCACCACTTTCGCTATCTCCATCTCTGCTATCCCCATTGCCCGTATCGCTATCTCCACTATCCCCACTACCATCACCACCGCCTTCACTGCCTCCTCTCCCAAAGACCCCTATTCCATCACTTCCACCATCTCCACTACCTTTGCCATCCCCTTCACCATCGTTGCCCGAGCCTGAGCTGGCTATATGTACGCTTACACCTCCACCTTTGCCTTTACCCCCTCCTATGCCTCCACCTTTGCCTTTAACTCCACCTGAGCCTATCATCGCCGCTATCCCTCCATCGCACGAGGCCTCTACACCCTCTAAACCTTCACCCACGCCTTTAAAGCCTTCTCCACCTACTTCCACCCCACGGAGCGGGTGTGCGCTACCTTTGGTGTCCCTCGGGTCTGGTCTCCAGGGATATGGTGAGCCAAGGTAGGATAGTTCAGTGTCGGCTCTCCATTACAAGATTCAAGATTTCATTTGTCTCATGCCTATTCGCGTCCTGGTCTATGGCTATTTTGGGGATGAGCCTGCCCTTCTAAAGATGGTTGCTAAGAAGAGTTCCCTTGCACTAGTGCCAGTTTCTTCAAAAGTGAGGCCGATGGTGATCTCGTTGCTTGCCGGAGGTTCAATTACTAATGTTGTTATTACTTCTCGCTCCATTACTGTTCAGTTCACTAGCCAAGGGGGATTCTCTACTCGAGTTGTGCTAACTCATACCGTTGCCAAAGGATTAATGAATTCCATATTGAAGGGGCAGTTTGCCGTATCTTCTACACTTTTCAAGGACATTCTGCACATCCTATGTAATCTCCATCGATTTATTGGTAAGTCGGCCACGTCAACACCGCGTATTACTCTCCTTTAGTTTTGTCCTGCTCTTTTAGTAAGGGAGTTATGCTTCATGCTCGATTTGCCGAGTGGAGATGCCGAATCTCACCCTGCTAGTGCCAAGTGACAAAAGTTCATGGTTTTTCAATATTTATTCATTTGAGGAGTTATCTATTCAAGAATGTCAACCTATGGTTAGCACTAGGTGTCTAGGGGCAACCGCTTCAATGAAGTTGCATGTTCACAGTTGGGCCAGGGGCGTAGCAGCAACACGTTGGTGGAGAACCGTGCGGGAGTGAAGGATTGTCCGTTTGTTGTTTGCTTACACGCCGCTCGCCGGGGGGGAGGGGGGAGAGTTTTTGCATCTGTCTGTGCCGTGTGATACACAGTTGTTCGGCCACTTTGACAGGTGTGCATGTATATTCTCTACTTAATTTCCCTTGTTGCGACGCCGCTTGCACTTGTAAGGTCGGGTCAATAGACCCAACACGGAGGTACCCCGCGAACTGACGATATCAGCTCAATGCCATATTTTTCGTCGGTTGCTAACTTGCTATGAAATAAAATTCTCGAAATATTTCGAGAGAATTACGGGTGCAACAAATGCCTCCCATGGGACATCTGTCGCGGCCGAAGGCGGGGGCGGATGGCCCGTGCCCTTTAAAGGGAATGATGACTATGTGTCTTTTGTATAGACTTATGGGATTTATAGGATTGTTTGTAGTGCTGTCCTGGAGTGCTTGGCCTGACATTGCTCTCATATTTTTTGTTCCTCTGTGTTTGTAGACATGGCTCACAGTAGCGGTGATAGGAACCGGTCGAGGAGGATGAGGACTAGAGGCGCGGATGAGTGTCGGATTGAGCGCACTGACCAGCGCATGCCGTCTTTCCCTTCCTATGTCATTGATGAAGACAATTTCAGCCGGGTTGACTTCGGCTATTTGTGGGTTACTGAGGGCCTGACCGAGAGTGCCGGTGAAAATGAAGGCTTTGTGGATGTATCCCGCATTACAAGGAGGGACGACATTTATACATATGATCGCTCGGGGGGATATCCACGTCACTACCCCCTAGATCGCCATCTTCATCAGTTCCTCTAGAGCTTTGCACCGATCAGCATGGAGGATGATGATCCCTCACTGCCTGAGGAGAGGCGTCGCCTTGAGCGGGCCAGACTAGTGGGGAGGGACAGTATGCAGGGGTTACGCTCCCTGACATACCCGAGCTTTCCAGATGGCTTCACTCGACAGACGCAATACCCATATCAACGGAGCCTGGGCTTCTTTCAGTAGCATGACAACTTCATAGTTCGGACTGCACCACTGGCTCCGACGATCTGGCACATGCATGGACAGCACAAGACCATGGATCAGATTGTGGATGGCCCTTCCTGACGCCTTCAGGGATGAGTTTTGCACAAGAGGAGTCTGGGCCTTGGCTAATTATTTATTTTAATTTTTTTAGGATTTCTATTCCTTCAATTTACCAGGGTTGCTACAAATTTTCCCTAATTTATGGAAATAGGGGAACTCTGAGGCCCCTCCTGAAGCTCAACAGGTGGAGGACCCTCGGTGCTCGGAGATTTTCCTGCGGTACCCTCATTGATGGCCGGCCCGGGCACTGACCCCATTTGTATGGCAAATGCACCGTCTGCGTGCCCTCCCGAGGCATCCGGAGTTGGCGATCTCTCCTCCACCTAGGCAGAAGCACCTTCACTCAGCCCACCAACGCTTGACATCGATGAGGGAGAGTCTGAGCCATCCTTATCAGAATTGTAACGCTGCCTAGGGGGGAAGATGAGCTTGTCGAGGACTTGTTCCTGAGCCAGACATGTTGCCCACCTGAAGCCTTGGGCGAAACCCTTCCGTAGCCCTCGTCGATAGCCCGGCTCATAACACGTGAAGTCAGCCGGCTTTAGGGCCTCTTGGTACTCTTCCAAGCTCTGATATTGCTTGACCGCATCTGCCGCGGCTCCTACTACCTTCTCCTTGAGCTCGGCCACCCTTGAGTCAGCCACGGCCAGCTTCGCTCCAACCTCGGCCAACCCCACCTTGGCCTCGGTCAGCCTTGCCTTAGCTTCGACCTGCGCCACCTCAGCCTCCTCCTTGGCCCGCTTGGTCCCTTGGATCCAGCCCTCGAGCTCCTATTGCTCTGCCACCCACTATTCCAAGTGCTCTGCATGAGCCTGGCGCTCCTCCTCCAAGAGCTGGATTTTAAGCTTGGCCATGCACCGAGCTTGGGACAATTGTTCGGCCTGTGACCGAGCTTCCTCCTTACTCACCCTGATCACGTGCTTAGAGTGAAGCCACCTCTTGATGAAGCACCCCAAGCTCGGATGTTAGCCGACCAATCCTGCGGTCAGACTCAGCACGAACTTGGGACTGAGCCCTTCCTATGTTCACCATCCGCGCCACCAAGTCAATAATCTCAGCTCCCTATTAAGCCATGAAGATACCTCCCTCCATGACCCTTTCAAGGAGCATGGGAGAGGAATAGCACCGGAATGTTGAGCAGTGGATAGCGGATCTAGAGGGGAGGGGTGAATAGATCTGCCCCTCTTTTCGCAATGAAGCCCTCTTTATAGCTAGTTACAATATATCAAAAGGACACATACACACACGAGATTTGTCATCATTAAAACATAGTAAGCAAAATCAACTAGGAGATCCAACAGACAGCCCCATTAATGGGCCCACTTGCCAAAAGCCCAATTCGATCGGAGTGATATGCCCTAAGCGGCCTCCAAGCCCAGGATGTCCGAGTAACAGTCGCTCGGGAATAAATCCAAAAGGAAGCCGAGCATAACTGACCAAGGGAAGTTCGAGGGTCGAGAGATAAAAAGGGTAAGCGCCCTGGGAAGGGAGAAAGCCTGCATTAAAGGGGGTAATGCCCCACGTCACTCTCTCTCTCCCTGCTCTCGAAATGCAACGAGCCACTATATAAGCCAAGGGAAACCCTCTAGAAAGGTAAGTCAGTCTGAGCACTATTCGCCACTCTTGTTGGTGGAGAACGGTCTCGTGCATACTCTTTACCTTCTTCCTCTTCTCCGCACAAAGCTCTACTATTTTGCTGACTTAGGCATCGAAGGATTTTCTCCAGGGTTATAACCCTTGGATCCTCTAATCTATTTCCTACCTTGCAGAGATCTAGTCTGCCGTGGCAACGTTCGGAATCAATTGAAGATCAAAGGGCTCAAGCTTCAGTGTGAGATCACAGCTCTTCATCTAGCGTTGTCTGTGGGAAATGAGCAAGGAGCCAATATGGTGTGGAGAAGTCTCAGTAGGAAGAATGCTGGTGAAAATGGAAAGGCACCAGCGGCCATGGATAGGGAACCTACGCCATCACATTCCTCGATGAGCCCCCCCTCCAACAACCCAGCCAATGTCCTACCTCCGTCGGCCATAGGGGACAACCCGTTTTCGGAGACCCGAACGCCCTCCAATCCCTCAATGCCTGTCACGCCCCAACCGCGGAAAGAACCCGAGGTGCGCGATGAGGTTATATCGATCATGTCAATCAGAGCAATAAGATTTTCGACACAAAGACAGAGTGCACATAAAACTAGGTAAATAATAACTAAGATTTAAATATCTAAAATAATACCAATATTCCAAGATGACATTTATCCAAATAATCATAATGATGATGACCCAAATTAAATCATAAGGCTACAAGTCTTAACATGTTCCGACCAACTAGACCAATCTAATTGGAAGTACACGGCAAGGACTCAAGAAGTAAAAGACACGCCTAGATGACAGTTCGATCCCTTTGGGAGCCCATAAACCATGAACGATGGAGGGAATCATGAACAATCAAGGCAAGGAGCTCAGCCCCGAACTACAATGGCGCGCTAAGGAGATTTTTGTGTGTGTTTGCTAGGCTTACGCCGAGGGCATGCCGCATGGCCATCCCTCATACGGCGTCTAGCCCAAACACCCACCTCTGGCTCCCTGTTGTGATGGACGTATGTTGTCTCGATAATCGTACATGACCCTAGACCTTGCTTGGCGACGGCACTCTACCTGAGTCATGCCTCGATATTCATGCACGACCCTGATGCCGCTTGGTGAAATCATTCTGCCTGAGCCCTACCTCGATAGTCACGCACCCCTAGACACCACTCTACGGGAACACCTAGCTTGACCCAGCCTTGACATTCGTGCATGACCCAGATGCCGCTTCATGAGAGTGCCCCTACTAGTCCCTACCTCGATAGTCATGCACCCTTAGTCGTCACTCGATCGAGGCACCCTGCCAGATCTCTATCTCGACATTCGTACACGAGATGCACATTGTTCGATGAGAGCACCCTGTCCAGTCTCTGTCCCAAGGGTCACACACCATCAAACACGACTCAATCAAGGCGCCCGGCCTAGTTCCCTGCCTCGATGATCGTACATCACTTCAGTGTCACCTCAATAAGCGTGCCCTTAGTGCTGCTACCTGAACAATGGGCATACTTCACAAGTCCCGGCTCAAGATGAACCGCCAGGCCCCTGCCTCTATCGATGGGCCCCGAGCACATGGATCAAGGTCCAGTGTGGCCCAGCAACTACAGTCACAACGGTGCCCCTGGCACCCGACTGCCAGCCACTTCAGCCACAACGGTGCCCCCGGCACCCGACTGTCAACCACTTCAATCACAATGGTGCCCCCGGCACCTGACTGTCAAGCGCTCAATCACAACGGTGCCCCTGGCACCCGACTGCCAGCCACTTCAGCTACAACGGTGCCCCCAGCACCCGATTGTCAACCATTTCAGTCACAACGGTGCCCCCGGCACCCGACTGTCAAGCACTCAGTCACAACGGTGCCCCCGGTAGCTGCCTACCAGCCACTTCAGTCACAACGGTGTCCTCGACACCTAACTGTCAACCACTTTAGTCACAATGGTGCCCCTGGCACCCGACTATCAACGACTCAGTCACAACGGTATCCCGTGACCCGACCCGGGCACGAGAGAGCGAGTTGACCACCCTAGCTCTTTGCCGATTTCTCAACCGTGCACGTCTGATCGCTTCCCTCACTAGGGACGAACGCGAGCTTGCTAGAGTCACAGGTTGCATTTCCGACTCGGCGTCGAGTCCGCATCGTCGTCCCACATCAGAAAGAAAATTATGAAGGGGCCATGCTACAATTAAAATGAACAAAACATCGATAATTTCTGATGAAATTTTGACAGAGTTTCCCCTAGGCCGAAGGCATAAGGGGAAAGTACGGGTGCACGTCCACAAGGAGTGACGGCCCCAACAAAGTCACTGTGGGCCCTGAGGGTGACACCGAAACTTCCTCTCGTTGAAGAAGTCTTCTCCCCCTTCGCCGGTGCACTTCCCTAGTGCCCCTTCCCGGGCACGCCTGTAGGGACCTCTACCCTGCACACCTGTAGCGTCCTCACCCCGCATGCCCTCGTGCCTCTTCCCCGACGCGCCTTCAAGGGTCGCTAGCTGGCACACCCTGGTGCGTTCGCCTGACACACTCACCGTGGTCTCCCCCGGCACTCCCCCTGGCAATCTCACCCAGTGCACTCCTACGCGACAACCCGACACACCCTGTGCCACCTTACCCAGCGCACTCGATGGGGTCCTTCCCCGGCACACTCATGGTGCTGTCTACCTTGCACACTCCCTAAGTCCTCCCCGGCACGCGTATGGCGCTATCTACCATGCACACCTGCGGAGATGCTCCCCTTGGCCGGCACACCCCCTTGGGTCCTTTCGCGGCACACTTGTGCACTCTCACCCGGCACACTTGTGCCCCCATCCCACTGGCACACCTGTGCCCCAGTTGCTCGACACACCCGTGCCCCCATGCCTCAGGCACGCCTGCGCCACTGTAGCCTGACACACCCTACAACTCGATCTCCGGCACGCCCAGGGATCCACTCGTCGGCGCCGTTCTCCCTAGAGAGAAGGAGAAGGAGAAGAAGGGAAGAGAGAAGAAGAGGAAGGGAGGGAAAGAAGAAGAGAGAGGAGGGAGGAGAGAGACGGGGAGCCTAGGGCTTCGCCGTTCCCCCGAGGATGAAGAAAGGAAGAAGAAGGGGAGAAGAAGAAGAACGGAGGGGATGAAAGTTACGTGGAAAGTGTGTGCTGTAGGTGAGCTAGAAGCGGGCACTCTCTTACCGCCGATGGCACTAAGATGCAATACTAATTAAGCAAAGGAAACCAGCAAAGAGAAGTGTTCCAAAGCTCACCTAGTCAATGTGAAGATGCCGATCTCGGTCGGAGACGAAGGCGAGCGGGGAGGCGTGGGTACGGACCCGCACGTCGCGTCGATGTAGCTTCGGATGGCGACCTGCTAGTACACTCACTACACCTCATGTAGGAGGGGGATCTCGGGGTGGGGATTAACTTGAATTACAATCAAAACTACCTCCTCGCAGGGAGGGGCGCTAAGCTGGCCAGGCGGTGTAGGGGAGAGCTTAAAAGAAACCAAACCGGTGGGCGATGTCAGTTCTATCTGCCTTCAGGAATGGGGGACAGGCAGTCGGGGTTGTTGCTACTACTACTCACGATTTTTTCGGGGATGAAACCAGTGGGAGGGTCTTCGTAACTGGATCAGGATGACGCCTGATTTTTGCAGAATTCTTCGGTCACTGGATCCGATCGGGGATGGCTGCAAGCAGGGCCCTGGGTTTCTGGTTCCGTCAGCAGAGGTACCTCAGCAGCAGGAGGAAGAGGCCGCCACAAGCACTGCCAGACTTGGATTTGAGCAAGGCTGGGGTCGTTGGTGCCGTCGTCGAGTCCTCTTCGAAATGGCACTGGTGGGAATGCCGGCGGCGATCGGAGATGACCGGAGTAGCCAGAATGGTGGATAGGTGTCATTCAGTCCAGGAGTGGACAGGACTGAGCACCCGGGGGAGAAAATTAAGAAAACACACTTCCAGATGCCGAATGGGACACCGCTTTTTGTCGATGGATGTCGGCTGGTTGTAGGAGTCCTCGGCCAAGTGCCGCCCTCAGAAGTTGTGGGATGCGACTGTGGGAGCTCTAGGAAGTTGTTTCAGGTTGCCAGCTGGTCCTAATTTGTGCAGTCTGGGGAGATCGAGCCTCCCAGACAGCAAGGTGGTCGGATGCTGGCGAGACCACGTACAGTAACGAAGCTATCTCGACGAGCTTTCCGTCGATATATGGTTCACCTCCGGTTGATGCCGAATGACTCCAGGACAGCTTCTGCAAGTTGCACTCCCACTGCTTCCTACGAACTGAATAGGGTCTGCAACTTGTTGATGAGAAATGGAGTAGGAGGGGGGGTGAAATGGGGGTGGTTGAGTGTGGGCATACGCTCAGACATGAAAACATGTACAGACCTGAATGAATGCACAAGCTGATATGTACGAAGACCTTAGTATGCATAATACAAAATGTGCATCAACCTTAGTTACTATAGACAGGATGCAAATTGACCTCTATATGCTGACTAACAGTTCACTCAGGCATTTCTTCAAATGCCTCTTGACATACTTAAGGCCTAAAAGTGCATTGACTTCAACAGTGATGTGTACAGACCTCAACAGTGTCGCGTACAGACCTCAACAGTGACACGCATCGACCTTAAATGAAGCAAGCCAGAAGTAGCATTGACCTGTAACGGGGTCGAGTACAGACCTCAACAGTAACGCATTGACCTTAATAGTAACATACATCGACCTTAACAGTAATACACATCGACCTTAAAAGATACAAGCCAGAACTAGCATCAACCTGTAACAGGGTCGTGTACAGACCTCAACAGTAACACGCATCGACCTTAAAAGATGCAACCCAGAACTAGCGTCGACCTTACCTTATAAAACTTGAAGCTAACATCGACCTTATGAATGTGAACAAATAAGCATTAACCTTATAATGCATGACAGCAAAACTATCACGACCTTATATATGTGTAGATAAAACAAGCATCGACCTTAGTTGCTTCACTAGGCAAGCTAGCATCGACCATACTTTGCTAACGAGCAAAGTAGCATTGACCTTACTTGACAGACTGAGCACTTAGGTAAAATAGCATGGACACAAAGATGACATGCACACATGCTATTCGATGAAATGCCATGCACACAGAAATGACATGCACACAAACTGTTCGATAAAGTGACATGCACATGGTAATGACATGCACACAGGCTGTTCGATGAAATGCCATGCACATAGAAATGACATGCACACAAGCTGTTCGATAAAATGACATGCACACGGTAATGACATGCACATAGGCTATTCGATGAAATGGCATGCACACATAAATGACATGCACACAAACTTTATGTAGATGCATTGACCAGTCATACTAATGCATTGACCTGTATGAACAGTTATGTGGAAATATGCACAAACCTTTATGCATGCAACATGTGTAATAGAATAAGTGACTCATTGACATGTCTCTTCCTGAACATGCACAGACCATGCTTCACCATATGCAGGATGCACTGACTTATCAATGAAACCATGGAGCATAGTAAGTGACTGCATCAACACTGGTAGGGTTCGGGCCCCCTTGCTGCCCTGCTTTCAATACAAGTTGGAAAACGGCCTGTCGCTGAACCCTCTTCTTCCGCTTCACAGTAGTCGGGGTTACCGTGGGAAAATCCTCATATTTTCACTCCCCACCAAAGAAATATTGGAGCCAAGTACCCATCCGTATGCGCCTCTTTTCCCTAGGCTTGCGTGCTTCCCTGGTATCGTGTGACAAGTGGCAAAGTGTACAATACGCCTTCATCAGATAGCGGTAGGCGAAGCCCGTCAGATAGC
This sequence comes from Amorphophallus titanum, assembly GCA_024336825.1. Classification (NCBI taxonomy): domain Eukaryota; kingdom Viridiplantae; phylum Streptophyta; class Magnoliopsida; order Alismatales; family Araceae; genus Amorphophallus; species Amorphophallus titanum. The sequence continues at coordinate 9,637,798 of JANBPO010006859.1, read as the reverse complement.
GACCCTTACCATCTGTCTGGTCCTTCAGCCAATCTGGCTAGCAAACTTCTTCATATGGCTCACCATCAATCGGCAGGCCGCTAAGCTGTGAGAGACTCCAGAGGTCTAACGTGGTCTCTCCCTCTAAGGTATAGAAGGTGTTGTACTCTGGGCAGAATACCTCGATCATGCTGCAATATAAACCCTTGGAAATAGGGTAGCGGCACCTCGATGCATATATGCTATGATATATGCTAGCCTTGACCAAGATAGGAGCGTAATGTTGTAGAACGTAGTCTGTAAACTCCACTTCTCCAGGTCTGAATGCATGGGCATCGGTGGCCTTCAGCTTGGCAAACAACCCTACAAAAATTTGGTGCTTGAATCGAATTGCTATGCAGTCTAGCAGGAGTGATTCTTCTCGGTATCCCCACTTCAACGGGGCTAAGAACAAACCAAATGTTAGCTTCTCCCGATCAACATGACCCGTGGTTTCGTTCCATTGAGCAGGTATAAATTCAGGGGCTCTGGTCAACGGCCTGTCCTCTAGAGCTAACCCCTGGAGTCTGAGCACAACACTCCATTTTCTGGGTTCACCCGGCAGGTAGATGGGTCTTCCTCGCACCACAAAGTCTGTCAAGCTATCCCTCTCAACGAGCAATGCTTGCTCAGCCTTGCAGACAAGGAATAGATCTCTCTTCCCTTGAAGATTGAACCACCTTAGAAATGACATCAGGTGTTTGTCTTTGGGATGATCCCGCCTGACGTCGTCTCCATGGTCATACTTAAAGAAATCACCCCCGATGATGAGTTGTAACACCCTCAAATATAGTTAAGTTGTACTCTATATCATTGAGACGTCTTTTGAAGTATCGGCTCAGTTCTTGTGCTGGAGAGGTCAAGGTGGAGCAATTTTTTCTGGGTTTGAAGCCATCGAGAAAATTCAGGGCCCACGCTGCAACCCCTCATGCTAAAATCGTAGATTTGAAATGGTGGAATCCAAGCCCAACTAATGTTGAGAGACAAGGTGGGATTGGAGGACATGTTCAAACGTTCTAATCTAGATAGATTAGCAAAGTGAGCTTCTGAAAGCACACCCTCAAGCCTGTTAGATGACATATCCAGGAACGTAACATTGGACAACTTACCGACACTACTTGGGACATGGCCACTCAATTTGTTGCCACTTAGATAGAGCGTTCTCAAAGATTTTAGCTCACCAATGGATGCAGGAATTGAACCAACAATTGAGGTACCACTAAGGACAAGAAGTTGTAGGTTCTTGAGTTGCCCCACCTGGTCAGGCAGATGTCCACCGAATCCATTACCTCTTAGATTCAAATATTCCAAGACACTACCTCCAGTGCATTGAGATAAGCCTTCTAGAAGCTCGTTAACTTCTGCTCCCCGTGCCATGTTTCCAGAAAGAAGTAGCCGAGTCAAGTTGCAGAGATGACCCATTCTCCTCAACAGGCCTCGACTGATGTTGCCTCCAGACAAGTCTAACACCTTCAAGTTGACCAGGTCTCCCCGGGACTCTACGTCCAAGGATTCCAAGTGGGTGAGGTTTCCGAGAGATTCTGGGATCCTTCCATAAATATTGTACAACGCTAAATGTTTCAAGTTGGCCAACCTTCCCAAAGACTCTGGTATCCCCCCTGTGATATTGTTGCCATCTAACCTCAAGGATTCCAAGTGGCTGAGGCTTCCGAGGGATGCCGGGATTCGACCATGGACGCCCTCCAATTCTAGTTCCTGCAGATTGCTGAGCTTTGCCATATCATCAGGTAACCCAAGGTGGAGGTTGCCGCAGGACAAGTGCAGAAGCTTCAACTTGTCCAGCGCCCATAAGCTCCTTGGTAGCACGCCTTCAAAACCAACGCCCGTCAAAGAAAGCACCTTGAGATGCTTCATGTTCCCAAAACCATCGGGAATCGGACCATGGAGAGCAGGGTTGTAACTAAGATCGAGCTGAGTGAGGCTCGTGACGTTGAACAACCAAAGTGGCCATGTAGAATTGAAATAGTTCCCAGAGAGGTCAAGGGTGGAGAGAGAAGTGAAATTGGCGTGTGGCAGAGTACTGGCGGGACGAAGATTACGGAGCTCACAGCCTGAAAGGCGTAAGGTGGACAGAGAAGGGAGGAGCATACTGATCACGTGGAACCAATCAGTGGCGGCAGAGAGATCAACGTAGCTCATGTCCAGGTACTGCAAGTGGGTAAGGTGGGAGAGCCAACCGAGGTTTTCAACTTTTAAACGGGAGAAAGAGGAAAGATCAAGTGTACGCAGGCTCTGCAGACCCCCAAGTTGAGGAGGAACAGTCCCAGCAAATCCTGCACCGGAGAGGTTGAGATGCTCCAGATGCACCAGGGAACCGATGAAGCCGGGGATCTGAGCTCCACCAAAGTCATTGCAGCTCAGATCCAAATACTTGAGACTCGTCAGGTCGAGCAAGGAAGGGTTTACCTTACTCCCCAGCGCCTCATGTTGTAATCTGATCAACACTCCAAATTAAGTCATTGGCATTAGCCATAGTGGTGAGATCCTTGTCCTTTAGCACTGCTGTTGTTCATCCTAGCTAGATTCTTGTGACCTTCAAAAAAAAAAAAGAGAGATGGATATGCTGTGCATTACATGGAGATACATAGTCCAGATCAAATCCATTTCCATTGGAGTCTCGTTCTTGCTCATCTGTTTATTTTCAAAAGAATGGATACAAGACAAGTATTAACTAGCCTTGTCCCCGAAATTAATTTCTTCATGTCGTACGTATTTCCATTAAATTTTGAGAACGGAAACAGAGATTGTCTGCCATTCTCACTTTTAATTAGAGTTTAGAATACATTAATTAATCTTCATGTCTTTTTCAAACTTATTGTTCGATGATGGGTGGAAATGGCATTATATATATATATATATATGCCCCTCTTTAATTTCTTTCCCCACGCACATCTTCTCCTGCGTACTAATTTGCGTAAACGCATCACCTCTCAAATATATATACCCTCTCTCAAACACCGGGTCTTCTCACACAAAATCAATTAATGTTCCTATCCCAATTGAAGTGATTATATATTCTCATCCCAAAAACAGCTATAAAATAAGGTAATTAAGAATGATTCGTCAAAGCCATTGGAATATTGTCACCAATATTCTAGCTCATTCCCCCAATGCTAAATAATTAATAGCGCGCGCGTGCTCGCCCAGTCGTACCGGGCATACCTATTTTTTTACCAATATGGTACGGTACCGTATTGCTCCGCACTGTAAAGTGTCAAAATGAAAAAAGAGTCTTTATATATATAATAAACGTAAAATAATATGAAAAAATTTGTAGCTTAGTTGGTTAGACGGTTCGTGTGTTTTGTCTAAAACATTCTAGGATTGAATCTTACAAAAGACTTTGCGATGCTGGTTTTTTTTATCGAGAATCTTACAAGAGAAATCTAAAAACGTACGTAACCGGTGTGTTTTGAACCCAAAGCAATCAAGACACTTAACTAACTTACCTATAAAGTGTTTTATATTTAAAATAAAATATCAAATATATATCAAATATATAAAGCTTACCGATTACGTACCACAGACGGAGGGGGTGCCGGTGGGCGGTGGTGGCCGGTGGGGGGTGCAGGTGGGGACGGGTGGGAGGTGGGAAAGAGAGAGGTGGGGACGGTAGTCACCTTTAGGACCTATTTGTCACCCTTAAAATTTATTTATTACTTTTAGAAGTTATTTGTCACCCTTAAGGCCTATTTGTCACTCTTAGGAACTATTTGTCATCATTAGAAACCATATCTCACCTTTAAGTCCCATTTGTCACCTTTAGAACATATTTGTCATCTTTAGGACTTATTTGTCACTCTTAGGATCTATTTGTCACCATTGGAAGTCATTTGTCACCCTTAAGTCCCATTTGTCACCCTTAGAACATATTTGTCATCTTTAGGACTTATTTGTCACTCTTAGAATCTATTTGTCACCCTTAGGACCTATTTGTTTTCCTTAGAAGTCATTTGTCACCCTTAGGACCTATTTGTCACCCTTAGAAGTCATTTGTCACCCTTAGAACTTATTTGTCACCCTTAGGGGCTATTTGTCACTCTTAGAACTTATTTGTCACCCTTAGGACTTATTTGTCACCGTTAGGGCCTATTTGTCACTATTATCATACAATAACCATAAAATAATTATGAAAATGACAAATAGGTTTACGTATACGTTTGCTTTAACGTATCAAAGAATTTTTTTATCTTTTCAAATAAGATGTTTAATTAAGAGGTGTAAGCTTAGTTGTGCACTAGAAGTTTTTGTTTTAATTGGGCAAAGTGTTGAGTGTGTGATTTTGATGATTATAAAATATTATTTTAGTGTAGTTTTGATGTTTACAAAATGCCATTTTAGTGCATTTAATATTGGAGTGTCTTTTGATATGAACTTGGTGAAGCATAGTTCTGGGAGAACAGCCCAAATTGACTTGGCATGCTGACCAAGTCGACCTGAGCAGTAGTTTGCAATTTCCTTTGATTCTGTCTGGGAGTCCAAGTTGACTTGCAGAGTAGTCCAAGTCGACTTGGTGATGGTCCATTCCTCTATCTGCTTCTGGGAGCTTGATGCAAGTCAACTTGGACCTTGGGCAAGTTGACTTGGTCTATTTGAAATGGCCTTTCATGTGCATGAACTTCTTTATTCTCTTGCTATGGAGTATGTAATTGATTCATGTTGTGGTCATTGAAAAAGTATGGTTATGAGTATTGTCATATGCATATTTGAATGTCTAAGCTCACTTTAATTAAGGTTGGGTAGGGTTGAATAAAATCATCTTAATCAAGGTTATAAGACTTTACGTGAGTATGTGTGTGCTGCTAGGTTTCAGACCCAGAGTGTGTGGGGCTTGTCCCCATGTCTTGCTATGTAAACAGCCTGAGGAGTGTTCTCCTCGTGGGGAGTTTATTCCCTTTGTCTATGAGCAGAGGTCTATCTGCATGCGTGTGGGAGCTTGGATCTATGTGTGTGTGGATTCTTCCGCATGCTATTAATCAGCAAGTGAAGGCTCATCGGTTTGGTGAGGGGTGGATGTAGGGAGCCCAGTGTGGTCCCAAACCACCTTAAAAATCACTGTTCAAATGTGTGATTGCCTATGTGTTTGAATTCCTTTTCTTCCATCCCATTCACAGGTACTTTAGTGTTTGTTTCAATGTTAACTTATTGAGATATATAGTAGTCTGATCTGTGACTATGCTGTGTACAGATCGTGTTGTAACTTTCTGTCTATCTGCTATTTAAACAAATATCTCAACACACACCAAGAATGTTTCCATGGTATTATGAGTTTACTTCAGAAGATACTAAGTGCTTGATCTAATTTTCGTTGTGTGAAGTTTTATCTGAGATCTAGCAATCTCAACTTGTTGTTTTAATTGGGCAATGGATTAAGAGGGATCCATTCACCCCCTCACTGCAAAGTTACCAGCAGGAGATAGAACTATTGAAGAAACAATTAAATGATAAGACTGAGCATGCTAGGGTGCTAGAGCAACCGGGGGCACGAGACGAGCCATCACGGGAAGGTTCCAACCTCGAGGGTGCTCCTTCACCGGCCATTCTACAAACTGCAGCTCAAAATCGGGCTATTCCCCAGCATTATTCCCAGCGGCTCTAGCCAACACGACCAATGCCCCTTTAAATGTAGCGGCAGGCTCCCATGTCAGAGCCTTTGCTACCCCATACTACGGCTCTGGCCACATCACTAATGCAACCTACTCATCTCTGCCCTCAACCAGCAGAGCCAGTCATGGTGAACAAATCAATGGCCGAACAGATGATAGAAGTAGAGTTGGCAAAGCTGGGTGGTGGTTATTACGCCCCCATCAACATATATGAAGTGACATATCTAGCCGACCATACTGCCAAAAGACTGCCACCCAGCGTCAACAAGCCTCCTAAATTTGATAAGTTCAATGGGCAGGGCTCCCTAAAAGAACACATTGTGCATTATATAACAGTCATGGGCGACTTGGCGGCGGACAAGTCGTACCAGTTGAGATTATTTCGGTCTTCGCTGACAGGACCTATCTTCGAATGGTATTCTAGCCTGTCGGTCAGATCTATCAACGACTGGCCGGACATGCAACAAAAGTTCAGTGAAAGATTCCACGTCACCGAGGCGAAGGTGATTGTGGCTGAGCTAGTTGCAATCAAACAAAAAGATGATGAGCTAGTTGCAAAATATATTAATAGATGGAAGGATCTCAGCATGAGGTGCCGGCATCCTCCGCATCCAGAAGATGCAATACAAATATGTAAGCAAAATTTGAAGAAAGAGACTTTAGAAAAGATGATCGGGATAGAGATCCGATCTTTTGACCGATTAATTGACGTTGCCATGGAGGTTAAAGGCTTCTTCACGAGATATCCCTCCATTTTTATCGACTCAAGTCATCAAGTCAGGCAGGTTAATAAACGGCTGATGCTGAAAGCGGCTCGTGTTGTTAGCCTCAGGGTGAAAAGGAACAAATGGGCGCACAATCCTCCTCCTAATGAACCTACTGAATGTCAAGAGAGTCGTCCTCTGCAAAACAAAACAAAGAAGCTCTATGTCTTCCCCAGGGATAGGATTCGAGCATTTCATGAACTCCTGCTAACTAAGGGGGCAAAGCTATTCGATATGTCACCTCACCAACCCTTTCTAGAATTTCTAAGGGGCTAATAAATCTTGGGGTAAGATTACCTTTGATATCAAATCTTCGAATACCTCGGCCTAGAGAAACTTTAAGGAACACATGGTCTCCTACTTGGAACTCCAAGTCGCACCTTCGATTGTCAGCATATGATTTCTGCCTGTCTTGTGCCATCTGGAGTCTCTCCCGAATAAGCTTTATCTTCTTGGTAGTATCCCTGATAATATCGGGGCCTAGAAATTACTTTTCTCCTACTTCATTCCAGCATATCGGTGATCGGTAGTTTCTCCCATATAGAGCTTTGAATAGTGCCATTTGTATGCTAGCTTGGTAGCTATTGTTGTATGAGAATTCTACTAGAGGCAAGTAATTGTGCCAACTCCCTCCAAAGTCAATAGCACAAGCTCTAAGCATATCTTCCACCACCTGATTTGTCCTTTCAGTTTGGCCATCAATTTGTGGATGGAATGTAGTGCTAAAGTTGAGTCGGGTCCCTAACGAATGTTGCAGACCCTTCCAAAACTGTGATGTGAATCAAGGATCTCTGTCAGATACAATAGTGACAGGGACACTATGTAATTTGACAATTTTTCTCGTGTAATGCTGCTAGTACATTCGCAGACCATCGACTTTTGATCGGTAGAAAATGTGCAGACTTAGTCAACTGGTCTATGATTACCCATATACCATCGTGTCCACCTCTTGTCTTAGATGAACTCATGATGAAATCCATCCCTATACTTTTCCATTTCCATTCGGGAATATTCAAGGGGTGTAATTTACCTGCAGATTTTAAATGCTCTATCTTTACTTGCTGGCAAGTGAGACAGCGGGACACAAAATCTGCTATTTCTCTTTTCATGTTGGGCCACCGAAAGTTTCTTTTTAAATCTTGATACATCTTGGTAGCACCAGAATGAGTAGCATACCTTGACTTATGTGCTTCTTCCATGATTAATTTCTTAGTGTCATTATGATTTAGCACACAAATTCTATCTTTAAACAATAGTCTTCCATTATTTGAGATAGAAAATTCCAGTCTCTGATCAATATTATCCCTAATCTCCATCAACGTAGGGTCATTCTCTTGTAAATTAACTATATCCTCAATCAATGTGGGTGGCTCCCATGATAAAGGAACTCCCTTTAGAAGGGCATGGCACCTTCATCCATTGCTAGTTCTAGCCAAAAATTTCTAGAAACTTTTCCTAGATTAGCCTAGCATTTCAGCCCTAGTGGAATTGTGGCATCCTTAAACACACACCTTCATGTTCCCAACCTTTGAAGCTACATTCCTTATAGAGGAGGTTGAGACCTACTTAGCCCTTCCTAGGACTAAAGTGGGGGTTGAAGACCTAGTGTGTCATATGATTGACCCTATTGACCCATCCCTCATCATGGGAGATTTCATACATAACCCAAAGGAGGTTAAAATCATGATTAGCTCCCGTCATATCCACTTGATTCCCTTGGCTCAATGGATCACCGCTTATTGTAAAAATAAGAGTGGGAGGTATGAAGCCATAGCCAAAGATACATTCATTTGCTTGTGCGGGGTTTTACTCTTCTCTACCACCGACCACCTCTTGGACATTCCCAACCTCAACATTATTAGCAGGTTGTGGCGGGGCCATCCTTTCTTACCTTTACGAGGGTCTTAGTTTAGCTTCTCTAAGGGGTCCCCTCTTCGGGTCCATGATTGTCCTTGAGTGTTGGATGGGGATTAGATTGAAGTTCTCACCCAAAGAGGATGTTCCAACAGCGAGCCACATATTTGGGAGCCACCCACTCTTCTTCATTGGGGGTGCATCTGGATTTCCTAAACAAGTTGAATGTCGGGCCGCGGAAAAAAGACAAGGGACGACTGGCAACTCTTCCTCAACACCTTGCCATTTGATAAGTTCATGATGCGACCACGGGCTCTTCAAGGTGTTGAGTGTTGGGTCTCCTCTGGCCTTGAATGAGGGGAGAGAATGTTGGATCTCCTATGGTTTGATAAGCAGTATGTGCACTACTTTGGGCTGAATGGTTTTGATGATTGGCAACAGATTTGTGAATGATTGAATGATTAGCAACATGTTAGTTTGACTTCGTTGACTATATAGTTGACCTTGTCAACTTTACTCTGAAATGATGTTATGTGTGTTTTGATGACTTTTATATGTCAGATGTTCATATAAATGTTGTTTATATGATTTACACTTAGTATGTGCATAAGAATAAAGTCGGTGCAATACTTAGTCCAGTCTGCATTGAGTCCGTGCATCTCCCTGTCTCATGCTGAATCAATTAGATTATTTAGAAATTAGAAAATTTTTCTAATTTCTTTTCTTCTTATTCTTCTTCCTCTCTCCTCCCTTCTCATTTTTGCGCATGCCTTTCTCTCTCCCATTTTCTCTCCTCTCTCGCCTTTCCGACTCCGGCTGCAGACGGAGGAGGCTCATGGGCGAGGTGGCGACGACGTGGGGATGGTCGGATGCGCGATGGGACGGGGATCAGATCGGTTTTGGCACGATCCTTAATGGTAGATTCAAAGCTGGCGTGGTTCGTGTTTTGCAATTTTCGGCATGGATTAGTAGCTTCGGCGCGCGGTTTCTTTAGTTGAGGTAGGGAGATGGACCACCTACCTTTCCTGCACCTTTCCTCGCGGTTTCATGCTCTACGGTGCGAGAACGAGCGATTTTAGGCTCGCTGTGATTTTTGGGAATTCGTAGACTTCGCTGGAAAATGGTGACGATTTTCGGAACGGTTAGTACCGTTCGACTCCCTGGAACGTCTGCGTTCCATTGATACTAGTTTCGTGTCGATTGACGGTCATTCGGGACCGTTAGGAGCCCGGGAAGTCCAGTTACTCCATTTGGGTCAATTCCGTAGAATTGCCTGTTTCTCACTATTTCTCAGCCGATCTGACTCCCGTTGGAGTCTATGTGTTGTTTATGACTATCACCATTGTATCCCCTTCATTTCGGAATGAACGGGTGTGGAAAGGCCACGATCGGGCCGATCCCACATTTTGCTTGCCGTAACGCCTTTGCGGTTCAACGACAACCGCTTAAGGTGCATGGGCGGCCGGTTTCGGATCATTTAACGTGTCTCGAATTTAGGTTGAGTGGTCAGTCGATAGACCACTCTAGGGTTTGAGCGGCCAGGAGTGGTACACCCATCCCTCCGTGAGCGGCTGGTCCTCAGCCATTCATCTTTCCCGTTGGGTTGAGTGGCCAGGTCCTGCCCGCTTATCCCATTTGACCTTTGGTCAACAGTTTTGTCTCGGTTTAGATAGGCGGTTTGGTCAAAACTATTCTGACTGACACTGTAGTAGGTTGGTTGGCTTGAGTAGCTAGTCCTTAACTGCTCTAGTCTTTGGGCGGCCCAGCCCTAACCGTCCATCCCTTTTAGTGTCTAGGGGTTAGTTCTTTTGAGCGGTTGGCCCCCAACTGTTCATCCCCCTTGAATGGTCCAGGCCCTTAGGGGTCAGCCTAAGCTAGCCAAGTCCGTTAGGACGTTTGAGTTCCACCTTGGACCCCCACCATTATCCCTCGATCACCATCGGAAGATCATTGGCACCGTGTGAGTGAGCCTCTAGCGTAAGTCCGAGTTCATCCTTGTATGCTTGCGGGTCTAAGTCCTAGGATCGTTAAGTCATCCATCATCATCCCTAGGTCTAAGTCCTAAGTGCCTTAAAGCCCCTCCCTGCGAGAGGTAGTGAACCCTAAACCCTAAACTCTAAACCCTAAACCCTAAACCCCAAGGTGGCAACCACTCAGCCAATGCTCCATGGACCTATGACCCGCAAGCATGCAACTTTGACGGCGGACTCACTCGATCAAGCTCACTCGCGTAGCACACACTAGTGCCCGTGGGCAACTCAACAATGGTGGAGAGGGTCCGGGGTGGGACCTCACTGTTCCAGGGCTTGGCTACCTTGAGGTTGAACCCCTAAGGGTCTGGGATGCCCAATTAGAGGGGCGGCCAGTACGCCGAGGGCGTGGGATGAAGGGTCTCTCTCACAACTCAGCTGTAGTAGCCACTCAAATATAAGCAAATTCGGAATGGGCACTCACTCACTGTCCGACGGAGATAGGAGGCAATACTAATTAAGCAAGATTAACTAGCAAACTGAGAGGGGGCAGAAGCTCACCTAATCAGCATGAAGATGCCGATGCCGGTCGGAGACGATGACGAGTGGGGAGGCATGGGTATGCACCCGCACGTCGCGTCGGTGTACCTTTGGGAGGTGACCTTCTAGTACAATCACTACATCCTCGCAGAGGGGTTACACTAAGGGTGGGAAAATCAAATGATACAACCAAACACTACCTCCCGCAGGGAGGGGCTTTAAGCCGGCCAGGCGGGGTGGGGAAAACTAAGTTAGAAAGGCCGAACAAAAAAGATGTCGATTCCACCAGCCCTCAGGAACAGGCTGATAGGTAGTCATTGTCGGCACTGCCATGGGACCTCTTGAACTCCGTTGGAGGCAAAATTAGCACCTAAACCTCCTGGGTTGGCCCAGGAGGATGTCATAATTTTCAGAGATTTTCTTGATGACAATGACGGCCAGGGCAGGGTCATGAACAGGACTGCTAGCTTCTGAGCCTGACAGTTTCTGAATCGTTGCTTCTGGAAGGTGAGGCCAATTGGCTGGGCTTGATCTTGGGGAACTAGAGGACCCCACGTTAGCCATCATTAATCCCCCCATAAATGAACAACAGGAGCACCCGGCCACCACTTTGGAGGGTTTGAAGCGGGAAAATCAAGCACTAAAGTCCCTTGTCCAAGAATTATTGCGAGAATAGGATGCCTTGCTCAGGCATCTCGTATCCTCATTACAGTGCCAAACCAATACGGGGTCTGCTCATGACAATTCTTCAATAATGATGACCAGAGCGCTCACCGGTGAAATCAAGCCCACTAAGGTCCATCCTGCCCTTACGAAAGGGACAAGTGACGTATGTCTTTCCCCTATGGATATTCATCTTGAAGAAAGAATTGGCTCGAGTAGAGCCTATGAAAATGTCAAGGGAAATCCTTCTATTATAACGCTGGTGGAGCGGATGAAAACTTCATATTCTTTCACTAAAGCGCACATTGTGTCGTTATTTGAATTCTGCCTAGCATGGGATCTCATAACCCTACCGGAGCCATGAAGGCGAGCAAAGGAAAGTAGGGCTAATGAGGCTAGTTTTTGTCAGTATCATCACATGCCTGACCATTCCATAGAAGATTGCTACGTCTTCAAGGATAAGGTTGAAAGCTTAATACAGTCAGGGGTCATCCAAATTAATAACCACTTGGTGAATCCCCCACAACCCCATCACTGGGATCGGCTGAGGACCTTAGCTAAATAAATTTTTGCTCTAGTTGCCCCTGCACTACCAATGTTTGTGGCAAAGGAACAACTCCTGGGACAGCTTCCTGTCACTAGAAGAGATGCACGAGGCCTTGCCCACAACTGACAAGTGGACGTTAAGGTCCACTACTCTGTCAACACTATAGGGTTATCACCCTCTCCTAGTAACTCAGACTCTGGCAAGGGGCCTAGCGGCTCTACAAGAGAGCAACCAAAAGAAGTGGCCCTCAAAGACCAGGATGAGCAGCTCTGGTTGGCCGTCATCGACAACTTGGACTACTGTGATCTTCATGTAGTCGAGGTAGACGGCAACAAGGATTTCATCGATCTGCAGCTAGCTCCGCGAGAACTCGAAGATGGCGGCAAGCAACCATAGATGAACTAGTCGAGCTCAACCTTGGAGATGCCGATGATCCCCGACCAACTTTCATCAGTGCCCTCCTTAACGAGCCCATGGGCCTTCTCAGTTGCTGGGGTTCATAGTGGGCCGGTGGGGGTACGTTTTGGTATTGTTGGGGGTCAGGGGGATTGTGGGGCACATTTTGGTTTGGTGGAGGAGGTGGAGGCCGAAAGGGGTGATTGGGATTATTTTGTTGAGGCGGAGTTTGAGGGAGAAAAGAAGGTTGTGGTTGAGGTGGTTGCATGGGTCGGGGGTTGGATGGGCTACGGAAGGGTGCGGGATGGCCAACTGCTCCCACCTGCTCATTAGTAACGGTCCCCTGGGTGGTGGCACCATTAGGGCTGACATTATTGCTCTTCCTTATTAGCCTTGGCCTCGGTTCAAACATGCCTATAATAGGTGAATCTTTCATTTGGGTCTGGATATACCTGGTTCATTCATACAATTCTTCCATTTTACTGAGTTTGTTCATGGCCAAAATGTGTCGGAACTGTGGTGTGGCATTGGAGATTATCATCTTTACTTGCTCAGGCTCCGGCAACGTATCTTTTAGTTTCTTGGCCATAGCCCTCCATCTATCAGCAAATTGTATGAAGTCCTCATCAGACTTCATTTTCTTGGCAACAAGGTTGGTGACCGACAAAGATGGGCCAACACTATTGATCGAAAAAATGGCTTTTCCCTCAAATGCCGGCAATAGAATGAGATCACCCTTTTACTCCTCTTGACTAGGGAAGCACGAAAAATCAATGAAACCGAAAGGGAGGGGGTGAAGACAGAACCTGTGTGATCGCCACCCAAGACCCCAGACACGATGGACGTGTCATGTCTTGAGAAAGGGGGAGAGACACTCGCCTTTTCCTAGCACTGGGAGGATGAGCGACCGATGAAGGACCGCCTGGAAGAAGTGCGGCTCTCTGTAGGCCACCTACCAGCGCTGGAATGAAACGCGGGACGAAGAACGCTGGTAGTGGGACGGTTCTGGGGCGGCCGTAGGACGAAGATGAACGGCCACTCGGTAGCCGCTCAACGTCTTGGACAGACGACGATCGACCGCTCCACTCCACCTTCCTACAAGTCGTAGGACTTCAACATCCACTCTTTCCGGCCGACCAGAAAGAGTGGGCCTCGTGCTGGATGACTGCTGATGATGGGTACATCACTTACCCTTTCACTCCGTGGGGTCCTGCTGCTCGCCATTGTGTTCGCCACGACTTGAGTATATCCCAGGAATGGATCGTCCCTATGACCCCTACCACCAACCACTTTAGCCTCCTGTGTTAAACGCGGGAAGACAAGGCAGAACTTAAGCGGGCGAATGCTTCGGCAACGGCCCAAAAGCACTAGCGTCGGTCCGCTATCCTGGCTCCAAAGTCCCGTCGGAGGAGTAAGGATGAGGGAGACTAGCAATCTGACTTGAGAAGGATCTGGGTTACCCCAGAGGAAGCTCAAGCTATTTGGGAGGCACACCTCAGTAATCCCTTTAGGGCATCAAGGCGCCGCGCCAAGAAAGGCGCAACTGAACCTACAGCCGCGTCATCTGACGGCGTCCAGTACCTCATCGCCTCTTGCACAGATAGGCAGAAATAGAGACGGGCTCATTCCAGGCACCACCAATATTCAGCGCTGAGTCCTCCTCAGGCAGATGCCACGATGGAGACCTCTGTAACGTACCTCGATCTTCGATAGACTGGGGAAGCATGTTCGCCCTAAGAGGCATTCCCAGAAAAGGTGGACGATTTGACTCCTCAACGATGCCATCAGGGCGTTCACGTGTTATACCACCGGACACCAACCTGAGGTTCAGACCAACGATCTGAACCAACCCATATCTCACCTTAGGACGCCTCGTCATCTGCCTCCACCGCTGACTCCAGTCGGCCACATCGGCACTTCTGTCCGACCTCCGGTGTCTACAGGAGTGAAAGAAATTCCCGCTGAGGAGCGTGTCACCCCTGTCAATGCGGAGCTGATAGACAATGATCCACCTACCAGTGAAGTCCAAGAGGTGACCCTTGAGACCCTCATGAAGGAGAACCAGCACTTGATGGCCCTCCTACAAGATTTACTTCAGGAATGTAACCTTCATCCTCAGCCACCCACTGGGCCCTAAATGGAAGCTTCGGCCCCACCAGATGGGCAAAATAGTGCTAACACCTCAGTGACAGCTGCCCAAACCCCTACAATTATTGGGTTCGACATGCCCTTGGCCAAGGCTCAACCACGGCCATCCAACACCCCGGTGCCAGAGAATCTCATGGCACAGTGCCAGATGATCGAGCGGATTGTTAAGACCAAGCTCCCCCAGTTCGGAGAAGGGGTCGCTATCGTAGATCCCTATAGTGTCCCCTACCCACTACACCATCAGTTCAAGAAGCTTACCCCGGAGTACGCCAAACCACCGAAGCTACAAAATTCGACGGGCATGGGTCTCCACACGAGCATCTGGCCTACTACATTACGGCCATGGGCGAGCTCGCATTAGATGAGTCTTATCTCCTTCGCTACTTCACCACCTTACCTATGGGAATGACCTTCCAGTGGTATTCCCACCTCAAGTCCAATTCCATCATTGATTGGGTGGATCTCCAGAAGAAGTTCCTCGACCGTTTCCAAATGACCGAGCGAAAAGTCTCCTTAGCCGAGCTTTGCTCCCTCCGACAGAAGAAGGGCGAGAGTGCCCTCGACTTCATCAAGAAATGGTGAGACCTCAGCATGAGGTGCGTCAACCCACCAGTCCAGGAGGATGCCATCACTATCTGCCGTCGAGGCTTGACGGCCGAAGTCAGCGAAAAACTTCCCGGCACCAACGTCAAGGGCTTCGACCAGCTCAACTTGGCATTCGCCGAGATAGAAATGTTCTTCGCCGACAACCCAAGCTACGCTTCAGCAAAAGGTAAGCCAAAGCGGGAACGCCAGGCCGGCAAGGAGGTGAACATCATCGAGTTCACCCCCACCACTAAAGCCAGCAAGGGAGACGGAACAAGCAATTCCAACAAAAGGCCAGCGGATAAGCCGGTTGCTCTCTCCTTCTCAAAGCGTATGAAGACGCCCTTCTCCTTCAAGAAGGAACACACGAAGATGCTCTTCGACCTCTGCATGGCTCAGAGGATTGTTGAACTGCCTAAAGTCCGCAAGCCGGACGAAGCCCAGAAAATTGACGATCCTAACTACTGCCTATACCACCATATGCTGGGTCATTCTCTTGAAGATTGCTACGTCTTCAAGACCCAGGCACAAAAGCTGATCCGAGACGGCCTGATTCAAATGAAAAGTGATCTCGTCGATCCTCCATAGCCACATACGTGGTCTAGACCAGCCAAGGTAGCACGTGTGGTTCACCATCCAGTCAATCTGATACACATGATGGCAGCGTTCTCTCTCTCTGATGATGAATCAGAAGAGCCCAGCACCAACCAAAGAGAGCGTTCGATCTGGTACCCAGGGTAGCGGCCCTGGCATGATCGCAGACCCCTCTCCTTCCCTAGGGAAAGAACCTGGTGACTTTCTGACATCCTTATCGAGCGGGTGCAAATCTTACCCCACGATCCGCTAGCAGACTACACTCAGTGGGACTTTAATCACCCCCAGTATTGTCCCTTTCATGCACAAATCTTCCACGGGATCAAGTCTTGTGAGGAAGTCCAATACCTCATTGAGGAACAGATCCGGTGGGAGCAGACCGATGCCGAACGAAATTCCATGGCACTTGTTCGACTGCGACAAGCTGTCGAAGAAACCCAGGCTGTCACCAGAAATGCACCAGAGCGGCTTGAGCCTCCCCAGGAAAATGGGCATGGGTCACCCTACCAGCATACTCCAGAATGGCTCGAGTTTTGAACTGATAATCGGGAGGCCCTCGAACGACTGCTGAGTTGGAGGGAGCAGGATGCTAGCCGAGCAGCGGGACCGAGTACCTTCTCGGCCAACGTCATCCACTCTCCTACTCCCTCGGCCTCTCCCGAAGCTCCAACACCACAGGCTGGTCAACTAGGCCCTGCCACTCCAGCCACACAATGGCAACCCTGGTAAGAGCTAGAGTCTCTTCCCTTTTCCAAAGAAGACACTGCAAGACTCATTCGAGTCCTTCTCGATCGAGAAGACATCCTGGTAGGCGAGACCAGGACAAACTCTTCCATCCCTTCTCGTCTCCCCCCTATTCTACCTCTATCATCGACACTCGAAAATAGAAAGGGGAAGCAAAAGTTGAGTGAGACCTTAGCTCTGCCGAACTAGGTTCCCCCTACAGCTCACAGGTCGGGCCCGCCATCACAAAGGCCCTCCAGCGCACGAGATCAAGACAGCCACCGGGGGCAACAAGGCCCCAAGATGTCATCAGGTGTCGTCCGACCCTGTTCTAAGCCAGACCACAGGGGTCCGGTCATGAAGCAAGATGTCGGTCATGCTCCTCAGGCCCCTCCTCAGTAGAAATCCCAGCCACCGCGGCTAAGGCATCAAACCGCGCACACATCTTCGGACACCAGCCCCAGTGCACCAGTTCAACAGGGAAAGCCTTCCCAGCCACCGCGGCTAAGGCATCAAACCATGCACATGTCTTCAGACACCGGCACCAATACACCAACTCAACAGGGGAAGCCTTCCCCGCCAGTCACCATAGGTGTTATCAGTTTAGAGATTTGGTATATGATTTGCATGAGGGGCAGAGAATCGACTGGGCCCAGATGCACCAGCTCATTGAAGACATAAAGGAGAGAAGAAGACAAGCAAGGCTGTAGCAGGCGGCGCCTCAGTAGTAGCAGTTCTAGCAACCCCAACAACCCCTACAGCAGTAACAACAACAACCTAAACTCGGGATTCATCAAAATTTCATGCCAGAACACCAACCCACTCCTCAACCACAGCAGCCGCCGGCACCAGCCCAAGTTAACATTGTTCACAGCCCGGCCCCTAACGCTGGGTGGTCTTTCGACGATGAGACCCCCGCACACCTCTTGGCCTTCCACCACGCATACACCAACTTCCCTGCACCTTCCGTTCCTTCCATCCTCCGGCCCACTACCTTGACCACCGCTCCACCCTCCATTCCCTCCAATCCCCTCATTACACCCACCACATTGCCTGCCATTTCGTAAACCCTCGCACCATCACCCACCATGCCCTCCACCATTACCCCTCCACTTCACCCTTCACCAAATTGCCCTCCGCCAACGCCCATCAAGCCTACCACCCCCATCATCTCCCTCATTTCCATTCCTTCCACTCATCCCACTGGGCCAGTTGGGAGTCCGTCAGTCGTCATGCCGGCGCAAAACCTTGCCCTTAGGAGCGGGCGCCTTTTTCAAAGAAAGTACCCTTCTATTGGTACACCTGCACCCATTCCTCCAATTCCCTCTACAACAATTGAGATAGAATAAGTCGACCCCATGCCTGGCTCCAAGTATGATTTTCTACAACATTTGGATCAGATCCTAGCAAAGATATCGATACTAGAGTTAATAAGAAGGTCCATGCTCCATCAGGATGCCCTAAGGGCATTTCTACAGAAAGTCATGGTGAGTGAGGACGTGGCGGTGGACAACTTGCCGTCAGTGTTGGCTACAATTACTAGGGGGCCTTCCATTTAATTTTCTGAGTCAGAATTAGCACCCCCGGAGGCACGACATATGCCACTCTGTATTACTATTTCTTTAAACAAAGTGGCGATTGATGTAGGGTCCCTAGAGGATGATCTAGAGGGGGGTGAATAGATCGATCACCCAATAAAAATTTTGACTACACCAGCAACTATTGTAGAATTAAATCAAGCTACTGTAGAGTGGACAACACTTGCGAAGTAGAACTTGAAGAAGCACCACCGGAGGCCATGTGTCCTGTACGTCTGGAAGAAAAGATAATTTAGCAAAAGTTTGCCAAGGTTAATACTTAAAGAAAATTTCGACAGAGTATCCCCTTGTTTGGGGGTCTGCTAGGAAGAAATAAGAAGTACATCTGCACCCGTAGGGCGAGATGACCCCTGAAACAGGACCATGGGATAACTCCCAGGCCGATACAAGAAGCTCCCGTGAAGGAGGCTCCACCTGCTATGCCGCCACGAGCAAGTGAAGAGACGAAGGGCATAGTTTCTCAGCCGCCATGCCAACAAGAAGAATAGCTGCACCGTCGAAGGTGAATGAAGAGAAGAAGGGCCCGGTGGCCCAGCCATTGTGCCAACCAAAGGAAAAGGGCTCGCCGCCCCGCCAATGGAGGTCAAGCTCGCCACCGTGAGCAAACAAAGGAAAAAAAGGGGGGGTGTAGTGGCCCAACCACCATTCCAACCAGAGAAAAGGGATCACCGCCATGCCAACGGAGGTCAAGCTCGACGCCATGCCAGTAAAAGAAGATGAAGAGGGAAAGAAGATAGCCGCCATTCGGGTGGAAAATGAGGGAGTTCTCTCTCCTAGGGATTTTAAAAATTAAAATGAATAGGAGGCAGTGCACGCCAGATCAGGGGGTCCCTACATTCTTAGCTGTCGAATGGCACGTGGTCACCAGATCAGTAAGTCCCATGCTGTTAGCCGCCGAATTGGGTAGTCTAAAATGCTAGCCATTGTATCAGAGGAAGGGGCCGACGTATCAAGAACCCTTACGCCCATTTTCACCACCGGATCAGGGGATCCTACCCCCAGCCGCCGGATCATAGTGCCCGTGTCCCTAGCTGCTGTATCGCAGGCCAGCCACTGGATCAAAGGCCCCATACCTTTTATGGCCACCAAATCAGCATTCTCAAGCTCATTTGGCTGTCGTCTCAACACAAAACCAATTTGAACAACCGATTTGTGGAGCCCAGCCCAATCAGCTAGCACCACGCCACCTCAGCAGGTGAAATTGAAGAAAAGAGACTGAGGCATGATAAATTAACAGGGTTAAAACATTGCACCCATAGGCCCCATGTCACTCGTCCCTCGCTTATGCCACCTGTTGGTGGGGGGCATTTGTTGACACCTGAAAAATTACACGGGGTGAGCATCGAGTGAGTCGGCCGCCAATTACGGCCCGTTGCGTTGCGAATTGTGCTTGCTAGTAGGTCCAAGGTCGTGTCACATCATTCACCCTAGTAGATTATTTTGCCCCTAAAACTCTAACCTCTAGAGCCTTCTATCGATGGTGGCGGTGTGAATTAGGTGATCTTTCTGAAATTTTCACCGAGTTTTATCCTTTAGACTCTAGAGATTAATCCCATCGATAGAAGCCACCATAGACCCTATAAGTAGAGGGCTTTCGACCCCCTGTAACCCTATTTGCTTCCCCAACCAGCGGCGTGACCCAAGGTGGCCAATCGAGGATGAATTTTGGCAATGATCGTGGCGTGTTCACGATTAGGGCGTGAGCGCGTCATCCCCCTTCTTCTTCCAAATTGGTAGGTTTCTCTCGGGCTAAACATGGATAAAAATATATCATCATGTGCGGCTTTCAGTCCTCTTTCCATTGGTATACAAAGCTCTAAATTTCACATAGTATTCTGCGCGAATTATTGTTCTAGTGGAAGCATGTAACAATTAGGGTTACCCATGTTTTACTTCATTTTAAGTAGGGATGTTAGGCACTAAACATTTATTTGATCATGCTATATTGTATAGAATTTCGTGCTCTTTCTATTGATAGCAAAAGCCCCAAATTTCATACTTCCTGTAGTGTGTATTTAATTATTTTAGCTAACCCTAGCCGAACTCACTGGAGGCGGGCAAGGCGAAGGTAGCAGACCTATTTTGGCTTGTGCGGCCTCACGATAGACCACATGTCCATATGCGCGGCCAGTACCTGACCGCCTATGATCACATGTGCGGCCACACGATAGACCTCCCATCCTAGATAGGTGGCAGAATACAGACCGTTCATGTGTTTATCTCTGTTACGTTTCGTGTCATGTTTCCTGGGACGAGCGACAGACCCTCAACCGCCCTTCCTTCAGGTGGCCAGTCACAGACCGTTCATCCACCCCAGCGGCACTCTTCAGACCGCCCATCCCTGGCAGGCCTTCAGACCTAAGAGGGGATGAATGACCTGTAGTGCAACCGCCGAGGTTGATGAAAGGTCCTGAGTAGACTGTCTATCTGTCCAGAACTGATTATTGTCATTTTAGCATGATTTACTTTAGTATATTAGTGTTTAAACGGTAAATTAGCAACGATTATTAATGAAATAAAAGTTAAATTTGAATGAAATATTGTACAATTGCATCTTATGTGTGATTGTCTTGCGCTCTGATTATGCTTGCTTGCAAGAGGCTTACCATGCCGGTTATTCACGTTCTCCCCGAGTGAGTCTTCCGCTGTAAATAAAGGCTCGGGGCGTGACATAGGGAAAAAAGAAGAGGGGGAAAACTCACTCGAATAGGTAAGGGAACTGCTGGCGCACCTCGTCCTCAAGCTCCCAAGACGCCTCGCCGCCAGAGTGCCGCTACCACACCACCTTAACCAGGGGAATAACCTTGTTTCGCATGTGCTATTCTCGTCGATCCTCAATACGGATGGGGAACTCTAGAAGAGACAGAGCGGGAGTTGGGCCAAACAGAATTCTCCAAAACATGAGAGTCATCGGGCATATATTTTCTCAACATCGAGACATGAAAAACATCATGCATCGCTGCTAACTCCGGGGGCAACTACAATCGATACGCAACCTCACTAATGTGCTCTATAATGGGAAAAGGGCCAACATAGCAGGGACTGAACTTCCCATGCCTACCAAAGCGCATTACCCCCTTCATAGGAGAAACCCTCAAGAATACTTGATCGCCAACAACAAAACTGAGGGGCTGCCTTCTCCGATCAACATAGCTCTTCTGCCAACTCTGAGCTACTAACATGTTCTGATGGACCAAATGCACCACGTTCACACACTTCTGCACCAGCTCTGGTCCCATCATAACACGCTCACCAACCTCAAACCAATCAAGTGGAGTCTGACACGGTCACCCATACAACGCCTCATAGGGAGCCATCCCAATGCTCGAAAGATAGCTATTATTGTAGGCAAACTCCACCAATGGTAGATGGTGAATCCAACACCCCTGCCATTCCATGTGCTGCACCCTCCCCCACTTTAAGGAATTTGGTCCTCCAAATTCATTACACTTATCGAAATGGAGAGTAAGATAACTGACCTTTGGAATAGATCTGGGTATTACTTACGAATTACGTCCTCAGACTCCCAAGTAGCTTCTTCTATTCCACGTCGACTCCACTGAACCTTGGCCATAGGTATAGAACGATTCCTTAGTTGCTGCTACTTATGATCCAAAATTTTGATGGGTCTTTCTTCATAAGTGAAATCTTCTTTCAACTCTAAATCCGCATGGGAGGATGGAGTGTGGAGTCCATGCTTCTTACCCTAGGAGTCTTCTAGAACAGTTCAGGTCTCACTGCCACATGTAAGGAGCAAAGGCTCTCGGATCATGTGCCCTAGCCCCCCTCTTCAGAAATAATCGAATCATTGTCAAATTTGAACATCACATAATTATCATAATGTTCATAATCAGAGAAGAGAATTATGCCCAGTGTTAACATAGAATTGTGCACGAGATGCACAGACTTGTTTACTAGCAGAATATGCATGGACTTTAAAAAAATGCTCGGACTCGAATTGAGCATGGACTTGATAAACAAGTGAAGAGTCTACACGGGGTTTGACGTGCACAGACTCTATGAAAGAATACAACGAGTCTGTGTCAATGTGAAAAACTTGCATGGGGTATCATATCCATGGGGTTTATAAAGGCGTGCAAGGACTTAGAAGACTTGAAGAAATATGCACGGGGTTTAGACTCCATGGGGTTTGTAACAACGTGCAAGGACTTGAAGAGTAGATGAAATGTGCATGGGGTTTAGACTCCACGGGGTTTGTAAAAGAAGTGCAAGGACTTCAAGAGTAGAAGAAATGTGCATGGGGTTTAGACTCCACGGGGTTTGTAAAAGAAGTGCAAGGACTTGAAGAGTAGAAGAAATGTGCACGGGGTTTAGACTCCACGGGATTTGTAAAAGATGTGGAAGGACTTTGAAGACATTGTGAAAGATGCACGGGGTTTTAAGTCCACAGACATGAAGTGCTCGGAGTTTAATGTGCACAGAGATGAAATGTGCACTGACTTCTATGTGCTCAGACCTTGCAACAGTTTGTGCAGACTTCAGACACGAAAACTGCATGAGCTTAGTTTCAATGAAATGAGCACGGACTTCGTTGCTGAAAAATGCCATGGACTTAGTGAAAACATGCACGGGCGAGAGTGTGGACGGACTTGTAGAAATGTGCACGGACTTGGTTCTCAAACCACCAAGATATATACACAGACTTTGCTTGGACTTAAAACATGTATGGACTTTGACAAGCAGACGTGCATGAACTTGGTGAGAAATACATGGACTTGAAAGTATATAAGCATGCACGGATGTTGGTGTTCACACCAAAACATGCACAGACTTCGAGTTTATACTAAAACGTGCACGAACTTAGTGTACGCCAAGATAAGAAGAAATTCAGTAACACTCTTGTCATTATGTGACTCATGAAACAAGTAGTAGATATCTAAGAAATACAGACTGAGATATTTCATGAAAATAGGCAAATCGTATGAATGGGTGTGTGAAGATTTGCACATGCATCGATGCATAGACAAAGTGCATTGACCTGCCTTACTGACGTGTAGGAAAGAGTGTAGCAAAATTACATTAAAGCATGGACCTGTATATCACACAGGTTATTCAGATAGACAGACTATATCTGCATTAATGCACAGACATAGTGCATCGACCTGTCAATGCACAGACCCACACTTTGTGGACTGTAACATCAACGTGCCATTGAGGCATGTCAGCATGTCTTGGTGATGTATAATGAAGATGCTTAAAGCATTGACACAGGGCATTCCTGCATCGACTTGACTTTCAAGCAGATGCACAAGGTGCATCGACCTGATGATGCTGACTTCCAAGCAAATGCACAAGGTGCATCGACTTGATGAATGGTAGCCTTTATCGTATCGACCTTATACATCAATCGCTGGCTCCTTACTGAGCAATAGTATCAACCTAATGATGCAATAGTTGGCATAAAGTGGATCGTGACATCGGCCTGTGTGTAATGTGCATCGACCTGATAGTTCATGACTTATGCAGCAGCATCGACCTTCTAAACTCGAGTGCATATGCGCATCGATCTTTCTAGTCTAGACTACATATGTGCATCGACCTGATGTTCTATGTAGTGGGAGATACATCGACCTTTCAATGCAAACGCATGAATATGCATTGACCCTATATTGAACATGATCTTATTTTGACTTAATGAAATGACATTTGGCACACATTATTGAATCCAAATGGTTTTGCCAGCATTAAACAAAGTCAATCACACTGTTGTCAGCATCAAAATTGGACATCAAAGCTAGAGGAGACACAACATATTCGTAGTCACGACCCTTATAAGCACCGTGTCTCTGAACACGATGGCCCGATAGATTACAATATGATGTTTGAAATTTTATTTTAATTAATATTCCTATTACAATCATGGTGCCCCGACTAACCGTGTTCTTGGTAGTCACGGCACCAATGACAATCGCATTCTAACACGAGTTCTCAAGAACCCTAGTGCCCTGTCCAACATGATAAGTGAGCGTTAGTGAGTTTAAATACCTGTTTAACTTGCGAGCTCGCTTGGCAGACACGGAGCAACAGTTAGGTGACACTCGTGGAGCCTTAAGTGCCTTGGTGAGTGTATATACAATGCATAGTGCTAATCATGACCCTAGATTCGTGGTGCTCAGCCACTAATCATCACCTCATGTTGTTATAGCGCGCCCAAATTGACACAACCTCATCAGCGATGGGAGCGGATGGTGTCTCTTCAAGCTTGTGGATCCCTACCTCAGAGCTTGATTTGCTTCACGAGCAACTTGCTCGTGCCACGCAACGTGCCGCAGAAGCAGAAGGGATGCTCTCTATACAGGTGAGGGTTTCACTATTGAATTTTTCTTGTTCATGCCTTACAACATATCTGATGGTATATCTGGCAGGTAAAAGAGACACAAGAGGCACTTGCCCATGCCGCACAGAGGGAAGCCAGAATAGCGGAGCTGGAGGAGGAATTGTGGTGTCGTCTGGATGATGACTCTTCTAGGGACGCCATGGAGCTGAGGATCACCCTTCAACTGGAGAGGGAAGATAGAGAAAGAGAACGGGCAGAGAAAGAAAGGGACAGAGAAAGAGAGAGAGCCGATAGGTTGGCCGAGAGGGAGGAGCGAAGGACCATGGAGGCCCAATTGTTTGAGCTCTGAACCAGCCTTGGTCTTGCTGAACAATGGCTGAGAGATGGTGAGGAGTGCTACCGAAGAGCACAAGAGCGTGGCTTTCATGTTAGTAGCTTCTTTGCTGCCCCCGTCGACCGACGGGGAGTGGAGGTGGGAAGGGGACTCTAGAGCAGTAGAAATACTACTTTTCGTAATTAGATAACACCCTCTAGAGCATCTTGCCATGAGAGTAGGGAGGCAAGTAATGCAGAGAGAGAGGGTGGAACTTAATGTAAACTTTTTTATTTTGGAATGGAATAAAGTGTTTGGTTCTTGGTCTTCATCTCCTTCTTCCTCCCTTGAATCCCTGCACACATCACTTAAACAAACAAGCTAGAATCTCTGTTCTGACTTGGCCCCTTGCCTAATAAACAGATGTTTGTTTTAAGCTGTCCTTGGTAACGAGTCAAGGGGCCAAGCCTTTATTAATAAAGGCAATGATAAAACATGATGATGAATGCGACACACAAGCACACGAATGCAAACAAAAATTTAAAAGAGAAATGCTGCATACAAATGCGATCTACGCTCTAATTTCCATAAAGATGAGAGATTCCAGTCCTAATTGAGAACTCAGTTTCCTTGGGGCCACTTTGGGCTATTTCTCTGGAAAAGATCCTTTTTTGGATTTGCCAACAACTATTCTTTGTCTTTTATTCCCTCAGACCCACCTTGGCTGCAACACTTCCACAATGGATGGTAATCGCTCCCCAATGGTGAAACCTGCAGGTTCACAACCTAGGTACTTCCACACAGAGAAGTTGGTCTCATTTGTGTTCATGCCTGAGCACACATTATCTCCTTCCTTGTTTGTTTCACATCCAAATAATGGTTGATTTTGGGGAACCCTCTTCAAGGATGCTTCATTGAAACTCTGAAGAAAATTTTAAAACATGTAACGTTGTGAGCGTGTCTCATCGTAACTTGGCATCTACTCTTCAGTCCATTCTCACTTCATTTCATTACACTCCTATTACATTCCATACCGTGTCACTCCCCTGCAAAGTAGACCCCAAGGCGGGGCAGCTGTAGACACACCGTTTGCAACATTACAATAAGTAAATCTCATATTATACCATGATGCCCCAGAGTGGCTTTCGCATTTGAGTTGTTTGAATGATTTCCTAATTTTTTAGATTTATTGTGCATTTTTTTCACCATGTTGGGGAAGAAATTTTGATGCGTCTGGCAGCCAGGATGCTTTCTTTAAAAGCGTTGAAGTTGTCGAACATGTACAAAAAATCATAAAAAAGGGGAAACAAGAGAAAATGAAAAATACATCAAACTAACGTGTCCAAGTGACTGGACGCATTTAATGAAAGCATCCCAGAGGAGAGATGCCTTAATGAGCCCCTCCTGTCGCACGCGGGCAGAGCCAACTGCGTCGTTCAATTTGACGAATCAAATAAATCCAAAATGAGAAACGTCTGGATGTCTAGACGTAACTTCATAAGTCAAGGTTAGGCACCGAAACCTCTCCCTTTCGGTGCTTTTGGCAGTTTGTCGTGGATGATAGTGGGCGCATCTTCGGACCCAGATGCATTTAAAGGACGCGTTTGCATTCTGAGATGCTTCAATACTAGTGACATTAATTTTTTATTTTATGGAAGCATCTCCGTCAGGGACACGTTTACGTAAACGCGTCCCTGACCTAAGACGCCTCCTTTAAAATTTTGCCTATAAATAGAGGCCCTCTTTCAATTCTAGTGGCATGCGTAGGTTTAGAATGATGGTATGGCATGGTAGGATAGTTTAGATTTGTGTTTCCCCGCATCCCCCGTCGATTTTGGTCGATCGGGAGGGGGTTTCGATTCTGAACTCCGGAGTCTCGAAACCCAGGTGACATAATGCGTCTGCCCCAGTGCGTTATAGTCATTTGGCGCACCTGTAGAGGTGCGTTATATCCCCTTGTGGTGGACTCCTCTAGGTCTGTTATTTCCCATTAATGCCCCAGTATGGGTGTGTTATGTCATGCGTGAACTGTGGGTTTTCTGTCGATTTTTGAGTTCGGGTGACTTTAACGCCCCTGGTCTGGAATGTTACAACCCCTGTCTGTGTGTTGAAGGGTTGTTGCCTTTAACGCCCTTGTCCCTATGCGTTATATCCTTTGTTTAACTGTGAATTTTGATCGTTCTGGTGGGCATAACGGTCCATTGGAGGCGCATTATGTTGATTATAATGCCCTGTCCTTGGTGCGTTATAGCCCTTGCCTTTTGTGTTGTAAGCCAGTTGACTTTAGCGCCCCTGCTCCTATGCATTATAGTCCTATAGCGCGCCTGTCCTAGTGCGTTATATTCCCATTTAACTATGAATTTCTATGAGTTCTGTTAAGTATAGCGGTCCCGTCCTGGTCCGTTATGGTATATAACGAGGTGGTCTTAGTCTGTTATATACCTGAAGATTTTAAAAGCATGTGTATGTAATTTCTAATGAAATTCATGTTTCATAGGCACCATGTTTAAAGTATTTTGTACACTATTGTATTATTTTATATCCCAAAAGAGCAGCTTTCTCTTTCCCTGTGACGGAATCACTAGTCGTAGCCCGACGACGTCTGTGTCGGCCCACCTGGGAGAAGTGGTGGGGTGTTCCCGTTGTACGATTTATAAGCTAGTTTTCGTAGGCCCTCTTGCATAGTCAGTAGCATCCTACTGGGAGGGAAAACTAGCTAGAGGCCGGGCTCAAGACGATGGGTCAATGTATGCACACGTGGTCAGAGACTTGGACTGACGCTGACGAGCGTTACTCTGATTAGTCACTCGGTGTGGTACTATTGTGTCACTCGCTTGTCACGAGTTTGACTGCGAGGTGCTTGAGACGCAGTGTAAGACATTAGTGGACGCATTTGGTTTCTTCTTTCTGGTGGTCTTCCTCCTATCACATGGTTAGCTGAGGTTTACTCTATTGGTAGATTTAGCTTCTGATGTTCTTATTTATTAAATGCAATTCGGCATGCTTATCTGTCTAGATTGATTTTCCAGCTTTACTATAATTGTGGTTTAATTATGCCATTGCCTATTTACTACTTTAAATGTATGCTCTAATTGCCTTTTTATTATATGCTTGTGTGTTTAGTGCATGGTAGGGATCTGCGTGACCCCTACTGAGTCTAGCTGTGTCTCACCCTTCCTTCCTGTAGGTGAGCTATCCCAGTCGTCCGCCGGTCCTTCTCGAGTTTTTGGAGACTGTGTTTAGAGCGCCAGCTGGTCTGTCGGTCCCAGTGTGCTTTTGTCCGGGGTATGCCCCGTGTAGTTGTACAGTGGGACTGTTGTCGTTGTTGTGGTTGTGTCGGACTTGTATATTTGTAAATTCTGGACTATCATTTATAATTATCACTCTGATATATTTCTCTTAATTACTTCTGCACTTTAATTTAATTTCCTGCTCTAATAAATTTTAGTATGCGCGTTATAATTCCAATTATTTATACGCCTCCTCAACAACCCCCACTAACTCTTCAGGGGCCTCATTAGCCTCTTGGGTGGCGTCCCCAGTTCTTGGTAGCAGTAATTCGATACTTGTATCGGGTTATCGGTACCCTGAGCTCTGGGTCGTTACAGTTGGTATCAGAGCGACGTTGGGGAATCATATGAAGAATTGAAATTACCTGTGATTGTCCAGAACAAGTCCAATCGAGTCGTCTGTTGCTGGCTTAGGATGTTTTTTGTGATTATTAATATGTTTTTCGTTGTCGTATGTTTTAGATGCCGCCCCATAAAAGAAGAGCTCCTGTTCCCCCAGAAGAGAGTGGCAGTGCTCCTCCTCCTGTCGTGCCTCCTCCTCCTCCGATTGTGCTAGTCCCTGCTCCTACTGTTCCAGCTCAGCAAGATGACTTACCCGGTGGCCGTGGTAGAGCACTCAAGGAATTCCTGCTATTCCACCCGCCGACATATGAAGGTCAATTAGATCCGGATGCTGCCAGGATTTGGATCGAGACGACTGAGCATGTGTTTCGATCGATGGAATGCACGAAGGACGAGAAGGTCATGCTTGCTACTTTTCAGCTTCAGGGTGCAGCATTGATGTGGTGGAGTTCAGAGTGGGATGTTACTTTCTATTCCCGACCAATTCGTCAGATCACCTAGGCAGAGTTCGTGACTACCTTTGAGTGCACTTATAGTCCGGCCTGTCTTCGCATGTATAAGATGCACCAATTCCTAGATTTGGTTCATGGTGAAATGACCGTGTTGCAGTATCGAAACTAGTTCATCGAGTTGGGTCGGTATGCGCCGCATATTATCACTGATGAGACCTTGAAGACCGAGTAATTTCTCTGAGGTTTGAGAGTCTAATTGAGAATGCCGCTACTCGCTACCCGTGTCACTGTCATGGACGATGCATATCAGGCAGTAGTCGCAGTTGAGCTCGATTTGGCGAGGTCTGCAGGGTTTTCTCAGTCTAGTGTTGCCCAGTCGGTTGTGCCGTTTCAGTAGTCTTTTCAGCCGTCAGCACCTGGAGTTCCGTCTGTCGTGCCTACTTCCAGTGGTCCTTCGAGGTGGATGTTTAGAAAGTCTAAGAAGCGATTTAACCATCAAGCATCTTCAAGTTTTGTACAGCAGCAATCGACGTCTTCTGATTCAGTTCAGCAGTCTGTTTCTCCTTTTCAGTAGTGCCAAGAGTTTCCCGTGAGTCAGCTGAGACCATGTCCGAGGTGTGGTGGGAGCCATCCCAGTGTTCCATGTTCCTTACCAGTGGTCTGTTATCGCTATGATTAGCTGGGTCACGTTGTTTGAGATTACCCGATGAAGTCTGTTCTGGTGCAGTTCTCGCAGGTTACCCAGCTGCAGCAGTCTCCATTCTGTCTTCCTGCACCACCTCTGCCTCAGCCGTCGTATCTGCAAGTTTCAGCTTCTTCCCAGCAATCTTCTGCGGCCTCTAGCAGGAAGCCGAGGAGCCGGATTACTCACATCACTTGTGCAGAAGCCATTACGTCTAATCTCATAGAAGGTACGGTTTTGATTTTTGGTCATTCAGCTCGTGTTCTATTCGATTCAGGTGCCACTCATTCATTTGTTTCCGAAGATTTTCTTGCTCATCTCAAGGAGCCGGTAACCAAGTCACCTTGTGAATTGCTCGTTGAGTTACCATCGTCGGGTTAAGCTGTATTTCCCCAGCAGGAAGCCACACTCTGGTTTGAGTGTGGGGTGGACGTAGGTTTGCTGGTTGTAAACTGAACCACCTTAAAATCTGCTGTTCTTTGTGTGATTGGCATATTGTCTATTGAGTTTCATGTTCCCTCGATCTAGAAGTTTTTAATTCCGCACTTGGATCCATTCACCCCCCTCTGGATCCACCTTCTACTAGTTAGATCATGTCCATCCAGTACCCAACAAGGTGCTCGGATTCATAAACACTGGGACATCTATAGTGTCTATACAGACTTCACAATGCAGAGAGGCGAAATGTGCACAGACTTGTATCAATGGCATAGCTACAATGTCTACACCATCTTCAACATGTAGACATGTGAAATGTGCATGGTGTATGATTTGCTCAGACTTGCTTGCCAAGTTATGGCAAATTGTGAAGAAACATGCACGTTTCAAAGAAACATACACGGACTTGCGTCGTGCCATGGAAAATACATGCACATGGTTACACGTGCACAGACTTCTATGCAGCAAGAGGAAAAAGTGCACGGACTTTGAATCCAGCCTTGCAAGGAAAGAAACAGCGCGGACTTTAAATTAGAAAATTTACACGGACTTAAACAAGAGAAAGTCTGCATGGACTTGAAGAACAGAAATCTGCACGAACTTGAAGAACAGAAATCTGGACGGACTTGAAGAACAAAAAAATTGTACGAACTTGAAGAACAAAAATCTGCACAGAGTATGGCATACACAGACATTGTATGCAACCAAAAAAATGATCCACTAAGTCCAGAAATGTGCACGGAGTATGACTTCCATGGACCATATGAAGACGTCCATAGGCTTTGTGCTAAGACAGAATATGCATGGGGTTTGTCTTCCACGGACCTTGAGAGGGGAATGCCAGGACTTTATATGAAACACAAAACCTGCATGGGGTTTTGCTTCCATGGACCATGTGAGGTGAAATCTGCACGGACTTGATGTCTCAGACTTGATGCAGACGTGCAAGGGCTTGAGAGAAAGTGCACAGACTTGAAGGACAAAGTGTGCACGGACTTTGAAGGACAAAGTGTGCATGGATTTTGAAGGGAGGGTTGTAAGTAGTGGAGAATTTGAGGAGGGTTCCCATCAGATGCCAGAGAGTTTTTCAAAAGTAACTGGTGCTCAATACCTCTCTTACTAACTATGAATCCAAGCAGTTTTCCTGACGAAACACCAAATACACATTTCTTGGGGTTCATTTTCAATTGAGATTCTCGTGCTCTCTGCAACACCTTTGCTAAAATCCCAGGATGCTTAATCCTTGTCCTTGATTTCACTACTAAGTCATCAACATACACCTCAATATAAATGTGGATCATATCATGAAAGATAGTCATCATGGCCCTTTGGTAGGTGACTCCGGCATTCTTAAGTCCAAACGACATGACCACATAACAATACGTACCCCAAAGCATAATGAAAGATGTCTTCTCTTGATCTTCCTCAGCCAAGCGAATTTGATTATAACCAGAAAAGCCATCCATAAAAGAGAGAGTTTTGAACCTTGCCGTATTGTCAATTAGAACATCTATATGAGGAAGGGAGAAATCATCCTTAGGACACGCACGGTTAAGGTCCCAGAAATCTATGCAAATCCTTACCTTTCCATCCTTTTTCATAACCGAGATGATGTTAGCCACCTAATTGGGATAGAGGATGACTAACGAATCTAGCCTTATGGAGCTTATCGACCTCTTCTTTCATCTTTGATGCCATATTTAGATGGAAACGCCGTAACCGTTGTTTCACCGGGACAGACCCTGGCTTAAGTGTTAAGCGATGTTCAACAAGCGCAGGGTCCAAACCTGGCATATCCTCGTAACTCCAAGCAAACGTGTCCTTGTATTCTTGGAGAACCTGAATGAGTGTCTCTTCTTCAGAAGGTGGCAAATTTTCACTGATGAGGATAATCCTAGGGTTTTCCTCGATTCCCAGGTTGATTTCTTTGGTAGGTTCCTCTACTGAGACTGACAGTTCATCAAATCTTTTCATCCCACTAGCAAAAGCGTTGGCCTCATCCTCATATTCACCATATTCCTCATCCCCTTCTTCGATAGGGTCTTCATCGTTCATGATCTCATAAACACCAAACCCTTCATCTAAAGTAAAAGCTTCCTCACATTCTATTTCTGATAGGAGAATCGGATCCTCTATGAATTGGGGAATAGCTAAGCAAGCTCGACACCGCCTGGCTAAGTCTATCAAGAACCTACGGGGAATTTACTTACCCTTGGATTTCTTAGTGGCAACTACCCCAAGACTCCTATCACTAGAAGAATAAGAATAACTAGGTCCAAGCACTCCATCGGGATTGTAGGAGCGAGCCAATAACCATAAAATAGGACATTTATAATATAGACGGAACGATAAATATGTAATTCTAGCGTTTCCCAAGTAGCAGAGTATAACGGACCGGGCTGGGGGTGTTAAACGAGTATAACGCGCCCCCCTGGGGCCGTTATGCTTACCCGAACTCAGAAAAACCCAAAGCTACAGACTATAACGCACTGCCTGAGGCCCGTCATGTAATGCATGGCGCGCCTTGACCCATGCGTTATAATCCCCAGTAATCCTTCATGAAAACACAGGACATAACGCACCAAGAAGGGTGCGCCATGTGACTTCAACGCACCAGGATAGGTCCACTAAAGACACCCGAACGTTAAAATCTCAGAAAACTTCTCAGGAAACCATAGAGTATAACGCGCCTTAACCGGGGCGTCATACATTGCATGGCGGTCTGAGATCAGTCCATCATGCTCCACGTTCAACGACTTATTTGAAACCTCGATAGCATAACGGTCCTCCAGTGGTCCGCCATGCATTGCATAACGCACCCCCATGGGTCCATTATACTTCCTAGAAAACGCGAAGGACGAGTTCACACCGAACTCCCCTCCAGTCAAGCCGGATCGGCATGAAATGAAAAGGAAAGGGGTAGAGGAAGTTGAATAGTTAAAATTCTATAACTATTGCATGCTCCCAAAACTCAAATCTACCACCCCTAAACAATTATCAAAGCATTTAAAGCCTAAAAACCTCAAAAATATCCCATGCACAGAAAGCAAGGTAAACACCTACCAATGGACATGCATGAGCTACCAAAATGTTCCTAGCGTAGTAAGGAGTCCATCCCCTACCTCGATCGTGGTGAAATACTCGAAAAGTGCACGAACGGACGACGAGACGCCGGGTTGCCTCACGAACCGCCCTGATCGTACGGTCCACGATCCGCGTAAAGAATGACACTTGCGTGATCCTCGCGGTGAGCTGGTTCCAACGGTACCTCTTGTGCCTCGATCCGGGGTCGGCACGCCCCAGAACGGACTAAGGAACGAAATGAGGAGAGAGAGTGAGCGCGCGTGAGATTCGAGAGAGAGAAAGAGAGAGAGAGAGTGTCGCGAGTGGAGAGAGAGAGAAAGTCACGCGTGCGTTTATAAAATCTAATTTTTCTATTTTTTGGCATTATAGGCTGACATTCCTTTGATCACCACGAAGTTTGCCATGAGTGTGACGACTTTAGGAGGCGTACCGAGAGTGACAGGCAGGCTTAGTGCTCTCTCGGGATAAGTTGCCTAGCCATTGAACCCACAGAGGGGGGATTGAATTGAGCGGAGCCTCGATGGGTCTTTACCCATCTATTCCAGGTCTGGGTCGGACAAGACCAGGGCCTGCTGGTCATGTGTTGGAGGAGCTTTGGGAGGCTCGGAAGCTCGATTGGCCCTCTTGGCGTGACACTTCCTCTCTTGGCCACTATCACCTCCTGATGCTGATCCCCCCGAAATGACGTTAATATGGATCCTTCGGGGGCAGTTGTCAATTTCTCCTGGGTGGACTCTGCGATCCTCCTGTCGGTCGGCCACGTACTGGGAGAGGTGTCCTTGACAGACAAGACTCTCGATCTGTCCTTAAGCTGTTGACAATCACCAGTATGATGGCCATGGTCAATATAGAACTGGTAGTGCTTCCGACAATTGTGGCATCTTGGGTCGACTTCCATTGGCTCTGCGGTCGCCTTCTTGGTTCCTCCTTTTCCCCTACCCCGGGGCTTGTTCGGACAGACACTTCTTCTCCCCCTCTTGCCCCGAATTCATCGAATCTTGACAGGCATTGAGAACCTCTTCGCACTCTGCATGGCACAGAGCTAAGGTTACCGGATCAGTGAGGGAGGAGGGGGGATGGAGCACCAGTTATCTCCGAAGGCTCTCATCACAGGTCCCTCCTGTCAGCGCAGTGATGACAAAGGCTATGTCCAGTCAGGGGACGCGCAGGCCCTCCACTCTAAAATGGTTGATATAGGTCCGCAGCTTTTCCCCTTGGGCTTGCCTGAGTGCCAACAATCTCGTAACTTACCTCGGAGGGCCTCTACCGGTGAAGCTTTCTTTGAATAGTCAACCAAACTGTCGAAAGCTAGTGATGCTTTCGGGGGCGAGTGTTCGGAACCAGGCCTGAGCTCCCTGGACGAGAGTGGTCACGAACGCTCGACACTTGACGGCGTTGGATGTCCCGTGCAGAGTCATGAGGGTGTCGAAGCTATCATAGTGATTGGTGTAGACACGCGAAATTTGACATTATGTTGACTAAATCTTATGTTACTTTGCGATAGTCAAATTGGACTTCAATATTTGCATTATAACAAATATAACTCATTTGAACTTGAGTAAGAGATTTTTTTGTGGTCATGATATTTAATAGTTTCGAGCAATCATTCTAACATGGACATCACCAAGCGCGAGGTAAATCTTTCCTCCTACAATTGTTAGTGGATGCCCAACGTGCCAACCCAACAAGTCAATATGCGGTGCCTAATAAGATTGAAAACGAAGTCACTGGATGCGCCATTCACGGAGATGAAAGGGGGCGGTCACGGAACGGAGGGGATGGGAGGCCGAAGCCCCCTATAAAATGAGTTCATTGGTATCAGAGTGGTCGATCCGTCGCCGCCGAGCTCTCTCTGTTGTTGCGCCCTCCCAGGCCGCGATCGGTCCCACCTTGTTCCTCTTCGCAGCCACGGTTGGTTGCTTTCCCTTGCAAGCCGAGCGCCACCACCGCGAGCCGCTAATCGCCGTCGTCGAGTGCTCGTCGGCCCGCTGCCAATATTGCCGGCCTCGCTCATTCTTGCTGCCGCGCCAATTGCACCATCGTTAGCCAACTCCGACGTTGAGCGCTGCTGCCATATTGTCTCCTCGCCGGCACCATCCACAACCACGCACGTCGTCGGTCATCATTGTGCAACCCATCGCCGCCACTGAACAGCCTCCCCGCTACGGCACTACATCGTCGCCACCCAAAGTTGTCGGGCCCTCTCCGGCCGCACCCCCCATTACCGCCGCTACTACACCCGCTGCTTGGGCTACGGAGGCAGCACCCCCTGCTCAACACCGAGGTGCTCCCTGCCCCGCTACCACTACTGTAAGGTGCCCACTGCCTGGGTTGTTCCCACAACGCCGACGACTGCTGCGGTGGCTGAGTTGCTGCACACTGCATGTCGCCGCGGTCTCCTCCGCCACTGTCTACCACTGCTGCACTAGTGCTGTTTGCCACTCTGCTACCTAGCCGTATGTTAGCTCATCTCTACTGCGGAAGCACCGACTCCCAGCCGTTGCTCGTGACGTTCTCATCGCCTTCATCCGCTACCAACGTCGCCAACATTGTGGCTCCACCTCTGTAACGACCCAAGATTCAAATACCGGGAATGATCTGATACCATTCAAATTCTGACCCGTCGGAAGGACTAAAAGAATAGGTGTGATGTACACAGAAATAAGAAATAAAGTAGGACAATTCAATAATTAACAGAAGCATTATGGTTATCTCATGTTTATGTCTTTTATTCGCTCTGTATCATGAATGAATCACTGTCATGTTCCGAGCATATCTTCCATTGCTATTAGTTCGGGGCGTGACATTGGTACTCGTATTAGGTGTTGAGGTACCAAAGACCTGGATCTCATTGTTCATGTTGGGAATCAGCATGCCTGGGCACCCAATGCTTGACGCTTGAATTGGTCAATGGTGACATTGCACTGGAGATCGGAGGCCAGAGGCCCTTGTCGGGTGCTAGCAGAGCTGGGGACACAGGGGCCAATGACTGCATGGGTCGTTGTTATTGGAGGAGAAGAGGGGCCAGCTGCCTGTATAGGCAGTTGCTGGACTTGGCTACTCATCAACAATGACAATGGCACCTAAGGATTAGGCCGTGCTGAAGGCCGAGGCAGAGTTGCCGATCACAAATGGCCTCGCCAGCTATACGTGCCCAGCGTAGGTGGCGATGACGAATGTACCATAGGTCACCATCACCACTGGTTGGTTGCTACTGTTGTTGCTTGTAGGTTGGTCACTTGACGTTGACTGGTCGCATGTTGCAGCTTGGACAGGGGCCCTCCTATTTCTCTCTGATAAGAAACAAGGAGGGCATTGCGGCGTATACTTGGCAGGTGTGACTCTTCTTCGATAGAGAGAAGAAAGGTGGGAGACGTCCCATTGGGAGTGCCAATTTGTTTATGTGTGCAGAGAATCCCTTCTGTTTTTCCCTCGCGACAGTGACGCACACTCGCCTTTTACGGAAGGCAGAGATAGGTCGACTTGGCACATGGGGATTCCGGGGTTATTTACAAGAAGATGAAAAGAATGATAAGAATGCACTAGAAGGAATGGCGTATGGTTAATCATGCTGGAGAACTGGGACAGGGATGGCTGGATGGAATGGGGGTGTGCCAATCGAATTCTTGACAATCACCTACGGAACCAAGTGTTTGACTGGGGATGTAACATCCTAGGATTTTTTGGATCAGAATCCGTGGGTTTCGGAGTGCCTTTGTGAGTCTCAGAGGGTGTTTTGTGTTTTACTCAGGTTTTTGGCTGTCGAGCCTTCGGAACCCTACATAGGGTAAACCAACACGTTGTCAGGCTCTGAGATGTTACAGGCGTGTTGTGCATTTTTTGAGGATCATGGGAATGATTTTTTCTAAGGTCACTCCCAATGCGGCAGAGGTCCCTCAAGGTCTTCTCGTATTCATCCTTCACCACTGGAGGGAGCTTGACCTGCTGTGCGGGCTTCATCTCTCGAGCTTCCCGGTGCACGGCCAGATATGCCGCCACCTCCTTATCCTTCTGGTTCTTGAGCCAAAGGAGATGATCCGTGTCGATGTCAAGGGCCGGCACTGGCTACTTGCTCAGGAATTTTCTTTTCGCTCCATCCCAGCAGTCGGTCTTACACGACCGATAAAAAGCTGTCCTGGCGTTCCACCACTTCACGTATTCTGGCGTCACCTGGGGAATGCGGCCAGGGGTTGGCACCCTGAAAGTGGCAGTGTCTGCCCGATGGAAGAAGTCCCACCAAGCTCAGGTATTTTCAGCAGTTAGACTTCCCCGGAGGCTTCGCTGTGGTAGGTCGAATTGTGCACTATAAATCGAGATATGCTGGTCATATCCAAGATTTTGACCAAAGTGGAAGGGGTAATACGGCTCCAGCAATGCGGTGTCCCCCATTCTAAAGACCAGCACGCTCGGGTAGATTGACAATGCCCAGTCTCTGAGCTTTGGTTCCAGCAGTGGGCGGATGATGTTCTCCTGGCTGATTGGGTGTACATACTTCTCCACTTGGTCATCCTTGCACTCCAGCTTGCTATTCACCAAGGGACTCGAATGGGCAGCCAAGGTCCAGAAGTGGATAGTGCCCGCGGTGTTCTGAGGGACCGTTGTCAACTGACCCTAGATGTTGTACAGCTGTAGGGACGTGTCTCTCTGCTCTGCACTTGCAAATTCCAGCATCCGCGGCACCAACCCCCAGCCCTGAAGAGTGCGTGGGACGAATTCTGGGAACAGTGAGCAGACCCACATATTGAAGAAATGAAGCGGGAACACATATCGGGCCTACCACGGGAATTAATGAATGCTCACATCTCCAAGCGTCTTGTAAATTAAACAAAGAATGACCAGGCACAGGGACAGTTTGATCCCACACGCCATCTGACATGCTTGGTAGATGGCGTCCGGCCGAATGACTATTTCGTCCCCATATGACATGGCAAACGAGCACAGCCAGTATGTCAAATAGGCTACGCAGTGCGTCAGTGGATCAACTGCCATTGGGTTGGGCCCGCTCCGGCGCCCCTTGGATAGGATCTTCACATCCGTCTTTATCCCATTCATTTTAAGTTTATTTGACTCATTCTAGGCATCTTAGAAGCTTGATTATTTAAGCATTGGTTCAAGATGGAAATTGGCCTTAATAGCATTCTTGTGTTTGCTCTTGCACAACTAACTATGCACAGCACAAGATCGAAGAACGTCCAGGATTTTGTTATCATCAAAATCACTTGGAGAGACTCAACACCCAGGTCGTGGCATACTTGCCTTGAGGCTTGCACCACATCATGGTGGAACTCCTTCAACCGCTTGTACTCAGCAACTGCCCTCGGCTTGCCCACTCTTAGGCTTTTGCTGTGTTCTCATTCACCTCCTCTAGTAGGTGTTTTAGTCGCTTCACCACTTTCTATTCCTCGAGCACCACTTCGTGGATCTTATCATAGTTGGCCTTTGTATCCCCAACCTCCTGGCTTGCCTCCAGCAATTGCCTACTGTTGTCCTCGATCTTTTTCGTGGCTGCACGCAGGGCCACTTCAATCCTTTCTTGTAGCCTCTTATTTTTTGCCACATCGAAGGAATGGTGAAGGCCAAAGGACAGCACCTTGGTGACTACAGGCAACATCTCACACATCAACACATCAGATAGATCCTACATCAACATCCCCAAGATGTGTTCAACCTCTACAAAGGACATCGGTTGGTTTACCAATGCCCAGATCCTCTCCTTCAAATAGCCCTAACACCCCTGCCCTACTCGAGCTAGCTCCTCCTCCCTATGTGCAGGAGCTTTAGCTCAGACAATGGCAAGACCAGTAGTATTCCCCATTGTTGGGTTCAGTGCGTCCCCTCATTATCTTTGACAATGATTTTGATGATTCTAATATATTATTATGGAGTCTTAATGATAAACATGCTAACATGATGATATTTTATTTTTTAGGTTGAAAGTCAATGGGCGTTCGTGAATAGAATTCTAATGATGACTCATGCGTGCTGTGCATGAGATTATTAAGTATTGGTTTTATGACTATCTTTGCATGATACTCTACTGGGTAGTTCATTTGTTTACATTGGACTGCCATGCATTAGATACTAAAGCAGTCTTTTCATTCTCCTTGGGATGGGTCGACCCCTGGCTATTTAAGCCTCATGCATATATATCTTTGATGTATTTGCATTCTTATGGTTATCTGGGTCTTAATGCATTGATTCAGATTTGGATGCAGTTATATATAAGTTGTATGTGGGCTGGACCTTATTCCTTGTTGTTTTCTTCTCAAGTCATTGACCTCACAGGAGGAGAACCCCACCACCGTCTTCCCCAACGCTGCCTTGGAACTCCCATGCATGGCTCACGCCCTTAGGGCCAACCTAGGCGTCTTGCTCTTGATCAACTTTCTTTTGCATGCTCTTCTTGGTTGGCGAGAGGTTATTTGCCGCTGAAGAATGAGAAGGGGCCACAACCCACACTAGAGAAGAGTGGGAACAGGAGAGGGTGGGGTTTGGGGATCCCTGATCTCTTACTCATCCGAGCTCCATTGTTACCGGTCGCACAAATCCCTGGTCCGTACGTAGTTCACGTTATTGCTGATCGGAGAAAGGAGGACCCGTGGGAAGAATTGAAGAGCTAGCGAGCCTCGTGTTGGCTCTGTTGCAACCACCACACAAGGTGCGGGAAGAACAATGATAGTGTGGAGACATTTATCCGGGCAAATTATTAATGCATGCACACAATGGAAACTGTCAAAGCGGGCGGAACCCGGGAAGGAGAAGCAAACAGGTGACTGATATCGCACTATCTGGGCATGCCAAAACCACGTAGCTACACGACCATCATTGATAAAGCATGAACACTCTCAGATTTGTTATTGTCTCCTGACTCTTAGTGTGCCACAAAACATGTGGCTACGACACTACAAAATGCCAACTGCCATGAGTCTAGCTAGTTGGGATAAACAAATTCGATCCAGACCACAATACTACATCAAATTAAGTCATTTTTTTTAGTATTGAGGAGGGTAAATCCGGTTTGGCCCGGGAACGACCCAATAACGACAGGCCCACGAAGGATTATTCGCGGTAAGCCCTCCTAAAGAATGGGCACACGTGCTCGGCCCAACAAGAGGAAGCCCGGCCCAGAAAAACATCAAATTCTGCAATGCGTAACGGCTACGGCCAAAGCGCAGTTATCGTCGGAAGACTCTCCGGCGATCGACCGTTGCCCCCACGACGTCGGCCTTGACCCCATAACGGGCGAGCACGCCCCATGAATGCTGTAAGACTCGCCCCGGGACCAGCCAACGTCGGGGTAATCGCCCTCCAATGAAAAATTCCCACCACTATAGCGGAGAAACGTGACTCTATTACGGACGCCCTTCCCTATCAAGGGAGCTGCAAGATGCCCGTGATACCATGATAGCGAACTTACGAGCTCGCTTGGCAAACACGAAGCAGCAATTGGATGATGCCCGTGCAACTTTGAATACCTCGGTGAGTGTATATGCAATGCATGTTTCTGATTATGACCCTAGATTCTTGGTGCTCAGCCACTAATTGTCACCTCATGTTGTTACAGCACGCCCAACTTGACGCAACCTCATCAGCAGTGGGGGCAGAGGGTGCCCCCTCTAGTTTGTGGATCCCTTCCTCAGATATTAATTTGCTTCAAGAGCAACATGCTCGTGCCATGCAGCATGCTGCGGAGGCAGAGAGAATGCTCTCTACACAGGTGAGGGTTTCACCATTGAATTTTCTTTGTTTACGTCTCACCACATGCCTAAAATGATGGATATAGCAGGCCGAAGAGCTGCAAGAGATGCTCACTCGCGTCGTACAAGGGGAGGCCAGAAATAGCAGAGCTAGAGGAGGAATTACGGCATCGTTTAGATGATGACCTTTCTCGGGACGCCATGGAGTTGAGGATCACCTTCCAGCTGGAAAGGGAAGACAGAGAGACAGAATGAGTAGAGAAAGAGAGGGACAGAGAAAGAGGGCCCAGAGGTTGGTCGAGAGAGAGGAGCAGAGGGCCTTAGAGACCCAATTATTTGAGCTCCGAACCAGCCTTAGTCTTGCTGAACAGTGGCTGAGGGACGATGAGGAGCGCTACTGAAGAGCACGCGAGCACGGCTTTCGTGTCAGCAGTTTCTTTGCTACCCCCGCAGAGCGATAGTGGAGCGTGGAGACATAAAGAGGAATGCAGGGCGGTAGGAGTATTGCTTCGCACAGTTTGATGACACCCTCCAGGGCTTCTCACCCGGAGAGCGGTGAGAGGAATAATGCTGAGAGAGAGGGTGGAACTTAATGTATAGATTTTTGGAAGGACAAAATAGAATGTTCAGTTTCCTATTTTCTGCCTCTTTCTTTCTTTTTCGACTCCTGCACACATTGCTTCAGAGAAACAAGTTATTCTTTCCGTTTTGGCTTGGCCCCTTGCTCAATGAGTGGGTGATGGTTCTAGAGCTGGCCTTGATAACGGGTCAAGAGGTCAAGCCTTTATCAATCAAGACAAAGGTAAAAAATGATGAATGCGACAAACATGCACACGAATCCGAATGAGAATTGGGGAAGCTCACCCTCTTCCAGAGGGGAAGATGTACCTGTGACCGATACCGGTGAAAGGCTTAGCATTATCGGGTAAATCAAAAAGCCCTATGACAAATGACTAAGCATTGGGTCACGTACCTGAGGGTCCCACACTAGAGGACTCTACCAGCCCCATGGTGCAAGCTAATACCATGACAGGCAAAGGCGGGAGAGGCAACCTCACTAGCAGCTGTGGTAGCTCACCCAATGTGTCCTCAATAGCCGGCGGGGACACGAGGGTCACCGGCCCAGACTCACGCTCAAAGGACGGGAGAGCCACTAACGGGCCGGCATCCACCAACTCATGGATTACCTCCAAGGTGGCTAACGCCTCCTCACCTGCCAAACAAATAGCATGGGCTCAGTCAGTAGATATGGCTTGCCAAAAAGAGCAATACCGAGGGGGCGAAGACCCCCTTTACAGCAATTTGACACTTACCCGGGCAATCGCGAGCCACCGCGGGTGTTGGCTCTTCGGCCTGTCCGGACGCTCCACCCAGAATTTCGAGAGGAACCTTGACCTCTGATGTCTCTGCCACCCCTGCACAATCCAGATGGCCATGTTAATAACCAGAGTCAAATAATAGCCACAGTATATGCCCAGTGTTAGAAACTCTTACCTGCATGGGCTCTCTCTGTAGCTTGCCACGATTCGAAGTCGGGGAATTCCTCCATGTTAAGGGGAAGCTCACTCATCACGTGAATAAACCCCTCCATGTCGATCCCACAATCGTCCCCCTCCTCAGACAGAGGATCCACCTCTCGAGGGGGTGAGAAGGTCACCTCCACACCGGCTTCCAGCGGAGTTCCGAAAGACCGAACTAGCAAGACAAGATTACCCAACCACCGTGGCTAAACCAAGTAGGAGCGAAGAGGTCGAAGAGATACTTACTCAAGGCCGTCTCTGCCTCGGCATGCCCGCCAGCCTTGAGTCCCCCAGAGGACCCGCCATCCCCAGCTGCTGCAGCCTCTACGCGAGGGTGTTTCTACCTAGGCTACAAACCTCCATCCTCACTCCTTGAGGACACCCCTGTGGAGGGGTAATCCCCCTCTGCCGCAGAACCTATCAATAGACACAACAACATACAGCGCCTCAGTTATATGTTCCAGAAAGCAACAAGTTAAGGCAACATGCTAAAAGAAAAAACCTTACCTGAGGCCCCGAAGGGGGTCAACGGCAAAGGCACCAGCTGCTCTGGTCTTAGCGCCAGTGTCTGGGTCACCTTCGCGACGGCCTCCCGAATGTCCCTCAGAGTGTGGGCACACTTGATCCGTGACACAAACTCCACGGGCCCTGCCGACCCGATCGCATGGCCGATATGTCACCTCTAGTCATCGATCGTTGTGTCAGTAAAGCTCCCTTCAAGGAGCACCCAGCCCAATGAACCTCTACTCTAGAAGCCGCAATCGGCCAGGCACTGGGTCCACCAGCTCCTCGGTGCCCTCGGTCGAGGCACCTTCACCCCAGTCGTCGCTGCTACTGTTGGTGCCTACCTCAGGGGCTTCAGCGCCGCACCATTGCCTCGGCTCCCGGACGGCGAACCCTGGCTGCCCCGGGGCCACTGTTCCATAAGTCGCTCGACCTCCCGACGAATCCGAGTGACGCGGGTCCTCAAGTACCTGTGGTCCAACGGAATGGGAGGTAGATCCTCCCTCCGCAAATGACTCTCCTCTACCTCCCTGATCGTGGAGGCCTTCTGCCGGTACAGGTGGCTATGCTCGAACCACCACCTGGCGTAGTGGACGTCGAATCATCCTCGGTGTCCCTGCCCCGGCATTGGAAACTACTCTGGCTCCTAGCGGTAGTAGAAGACCCACCACGTTGCCGCCAGTAGGTGGGCATCCTTCCCTCTGTACTACAGACCTGTCAAAGGAAACTCTCGGTTCAACGGGATCCCCTAGTCGTAGCCAAAATTTCGGGCAAATCAGAATGGGTAGTACGGCTCTAGAGAACTCGTCGCAGACCGTTGAAGCATTAACACGACCGGTCAAGTGCTTAACACCCACTCTGCCCACAATCCAGCCTCCGGGTCTCTCTGATGTGGGTGGGCGCTGGCCGCCCCTCCACTCAACGTCCCCAGAAATAGGCTGGAGTCCCTCGTGGCACTGACAAAAGGTAGTCCCTCCTTGCCCCGGTCGGGCAGGTGGCAAAGGGCTCCCCTAGCCCCCTCCAGCTATGCCTCGGTATCTCTGTCAGGCTGCCTAGTGAAGCTAAAAAGTAGAGGTGTCATCGGGTTTGCCACGGTCCCCCGAGCTACCAACCCTGGGAATAACAATCCCGCCCACACACTCAGGTAGTGAGTCGGCAA
This sequence comes from Amorphophallus titanum, assembly GCA_024336825.1. Lineage (NCBI taxonomy): Eukaryota > Viridiplantae > Streptophyta > Magnoliopsida > Alismatales > Araceae > Amorphophallus > Amorphophallus titanum. The sequence goes on along the minus strand of JANBPO010006859.1, from coordinate 9,593,992 downwards.
TAATAGGCTTCTCTCTCTAGGCATCGGGTGCACCATCGAGACTCCCTGCCCTAGATACACATTGGCCAATGCGGCTGGAGCCAAGGCCAACTATCTCTCCTCCGCAAGCAGACACGCTGGCCATTGTAACTCTGCTCTCAGCAGACCATCCTCCCCATGCGGGACCACAAATGTCGCTAACCAGTATGCCAAGTATGAGGCAAGATGCGTCACATCCGGCAAGCCGTGGGGGTTCCACCCCTCCTGTGGTGCATAAATGTATCTGGAGTATGTCCGGAAGTGTAGCTCCACCTCGGTATACTCTTCCCATAGAGTTTGATCCCTGGAAAACTCCTGATAGAAGCAGAAGGGCCCATTGTAGAAGTGGCAGACCCACACATTCAGCAGCACCCTGGGAGTCTGTGCCACCCTGTCTCTCCCCGCTAGGGCCAAGTCCCTCCAAGTCTTCTAAAGATACTGGTAGCTATGAGATACTCGGTATCGCCCCTGTCCGTCGGTATGGCTGTGATGGAGGTCATCCAGTACCACCTCCTCATACCCTTTGCCACTGATCGGCAACCTAGAAATCTAGAACAGAGACCATAAGTCAAGTGAGGTCTCTCCCTCTGCTGTCACCACCGTGTCCCATCGGTGGTTAAAACGCTCCAGTAGTCCCCGTAGCAGTCCAATGTAATAGGGGTATGCGTACAAAGCAGCAGTCATCACGTACCTGATCCCAGATCTGTCTAACAACACCCTGTAGTGGTGCACGATCCCCATCAACCACACGGTGGCCCCCTGACGGTATCGATGTGATGGGATCACTGCCCAGCGGCCATACTAGCTGATAACAGTCTGTCGCATAACTCCGTCCAAAATGTTGTGGTCGTCGTAACCGTCCCCATCATATTGCAGTCCTGCAGGCTCCAGTACTAGCCTGGCTGTCCCCTATGTCTCGGTATAGTGGTGGCCGTGCAAATGCCAAGAGGCAGGGTGATGGGAATCGACACCGAGCATGTATAGTTTATTTTATATTTATGTCCTTTTAGTTTGTGTTTATATCCTTGGGAAAGTATGTACGCAATTCCTAGGAGCACCTCCCACCCCTCTCCCCCACGTCAGCCCCTCCATTCCCCTCCATTTGAACCCCATCTCCCTCTACTCCCAGTCTGGGATCTATAGCAGTAGAGTACCATGAGATTGCAGAGGCTGCCACAACTATATCTCATGTTTTCTGGAGGCCTATCCTATATTGTCGGAAAGATCTTTGAAGCTGCTTTACAGGCGAGGTGGTCCCGTCTCAATCTGAGTTCGGAGCTGCCCAGGAGAGCCGTTCTCCACAGACTGCGTAGAACCAATCCGGCCTGCAACTAGAAGCAACTTATAGAAGCTCCTGCGAACACACCACTGCTTCCCTTGGCATGCCACTTAGCCGGAGTGGAGTCCTACCAGTCACCTATCCAACGCATCAAGTGGGGCACCGATTGAAGCTCGGAGCAGCCCGTTCTGATTTTTCTACTCTAAGGTCGCAGATCAAGTCAGTTAGGATCTGTCCAGACCCCCTCCCACTTTTCTAGAAATATCTCTCGACCCTGACATCGTCTGGTTCTCTACCTGCTGCTGCTCGAAGAAGACTCGACCATGGTCGTCCTTGACTTGGTCCCGCCTCGATCAGACTTCGGGAGTGGCTGTGACAACTTCTTCTAGTTGCTACTGCACCCCAAGACCAGTCTGAGCTAGAGTGTAGAGGACCAGGACCTGAGTCTGCCTCGGTCGGTGACGATGACGGGGCCACCCACAGAAATTCACAGGCGTACCAGGGCCTATCAGTGACGTTTTAGCAACATCCACGGTGACTTCCAAGCTCGGGGGAGTGCGTGGCAGCATCTACAGCGACCCCCTGTCCTATTGTTCCAGACCTGGATAGAACTGTGGGTTCTCTTCTACATCGGCTTTTCCCCTACCCTCGCTTGGCCGACTGAAGGCCCCTCCCTGTGTGGAGGTAGTTTTTTAGATGTAACTTCAACTAATCCATGCCCCGAGATCACCCTCCTGCGTGAGGTGCAGTTCATGTAACATTTAAACAGGGAGAAGCTTCACCGACGTAGTGTGCGGGGAACCCACACTTCCCCGCCCGTCCACATCTCCGAACGGGGGTCGGTTTCTTCAAATCGACCAGGTAAGCTCTAAACCCCTGCTCTCATTTCATTTCTTATTCATCTCATATCTGTCAAATTGCTCCGTTGGTGGAGAGAGTCTCTCTCTGTTTCTCTCTCTCTCTCTCTCTCTCTCTCTCTCTCTCTCTCTCTCTCTCTCTCTCTCTCTCCTGCACCCGTGGACGCCTGCAGACGCCTCCTCCAGTAGCACCGCTGTCGCCCTGCCGCCCCCGCTGATGAGCCCCTCCTCTCCACTCTCACCTCCGGCTGCCGCGCCCGCAACCTCCCCACGGCAGTCCCCTTCTCCTCTCGCGCGGGCGCCTTCGCCACCGCGTCCGCCGGGCCCGCGCTGCTGCTGCAAACCGCAACGCCTTCCGCCGCCGCTCGCGAGCACCTCCGCACCCGCGGAAGCCTTGCCAGCGGCCGCCCTCCACCTGCAACCACCTGTGCGGCCACCGTCGCGTCTCCCGCCACCACAACCACGACCCTTCGGTCACCCGCACCAAGCCGCCGGTGACTCCCCTCCTCTCACGCCATCCACTACCACCTCTGCTAGTGCCCTCTGCCACCTCGTGCTCCACCCTACACCCCCACGTGACCGCCGCGGCTCGTCTGCTACCATCAACCTCCGCTCCCAGGCCCCTCTTCCTCACCGTCGAGCCGCAGTGCCCCCATAGCCCTGATTACGATCGGCCATCTCCCGCGAGCCGCCGTCGCCATCGTCGCTGTCCCGCTCGCCTCCTCCTCTTCCTGCCACTGTCATGTCCTCCCCGCCACGAGACCTCCCCTGCACTCTCTGACCTCTCACCCACTGCAACGCCCTGCCAGCACCGGCCACCTCCCCTCTCCTCCCGTCACTGCGCACCCACCGGACGCCCCCTGCCATCCACAATACCCTTCTCCGTGAGCTCTCCCCACCTCCATCTCCCAGGCGTCTCTCTTCCCCTCACCCCTGCATGCCCTTCGCGACCACCATGACGCCCCAGCTAATCTCTGCAAACTCCACTCTCCCTGGCTGCGACCCCCTGTGTGTGGCGTGAGCCACCTGCGAATAGTCCGCCGTGGCCTCACCGGCCAACCGCAACCACGCCGGGATCCTTGCTAGCCACCACGTCCGCGTTCCCACCGCACCAACCGCCTGTCTGCCCTCTCACCGGGGCTGCCACTTGTGAGCAGGCCCCAACCCAACCACCCACCCCGCCTACCTTGTTGGGTTGAAAAAAAAACGTGTGGAAAAAGTGTTCGAAAAAAAAAAAGAAGAAGGGGTTTGGATGCGAAGTACTCTGCCCAGGTTGCCAGCAATGGAGTATAGGAAATCTTCATTGTAGAAGTTGACAGGGAGAGACGGCAGGCTAATCCATATAGGCATCAAAGAGGGATCTGAAGTGAAATCGAAATCCGTAGACCATCGGAAGAATCTAAAGAGAAATCCTTTGATATAAACGTTCTTCCGAAGGTAAACCTTGAGAAACTCCGCTTCATCAGAAAACCTTAGAAGAAGATGGCGCTGATTGAGCACACTGATTAAAAAATCTTTCTGTAAGCCAAGTCTTTGTGATAAGTAAGTTTTGATCTCCGGAATGACTGGTCGACCGTAAGAGCACTTTGCAATGATCGCAAACTCTAAAGCTTTATAGGATTGAAGAACTTCCTGGCGAGAGAAGAAGACTGTAGGTTCGCCATTGTCGGTGAAAGCCGGAGCTTTGACACCAATGGAGATGTTCGGAGGATGAAGGGAGGAGGCAGGGGATTGAAGAAAGGAAGGTTTCGCTGGGCTGGAACTCGCGGAGGGAAGGCCAGCGCCCTCCCCCTGCAGGGGGATAGTCGCCATTAATGAGCCTTGCAAACCCTAAGAGAGAGCTATTGAATTGCTTTAATTCAGAACCAGCTATTAGTTTGTCAAATTTCATTCCTCATCTGCATTCCAAGTCATTCTCTCGCTGAATTCATGTTGAAGTCTCAAGTCTACGGTTGGACCCAACCTCAACCAAACTTGTGATAAATGCTAAATGTCATTGCATCAACAGTGGGGAAAATTAATTTATCTTGACAATGATACTCATCTAAATCATGCACTAATGATAGAACTGCCCTTTCAACAAAATCAATTTATAGCTCCATGAAGTTTTTAATGCTACTAGAGTTTGAGGGTGTGTCCCACGAAGCTATTAAATTTCTTCGCGGTTAGTCTTCGTTTCACTTTTGTTACAACCAGTGAGGGAACATATGTTAACGTGAACATCCTTGATCACACAAGTGATTCACCATCCGAAACAACAATTCTCGCCCATCTCTACACAGCAGTAAAAAGGGCCCTTCTGCCAAGCTGAGAACTCGGCAAATCCTCCCTGGAGGTAATCTCCTCTCCCTGGCGGCAGCAGCGAGCGAGCGAAGAGAGAGAGAGAGAGAGAGAGAGGGTGGAGGAGGAAGGCAGAGGCAGCGTACTCATCATCTGAGTCTCTTGATCGACCCGCTTGTATAACTGTTCACGCCTCGATATTTCTGCCTTGTTCGGGGCGTGACATTAGGAGCAGCCAGTGCGATCACCACGTGATGGGGTTACAGAGGAAGCGAGGGGGCTGGCGCATTGCCCATGAAAGAAGCTTGCTTAGGATGGACCAGATCAGGGGCCAATGTGAGCCCTTTGCCACGATCAATCCCAGACTTGGGGACCGCAGGAGCAATAGCATGGACAGCACCCAGCATCAAACCAGGAGAAGGGTCCAGCCTAGAGGAAGAAGCGGCCACCCCAATGGAGGCACTAGCAGGAACAGAATGGACAGCAGGGACCGCGGTGGAGACAGCCCTCGCCACCAAGGGGGAGTCTCCAACAAGATCAAAACTAGCAGTAGTAGAACCGTGGGAAGGCAATGGAGGTGGGCCGATAGCAGCAGCTGATGTCTTCACAGCATCATCACCAACGCCAGCCGCACAAAGGGCTCCAACAACACCAGAGGCAGGGGGAGGCAGTTGAGGAGATTCCTCAGCATGCAGAGTAGATGCAGGTGAGCACATGGAGGAGATGGCAACAATAACAAGTCCATCGGGAGCATATTGAGAGGAAGGATAAGCCTCCTCTAGAGAGACAAAGCAACCAGACGGATCAGAGGCCCCGTCGTGCACCCCAGATGGAAAGTTGTCAACAGCAGGGGATGGGATCGATGCTAACGGGGCCAAAGAAACACCTGCCAAAGGAGTGGTAGCCACGGATGAGGGGATAAATGGCAGGGCGTTGGTCGACAGCAAGGCAGCAACAGCATCACCACAAGGGCCACAGGACGCTGAGGCAGCAAGGGAAGGAGCTTCCATGGGACCTTGGATCGCAGGAGATGAAAACAGGGGTGTCGTGGAGGTAGCGCCAGGCTCCACCAGGGAGGGCAGCGTTCCAAGAGACAAGGTGGCCAGAAGAGAAGCATCTTGTGATAACTGGACAAGACTTGGATCGCCAGGAGGGGAAGATGCACCAGTGCCAGCAGCATAAACAACATTAAGATCAATATTATTGGCCATTAAGAGAGGAGGCACCACTTGAACGCCAAGAGCCTTCATAGAAGGAAGCGACTGTTCAATGGGCAAGTCAGCAACGGATGGCGACACCCACGACGGTCGCGTAGATATCCTAAGTTATTTTAGTTACAGAGGCACCAAGTAATAGATTATACCATAAGATTATAAGAAAGAGTGGCAGACAGAAGATTAAGACAAATGACAAGGGCGACAAAGAATAAATTTAAATCCTGAGGCTCCCAACTGAAATCCTGAATTCCAGGGCTGGGACCTAGGAATCAATAAGAACTATATCAATGTTATTTCCCAATTTGCAGAAGCCATTGAAATAAATATTGACTGTTTCAACAAAAGCAAGAAATGTAGGTGCTGGTTTTTGTGGTTTTCAGTGGCCTGTCACCCATCCTCAAGTACCCACCACAAACATGAAAAGGTGGGCGCTAGAGCATTTGTGTTTCCCCAACAGAGAAATGAAACATAGGAAATATGGCCCATCTGCACTAATCAGTAGCTCCACTATACAAATCACCATCTCATGCTGACAAAGTCAAAATGACCACAAGCATTGTACAATAAACGCTAATCATATTTAGTGCAAGCCGCATCTAAGCAGACTTGACAGCTGACTGATTTTGAAATATGAGTATGCAGTCAGCCCACGATGAAAGAGTGACGGGCAAAATAAGCCTGCCGGTCGACGCCAGGCTAAGCCGGTTCAACAGTGGAGAACCAGCGAACAATGTTGGCGGCTGTTTCTGCTTTTATTCTTTTGGCTGTTACAATAGTTTTAATTCTTGTTAAATTTGTGAGAAATTAGCTGGACTGTTTGGGTGATTCGCCAAGAGCCATGTGGCGCAGCCCCAGCTGCTAGGTGTAAGATCTTGGAGGCCATTTCCAGGAGGAATATAAATACCGGATGGAATGATCGCAAGGATCATCATCCTTCATACCCAAACCAGTTATCCTACGCTCACAGTCCTGTTCTAGGCTACTGTAGTTAGAACACAGGGGTCTGGAGCATGATTCCCGTCCCTGATAGATCTTCCCTTCCGCTAGTGGATTCTTCTGTTGCCGCCACTTCGTTTGCAGGAGGCGATCCAGCGAGTACCAACTGTCTGCAGACTGTTCGACAGAAGCTGGAGCCCGAGCTTGGAGAGCAGATCCAAGAACTGGAGGACAACCTGCCCTTGATCTACTGGAAGGCCCGTTCCAAAAAGTTATAGTTTTAAATTCCAGTTACTATCTTTCTAAAGTGTAGCAGGAAACGAAAATTTGAAACCTGCAATGGTTATTGAACAAAGACTTGCCACATAGTAAATTGTCAATTAACAAATCAGTCTTTCACATCATAGTGATCATCATCAAAACCAGGAGGACAACAGGGCCGACATTATCTTTCAAAGAATTTCTGATAGGCGTCTGCGATTCATTGTTCGACATGTTCACAGTAAGTCATTTAATCATTTAATTAAAGCATTTTTCGAACTCAATTTACAATAGTATACTAACCCATATAACTAAATTTATTTACTGTAGACTTATCAGTTCACGAGTGGACAGGACGCGGCGAGAGGTCATTCTACCTAGGAGGCTATTGTGTAGACAGATTACTGAAAGAAATTGCATAAGGCCCGAGTAAAGGCTTGGAAACAAGTTGGTGAGAGTCAAGACCGACAGCTGTGGAAGGAGCATCGCCCTCTTTGGATGAGGAAGGAGCATTGGGACGTTGTATGTGACAAATGGGCCGAGCCCAAGTGGATCGAAAAGTCTCAAAAAGCCACAGCAAATAGGGCGTCACAACCAGACACAAATGTGCATACGAGTGGGTCCGACTCTTTCGCGACTCATAAATAAAAAATGATAAGTAATGTTTCAATTTATCTTCTTATATTTTGTTATTATATATGATGTTTTTTTATTATGAATTGTATAACAGGCTGTGGAGCTTAATTAAGCTCCGACGTTCCTCGAGGTGTTCGACAGAATACACAAAAAGAAGGGGACAGATCAATTTGTTAGTGAGAGAGTTCGCTCAGTAGCGGTAAGTTTATCAACATATGCAAGTTCTACCATTCTTTTAAATATGATTGATTCATATGAAATTGACTAGTTATTTTATTCAATTTGTAGGAAACATATAGCAGACCTGTGACAGAGAAGTGCGAGGAGGGAGATGCGCAGCAACCGGAGTTGGATCCGGCGGAATGGGTGGCAGCAGCTGGCATACCGAAGAAAGGCCAGCTTTATTATTTTGGGGAGAGCCTGGACACTAGCGCGGTGATATCATCATGTGCGAGTTCAGGCGCAGGCCAAACCAGTACCAGTGCCTTCATTACACCTCCACCCGGCCCCAGTTCTACCAGTGACGTCAGAGACATTGTCTGAGCGGAGATCTCTAATTTGTAGTGGCAGATGAGAGCGGAGATGTCTAGCCAGCAAGCAAGGAATTCTATAACTGATGATTCTGAAATATCTATATCTCTGCATTTATGAACTTGGGTTCCGGTTGAAGTACTCCCATTCTAAAATTTCTTGGATCTGGCTCTTCTACATGTCAAGTGTCGACTCCTTGTGTCAGACTTCTATCTAGCTATCTTGGCATTTGTCCTTAAGACAAATTGGCTTCTCGATGATGTATGCTCCAATGCTAATTGTTATCTCTGGACCATCTGTGTTAAACTATGTTGAAGGCATCATCACTCTAAGCAATTGGTTTTAGGTCTTCTTATGTAACTGGTTGACTTGCATTTCTACCTCCATGCATTGCATAGAAAAACACTAAAAATCTGAAAGCCTGAAAAATCAACAAAAATGCTCATTGGCTATCCTTCTTCCATTGGTCTGATTCCCATACTTTGGACTTTGTTGCATTCCCCACTGCTGTCCTGTACAACCTCCTTTGATGTCTGACACATTCACCTTCATGAAGTTCTCCATTGGTATCGGTCCTTTTATTTGCTGCTCCAAATTTCATGGCATTCGATGCCAAGTTGTGTGGTCTGCTTATGCCAAGCCAAAGGACCCTACTCCTAGAAGGGACCTAACAGTTGAAGGGACCTAACAATTGGTGAAGGGACCCAACAGTTGATCCTAACATGGTGGTTCTTCCCTTCTACATCCTTTTTGCATGCATCTCTAGCTCTTTGCCCGCTTGTTTGTGTCTGGCGCTTAAATTTTTATAACCCCATGTGCTCATGTTCTGACTTTGAAGTTGGCTTTAATCTAAGCCCTCTTTGTTGATGGCAAAGGGAGAGAAATTTTGATGAGTCATTGCCTATTTCAAGATTGCATTCCTTTAAGAGATGACTCATAATGACTCATAGTTGTCATTATCAAAAAGGAGAAGAATGTTGGGCATATGTGGAACATGTTTTCGATTGTTTTGATGATATCTCACTATGACTCATTGATGAGATTTATATACAACTGATGATGTCAACATGTGTCCAGCTTAGATCAAGGTCAGCCAACAGCAGTGCAAGGCAAAGGGAATGAAATAATGAAGCTCCATATCCAAGAGTTCCTAAATGGCTGACATTCAATTGATAAGCAGTAAAGAATAAGAGAAAGCAGCAAGGCAGGGTGAGTCAATGATATAGACAAATCAAGCTCCCCCTCGACCTCAAGCCACGAGCAAGAATGCTTCGAAGAATTTGAGGTCTATCGGGCAAACACCGATGATGAAGGAGATTTCGTCGACCTTCAACCAGCTCCACTTGAGCTTGAAGACGGTGGTCAGGCGACCGTGGACGAGTTGATCGAGATTAACCTCGGAAGCAAAGATGATCGTCGGCCAACCTTCGTCAGTGCTCTCCTCAGTGAGGCAGAGAGGCAGTCGTATCGACAGCTCCTAGAAGAGTTTATGGATTGCTTCGCCTGGACTTATAAAGAAATGCCCGGGCTCGACCTTTCTATGGCTGAACACGAGCTGGCAATACTTCCAACAGTCAAGCCAGTCAAGCAAGCCCAAAGGCGTATGTGCCATGAGTTGGAGCTGAATGTCAATGCTGAGGTTGACAAGATGCTCGACGTGGATTTTGTGGAGCCTTGCATGTACCCTGTGTGGCTCGCCAATATAGTCCCTGTTAAGAAGAAGAACGGCCAAGTCCGAGTCTGCGTCGGCTTTAGGGATCTGAACAAGGCATGCCCAAAGGACGGCTTCCCTGTCTCAATCACTGAGACAATGGTAGATATGACCACTGGTCACGAAGCCTTGTCTTTCATGGACATGTCGTCGGGCTATAATCAAATCCGCGTGGCCACCAAAGACAAAGACCATACGGCCTTCCGATCTCCTAAGGGGATCTTCAACTACAAAGGGATGCCGTTTGGTCTGAAGAATGTCGGCGCAACCTACCAAAGGGCAATGACCAAGATCTTCGACGGGATGCTGCATGACCTTGTCGAATGCTATGTCGATGATCTGGTCGTCAAGACAAAGAGACGGGAAGATCACCTAGTTGATCTGCGTTGGGTCTTCGAAAGGTTTGGATAGTACTAGCTCAAGATGAATCCAATGAAGTGCGCCTTCGGCGTCTCCAGCGACAAGTTCCTTGATTTCATCGTCAGATATCGGGGCATAGAAATTGACCCCGATAAAATCAAGGCCATAAGAGGACTGCCTCTGTCCAAGAACTTGACAGAGCTCAGATCTCTTCAAGGAAGACTCGCCTATATTAGGCAATTTATTTCTAACATCTCAGGAAGATGTCTACCTTTTGGCAAATTGATGAAGAAAGGAGCACCCTTCATATGGGACGAAGATTGTCAGAAGGCCTTCAAGTTATGCATGCAGACAACTAGCATCGACCTCAGTGTGAGTTTAGACAAAACTCACATCGACCTTAGCTAGCATCGACCGTAAAAAGACAATATGCAAAACTCACGTCAACCTTAACTAGCATCGACCTCAAAATGCCTCTGTGCAAAAACTCACGTCGACCCTAACTAGCATCGACCTCAGATGCATGCAAGCAAAAACTAGCGTCAACCTTAGTTATGCATGATAGCTTAGCTACAGTAAACATGCATCGACCTTAGTTGCGTGAGGCCTAAACTAGCTTCGACCTTAGATGCATGAGGCCTAAACTAGCATTGACCTTATGACCAAAATGAACATGAAGTGCTCATGTATGCAAAGTGTTTGATGAAATGACTTGCTATAGTATGAAGATGCAGACATGTTTTATGTAAAGATCTGACATATAAAAATTCATCAAAATACACAATATTATCATAGTCAATATAAAGTCACCAAAGTCAACTCTACAGTCAACCAGGTCAACTTCACTGTTGCCAATCATTCAAAACACAATAAACTCACGGCAGTCTACACACTACTGATCAGCTCCAGAGGAGACCCAACATTCACCCTTTTCCCTCCTCCCTCTTCACCCCTTTCTAGGAAGTCTCCTCATTGGGCAAGGTAAGGGAGAAGATTAGGGAAGTAGATTCCCAAGAGATTGGGTTAGGGTTTTTTCTTGCTTTTGATATAAAAACTCTTGCATTCTGGCTTAAGAAGAATAATGAAGAATTTTTTAAGAGCAGAAACCCTAGCTGGCTGCGCCCTTTCTCCCTTCTTCCTCCTTGTGCTTGAGAGGAGCACCCCCTTGGTGAGACGCCTAGGGTTTTGGGTAAGACGCCCTTGGGTTTGGTGACAGGCCGGCCCCTTATCAACCCCTCACCACTGCTGCTGCATCACCGGCATCTGACCTCCATCTTGCGAATTTCCCTCATGCCTCCCCACTACGACTTGGAGTCTGATTTCTGGTGGAGATGTACCTCGGCCTGTCTCCTTTGCAACGGGCCTGGGCTTGCCCTCATCTGTGTAACGACCCGAGATCTGAATATCGAGAAAGGCCCGATAATCCGAATCCCGAACCGCCACCCACGAGTCCGAAGACTCGGAAGGGTTAAAGGGATGGTGTGGAGATACACAAGAATCTAAAATAATGAGAGAAAACACCAAATCATGGACTCTGTTCGACCATAGATAGTGAGAGAAAAAACCTAGGTAGACCTTCACTCTCGGCCTTACCTAGCGGTCTCGCGATAGACCGTAAGCCTCATCATACGGTCCTACGATAGACCACTAAGCGTAGTCATTCAAAAGAGATAAAGTCAATTGGGGGAAATGTCAGATAAAATAGGACTCTCTGTCCACTTAGTGGTCTATCGATGGGCCGCTTCCCTGTGGTAGTGGTCCTGCGATAGGCCGCTAAGCAGATGGCCGTTGCAAAGAGATAAAGCCCAGATAAACCTCTGTATTAATCAAGAAAATAAGCCTTATTTAGCCCTTATCTAGGCCCAATAAGCCAAAATGATGAAATGTGTGAGAACTTAAGCCCAACCAGGTAGAAAAACCCATAAAATAAGCACAAAAATCAACCATAAATGACCCAATAACCAGTGAATAACTTGGGACATCATAAAATAAGATAAGGAAATGACCCAACTCATCAACATAAGATGGGTGTCAACACCAAGCTCGAGGAGATGGACCCTACTCTTGCCTTGAGGGGATTGTACTTTGATTTCCTATGCTCAGCATTTTAAGGGTACCGGCTGTCTCATTTGGTCAGAGAGAAAGAGAATGAAGATTAAGACTTTCTTGGAGACCTTCGAGGTTAGGCCTCGCCATGGGTGATGCTACAATTTTTTTGGATGAAACACCTGCATGTGTGCATGTTGTCTTCCTTTTAATGGGCATAGGCCGACATGGCCATGCAAGGATCTTCGTGGTTCTGGCAGACCAAGACCCAAGACCTACCAAACCTCAATGGGCCCTACCCTAGCATGAAGGGTGGATGCAATGACTTGACTCCATGATGATCACTAGACATTAGTTAATTTTTGGTCATTTCCCTCTCTATTTTTTTATTTTTTTATTTTATTTTTTGCTATGTACAAGGTCTTGTGGACGTCAAAAAATGACGGCGATGATCCCACGGCACCTGCGGCACTCGCATCTACGTGCGAGTTGAAGGCGGAAAGGCCGAATAAACCCATACTTTACCCGGCCAGGACGAGAACTCACTCGGCAGCCTGTCATCCATTAAGGGAGCCCCCGGGCAGAAGATATCCATGATCGGCCATGCCGAGAGGTGAATCAAAGAAGAGCTGGTTCTGTAATTTAATTTACAGTTTATAGATAATAAATTTCATGGCATGGATATTTTTTTCAAAATGTAAATAGATTAACGTCCACATGGTCAAGCATTAATATGAATTAACGTTCATGTTAACAGGCACAAATTTCAAATTCTGTTACAGGAAATATATACTCTATGTTGTTACTCAATCAATGTTTGCAGGGTTTTTGGCGTCCAGTCTGTCGGGCGCACATAACAAAATGCGTCTGTTAATGCAGGCATTGTTTCTTTTAAATATACATGAAATTTATTTATGAACATGCAGTAATGAATCAACGGTTCAGGTAAACAAGTTTTAGCGTCCTGACTATCAGGTGCTAATAAGAATTGGCATCCCACATCGTGGGCGCAGTTTCTCAGAAATATGAATATTACGAAATAACATGCATAACTCAAGACGATTAGCGTCCGTAGTGTAGGGCGCTATTTTAAATAGCGGCCACTGATGTGGACGTTGATTACTTTAAATCAACAACTAAACATGACGATTTCAGGAGTTAACGACATGATAAAAATGCATGCATTAATTCGTTTTAACTTGTTTAAATCATAGTTGGGTCATGAGGTAGAGAAAACCTACGGATGCATTAAAATATCAAGATATATATATATTAGAGATCTTATTAAGGGTTAATATTAACTAATTTAGCTTGATGTCGAGAACACCTACCTTTGGGTTGGTCTAAGGATGAACATCTGAAGGCTTTACGCTAATACGGCACTCTGTTTTCCTGCAACCTAAACAGGTGAAGAGGAAGAAGAAAAGTGAGCTTCTTCATGTGCTAGTAGATCGCAGGAGGGAGAGGAAGAAGGGTTAAAGGAGCAAAGCTCCTGTACCAACATAGCAAGGTGGAGATGGAAGATGAAGTTGGCGCTTCTTCTTGCTATATGTACGTCTGCAGGAGAAGGAGGAACCGCACAGTAGGAGGAAGAAGAAGAAGAAAGAAGGTGACACGGCCGCTCCTTGTTGCTTGGACGATCAGCAGGAGGAAGGGGAAGAAGGAGGGCGCTCCTTCACGTTGATGGCAGCTTCGGCAGGAGAAAAAAAAAGAACTGCAACACGTTGGACGGTGAGAGTGTTTTTATAGCGGTGAAGGAGTTCTGGATGGTTCTCTGTTCGCGGACGGCAAGGTTTTAAAACCTACTATACGTCATTTTTCTCCTTCCCAGTTAGCAGCCGCTAGCCATATTTTGATTTTGAAACCCTAATATGCTAACATCATGTGTGGAACAAATATGGGTATTTGGGGTTGGGTTTGTACGTGCATGGCTTTGGGTTGGCTTGTTGGGTTGGGCTTTAAGTGGTTTACAGGTTTGGGTGTATATGGGTGACATCTAAATGGGTCCTTATTATATATGGGTCATATTGTTTGGTTAAGGTTTATATCTATATAATTAGTTAATGGTCTAACTTTATATCACGGCTCATTTTACTTTTAGTTCCTAAAATAAAAAAAATGTAATTTACATGTGTGTCAGGCCCATTTAGTGTATATATGGGAGTTATATTGTTTGGGTTTCACATATCTTGTGTTAATGGACCAAGATGATCAATTTATCAAGGCCCATTAAGTCTTTATATTCATAACTTAACTATTTTTATTTGGCCTTCTCATTTTAATTTATTTAGGAATTTTATTTCCTTAAATTTTCAGGGGTGCTACATTGTATGTAGCAGAGGGAGGGGGGAAGAGCAGGGGGACCGTCACCCCTGCTCGATCCCAACTCCCACCTCGTTCCTTCTTCCTCCTTCATCTTCATGCTCTTCTTCTTCTCGTCTCTTTCTTTAGCTTAGCTTGAATGTATCCCGCATCTTCAAGAACGGCTATGGTCATTTCTTTGTGAATGAAAGCCGCCCCTCTTGGGTTCTCTTGTTACTCCCATTGGTCCATTCTATTATGTGTCTAGTTGTGTGTTTCTTCCTCTTTCTATGGCTTTTTTAGCTCTTCACGGTGATGATTCCCCCCCATGAGATCGGTCTGTCAGGCTCATTGGATAGTGCCCCGGTGCAATGCCACCTTTGGTGGTCTGAGGCCGTGAGACCCCCATGCAGGGCCTTCCCATGTTGCAGCTTCTTCATAGGATCCCTAAACCCTGACCTGTCCCTTAGTCTGCCAGGGAGAGCCCCTTCCTCTCCTTGGATGCTTGGGCTCAAGGCCTTTCCCTCAATACCCCTGTAACCATGTTTCCCTCCTGATCGAAGCTTCCTTTGGTCTGGCCAGCCCAACGTCCTTGGTCCCTTTTTTCCTTCACCACCATCACCTGGATTAGCCCCTTGTCTGGTGCACCCCCGCCCATCCAGTGGTACGCTTACCCCTTCCTCTTGCCCGACACACACCTCAGACGTCTCTCCGGCACACCCTTGGCCACCCCCAGGCCGACATGCTCCTCAACTGCCCCTTTTTGCCGGGCACACTCCCCCACTCAGCCAGCCCGACACACCTTTGGGTTCCCCTTTGCCCGGTACACCCTAAACCTACCTTCAATCAGCACACCTAGGTCAGCTCTCCTCCGGCACACCCTCAACCCGGCACAGCCTCTCTGGCCGGTGCCGCCCTTGAATCATTTATCCCGACACACTCCTTGAGCTCTTCTGTCTCGCACACCTGTCACCTCCTCTTACCCGGTGTACCCCCAGTCCATCTCAGGCATGTTCCCCCATTCGTTGATTTTTCGAGCATTCCAAAGTTTCATCAAAGGTGCTGCTGCCCCTGGCACACACCTCAAATTGTTGGGTTCCTCCACTTCGTGTGGGCGCGTTCCCCTTTACTCCCCTTACCATCCGAGTCAAGGGGAGATGCTGCCAAATTTTTGTTAGAAATAATAAAACGTTAAAAGATGAAAGGAAGCAACAAATAAATGGAACAATTAAGGATAAAATGCTTCAACCAAAATAGGAGAACTGTGGACGTCACAAAAAGAACCAGACCAGACATTAATCATGAGAACCTAAGCATTGGTTATGCAGACAAGAAGAAAGAGGGGAAAGGATTAAAAGAAAGGGGTAGGGGACAAGGCTTGCATGCACTCCATACAACTCAAGAGGCAAGGGGAATAAAAGAAACATGGAGAAGAAAAGAAGAAAAAAGAAGCCCCTCACAGGCCTTATCTGGTACACCCCGGGTCAACCTCAGTCCGGCACACCCGAGCCGTGCCTTGCCCGGCACACCTTCCCTGGCCTTCCCTGGCACGCATCATGTGTAACCTTGCCCGGTACACCCATCTATGTCCCGTCTGACACAACCTTCAGCCCCTCAGCCTGGTGCACTTCCCTGTGCCTTATCCGACACACCTCGCCCAGTGCTGACCCAGCACATCGCATGATGGGGGCATCTCTCACCCTTCACATTTTTCCATAGCTTCGATTGGTTTCTCATCCTGTCTGGTGGAGTCTTTTTGAGGCTAGGCTTGGAATTGCTGTCTTAGTGATGTCTTTGTCCTGTGTCTGCTTAAGTGTAGACAGCTTTATTATGAGCCTAATCTATTTCTTATTTTACGGTTGCTTGGCTTTGGACTCCGTCATGGTGTTAAGAGCTATTGCGTACCGTAATTGTCGTGCTGTGTCCAACAGCATATGTATTGTGAAGGCCCATTTATTATTTCAGGACGTGAAGATAAGATGAGATTAGCATTTTTCTTCGGGCTTTGTACTGATGTTGGTGCTCTCTTTCTTTGCACTTAGGCTATTTGTGATTAGTTGTTCGCTGGATCAGTACTCGTGGCATTTTATTTGTGATTTTTCATGAATTGTGATGACACCATGTGTGTGCTGAGATGTGGATACCGAGCTATTTTCTGTTGCCTGTGTGCGTTGTTTGAGTGCGTAGCGGAAGCGTATGGGCTGATAACCCACTGGTCGAGAATTGTTCTTCTCGATGCGACTTCATCTTGGCTTTCTGTGCCTCGATGTCATCCGTTGCTGTGCTGTTGCTAGTAAATTTTCTGGTGTTGGCATCGACATTTGAGAGTGTTGGGGAATTTGTCGACTTTCCTGTTCATTGAATACCCTCTACTCCTCTGTCTTTTCTCTCAAGTGTTGTGTTCTCGAGGCGTGCCCGTAGTCCTTAAGATGCGGCCCTTGAGATTGTGGTTCTTGCTATCGTTTCTCGTTGTCATGGGTCGTTCTTGGTGAGCTGCTCGATGCATGACTCATTCCCCGTAGTCGTGTGATGAGCTACTTTTGTGTCTTGATGTGACCCTGCTTGCAGTTGTGTTCCATAGTTCTGTGTCCTGTACAGAGCCAGAATCCTGCGAGTGCTGCTATTATTATTTTTGTAAGTGTCGTTTCTCTATGATTTTATCTGTTTATCATTAGCACTTTGTGGACCAACTCTTGTCGGTTAGCTTTGCTATACTCCTTTCCCCTGGTAGAGTTAGCTTGCGACTCGATCAGATGTAATGTCTGAGTGAGGACTGACTTGATTGTGCTCGTGGTCCGGTGCTGTTGTATTGCTGTTGGTCTCCGTGAATTTGTCATTGGTGTCCTATGTGCCAGGTGTTCCCTGTCGCCTTTGGCACTGGAGTTGATGATGTTGTCACCAAATTGCACAGAGAATAAACACTCCAAGCACCCAAAACAGTCATACACCTAACCTGCAATCACGTTCATCCCCAAAAAGTCACCAGAAACACTGCCAGAAGCTACCTTATGAGTTATGACATAATTTCTAATAGAAAATAACCAGGGTCGCTAGGTAGTTCTTCCTCAGGGCCAAAATTAAATAAAACACGAGCTCAAAGATCACAGAAGAACTCCGAGAAGACACTTAAACGGCATCGCAATGGGGATCGCAGAAGCGGGAAATTATCTAAAACTATGAGGATCATAAAAGGGAGAGTGACAAGGAGCGACCTCTGAAGCCCCATCCGACGCCGAAATTACAGCCGACGTCGAAACCTGAAGGGAGGGGGCACGAAGAAGGAAACGGGAACAAACGATTAGCCGAAACCTGCTCGAGATCGAGACTGAGAGCGAGCAGCACCCCACGTGTGTCTTCTCCGCGTGGGCCATGATCGAGCTCCAAGGTGCGTACCAAGGTCGACACGTGTGCCGGTAAATTAACTAATATCGTCAACATTTTTAGAAAGTGGCGTAAAGTTTTGTAAAATCTGTGTAAAAAAGGGCTGCTTAATGTTGGAAATGGGCAACCCCCTCACTCAAAATAAAAGGTCACAAAAGTGAACCCTCCTCCGAAATTCCCAAATTGACAACGATAAACGAAGATTTAGTGGCCTGTGCCAGTAGCACTTGTTCCCTCTTTCTGATGGCGATTCCCAGTGCTTGAAGCAGCAGGTGAAATTCACACCGCTCACTGTAATTTGAAGAAATCAATAATGGTTATAGAGAAGGAAATAACAAACAACCGTACTACCTATCACTTCGTGTTTATGCGTTCTAGGAATACGTACAGGCAGTCGAAAGGCAGGTGCCCGTACGCACGCGGGTGTTTTTGTGGGGCGTATAAGTACTCTCACACACACACAGGCACAGAGGAGTTAACCTCATCGGACCAGGAGGACGAACCCAAAGACGACAGCAACGAAGACGATGCCACTCACTCCCTGATCGGCCTCAGAGCAGTTACACGGCCATACAAATGACACGGGACGAGCAGCGCGCAACAGGCAGCGACCCTCCAGACCGCCCCCTCTCTGACCACCACCCTCGGTCCACCCCACTGGATCCGCCCCTCCGGCGTCCGCTAACGAAAAATAAGAAAAATCAAAATTTTATAAAAATATCTCACTCCACTCTCTCTCTCCTCACTCTCTCATCGACACACTCTCTCTCCATCGCGCTCTCTCTCTCTCTCGTTCTCTCTTTCCCTCTCCTCCACTCCCATTTTGTCGGTTCGCGGTCCAAACGGACGCCCGTCGACGCTTGGGAGGTACCGACCGAAAGGGCTCGACGCGAGGATCGTGCCAGTACCTTTCTTCCCTTGGATTGTGGAGTGTGGAGACGCGTACGAGCAAGAAGACGGTCTGGCCCCCGTTACCCATTCGGCACTGATTCGCGGTCTTCGCCACGCAAAAGGTAGGGGATCGGACTCCTCATCTCTGCAGGAATCCATTGACGCCTTCTACGTCGCCATCCATCGTCATTTGCCTCATTTTCTATGCAATTCTTCTTTTGGGAGATTTTGTAATTTATTCTCAGTTTGCGTGCCTCTCTAATTTCGTGGCCGAGACGATTGCTGATCGAGACCGGAGAGGTACCGTTGGAATGGTCGCATCACGAGGATCACGCTGACGTCCTCTACTTCTCGATTCGCGTGACGTGAGTTCGAGCTAGGTCGAGAAGTGCCGTTTCTCTCTCACGCCGGTTCGTGGTCGTATCGTCGCTTTCTCCATCGTCTAGGTAGGGGGATAGAATCCTTATCGCGCTAGGACACCACCGGTATCACTTGCGCCGTGATCCGACGCCCATTGCATCAAAATTCATACATTTTCTTGATTAATGCATTTTAGTTTAATTAATGTGGAATTTATCATTTAATTGTTAAATTAATTCCATTGGGCATCGTATTTTATTTCTAGTAGCATGCTTAGGCTCGTGTGATTGGTACGGGTTGGTAGGATTTGCAGGTTTTGTAATTCGTCACGTCCCCCATCGATTTCTATCGACCGGGCGGGGTTTTCGATTCCGGTTCTCGCAGTCACGAAACCCAAGTGATATAACGCGGCAGCCCCAGTGCGTTATACTCCTTTAATGCACTCCTAGTGATGCGTTATGTGAATAGTATCCTGATTTTTTTGTGGATTTAATCGTTCGTGTGGCTTTAAGGCGCTTCCGGTGGTGCGTTATAGTCCTTTGTTTTGGGTTAAAGGTCCATTGTCCTTAACGGCCCTACCCCTGTGCGTCGTGCATTGTATGACGCAAGTTCTTCATCATAAGGTCGGTGCAGCTGGCTTGGCGTGACTCATGAGGTTGACCTGCCTTCTGCAAGGTCGGTGCAGCTGCTGAGGTTCCCTTGCGAGGTCGATGCGTATATGATGCTTCTTCTTCATTTATGCATATGATGGCTTGAACAGAGAGGTCAATGCAATTGGGTTGGGCTTACTGAGGCATTTCATCAAAAAGTATGCATGTGCATCGACCTTGGTCTCTACATGTGCATAGACCTAGAGTATGCATAGATACAGCATGTGCATCGACCTTAATGTGCAAGATAAAACATGTGCACAGACCTTTCTTACGTTGAGGACAAACATGCACAGACCCATATACATTGAAGGTAAAACATGCACAGACCTTATGGAGTTAAATGCAAGCATGCTCAGACCATATAGGCTATCTAACACAATGTGCACTGACCTTCTATGAAGGAACAAGAATGTGCACTGACCTTAGAGTCACACGTGCACCGACCTTGGTTTTAACTTTAGACATGTGCATCGACCTGAGTTTAGCATGTGCACCGACCTTCTAATGTGCTAGCATGAGGTGCATCGACCTTGGGCATGTGCATCGACCAAATATATGAAAGAGGTAAAAGTGCACTGACTTGTATACTTATATGCAGACATGCACTGACCTTATAGTAGTGATGGCAAAACATGCATCGACCTTGTATGCTCATATGCAGACATGCACCGACCTTGTGGCAGAGATGGCAAAACATGCATCGACCTTGTGGTGCAGTAAGAGGAATGTGCAATGACTTGATAATGCTATCATGCAAATGTGCACAGACTTGGCCTTCAATCTTCAGCATGTGCATTGACCTTAGTCTTCAGTCTTGTAAACATGCATCGACTTTTATGTGTAGACTTGCAAACATGCATCGACCTTCATATGATGAAACATGAATGTCGATCGACCTTCATGTGTGAACAGTAGCCGCTGCACCAACCTTTGTTCTTGAACTTCTCTGCAACCTGTTGCCTTGATTTCTGTGCCATTCAAAAATATCATCTGCTTTGATTTTTGTGCCCCCAATTGCCTTGATTTTGGTGCACTGAACCCTGATTAGATCTACCATATTTTCTGTGCCATTCTTGATTTCTTATTCTTTACTTACAATGGTCGAAAATGTAAGTGTGTTGACCCGGAGGTCATTCAACTCCGCTTCAAGTATGCCTATCCGGTCATGTATGAGTCACTCCCGCTCAGTCAGAGCCTCCAATTGGCCTTGGCACTCCTGAAGGATAGAACTTATCTTCCCCAGCTCAGACTTGCACTCTGCTTTCTGCAGCTTCAAAGCCACTAGCCTGTCAGTTGAAACACGTGCCAAAAAATCTTGACGGTGCACAAATTTTAGCAGCAACAAGAAGTGCTGGGCCCATGTTTCCAAGGGACAGCCCATCGCCTGCAGGCCAGCAGTGAAACGGTTGGCTATCTCTTTCAGCTACAGATAAGTCAACCCAGGCTGAGATTCCACCAATTGGCGCAGCATATCTAAGTTCTGCCAGATAAAGCTCTCGGAGGAAGCAAAGCCGAGGGAAACAGATGGGGCTACTTTAAAAGTCACCTCGCCATCAATGTCTGCCCACAATGCGACGTCGGGTTGGGAGGAAGAAGACAGGAGATCTGCCAGAAGGTCTGATTGAATTTCCTCTGTAATTTCTTGTGGAGCCAAAGACTCTTCCACCGCCTCCTCCCCAGGGCCTACTACTTGAATACTCATAGGAGGAGAGCTGGTGAGTATTGGCACTGTCTCTTCATGGGTCTCCAGCATGGCAGTTGCTTCGGGGCTGATTGTCGGTGATAAACCGATTGCTACAATGGCTGACTCCTGCTCGGCCACTTCTTCGGCAGCAGCTACATCTTTCAATAATAGGGCCCTAGGGGCCATGGCTGGAGGGGACAGAGGTTCAGTTTCCATGGATACTACTGCAGGGACCGCAGACTCAGGTGCAACGGTCATCACTACAACTGGTACAAATGCAGAACCTCTGGCCGGGTCTACCTCAGCCCTCAAATCTGAAACCCTAATGGGAATGGAGCTGTCTCCTAAAGTGCTCAAGTCCAACGATGCCAGGTCTATAGAAAATTGTATCCTCACTGACATGGGACGAATTATCTCCGGAGTTCCCGCACAAACTACTGGCAAGGCAGCACTGGTGGCCAAGGCTTCAGATGAAATAGCCTCAAAAGCGGCGGTCGTCACTAGGCCGATCATGACAGGCTCCTGAGAATAAGCCAAGGCAGCAGTAAGCAATGAAAGAAAAAATGGGTGAAACAGTGAGATAAAATAGACTTACGGTCAATGAAAGGTACTCAAGAAAGGAAAAATTACATCAAAGGGACTCAAATAAAATAAAAATTACATGCTATGACTCGAAATTAAGTGACAGAGATGATGATGTGCCGAGGACAAGCAACTGGAGTCTCAAAAATATGGAGTGGCTAGGGGATGTCCCCATCAGATTTTCCATGTTGTTTTGGAAGCTAGTCTTAGTGCCAGCGTGATCCACTCCAGGGTATGCCCCATGTAGTTGTACTTCCTTTGGTTATTGTACTTTTGGGCTTGTACTCTGTACTTCTAGACTATTGTATAATTATAAAACTCTGATCATGTAAATTCACTTCTGCTCAATGTAATATTTTCTTAAAATTACGTGTGTGATTGTAGATCTTTATGGACTAAAACCTATTTTCCAACCCTTACGAAGCCTCATCACCTCTTGGGTGGCGTCCCCGAGTCTTTGGGTATCGAGTTACCGGTATCTGAGAAACTAGGTCGTTACAGTTGGTATCAGAGTGTGGTATTCGTGTATAAAGACCTAGAATTACAATAGTCCAGAACAAGCCCGTGTTTCACTTCTTGCTGGCTTAGGTTGTTTTCTGTGTTTACTTACGATTTTAATTGTGTGTTTTTCCTTTATGTGTAGTACTAATGGCACCAAAGTGAAGGACACATTTCCAAGCTAGAGTGCCTATGGATGTACAAGGAGAAGAGAGTGGTTCATCGCCCCCTCCAGTGAATGTTGGAGGTCAAGGCCGTGCTAATCCCGAAATTGGTGAATGTGTTACTTCTCATGGTGGTCATGGTTGAGCTTTAAAGGTGTTTCTCTTGTTCCACGCACCTCAGTATGAAGGGCAGCCTGATCCAAATGCAGCAAGGGCATGGCTGGATGCTACCGAGAGAGTTTTTCGTTCCATGGAATGCGCTAAAGATGAAAAGGTAATGTTTCAGTTGCAAGGGGCAGTGTTTGGTTGGTGGATGTCTGAATGGGAAACATCAGATCAATCTCATCCTCTTCGACTGATTAGTTGGCGGGAGTTTGTCTCTTCTTTTATGGAGTTGGCTCAAGGTGAGATGTTAGTCTTGTAGTACCGCACTAAATTTGTGGAATTGGGTCGATATGCTCCTCATATTATTGCAGATGAAAGGCTGAAGACTGAGTAATTTCTACGAGGGTTGAGGCCATAATTGAGGCAATCGCCTCCCCCTAACGGCTACAACAATAACAAGCGCCCGGCTCCGAAGAGAGCCCAATATCCTCCTCTGTCGGAAACTCTTGTCGACATATTTTTGGCTCTCATGTCGGTCAATGCTATACAACTTCCTCCGGAGCAGCCAAGTTGGAATACGGCTATTGATCAGATGAAAGATTGTGTATTCCACAAGTAGTCAGGCCACACCATCGAAGGGTGTTTTCAATTCCGAGACCTAGTATATAATTTACATGAAGGACACAGGATTGATTGGGCTGAAATGCATAAGGCCATTGTTGAGCTGAAAGAAAAAGGAACGTAGCCACTGAGGCAGCAAGTGTAGCAGCAAGCACCGCAGCCACAGCAGCCGCCGCAGCAGCAACCATAGCAGGTTCAGGACTTGGGGATCCATCAGAACCCAGTGCCAAACCATCCCCCCGCTCCACAACCTCAGCCGCTGGCACCGGCTCAGGTGAACGTAGTTCAGCCTCCGCCCCCCAACGCCGGATGGTCCTTTGACGATGACGGCACGACCCACCAAGTCTCCGCCTTCCATCACAACTATCCCTCCACTTCCACCATCTTCACACCCATATGCCAAACCCCTCCTCCATCCACTACACCGTTCATCCACCCATTCACCATCCCTTCCATGCCAACACCCTCACCCGCACCTCTGCCTCGCTCACCACTTATCACGCACACTTCTATCACTACTACCCTTCCATCTAACCCTCCTCCCACACCTACACCCATCATCACCACCTCACCTACCACCAATCCCTCACCCATTGTCCTTACACCCCCATCTGCACCCATCATCACCGCGCCCACCTCTTCGCCCATTATCCTTCCGCCACAATCCATTACTCCCTCTATCACTTCTCCTGACCCTACACCCCTCACCGCACCACTTATCCACCCCGCTCACCCTGTTCTACCATCATCGGAGGCCGGGCTGGCACAAAACCTTGCCCTACGGAGCGGGTGATTGTTCAAGAGAAATTATGCTTCTACTTCCAATCCCCAGCCTGCCCAGCCGGCCGTAGATCAACAAGAAGAAGCTGAACCCTTGCCAGGTACTCAATATGATCTATTGTATCATTTGGATAGAGTTCCCGCCAAGATATCTATACTTGAGCTGATTAAAAGGTCCACCCTTCACCAAGATGCACTGGACAAGGGGTCGCTGTTGACACTGCCATGCACTCCCCCGAGCTTGGAAGTCACCGTGGCTGGTGCCAAAACATCACTGACAGGCCCTGGTACGCCTATGAATTTCTGTGGGTGGCCCCGTCGTCGTCACCAGCCGGGGCGGGCTCAGGTCTTGGTCCTCTTCAGTCTGGCTCAGACTGGTCCTGGAGTGCAGCAGCAAGTGGAAGAAGTCGTCACGGCCACTCCCGAAGTCCGATCGTGGCGGGACCAAGTCGAGGACGATCGTGGTCGAGTCTTCTTCGAGCGGCAGTCAGGTAGAGCACCAGACGATGTTGGGGTCAAGAGTTATGTCCATAAGAGTGGGAGGGGGTTTGGACGGGTCCTGACTGACCTGATCTGCTACTTTGGGGTAGAAAAATTGGAACGGACAGCTCCAGACTCCAAACGAGGCTCCGCCAGCTGTGTTGGATAGAGAACCGGTAGAGGAACGTCCCAGCCAAATGGCGCCCCAAGGGGAGCTGGGGTGTGATCACTGGAGCATCAGTAAGTCACCTCTGGTTGCAGGTCAGACTGGTTCTGTGCAGTTTATGGAGAACGGCTCTCAGGTAGGCGGCGCCGTCACGATCACTCCCGTCGTCGAAATGGTGCAGGACCAAAACGGGCACGTCCGTGAATGAATCCTCTTAGATCTCCAACCAGGAAGGACACCAGGGGAGGTCAGAGTAGGGAGATAGAGGATGTAGAATGGAGGGATGTCTGCTCTAATTTTGAGTGGACTAACCTGTGCACCCGGGTAAGAAAATTTGGAACAGACAGCTCCGGACTCCAAACATGGTTCTGCTAGCTGTGTTGGACAGAGGATTGGTAGAGGAACGTCCCAGCCAAACGGTGCCCCAAGGAGAGCTGGGGTGTGGTCGCTGGAGATTTAGTAAGTTACCTCTGGTTGCAGGCCAGACTGGTTCTGCGCAGTCTGTGGAGAACGGCTCTCCCGGGCAGCTCCAAACTCAGATTGAGATGAGATCACATCGCTTGCGAAGCTAACTGGGAGAGCTTTCCGTCGATGTATGGCACTCCTCCTGAAGTCGGCGAATGACCCCGGGGCAGGCTCTGCAAGTCGGGTCTTTGCTACTGCCTGCGAACTGGACAGGGTATAGTGGTGGAAGGGGGGGAAAGTGGGGAGATGAGGAGAGGGGCATAAAATGGGGGGAATGGGGTCTTATATATAGGCAACCCACATTTTACAATAAGTCCCTGACTCGTGATACAATGACAAATAACCAAGGGGATAGGGGACGCCCCTGGGCCTAGCCCACTGAATTGCGCCCAATAGCTAATTTAATCAACCTAATGACACTCAAACTTAGGGAAATAAATCAAAGACTTAGGGAAATGACTCAAATAAAAGGGAAAATACATCAAATGACTCAAATAGAAAGCTCAAAATGGGTAATTGGGCCCACATAGAGTGAAGCCCAAGCTCAAACAACTCCGGGGTGTGTAGACAACCCGAGCCAGAGGGAGTCGTAGGTGATGCCTCCATCAAATCCCTTGGGCAGCGAAGAGCTCGACTCCATCAAGTCGGGATCCATCCTGCTGTGATACTGCTCAAGAAGGTCGGGATCCAGCCGCTGGAGATCTTCCCGACTCACCTATGAATCCTCTGAAGGAGGCTGATCCTTCCACCTGACGAGATAGCGCTAGTACACCTTGCTGCTGGTGGCAGTGACCTGTTCATCCAATAGTCGCTCAATTCGCTCACGCTGGGCTCTCCGGGCTAGTGGACTCTTCTCACGGGTGGGTGCTCTCTCAATAGAGAGAGTAGGCTCAATATCCTCACTAGGTACCACCGTGGGACCCTTATATGGAACTAGGTCGGTCATGTTGAATGTGGGGCTCACTCCGTACTCCTCGAGAAGATCTAGCTCATAGGTGTTAGTGCCAATGTACCTCAAAACTTGAAAGGGACCAGCCCCATGAGGCCTCAATTTGGAGGTGGCTCCCAGGGAGAGCCTCTCCGTCCTCACCATCACAAAGTCACCCACATGGAATTCTTGGTGGTAGCGATGAGAGTCAGCCTGCCTCTTATAAGTCTCATTCTTCTTGATGATGTGCTTGCAAATTTTTTCATGCAACTATCTAATGTGTTGGGCAAATGACTTAGCTGAAATAGACATTATATCATGCTGGGGAAGGGGAATGAGGTCAGAGAGTTTTCTCGGTTTGTACCCATGTACAGCCTCGAATGGACTCATCCCTATGGACTTGTCGACAGAGTTATTGTATGTAAATTCAGCCTGAGGTAGAATGAGATCCCAATTCCCTGGACGATCCTCAACAAGACACCTAAGGAGGTTCCCTAGACGGAACTCCTATGGATAGCCTCCGCTCCGGTCGTAGCTGTACAAACCATCCGCCTCCAGAATCCTGGCCACCTTCATGGCCCTGGCTCCAGCTGCTCTCTCACCAATCGGACCCTCAGCCACTATCGTATGGCCCCGGTCCAGTTGCTCTACGCCAACCACAGTGATCACTGGTGTGCCCAGAGGGGGCATCTATCGCTCAATCTACCGCACCCAGTGATCCTCCTCCTGAGCTACACGCCTTGGGACTCGCCCATCTCTGCCAAAGCATGCCATAGCTGCAAGATAGGGTGCACCAAAAATGGTCAAGCCACCAGCAAATCAGCATATACAACATAGCAAAGTAAAGGCACATGAAGTGTCAAAATACAACTATAGTAATTCAAAACAGGGGTCTCATGGGCCGTACGCCCTCGTCTCCGCCTCCGACGCATGCCCTGTGGGGGGCATTTGTTGTACCCAGACTATTTTTCGGCGAGATAACAAGAAATAAGAGTTCAAATATTTCCCTGAACACCTTCAAGGCATGGGCTACCTAACTTTTTCTACAACTCTGTGGGTCCCTACAAAGGCCCTGACTAGATTGCCGTCACACACGGTGACACAAGCAACTACCCAGGGGCAACCCCGACCACTCTCATGCGAGCTTTCCCCGCATCTCATGTCACCTCCCGGGCCAACCCGGGGGCACCCCGACACTAAGCCACGCCACATGGCACCCAGTGAAAAGGGCCAAGGGCCCACCCTGAAACACTTTAGCGACCCTCCAAGGTCAAAGGGGGACCTAACACAGTCAACCACAGGCTTTGGAGGCCTACTGCGCACGTATACCGCTCGCATGGGTGTGTTCGGCATTCTGTCGAACACCTTGTGGGCTCGTGTATTCCAGCCTGTCTGCACCAAATCATGGACTACCCCGTGGTTCCAGCACCTCAGTTGGGTCCCACAACGACCCCCAGCAAGTCAGGGCCAACCCCGATGCTCAGACAAGTGGCAATAAGTGACTTAATTTTAGCACTCGGGCCAACCCGAGACTACCCTGCAAACCCACTGTGCAACGCAGCACACAGCCCGAGGCATGACCCACGTCCACAAAATGCCTCCTCTTAGCTCCCACGAGCTCCTATCTTCAACCCAAGGCCCGCCGTGCGGCCCCTCAGTCATCTACCCTAGGTGGATTCGGCCACTACCGAGGACTTGCTTGATGTGTGTGTGTGCTTGCTAGATAGGTCCGAGGACATATTGTTTATTTGCTGTCCACCCCCCATTGTTGTGTCACATCAATTATGTTCTCGAAAAACATTAAGGATGGCTGAATACAATTACAATACTTTCGAGGCCGAGGCCTTCAGCTATGAGCCCCAAATGCATGACTCAGGTCATCACTCTTATGGAGAGTATAACCCAGACTGCGGCTATCAGGGTGAGCCACAATTTCGTGCCATGGACGTTGGTCCATCTTATGAGTCCTCATATGAAGTGCAGGCCACTGCTAGCGGAGCTTCCCCCTCCACTAGTATTCCCTATGTCTTGGATTTCCTGGCTTCTCACATCAACTCTCTCAGCTCTCAACAAATTGAGGCCATCCAGGCTGCCATTAAGAGGGGATCTACTCCTCCTCCCCAGGGTCATCCATCTGCCATAGCTGGCCCTCATGTTGTTCCCTTTAAGGACCACGTGGGCCAACCACCACCCTCATTTCAGCATCCCTCACGGCCCCAAAATCTGGCTATCTCTCCTACCCTAGTCTGACCGGGTCACTCCATGGGTAAGCCTTACTCCCCTTCTCCTTCAAGGCATCCATGTCAAGCCGCCCCTCTAAGGTCTGAAGGCCGACTGTCAACATCCCAAGTCACACCCCTCCAACAAGCCCTCATTGACAAAATTGATTAAATGGAAGAACAAATAAAGAGGGTCACAATTTTACGACCTCCTCCTCCTCCTCAAGTCAATCCCCATCACGCTTTCATGAATAACATTACCAAAATGGAGAGGGATTGGAAGGAGAGAAGATATGAGTATGGCATTGTGAATATGAGTGAGCAAGAAGTTCTCCCAAGTTTTAACGATCAACTGGATGCCGTTCACCCACCACCCATTTATCATACTCCTTCATATTGCCCTCCGTCTCTACATTCACATCCATATACGCAAAATCCTTCATACCAATATACACAACCTCCACCCATCAATACGCCTCCACCATGGCGTCCATTTGAACTTGATGATTACGAGGGATTGGAATGGCACATGACAAAATTTGTGAAGATTTTGAAGATGCATCCACTCCGAGTTTTCTTCGTTTCCCTCTTCCACCACTACCACAAGAACCCCCTGCTCAGGATGAAGCCACTATCCCTACCTCTGTGTATGAGACATCATGGTGTTACGATGATGGGTCAATACTCCAGCAACCTGCATCAATGCACCATGAAGGAGCCACTATCCCTACCCCTGTCTACGAGACATCATGGTGTTACGATGATGGGTCAATACTCCAGCAACCCACGTCAATGCACCATGAAGTAGCCACTATCCCTACCCCTGTCTATGAGACATCATGGTGTTACGATGGTGGGTCCATGATCCAACAACTTGTGTCAATGCACCATGAATCACCCCCTACCCTGAACCCCTTACGTACTACCAAAACCCGACGCTTCCTATGTACCAAGCCTCCTACCGTTACCCCTCCAATTACACAAGGAACCTCCATACCATCAGCCTCCCCCAAGCCTCCCATTAACCCTTGTTCCCAACCAAGTAACCCTCTATCCCCCCCACTTAAGGCCTCCATCATCCCTATAACTTCAAACCCAACCACTCTTACTCCACCTCTTACCCAAACCTGTGATTAATCTTGAGCAGGGCCCATCTATTTTTCCACCCGAGCCAACCTCATCGGCTTCTAAGCAAGGGGAGAAGCTCACCGTGTTTCAACCTCCACCTACCCTTCCTACAACCCCTTTCATTGAACCTCCATTACTCGTCGAGCATGTCACCTCCGTCTCACCTCCTTTCGCCACCTCTCAGAGTGGGTGCCTTTCCACAAATACATGCGCCAAAGATGATGTTCAAGAACAGGACCAGAAGATTTTGGCCACCGCTATGCCATTCAAAATCCAAGATTTTATTTTCCGAATGCCGATTCGGGTTCTTGTGCCGGGCACCTTTGAGAAGCCTGAATCTCCATCTGCACCAATGTCCATCAAGAAGGACTCTCAAGAATTGGTGTTGAGCAAATTAGGGGCCAAAACAATAGAGGTCACATTACTCATGGGCCAACATGCTTCCAAGGCTCTTATTACCCCTTGTTCGGTTGTAGTCCAAATGGCTAATCAAAAGAAGGGGTTCTCCTCAAGCATTGTGATGACACATTCCATTGTAGAGGAGGTGATGAACTCTGTGCTTAAGGGCGGGTCAGGGTAGTCCTTGTTGGAAGCTTTTGATATTATGTCTACTCCCCACCAACTTCCATGCATGAGGCGAACGCTTATGTTACGCAGCATATTCATGAAGGATATTCCAATGGCCCTGAGCAGTGCATAAAAAATGAAGCTCCTTATGTCGAAGGTCAAACTTCCAATGATAGATATCATTCATCTATCAAGGGAGCTATTTCCAAAAGAGTCATTCCATGTCAAGATCCCTACTTCACAAGCGGAACTCTCAAATTTTTGCCATGATCATTTGCCAAAAGAGTTACCGTTCATTTTCGAATGTCTAAAGGGACCTATTAAAAGTCCATCGAATGAGCGCCTGATGGCCCTGACTGCGCCAACTGAGCCGGTTGGTCAGAGAAAGACCAGGCCGTCCGTCTGGGCACGTCATTGGGAGCGGCCTACGAATCCCAGAGGCCAAGAAGTTATGTTGAAGGTTGAAGGGCTGCATTGTAACAGAGTATCTACCAAGAAGAAGGGAATACATAAAGTGAAGCTTATGGACAAGAAATCCCTTGTTAGGGGGGCCCACATGAGTTCATCCACTTCCTATCCCATTCCATCACTACTCACGCTGTTATTCAGCTTCTTTTAATGGGCAGTTCGTTGGCTGAGGGGATGCTTTTCATCATCTAAATCTACGCCATCAAGCTCCTCCTATGCTCCAGGGTCCCTGGACCCTCATATTCCTCCTCGTCCGGAGCCTCTGGACCTCTCTGTGTTTAGTTCCTTATGTTCATTTATCCCTCGTCATCGTCCTCGTCCAGACCCTCCGGATTCCCCTTGGTTTAATTCCTTATCTTTATTCATCCCTTATCATCCTCTTCCTTCGGAACCTCCAGATTCTTTCCCCCATGATTCTCCTCCTCCATTTTCAGACCCCCCGGATCCGTCTCTCTCTATCTATCAATTTCTTCCTCTAATTCCTCCTGATCCTGAGTCTGACCCGATTTGTCACGCCCCGAGCGCGAAAGATTACTCGGATGCATGACGCGTCTATATAGATCATGTCATTAGAATGATAAGTATGTTCGACATACATAATTTACACAGTGCGTAAGACTAATAACCATTAATAACCTCAATATTCCAAGTGATGATTATTGAATTAACAAAAGGAATTAAAGAGGCGGGGGCACCGTTGTGGCTGTAGTGGCTGGCAGTCGGGTGTCGAGGGCTCCGTTGTGACTGAAGTGCTTAACAGTCGGGTGCCGGGGGCACCATTAGACTGAAATGGCTGGCAGTCAGGTGCCGGGGGCACCGTAGGGGTTGAGGTGGCTGGCAGTCGGGTGCCGGGGGCACCATTGTGACTGAAGTGGTTGACAGTCGGGTGCCGGGGGCACCGTTGTGACTGAGGTGTTGAGCGATCGGGTGCCGGGGGCACCGTTGTGGCTGAAGTGGCTGGCAGTCGGGAGCTGGGGGCACCGTTGTGACTGAAGTGGTTGGCAGTCGGGTGCCGGGGGCACCGTTGTGACTGAGTTGTTGAGTGATCGGGTGGCGGGGGCACTGTTGTGGCTGTAGTGGCTGGCAGTCGGGTGCCGGGGGAACCGTTGTGACTGAAGTGCTTGATAGTTGGGTGCAGGGGGCACTATTGTGACTGAAGTGACTGGCAGTCGGGTGCCGGGGGCACCGTTGTGACTGTAGTGGTCGGCAGTCGAGTGCCGAGGGCACCGTTGTGACTTAAGTGCCTGACAGTCGGTTGCCGGGGGCACCATTGTGACTAAAGTGGCTGGCAGTCGAGTGCTGGGGGCACCGTTGTGGCTGAAGTGGCTGGCAGTCGGGTGCCGGGGGCACCATTGTGACTGAAGTGGTTGGCAGTTGGGTGCCTGGGGCACCGTTGTGACTGAGTTTTTGAGTGATCAGGTGTCGGGGGCACCGTTGTAGCTGAAGTGGCTGGCGGTCAGGTGCCGGGGGCACCGTTGTGACTGAAGTGCTTGACAGTCGGGTGCCGGGGTCACGGTTGTGACTGAAGTGGTTGACAATCAGGTGCCGGGGGC
The DNA here is from genome assembly GCA_024336825.1 of Amorphophallus titanum. Lineage (NCBI taxonomy): Eukaryota > Viridiplantae > Streptophyta > Magnoliopsida > Alismatales > Araceae > Amorphophallus > Amorphophallus titanum. The sequence goes on along the minus strand of JANBPO010006859.1, from coordinate 9,561,866 downwards.
ACCGTTGTGGCTGAAGTGGCTGGCAGTCGGGTGCCGGGAGCACCGATGTGACAGAAGTGGTAGGCAGTGGGGTGCCGGGGGCACCGTTGTGGCTGAGTTGTTGAGCGATCGGGTGCCGGGGGCACCGTTGTGGCTGAAGTGGCTGGCTGGCAGGTGCTTGGGACACCGTTGTGACTGAAGTGCTTGACAGTCGGGTGCCGGGGGCACCGTTGTAGCTGAAGTGGCTGGCAGTCAGGTGCCGGGGGCACCGTTATGACTGACGTGGTTGGCAGTTGGGTGCCGCGTGCACCGTTGTGACTGAGGGACGGGGGCGTTAAAGGCAACAGACCTTCAACTCAACATGCAGGGACTATAACGCACCAGACGAGGTATGTTAAAGCCACCCGAACATGAAAATCCATAGAAAACTCTTAGTTCACAGACGATATAATGCACCAGTAGGGGTGCGCCAAATGACTATAACGCACCGGGCGTGGCACGTTATGTCACCTGGGTTTCGTGACTCCGGAGTTCAGAATCGAAACCCCCTCCTGATCGATCGAAATCGACGGGGGACACGGCGAAACACAAAACCAAATCAACCTATGATGCCATACCATCAATTCAAACCTAAGCATGCCACTAGAATTAAAATACGATGCCTATGGAGATAATTTTAACATTTAAAAGATTAAAAATGAACTAAATAGGAACATGCACGAAAAATGATGTAGAGGACGTCGGACCACGGTGCAAGTGGTACCGACGGTGTCCTAACGAGGTAAGGAATCCATCCCCCTGCCTGGATTACGGTGTAAATGGCGTTTCGATGCCGATCCGGCGAGAAGGCGACGCGGCGCCTCCCAGCCCAACTCGGCTCCATGCTCCACGAATCAAGGAAAGGTGGGCATCAATGTGATCCTCGCGACGCGACCAATCCAACGGTACCTCCCGAGCTTCGATCAGCGGCGGACCAGAAATCGAGAGAGCCACGCAAATTGAGAAATTAACCCTAAAATCTCCCAAAAAGAATTACACAAAAAATGATGAAGATGGCGATGTAGGAGACGTCAACGGATTCCTGGCTAGATGAGGATTCTGTTCCCCTACCTCTTGCATGGTGAAGACCACGAATCAGTGCAGATCGGGCGACGGGGGCCACGCCGTCCTTCCGCTCACGTGCATCTCTACGCTCCACGATCCGAGGGAAGAAGGGTACTAGTGTGATCCTCGCATCGAGCCCGTCCCGTTGGTACCTCCCACGCGTCGACCGGGGTCCGTCTGGACCACGAACTAAGTGAAAGGGGGGGTAGAGGTGAGAGAACGTGTGAGGGTGAGAGAGGAGAGAGAGTGATGTCGAGAGAGTTAGGAGAGAGAAGGTGAGTGGCGAGAGATATTTGTGAATTTTTTTGATTTTTCTTATTTTTTTAAAAAATTATCTTAAATTACAATTAAATCTTTTTAAAACCAAAACTGTCAATATGCCCATTTTGTTTAGATTCATGATGTAATTTTCATTTTATTGAGTCTTACTATGTAATTTTCCTTTTTCTTGAGTCTAGTGGATCAAAGGTCACCTTATGTAAGTTGAATCATTATTATCAATAAAAGTTAGATTTTTGGCCAATTCCCGTGCATTCCTCTTATGTGGATGTTATTACGCTCTGATTATATTACTAGCTTGAGGCATATTGTCGACTGCTCACATTTTCCCAAGTTACTTCCGCTATACACATATGGCTCGAGGCGTGACATTATTTATTGTGGAAGTCATCCGGCACCCGTGGAAGCCTACAAACATCAGAAGCAAAGAGCGTCAGAAGGAGTCCTGGGCGTTACCCCAGGGGACAACTCTTTGATGCTTAAGTCAGCAACAGTTTAAGAAATGAGCAGAGAAGAGCAGGGGAGAGAGAAGGATGGAGGTCGTAGTAGAGGTCCCAAGAGACGTGTAGATCCTCCAGACGAGTGCTCGCCACTCCTAGTGGTCACTCAGAGAGTGCTCGCTGGGTGGTAAGATCGTGCAGGAAGGTTTCTCTCTCGCGGCGTAGACGAGCATGACCTCTCCTTCGAAGTAGCAAGACTAATAGCTCTATTCTCTGTGTGCAACTTATGGTAGAAATTCCACCGTGTCCTCTCCTCTCCGTTATAGTCCCTTTTATCGGGGGTTGTCCTGGTGTCGAGGGCCAATCCCTTAGCAGGAAATGGCATATGTAGTGGAGTAACATTCCCCGCGATCGTGGCGGGAGTTTTTCGTTGAGGGGTGATTACCCTGAAGTCGGCTAATCTCTGGGCAAGTCTTACGGCACTCGTGGGACGTGCGCACCTGTTACGGGGTCGAATCCAACATGGTGGGAGGTAATGATCGGTCGTTGGAGGGTCTTCCGGCGATCATTGCGCCTAGGCCGAAGCCCTTCCCGCGTTGTCGAATCCAATGCTGAGTCGTATTGGGCCGTGCTTACCTGGGCCGCAGCTGTCGGGCGCCCTTGGGCGCGTTGTAGGCCCTGGGTCGAGTTGAGCTCGTTATAGATGCGTCGGTTATGGGTCGAGCCAGATTTACCCTCCTCAATATAAAAATAATTCTTCAAAGATAATGGCTATCAGAAGAATATGTATGTAACTATTTGGATGTATTTAAGAATACTTTTGATAATTCATATAAATCCCAGCATTCTTTAATCCGAACTGCATCCTCTTATAATGATAGATGCCTTTGGGAGTTTGGTAGGAAGTGTGGACTCGGTCATGCTTCATGATCCAAATCTGGTTGTATCTGGATGACCCATCCATGAATGACAAGGCCTTATGGCCAGTTGTAGCATCAATCATGACTTCCGTTATAGGCACCAGAAAGTCATCCTTGGGACAGGCTTTATTTAGATCCCAGAAGTCAACACACATCCGGATCTGTCCATTCTTCTTTTTCACGGGGACAATATTCGCCAACCACGTGGTGTACTGATTTTCTTTGACAAATCCCATGTCAATGAGCTTGTCAACTTCTGTGCATATTTGAGTGATGAGCTTTGGCCTCATGTGCCGTGGGGGTTGCTTCACCGGGTCAGCTTGAGGTCTAATCGCCAACTCATGTTGTGAAACTACGGGGCTCAGTCTTGGCATCTCTTTGTAATTCCAGGCAAAGTAGTCTCGGTACTCTTGCAGCAGCTGGATGTACAACTTTTGTTCTTCTGGAGGTAACTGGGCACTGAGGAAGGTGGGCCTAGGATCTTCCTCACTTCCCAGGTTGACTTCTATCAGCTCATCAATTGTGGCTTGGCCTCCATCTTCTATCTCTGGAGGTGTCGGCTAGAGGTCAACGATATCTGGGATGCCGTCTTCGAGGTCAAGGACCTCGATTTCTTCATCTGACATCACCAGAGCTTCCGAATGATTCTTTGTTTCATTCAATAGCAGCCGCGTGGATCGTTCTATCAGCAAATCCACTGTCGTTGCAGCTTCTAAGGGTGAGAGAGCAGCTTTGCCCCCTGCAGATGGGGTCACAACTGTGACAAACTGGAAGTTGTTTGTCATCGGGTTGGAGCAGCATCCCGGTATTATAGAAGAAGGTAAGGAGGTCTCGCCTTCTGGGGCAGTTGCATCTTTAATAGAAGTGGCATTCTCTTTCTCAGCAACATGTCCCTCTTGATCAGAGTCCGCCGAGGCTTCCCTGATTGGAAAGAGAGGTGCTGAGGTCATCATCAGTAGGACTCCACTGGAAGGAGAGCTCCCTGCTTCTTCAACATCTTCGGCTTCGCTACTGCTTGCCGTATCAAATTTGGCTTGAAGGGTTGCCTCTTCGGGATAGACTAGCTCCCAGCACCGGCAAGAGATCATGCTTGGTTCAACTAGCAAGTGGGGCTTCAGTTGAGGGTAGGGAAGGCTAAGGATTGGGGGTTTGAGGAAATTGGGGGAACATAGACCAACGGTGGTGTTGGGGGGTTTGGGCTCCCAGGGAAGAAGAAGGGACTCCCCCTCATGGCAAGTGGACAAGGGTGACGGCCAGAGATCCTTCGAAGGAGACCAAACCACTAGGGAGGGGGGAGAACAGACAAAGGGTGAATTCACTCCAACAATGCACAACGTAAACGAAGGTCGGCAGAGAAAAAAAAGACTTTTTATTCATGGCAAACGGAGACCAAGTACATCAAGCATAAGTGGAGAAAAGATGAAAAGAAGGAAAAGGGCATAGGGAGGAACGAGGGGGGGTTGAGAAGGGGCGACTACTCCCCACTCCCCCACCACCTCCTGCTACATCAAGACCCTCTCCCTCTCTCTCTCTCTTACTCTCTTCTCTGGTGGTCGTCGGAGGGGGACTTCACGGCGGAGCTCTCCTCTTCCCTTCCTCTTCTTCCTCTTCTCTTCTTTCTATCTACTTCTGTGCTCTATCTCTATGTTTCCTTTTTTGTGTGTCTTCTATCATCTATATTCTGTTCGCCGGTGGAAGAGGGGCTTTTAAACCTCAACGGCAGGAGCCTTCGGGCGCAGAGCGACGGAGGCGGGAACATGGGTTATAAATAGGGATTTGACTGGAGTTGTCCTTGGTTGACAGTAGGTAGGCTTTGTGTCCCCCTCCCCGTCTGACACCTCATCTACCCTGCTACATGCCGAGGATCCATAGGACGTGGCGTAAGATCCTCTCTGTCGGGCGTGCCGCTGAAGGGGCACGAGGGCGTGCTGCTGAAGACCTCGTTGGGTGTATTGCTGAAGGCTTCGCTAGACGTACCGCTGAAGACCTCGCTGGGTGTGCCACTGAAGGCTTCGCTGGGTGTACCACTGAAGACCACGCTGGGCGTACCGCTGAAGACCTCGTTGGGCATACCGCTAAAGGCCCGTATGGGCATGCCGTTGAAGTGGGTTTGGGCCCATTTTGAGCCCGTTTGACGACCCACTTTGTTCTCTTCGGGGCCCACGAGTTGTGAGCCCCCCCAGAGGCTGGTTTCTCATTGCTGTCGTGACTCCGGGAGTGGCTTCACGATAGTGTACTATTTGTTCAGAGGGTCCGGACCTACTGTGACTGAAGTTAGAAGTTTCCTAGGCCTAGCAAGCTACTATCGAAGATTTATCCAGGATTTCTCCAAGATTGCAGTATCTCTCACAAGATTAACTTGTAAGGAGAACAAGTTTGATTGGTCAGAAGATTGCCAGCAAAGCTTTCAGACTTTGAAGGAATGTCTGACTACTGCACTTGTATTGGCTCTACCTTCTGGTGAAGGAGGTTTTGCTGTATACACAGATGCTTCAGGTATTGGTTAGGCTGTGTACTCATGCAACACGGGAAGGTGATTGCCTATTCTTCTAGGCGGATGAGGAAGCATGAATAGAATTATCATGTTCATGATTTGGAACTAGCAGCAGTTGTGTTCGCCTTGAAGATGTGGAGGCACTACATGTATGGAGAAACATTTACAATATTTTCAGACCATAAGAGTTTGAAGTATATATTTTCCCAAAAGGAACTCAATATGAGGCAGAGGAGATGGCTTGAGTGTTTGAAAGACTTTGACTTTTCATTGAGTATCATCCTGAAAAAGGTAATGTTGTGGCAGATGCCTTAAGTCGTAAGCCTATAGCCAAGTTGTCAAGCATCATGTTGCAAGAATGGAGACTATTAGAGCAGTTAGCTAGTTTGGATCTTAATGTTGACAATGATCGGGTTATGATTGCTTACATTCAACTTAAGCCCGAATTATTGATGGAAATCAAGCCTTTGCAAGATAATAACCCAGAGTTGGTAGAGATCAAGGGAAGCTTGAGTAACAAACCTTACTTCATGATGGCTGACGATGAAAGATTATTATTCCAAGGAAGAACTTGTGTACCTGATATAGCTGAGATAAAAAGTAAGATCCTTGAGGAAGCTCACAGCTCCAAATACACCATTCATCCTTGAGGTACAAAGATGTTTAAGGATTTGAAAAGATCCTTTTGGTGGCCAAATATGAAAAGGGAAGTTGTAGACTTCGTAAGTAGATGCTTAGCTTGTCAGCAAGTCAAAGCTGAGCATTTCAGACCTATAGGAAAATGAAACCACTCGATATATCTCAATAGAAGTGGGAGAGCATTGGCATAGATTTCATTATGGGTCTACCTAGGACTCATGGTGGATTTGATGCAATATGGGTGATTGTCGACAGACTGACAAAGTCTGCTCATTTCTTATCTATTAAGTCTAAATCTCTAAGCTTCCTATCTGTGCCTCCTCTTCTATGTGTGTGTTCTGATCTCACGAATGAGAAGGTTCCTTTTTATATCCGTAGCAACAGCAACTCTAGCGTGTGTCTCCCACACCTTCCAGTCTATAAGGATTCTCCACGTGTCAATCCCTTAGAGGGATGTTCATCATGTGTCATGTCTTTGCCATGCCCCTCTACATTGGATCATGTGCCAACCTTATCCTCTTCGAAGACACACCTGTAATGGCAGAGAATAGTCATGAGTTCAGTCTGATCAAAACATTCTTGTACGAGGAAGAAAAAGCTGCTCGAGCCATTGTGCAAAAGAACATGCACGAGATATGCATACAGATGCCAAAACCTTCACGAGGTGTGCTATGCAGTAAGCATATAACTGGCAGAACCTGCATGAGGTATGCCAAGCATTATGCATACAGCAGGCATAACTTGCACGAGGTACGCTTTGAAAAAAAGCATTAGGTAGGCATATAAGAGGAAGATGCACGATATATAATTGTGCACGACCAATGTTGACCCCAGAAGTGCACGAGGATAGAAAGTGTGCTCGAGGTATAAGATGTTTAGCTAGAATGTACACAAGGTACTACAATGATCTGCACGAGGTAAGGTTGTGGAAAAAACACTGCACGAAGACACTTTTAGTAAAGCTACACGAAGAGTATAACTCAGCATGTAAAACCTATACGAGGTTTTCGAAACATGCACGAGGTAAGCCTTCAAACGAAATAGCACGGGGTACGCTTTTTCGAACAACCTTGCTCAAGGTATAGTAGACCTGCTCGAGGAATGGTTTTCAAAAAATGACATGAGGTAGGCTTTCTCGTCAATGAGAAGTGCACGAGGTGCAGTCAGAAAGAAGTGCACGAAGTATGGTTTTCAAAAAGTGCTCGAGGTAAGACTTTCCAAAAATATGCACGGATTGTGTTTCTCAAAAAAAACATGCACGAGGTAAGAGAAGCACGAAGACAACCTTTTTGAAAATATGCTAGAGGTACGCTTTTGAAAAACTACACGAGGTATGTTTTTCAAAAAGCTACTTGAGGTATGTTTCTGAAAACGACACGAGGTACGTTGTTCAGAAACCTACTCGAGGTTAAAAAAATGAGACACACCGTGTGTTTTGATAAAACAGCATGAGGTATACTTTTGAAGGCGTCCACGGCGCGTCGTTTCTTCAGTGGAGGTAGGGGGACGGATTCTTAACCTCTGTACTTCCTTTCCCGCGAGTTTTGTAGGCTGTAGTGAGCCAAGCGCGCTAAACAGGGCACTTTAGGGGAAAAATCACGTTTTGGTGTGTGAGCCAGATTTTTCATTTTACGATGTTTTTGGCCGATTTGAGGGTTTAGATGTATGCCTAGGGGCTTGGGGAAGGTTTCCCCTTTTGTTTCCCCTTCACGTGGGGGTGATTAGGGCGTGGAATGGATTTTCCCATGTTTTCTGCCATTTTGAGGCGTGGACTGAGAACGCGCTGGCCCAGGTGGGCACGTTCTTAGTTAACGCGATGCCCTGATCAACTACGTTCATCGAGGAAGATGAACAGTGAGACGGTCAGGGTAGCGGTGGTGAGACCAACCGTGATCATTGTCACGGCCGTCGGTTCTACCGCGTCAACGCATTGACGCGCCCGGGGGACCCGCCGTATTCTGTAGTGTCGTGCCCCTCGTGACGGGCGCGTTCTTCTCTGATTGCGCTCGAGGTAGAGGCCACGTTCATGAACGCGCCCAGAGTGGATGGCGCGTTCATAAGGGCGACCAGTTTTGCAGGCCAGAGGGTAGGAGGGCAGCATGGCGTGCCTTCCTTGGCCCGTGTGCATCCCGGGACACCCCGTGACTACCGTGACCATGTTTTTGGGGGTCCGAAGGTGTCGTTTTACCTCGAATAGTGTTCCCGTGGGCTTGAGGGTCTGGGTGACCCTCTCGTACCCCGGTTGTGGTATGTAGACCTCCGGTCAACCCAGTTGTGACCTAGCGGTCGACCTTCAGTCTCGTAAGTGTCCCAGACATCCCGTGGGTTTCGTGACTATGATTTCGACGATGTCTGGAGGTACCGTGTTACCTTGCTTAGCGTGACCATAGGTGTGGTGGGTCCGAGCGACCCCATGTGAATCGTGCTTTCGTGTTTTCTGCGTGGGCTGTGTCCATGGCCCATGGACTGAGAGTCCCATTTACCAGCTTGGAGCTGGCGGCTTTTTTGGTTCCCTTCTTTGAGGGAATGGCCTTGACAGTTGTGAACTACCCGTGAGTCATCGTGCCGAGGTTTTTGACCCTAGGGTTAGGGTAGATTGACGGCATGGCACCGTCCGATACAATGGTTGTCACGCCGGGCTATAATGCACCAGAACAGGGGCGTTAAAGGCTATAACGCAGCAGAACAGGGGTGTTAAAGGCACCCAAACCCAAAAATCCATAGAAAAATCCACAGTTCACATGTAGCATTTAACGCACTTGAATAGGGACGTTACCTGACCCTAACGGACCAAGAGGAGTCCGCCATAAGGGGAAATAATGCACCTATAGAGGTGCGCCAAATGACTATAACGCACTGCGACGGGCGTGTTAAATCGCCTGGGTTTCAAGATTCCAGAGTTCGAAACTGAACCCCCTCCCGATCGACCAAAATCGATGGGGGACATGGGAAAATGCATCTCTAAACTACCCTACCATGGCATAACAATATTCAATACCTACGCATGCCATCAAAATTGAAAGACGATGCCCATGGAGACGATTTCATGAGATTAAGGCTAAATAATACTAACATGGAATTATGTACGAAAAACTAGGAAAAGGGCATCGGACCATGGCGCATGTGGTACCGGTGGTGTCCTAACGAGGCAAGGAGTCCATCCCCCGACTTGGATTACGACGAAAATGACGACTCGAGGCCGATCTGGCGATCGGGTGATGCGGCACCTCCCAGCCCGACTCGGCTCCACACTCCACGGATCGAGAAATGGTGGGTGTCACCGCGATCCTCGCGATGCGACCAATCCAACGGTACCTCCCTTACTTCGATCAGTGGCCGTTTAGACCCGAAATCAAGAGAGGAACAAATTTTGAGAAATTAGCCCAAAATTTTACCAAATAGAGTTTTACACGAAAAATGATAAAAATGGCGGCGGATGGCGACGCATGTGGCATCAATGGGTTCCTGGCGAGACAAGGAATCCGTTCCCCTACCTCTTGCGTGGCGAAGATCGTGAATCGGTACAAATCGGGCGACGGGGGCCACACCATCCTCCTGCTCACATGCATCTCTACGCTCTATGATCTGAGGGATGAAGGGTATCAACGTAATCCTCGCATCGAGCCCATCCCGTTGGTACCTCTCACGCGTCGATCAGAGCCCATCCGGACCGAAATCGAGTGAGAGGGGGAGAGAAGAGAGAGAACGTGTGAGGGAGAGAGAGATTTGAGAGAAAGAGAGAGAGAGAGACGAGAGAAATGAGAGGAGAGAGAGGGGTGCGTGAGTTTTATAAAAATCTAATTTTTGCTCATAGACTTTGACATCATCAAAACACAGAATGCTAACAAACATTCCCCCCAGGGTCTACATCAACGTCATCACTAGAGGAGCTATATCAGGAGGAGATAGTAGTCGAGGAAGGAAGCGTCATGCCGAGCGGGTGAGCTGAGCCTCTGAGCTCTCTAAGGCCCCGCCGACAAGCGAACCACAGGCCCTGGTATTCTCTAACCAGGACCTGGAAGGGTTAACAACCCCGCACGACGATGCCCTAGTTGTATCGGCCACAATAAACCATTGTAATGTAGACAGAATCTTAGTTGACAATGCTAGTGCCCCTGATGTACTTTCCTATGTTTATTTTCTCCAGATGGGTGAGAATCCATCTAGACTCCACCCGATCCGAACCTTACCTTGCGGGTTCAACGTCTTGGCAACCTATCCTAATAGAGCCCTAAGCCTGCCAGTTACCATTGGCACCCCGCCCAAAATCATTACGATTATGGTAGACTTCATCGTGATCAAGGGAATGACGGCATACAACGCTATCTTTGGTAGAGGCATCCTCAGCCAGACGAAGGCGGTGCCCTCCACCTATCACCATAAAATGAAGTTTCCTACCAAGAAGGGTGTGGGGGAAGTCCGAGGTAACCAGGCACTAGTTAGAAGGTGCTATAATATCTCGGTCGAAGCCATAAGTCTAGAAGGGAATAACAAGGGGATCAGGGGAACCGAGGAAGGACCACTAACGTCCGAGCCTGGTGGCAAGTTACTAATGGTCTTCCTAAAAGATAACCACACCCTAGGAGTCAAGATCAGAGCCGATCTCCCATCTGATGTTCAGGAGCAATATAAAAATTTCCTCTCTGAGTACATTCATGTCTTCGTATGGTCTGATGAGCAACTTCCTGAAATTCTCAGAGATATTATAATGCATAAGCTCAACCTCGACCCCACGGTGAAACCCGTCCAACAGCGCAGGAGAAAGCATGCCCCGGAGAAACAGACGATCATCAGGGAGCAACTCGCCAAGGGGAAGGAGACTGGCCTCTTCCATCCGGTCCTCTACCCGACGTGGCTCGCCAATGTCGTTCTGGTACCCAAAGCTTTGGGCCAATGGCGAATGTGTGTGGACTTCACCGATCTCAACAAGGCCACACTGAAGGACTGTTACCCGCTGCCGAGCATCGACCAGCTCATCGATTCAACCTCCAGCAACGAGCTGCTTAGCTTTCTAGATGCCTACTCTGGCTACCATCAGATCCGGATAGACCCAGAGGATATTGAGAAGACCACCTTTATCACGGACTTCGACGTGCACTACTACACTCGGATGCCTTTCGGGTCAAAGAATGCTCGGGCGACATATCATAGGCTGGTCAATCAAATATTCGGAGGACAACTTGGTCAGAATGTCCAAGCTTACATCGATAACATGCTCATCAAGACGCCGAAGACTGAGGATCATCTTACCCACCTGGCCGAGACCTTCGACACCCTTCTCAGGTACAACATGAAGCTCAACCCTGCCAAGTGCGCCTTCGGAGTCAGATCAGGGAAGTTCCTTGGCTTCCTGGTGACTCAGCACGGGATTGAGGTGAACCCCGACAAGGTCCAGGCCATCCTGGACATGCGGCCACCTACTTGCGTCAAAGACATACAGCATCTTACCGGGCGTGTTGCCGCACTCAACCGCTTCCTCTCTCAGGCGGTCGAATGATGCCTACCCTTCTTCAAGCTGTTGAGGGGACCCAAAATGACATCTACTACGTTCGCCTGGGATGAGGAATGTCAGAAGGCTTTTGAGGAGCTCAAGGAGTTCCTGACCTCACCCCCAGTACTATCAAAGCCGGTTCCAGGCGAAGCATTGCACCTGTATCTCTCGGCAACCCCTTTCACTGTGAGTTCAATTTTAGTCCGAAACGATGCAGGAATCGAGAGGCCAGTGTATTACACCAGCAAGGATCTTAATGAGGCTAAAAGGAGGTACCCTACAACCGAGAAGCTCGTGCTAGCATTAGTTACCTCAGCCAAGCACCTCCGACCTTACTTCTAGGGTCATTCCATCATCGTGCTGACCGGTGAACCACTGAAGAAGATCCTTTCTCACCCTGAGGCCTCGAGCTGCCTCGTCAAATGGGCCATTATGTTCGGGGCCTATGACATCTCTTGTTGCCCCCGTGCAGCCATCAAGGGATAGGCCCTTGCAGACTTCATCGTAGAGAGCACTGTCCCGCTCGAGGAAGAACCTTCGTCCACCCAAGGACCCATCTAGGACTTGTTCGTGGACGGATCATCCAACTCGACTGGTAGTGGTGCTGGCGTGCTCCTCAAGTCGCCCGAAGGGGCTGAGCTATAGTATGCCTTGAAGTTCAACTTCCAGGCATCCAATAACGCCTCCGAGTATGAAGCCCTCATCTCGAGGGCCAGGATGGCGTGACGACTAGGGGCTGAGCGAGTCATAATCCACACTGATTCCCAACTGGTCGCTAGTGACGTCATTGGTGATTACGAAGCTCGAGAAGCACCGATGATCAAATACCTTCAGATGGTACGAGTGTTAGCCCAACTATTTGAGAGCTTTGAGGTAGTCCGGATAGCTCGGGAAGAAAACTCCCGCGTAGACACCCTCTCTCGCCTGGCCTCTTCCCTCGGACCGGGAGGCACTCAATCAGTCTTCCTCGAAGATCTAGAACAACCGAGCATCGAGTCCGAGCTCATGACCATTGACCCAGCTTCACCGAGCGATTGGCGGACCCTATACCTATCTTGGCTCCAAGACTCTCAGGAGCCCTCCGACCCCCGGGAAGCCCAAAGACTAAAGTATCAAGCCTGACGCTTCATCGTCTTGGACGACGCTCTATATCGAAGGTCTTTCTCCGACCCACTTCTTAAATGCCTTAAAGTCGATGAAGCCAGTCAGGCAATTCAAGAAGTGCACGAAGGCATCTGCGGCGTGCACTAGGGAGGAAGATCGCTCACCAGGATCTTGCTTCGACAAGGTTACTGGTGGCCCACACTTCAGCGCGACTGTTCAGCCTACATACAGAAGTGCGACCGATGTCAGTGCTTCGACCACCTGGTCCATCAGCCTGTCTCGGAGCTCGTTACTCTTACTAAGCCATACCCCTTTGCTAGATGGGGAATCAACATCCTAGGGCCGTTCCCTACGGCGTAGGCCTAGAAGAAGTTCGTCATCGTCGCCATCGACTACTTCACAAAATAGATCAAAGCTGAGGCTATTGCCAGAATCACCGAGACATTCGTCTGGAGCTTCGTGTGGAAGTCGATCATTTGTCGCTTCGGCATCCCCTGAGTGATTGTGGGCGATAACAGTCGGCAATTTGATTCTCATTATTTCAGAGACAGATGCGTCGACCTAAATATTTGCAACCACTACACTGCAGTGGCCCACCCTAAGGCCAGAATGTCCCTCCCCTTATTGGCTGTTTCTCTGCCTTCCCTATCACCCCCTAACACCTAGGTCGCACCCCCCAGCCATTAGCCCCCCTTTCCCATTCTCCCCTCTCTTACCCCCACTCCCAACCAGGCCCTGCTCTCGTTCATAGGCAGTAGTGGAGCTCCCAGTTGCAGAGCCTGTGCTGTCGCCACCACGAACTTTCTGGTGGCAAACCTTACATTACTGGAAATCTCTTAGAAGTAGCTTCGCAAGAAAGGTGGTCCTGGTTCCATCCAACGTCTGTGCTGCCCAGGAGAGCCATTCTCCCCCGACTGCGCAAAACTACTCTGGCAAAGAACTTGAGCCCAAGAGAAGAGGCGACCCTAGCCGCTCCAGTGCGAGTTTGGACATGATTTTTGTCTGGGATCTTCCCCTCCAAGTTCTCTTCCAGCACCAAGAAGAAGGGCACCATTTAGACTTCAGAGCTCCCCGTTCCAGCCTCTCTTCCCAGAGCGTGCGGGTCAGTCCAGCAGAGTCAACTTTGGACCACCCTCCACTTCACTCTACCTCATCCTCTATTCTGACCTCCCCTGGGGGACTCTTTGGATTTTGCTCGAAGAGGACTTTCCCACGGTCGCAATGATGCTGATCTCGTCTTCATCGGACCATTGGAGAGTTTGTGGCAGCGGTTTTCTCTGGACCCTATTATTCAGGGTACGGCACACCCAGCCTCCAACGACAACCCTGAGACCGCTTGCAGAAATGACCTCACTTGCTCTTGTAAAGATTTTGGCATGCCCTTCGGAGGAGGTCACCTTCATCCGGTCCCCTTCATGTCTAGGAAGCGGGAAGCCATTCGCCCACCAGAGCGTCCGGCACCGGCCCTCTTCCCCAACCTGCACCGACAGTACTTGCCAGAACCAAGTTGGACTGGGTCCCGCTATTCTACTCGCTATCCTCTACTCTGACATCCTTTCAGAGCTTCGTTAGTTCCTACTGAAAGAGGAATCTCCCACGAGTGCATCGGCGCTAGTCCCGCCACAATCTGATACTCTAGTCGGGAGTACGACTTCATCCAAGCACTCTCTAGCCTGCAGCAGACAATTTCGGTGCTGCCCTACGAAATCTGCCCCGATTCGCGACGCGAACGGGATGGAAATAGAGGCATATGGAATCGCACGACGACGAATGAACTCCTCCCTCCCCCACTCAACTGTGCATTATTTCAAGAGGTTTACCCAGGCTAGCTTGAACATTCAACCTAGCCTGCCTAAACCCTTCCCTGACCCTTCAAATTCTCTATAAAAGCCCCTTAGGAGCTCAATGGGTAAAAAACAAGGAGATGCAGATATACAAACAATGCAGATACACAACAAGCTCCAAAATCTTCAAGCAACAGCAAGGCAACAACAAGGAGAATTGTGTGTGGGTGGCTTGGTCATCGGTTAAGGACACTGAGGGTATGTCACTTGTACTTCCCTCGCATGGTCTTTTGCCATGACACACAAGTATATGCCCACCATGCGTGAGACGTTATGACAAGGGTACAACCATGCACGCACGTGATGTCACGCTTCCCCATAGTCACGAGGCCATGTCTGACCGCTCGACTCGAGCCGCGATTAACCCTCGCCAGGCACCAGTCCAATGCTTTCACCAGTGATCTAGTTGTAAGCCCCTCGTTCTGCAGAGCAGACATGGCCCATGCCACGAGAGGAACCCTCTATAAAACATGTGGATATCTGCTTTGTCACGCATTGACCCGGGGGTCGACCACCATGTCGGAATTGTCCCGCGGCTTGCGCCCATTGTACTTCAGCCACCATGACCTACCTGTAAAGCCTTACAACTCTTAAAAATTATACCGCCATTTGGACGTATGCGCTGGCATCCACGTTCGGGCCCTCAGTTCCCCTTTTTTTGTGTCACCTAGTGTGAATCCCTCAGTACCTCTGACCCCAGCCAATCTCATCCTGTCTAGTGTGAACCCATAGCTGTGAAGTGCCCCCTACTCTCTACCTAGGACTCCAGGCCTGTACAGACTTTTCTTCAGCACGGAACGAAGGTGTTCGGATTCAATCCGATGTAAATAAACACTGACTGCTTGCGGTCGGTGGGGAAAGACATCCTGTACACGACTCCCCATTGTCGCCAGCGCACTCACACCCATGGAACCACCCTCCCCTCCACGTGTCTCTCATCTCCTGGGTCCACGTACCGTGCCCTGGCAGCGCTTTCCCAGGTCAACTCTTGGTTCCATGGGTGATTGTCGAGAAAATGACTGACATGCCCGCATCCCAGTTACGTTTCCCTTAAAACCAGGAAGTCTTTCGTGTCACTCGGTTTTCCCCTCAACTTTCCATAACACTCCACGCAGGGAGGGGGGTTCACGGGGGTGGGGGGGAATCAATTACATGCACTACCCTCGCGCAGGAGGGGGGGAATAGCAGGGAGGAGAATCAAACTATCAACCGTGCGTCGAACTCGGACGTCTAATCGAGGTGAAGCCAACTCCTAGACGAAGGTCGAGGGATGCCGAAGGACTCCTGAAGGTCTGGCACCGAGCTGATGCCGCTGGATGGAGTCGGTGGCTGCTGCGACTGGCATGTGCAGTTCTACCACGCAGGACAGATTGGCGCAGTTGTGGTGCGTCGGTCGGTACGGATGCTGCAGAACTCCAAACACGATGGGACCAAGTCATGGATGTCTTTGACTGGGAGATCTACAAGACCTCAGAATATGGCAGCCGTCTGATCACCTCACTGGACGTTGTCACAGGAATGGCCGGCATCAGGTTCCTGGATGAACAGCTAGACTAGTCACCAATAGCTGTGGTGGAACTTCCCGCGCTGACATCGGATCAGGACGAGACCACTTGCGTTAGTTCTGTGTCATCGAATTCTACAACTTTTCTGAAGACCGTCTGACCTGAAATGGAGAGGAAGAGGGGGTGTCGGGGCCGAATTGACAGTAGCCTGTCCTGGGCGAACAGGGGACTCTGGGTCTGGCGCGACTGAGGGAGAATGGCCGTCCTGGATGGAGATGATGTCAAAACTAGGTGGGACCACCTCTGGTGTGTCGGTGCTTTGGAGGAACAGAACTCTCGTGAAGATAGATCTGGCTGAATCGCACAGGGGCGGGTGGTGGAGCGGCTACCAGATGGTGCTCAGGTTCAGACCCAAGTTTGACGTAGTTACACGAGAATGGGCGGCGCGAATGGTGCTGAGGTCAGATCGCCACAGGATCACTTCTGCGATGAAGCTGACTCAACGACATACGACTCCACAGAAGAAAGCTTCGGCTGCTTTGCATCGTGGACATCGGGGTAGTCTCTGCAAACTCGACCTCTGCTGCAGGTTGGTTACAGAGAGCAACAGTGTGGTCTTCTCGATCCACAGGAGGGCGTAGCGATGACGGGATGACTCCGGGATGCCGTGGATGCACGGAGCTGGGGAGGGCGGACCTGAGTTGCAGAGGGAGAGGGGGCTGAGGCGTGGGATGCAGGGGGGCTAGGGTTAGGGTTGATCGGGCGCGCGAGTTACTTTGTTGCTAACATCAAAACAGAACAATATATGTTGCTAGCATCAAAGCTAGACAACATATGCACAACACCAAGGTGGAAGAGGAAAAGAAAGTAATTAAGATAAGAATCCAACCAAGGGTGCTTTCATGGAATTAGCCTCAATGGCTTCAAAGAGAATGTAGTACTCGATTTGGAATGAAATATCTCACGTCAACTGTAATTAAGAACTAGTGGATTCCATTATTGTGCCAATAGAAGATTTCTCAACGATGAAACTCAAAGTCCTACATGATGCATGCTGGGCTAAAAGAAAGATTAAAATAAATTAAAATAGAAAATAATAAAAGATAATATTACTAAATCATCCAGACCAGGTCAAGAACCCAAATCTCTAAGTTGACACTAAGTTGAAGCTCATTTATCCACGCATCTACTTAGAAATTGGAACCATCCTCCCAAGTCTTGGATGATTCAACAGCCTATCCGTGCGGTTAAGACTCTCCTATTACAGGATACCACCCGGTCTTTGTTGACCTTGGCGGCCTTTTTTTTCTTCTTCTATTTCTTCTTCTTTTCTTCGGCTGGTGCCTGCCCCCAAAACAGGCTGCCATCCCTGTCAGATGCTGCGTCAACTTCTTCCTCCTATTTGGGTGAAAGCTGCTCTAGTTCTTGCCATGGGATGTGGTCCCACATTAGCAGAGGCTTCAGTTCAGGCTGTACATATTCATCTAACCCATCTATATAGTTCTGCAGCTTCCGGGCTTCAAGGCTAACTTCCTTGGTCATTGGCAACGGAGTCTGTCTCCTCCGGTTGTGTGTAGGTATTCTGATGACCGCGGGTGCGTTGATCCACACAGGCGCTATCACCGGCGGAGTGGGTCGTGGTGTGATGCCACGAACATGTGCCCCCCACTTTCGGGTGAGGTACATTCTTCTTTTTCTTGTTCTTTGCAGGGACCTGCTGCCATCTCTGTTCTTCTTTTATGGGCGCCAGGAAACAAGCTTCATAAGTGTGCCGAGTGCTGGCTTCAGAGACCTCTTCAGGCAATGCCTGGTATATAGAGACCATATTTACTGTAGCCCTCCTCGGATGAGCTTCATGAGGCTGTGGAGGGTCGACCTTGTACTCCCCCAAGTCAATCTCATCTTTCTTCACCATGCCTTCAATGATATCTTTGAAAAGATGACGAAGCTCAATCGGATGGGGAAGAACAAGAGTGAAGAGCATAGAGCCATTTCAACTATCAGTGTCATTACTTAGTCATGTTTTCTTATTGTCTTGAGTCAATCATTGTAATTTTATTTTATCGAGTCAAGAGTGTTCTTAGTCCACTATGAAAAGTTGTAATAGAAATATTTTAAAGTTTATGATGAATAAAGGACTTGGTTATTTCTATTTGTGCGCACTCTGTCTATGTGTGTCGAATACACTTATGCTCTGATTGACATGATTGATATAACTCGTCACCCGTACCAGGTTCCCTCCATGCTCGGGGCGTGACATATTTCGCTCTCTCTCGCAGCTATGATTAAAATTATTTAACGAGCTAGATTAACCTATCACATGCAAACAGTGGCAGATAGAAATATACGAAATAAGTAAAATGCTGAGTGAGGGAGCGGAAACGATACCTCCATGCTACCGGGCGTGGGGAAGATGTTCCCGGCCAAGACTCATACTCCCGGTATAGTAATTAGCCAAATATTACAGAAGTGAAATTTATTGCCCACTTCACGTAAGGAGTTAAAGGGCTATAGTGGGACCCGGGAGTAGCGGTCTCGTGTTGACGGGCAGCAAGCCGGAAGGGCTCTCGGATCGGAGGCAGGCTGTTGGTCCGACTCGGTACTATTTTAACTCGCTGGACAGCAATTGAACTCGACTTGTGGGACGATAGCTTCCGGTCACATTCTAATAGCGGCGACTGGTTGGGACACCGGTGGAGGACCCCTCTTTGGTCCCTGAAGTCGGCGGTGGCTGAATCAATGCTGAAGTAATTTTACAAGAATTATCTTGCTGCTGCCTCTGCTGGCCTGTTCACCAAACAGGTTTGCACGACCCAACAAAAAGAATTATTACGCCCAAATCTGGCGTTAGATCAAGGTGAGATCTGCGCCGTTGGAAAGCAGACTCGAATGGCTACAATAGATAATTATTTCAAGACCATCCAATAAACAGATAGGAAACAAAAAGCTTTGTGGTTTGCTGTTTCTTCTGGCTCAGAATCTAGAACACAGAGGATAGAACAAGATCTGCCTAAAAATGGTTTTGTACCAAGAGAAAAATGGTGGCTCTAGACTCTGAGAATTTTATGGGTGGAAGGGGGGATGTGAGGATGACCCACAAATATGTTGTTGATCCACGGTCCAGTATAGACTGAGCTTCTCTTCAGTCACTCTCTCTTTCTCTGATCTCCTTCTTCTTCTATTCCCTCTATTTCTTCTTCTTCTACCACTCTTTCTCTCTACTGCTCTCTCTTCTTCTTTCTCTATGGAACTCTCCTCTTTCTTTTTCTCTGCTCTGCACTCTTCTTCTTCTTCTTCTAGATCAGAGATATCTTCTCTTCGATCTCTCCCCTCTTCAAATCTTCTGCGAGAGTCTTCACTTACTTCTTGTATCTTTTTCAACTTCAGGAGAGATGACCTTTTGTACACAGCTTCACTCTGAGGACACCCTAGACGTGTGGAAAGCTTGTGCCCCCTTCTCTAAGAAATCCACGTGTCAGCTTCCAGGGCTCTGGGACCATGTGCCAGCCTTATCCTCATCGAGTGAAGACCTGTCACAAAACAGAAAGATTAGTTCAATTAACAATATACTGAAAGAGAAAAAGATGCACGGGGTATGACATGCTCCGACTAGCAATGCAGTATAGCAGTGTATGCTCGGACATACACCGACTTGGCACGATGCATTGACAGATATTTAAACAAGGTGGGCGCAATCGTACAAACAATATGTGCATGGATGCATGTTTCAAAGAAATATGCATGGACTTGTGTCGTGCCAAGGAAAGGACATGCACGGGGTTGACCCCAAAGAAGAATATGCATGGGGTTAAACGTGCACGGGCTAGTGTTCAACGAGCAGATAACTAGAGATGTGCACCTGGTTTGATGTGCACAGAGATGATGAAGGTGTGCACAGACTTGGGATATAATCCAATCAATAATATACTAAGTCCAGGATGTGCACGGGGTTTGACTTCCACGGACCCTGTGAAGGCATGCATGGACTTTGAATGAGACACAAAACCTGTACGGGGTTTTGCTTCCACGGACCATATGAAGGTAAAATCTGCACGGACTTTAGATGCAAGACGTGCACGGACTTTAACAAGCAATCCCAATAGAAGTTCGACTAAGTCCAAAAAGTGCACGAACTTTGACTCTTCGACAATGCAAGCAGAGATGGAATATGCACGGACTTGGGATATAACAGAAGTGCACGGACTTCACATGGAGTGAAACAAGGAATGTGCACGGACTTATGTTTTAACACAAGGCCAAAATGTGCACGGACTTGTGCACTAAAAGACCCAAAGCCCACTTACACACTAAACCCACGTGAGCCATCTCACCACTGCAAAGCCCAACCCAATTCAAATAAACTAAAACCCACTGTCCCCGAACCCCACCCATGTGTGTGGTCGATCGTGCATGGAGTTTAGCATTAGGGTTTTTGCATCAAGTTCTTAACAAGCGACTGTTTAATGGGAAGGGAAGTATTAACGCAGGGAAGGATTAAAACCCTATCAATCTTGATCGGAAATCCCTTCCATTATCAAACATAGAACCCTCTAGAATTCCCCACCACTATAAAAACACAAACCCGTCGAACGTAGTAACCCCATTTGCTGTTGCTGCATTCGAGCCCTCGCCGTCCTATTGCTGCCGAACGTGGGAGTCGTCGTCCTCTTCTCCCTGCTACTTCTTCCCTTTGTCCTGCCGTGTTGATCTTCCTCCTCCTGCTGATCGTCTAGGCAACCAAGGGAGCATCCTTTCCTTCCTGCTGCGAATGGCCTCTTCCCCTTCCTCATCTTTATCCCGGCGAACGTGAAGCCCTGCCTCCTACAGTTTACCTGCAATGAAGAAGAAATACTTTTCTTTTTCCCTGGTCATCCTGCAAGGGTAAGGTTTTTCCCTCCTTATCCTTTTAATGCCCATCTTTCTTCTCAAACCGATACCCTATTTCATGCAGGGAGAAATAGAGCATCGTTCCCTCATAAACCTTCAACCTGTTCATCCACCCAAATCTTCAAAAGGTAGGTTTTCTCTACTCCTTTGACCCAATTAAGATTAAAGCCAGTTAAAATGTATTAATGCAGGCATTGTTATCATGTCAAATATTCCTAGAATCATTATTCGTAGTTACTATTTTTAAAGTGATCCGCGTCCACACCCGTGGCTGCTATTTGAAATAGCACCTCACAGAGAGGACGCTATTTGTTCTTGATTTCCTGCACGTTATATTGTAATATTCTTGTTTCGTGAATCAGCACCCACCAAGTGGAACGCAAATTCTTATCAGCGCCTGACGCCCAGGATGCTAAATCCTGTAGCTATATCGATCACAGAAATTTGTTAATCTAATTACTGTGCATGTAAAAGAAATTACACCTGTCACGACAGACGCTATTTGCTAAGAGTGCCCTGCTGATAGGACACCAAATCTAGAATAGCCCGATTAATGTAATGAGTTTTCTCCCCCCGTAGGACGCAACGGTAACTGTAGGAGTCGACGGAGACTAGCTTAAAAATCATGAACCGGAAGTGCCCCACTGAAAAAGCTGTCACGCCGAAGCGTGCCGTAAGGCTAGTACTAGTGAAGGCTCACAAGGCACGGACTCCAAAACACGAGTGCCGGAGTACATACTGGCAAGAGTGCCATGGAACACGTACTTTGAAGCACCAAAGGTAGCGCAGGAGACTGCTAACAGACTGAGGACAAGGCAACTAGACCTACAACTATAATGGTCCCTGAGTCCTACGACTCTGAGTCGGGATCGTCACACAAAGAGTAACAAGCCGCCAATAAGCCAAGAAAAATGACACTCCGAGGAAACAACACACGAAGACCTGAGGGGACACCAAGAACCCTCAGCACACCTGGATACGTAAATTGAGGTAGAATGGTCCCTCGAAGTAGCCAAAACCAACGTCTCGAATTGGACGAAGTCGTCGAGACACAACAAGACTTCCTGTCAACCACTAGGTAACCCCGGGTTGACCGAAACCAGACACGACACTGACACACTTGCACATCCACCGCCACAATAACACAAACAAACAGAACCACCAAGAACATGAGCGGCGGGTGACGACAACACTCTCGGTAGAGCAACCTATCAGTCAACTGCTAGGGGAAACCCAATAGTCAAGAGATAGCCGCTATGCAACCAGAGACACAAACAATGGTAGCTTCTAGATTGAGTCGTTAGGGTACTATCGTAGTGTAGGAAAAGGCCACAACTAGTCACCTAAATCGACCGATCCAAACAACCACTGACAGACAGACACCGCCCTAAACAAGGACCTATGATAGACAGACACACAACACAGAACAAGCAAATAGTCAATATGGCAACAGGACAACAACGCACCAACATAGGGGCGCTATACCCACATAACGCACCACAGGAGGGGCTTTAAGCCAACCAGACCGAACACTACAAATAGATGATATAATGCACCAGCATAGGGGCGTCACATCAACATAATGCACCCCGGGAGGGGCGTTATGTCCAACAGACTGAAACACAAATGAAACGAAGTATAATGGACCACAATAGGCATGTCATACTAGTATAATGCACAAGGGCAGGTGCATTATACCCAACAGACACAAAGGCACACTAACCACAGACCCATATATGTGTTACAGACCAAGAAGGTCGATGCACATATATCGCTGAGTCTAGAAGGTCGATGCACATATGCATTTTTGTCTAAAAGGTCAATGCACATTGTACACAGTATGCACAGTCAGGTCAGTGCATCTTGTACACAGGTTGATGCTAGCAACTTAGCGGTTGGAGAAAGATCGATGCTAGTGACCAAGCGACTGCAGCTTAAGGTCGATGCATGTTTTGGAAAGGTCGATGCTAGTTAGTTATCATCTGCAGCATCAAGTCAGTGCAATAGAAGTCATCACTCTCCAGGTCGATGCACCTTCTACATTCATTATAAAGGTAGGTCAATGCACCTTCATTAAGGTCTACCTGTGTTACATTAGAGGTTGATGTTTCTATTCAAACATGTTGCATGGGTTAGTTATATAGACTGATGCATCTCATTTATGCATCGATGCTTCTGCAGAAATGTGTGCATTCATTTGACATGTCTGAATCTGTTGAAACAATTAAGAATGAACTTGTGTTTATGATTATCATTTGTTTCATAACTAACACCTCTCTACCTTCTATTTTGACAACCCAGATCCATGTTCGAACACCTGGGTTGCATAAAGGTAGACCGCATCACTCTTGCGTGGAACTTAAGTGAAGCGGATTAAAGACACGTGATCTAAGGCAGGAAGCTGACCTAGAGTCCTACAACGTGAATTGTCTTATCTTCTGCCCCTGACACGTAGACTCTCGAAGTGCGCAGGAATGTGCTTTTCACACGGCCAAATTGAGAGCTCGTGGGACCACTTGACTCGTGTTCTATAGAAGGCAATCTAGTGCTTGAACTTGATAACAACACAAAGAGAAAATGATTAGAGCAGGTCAGAAGAAGAGCAAGAGAGCAAGAAGAGTCTGAAGAGAGAAAGAGCCTGTTGTAGAGAGAAAGAAGAAAAATAGAGCGTCGTGAGTCAGTCTGAGAGAGAAGTGAGATTGAGAGGTTAAGTTTTGTCCTGACTTCTAGATCAGATCCAGAGTCAGATCACTCTAGTGGAGCTACATTTTTCTCGTTCTGTCATCATTTTTTCGTTGTTCTTTAGTTTTCACTTTTAATTCTCTGTAAGCTATGAATCAGCAGAGCAAGCTGTGGTGCTCAGCGGTGAGGTGTGATCCTCAGACAGCAAGCTGTGTTTCTAATGACCTACAAGGAAAAAGGGAAAAGACAAAAGTCCTAGAAAAAGTCTAGACAGACTAGATAGAAAACACACACGACTCGATTGCCATGCACGCTCATCTAGGCACGACCACATGCACAACCAAAACGTCATGCACATGACACAACACTGACCTCGGGTAAAGCTACGAAAGGGCTAACCCGGAATGGTCACGACACTTGAGAAACACGAGAGTCACTCAAAAGTCATGTGTCACATGTCTGAAGTACTCCCCTCACTAGAAGAATAGCCAGCTACATCCACTGACATCTTATGCTGTGCCTACAAATGTCTCGTCTATGCTGCAGCCTGAAGAAGCACGACAGAGACTAAGACACACTAAGAACCAGAATAGGAACTACAATCTCCAGTGACTTGACAGGGTAATGCCCATCCGTGTCAGTCCAAGCTCCTGACCACGTGTGTACACACTGGCTCATCACCCTGAGCTAGGCCTCTAGGTAGTTTTCTTCCCCAGCGGATGCTACTGCAAAGCAAGGTAGCCTACGAAAACTAGATTAAAAATCATAAATCGGTAAGTGCCCCACTGTAAAGGCCATCACGTCGAAATGTGTCGTAAGGCTACGACTAGTGAAGGATCACGAGACATAGACTCTAAAACGTGAGTGCTGGAGTACAGACAGGTAAAGGAACACTATCGCACGTACTATAAAGCACCAATGACATCACAGGAAACTACCGACAGACTCAGGATAAGGCAACTAGACCTGAAATAACAATGATCCTAGAGTCTCACGACTCGGAGTCAAGATCATTGTACAAAGTGGAACAAGCCGCCAATCGATCTAATCCTAAGCCAGAGAAAATGACTCACCATAAGAAACGACTCACGGAGACCTAAGGGAACACCGAGAACCCTCAGTACACCTGGATATGCAGAACGAGATAAGACGATACCTCACGGCATCCAGAACCATGTCTCGAACTGGACAGAACCACCGAGACACACACGAGGTCACCTGTCAACCACTGGGTCACACCGGGTTGACCAGAACTAGACAATGACATTAAAAGCAGTATAGAAAACTACCCACGGCAAGAACACTCCTGGTGATCTTATATCATGGTCATAGCCCTCATAGGACATCAAGAGACATCCACGGGACAACGGGCAAATCATAAGGTCAAGCCATTGCATAGCGTTAGTCCATAGCAAGTCCACTTGAGTCGTCTACTGCTGTCTTAGGGTGTTTTTCATGATTGTTGATGTGATTTTCATCGGGATGTGCTTCTTAGATTTTGATGGCGCGTCGTCGGAAGGCGTGTGTTTCCAGGGAGGGAAATGGTAGTGCTCCTCCAGTGGTTATCGTGTTGGTTTATGCGCCTGCGCCGAGTCAAGTTCTAGCGGCTCCCGCCCTAGCTGAGGAAGGCGTGCCGGGTGTTTGGAGTGGAACGCAGAGTGAAGCTGTGCTGCCTCATCTGTCACCTGGAGTAGGGCAGTTGCAGCAGGTTTATCTGCCAAGCATCCCCGGAGTTCCTCCTATTGTTCCCACTGTCGATGGTGCTTCTTCTTCCAAGTCCAAAGGCAAGAGGTTCAGGAGATTCAAGAATAAGGGGCGTGAGAAATGGCGTGCCCAACAGTCTTCTGCCGGTGCTGTTCCATCGTCGGTTCCATCTTCTCAACCATGTCAGGGACCTGCTATCCGTCAGCCGGGATTGTGTGCGAGGTGTGGTGGTAGCCACCCTGGCAGGCCATGTTCTTTGCCGGTGGTTTGTTTTCGTTGTGATCAGCTAGGCCATGTTGTGCGAGATTGCCCATTCAGGTCAAGACTGGTGCAGTTCTCTCCATTACCCAGCCACAGCAGCCCCAGTTTCAACCTGTGCCACCATAACCTCAGTAGGACTCACTAGTGCCTCAGCTTCCTCATGCTGAGCAGTGACGTCCTCTCTTTTGTAAGGTGTGTTTTCTGTCTTTCGACTAGTTAACTTGTGTTTTAATTATTCCCGTTGCTTGAGTATTATGTGATTCGGTTATTTGTAATTATTCATTATGATGATGTCGTTTGTGTGATTGTGGTTTTCTCTTCTCCTATCCTTGTCATTTCTCCTGTTCTACTTTCTCCTTCGCTTCTCTTTTCCCTCTGTTTTCCTCGACGCGGGGCGCGCGACCGTGCCGAGTTGACCGAGGTAGAGACGCGATGGAATGGGACAGAACGTGATGAAATGATGGATGAGGTGGACGTTGGCGGGATTCGTGGGTGGATCCTAGGCTAACGTGACTTAATTATTTTATCGCTTGTGATTTTCGTAGAAGTCTGTTCCTTTGCGTGGGCTCAGTGGCTTGTCACTTGTAGTGTCGACAGCCCTGTGAAGTAGTCCACATTGTGCTTCGTATGTTTCAGTGGAGTAGGTGATTCTACTCTTTCCTTGTTATATCTGATTGTCTAAATTCGTCGATTGTTCAGTGTTATTGCTGGATGGCTATCTTTTATGCCATTTGTGCTTTTTAAGAATTCCTTAGTATTATTTTTGTTGGCATTTCCCTTTTGGTCGGGATTTGCTGGTATTAGATTCTTCTGTCAATTGCTCAGGTTGCTGTTGACCATTCGAGTTGTGGTAATGACCGTCCATATTATTACGATATGTTGGTTGTCCCAGCTTAAATCCAGTCAGCTCCTAACGTGTTCCGTTTCTGTTGAAGTTGAAGTGTTCGATTAGACCAATTTGACTGAGAAGCTGTTCGAGCGAACTAGGCTCTTCCCTTCTTGGTGAGCTTTTGTTGCTAAGCTCGATGTTGCCCATGTTGTTTGGTGGATCTCTTTGTGAGGTTGGCCTTGGAATTGTCGTTTCAGTGTGGCATTGTCCTGTGTCTGCTCAAGTGTGGACAATTTAATTTGAGTCTGATCATCTCCTTGTTCTATGGCTGCATGACTTTTGACCTAATTCCTGTGTCGAGAGCTGTTGCGTACCATATTTTCGTCACGTCGTGTCCAACGGTCGATGTGATGTGAGACTCAATTGTCAATTGCGGGACGTAATGGTAGGCTGAGATTAGTACTTTTCCTTGGGCTTTGTGCTGAATCTAGTGCTCTTCTCTATTGCACTTAGACTCTTTCTGCTTGGTTGCTCGCTGGATCAGTGCTCGAGGTGTATTACATTACGATTTTCTAGGATTGCGATGATACCTGGTGTGTACTGAGGTGTGAAAGCCAAGGTTCTTTCTGATATCTTTGTGCATTGTAGAGTGCGCAGCAGAAGTGTGTGGGTTGATGACCCACAGGCCGAGGATTCCTTTCGTGCAATTCTGCTTAGTCGAGAGAATTGCTCCTTCTCGATGTGACTCCATCTTAGCTACATGTGCCTAGACGTTGTCGTGGCCGTGCTGCTGTCGGTCATTTCTCTGATTTTAATGTTGGCATTTACGAGTGTTGGGGAAATCGTCAGCTTCCCTACTGATAAAGTACCCTCTACTCTGCATTCTATCTCGTGGGTATTCTGCTCTTGAGGCGTGTTCGTGATCCTTGAGATGCGTTCCCTGAGATTGTGATGCCGCTTGTCGTTTTGTAATCGATTTCAATTGTTGTGGGTCTTTCTTTGGTAAATGGCCCGATGCATGACTCGTTCTCTATAGTCGTGTGTTCAGTTGCCGCGTACCCTGATGCAACCCTGCTTGCAGTGTGTTCCATAATTCTGGGTGCTGTACGGAGCTAGAATCCTACAGGTGCTGTCGTCGTTAGCGGTTATTTCCGTAAGTACTACTTTCGGACGATTCAGCGTTTGTGTATTAGACCATTGTCTTGTCAGTAGCTAGTTGTGCTCCTATTCCCGATGGAGTAGCTCGCGACTCGATCAGATGTAATATCTGAGTGAGAACTGACTTAATGCTGTGGGTGGTCCCGTGTTGTCGATTTTTGCTATCATTTTCCCATGTAATTGTCATTGGCATCCTATGTGCCGGGTGTTCCCTGTCTCCTTGGGCACTAGAGCCGATGATGTCATCAGGCTGTCAGCTGAGAGGACTATGTTTCCTTGTGTAAGCTGATGTTGGTTATGCCTGTCGTTTCTGTCATTTCTGTCGATTCGTTTCTCTATGTTATTTACTCTGGCAGTCGCGTCTCTTACCTTGCGAGACGTAAGCGACGTTGCCTTGATTCAGAGGTGTCGGACTTGTGCTCACTGGTGGTCGTGCTCACTCCTGAGCGTGTATCCATGACAACAGTCGGACGCTGTTCCTCTGAACTCTGTTTCTCGTGCTTTGCGTCTGTATTTGCTTGGTTGTTCTTCCCTGCCTTACTCTTGTTAGTCCTTAAATTTCGAGGATAAAATTTCTTAAAGGAGGGGAGGACTGTAACATCCTGGATCTTTATTGGGTCCTGCTGAATCTTTATTGGTTTTCGAATCCTTTAGAAGAGTTTCGGGCTACTTTTGTAGCTTTCGAGTTGAGAACACTTCGCCCTGGTTATCTTTCAGTTCCTCGACTCGTGGACGCTGCAGTCTCATTGTACTCTTCGCCAGGATTGTTTCGGCTATTTTTATGAATTTTTAGGCCTTGGTTAGGCATCTATTAGAATTGTTAAAGAATTATAACCTTGATCCGGGGTTTTTGGGGGTTTAGGAGCTGTGAGACCGAGGGGTTCATTACCCCGGCCAAATGTAACTAGGGGTACTGGGCTATGGAATACGGGACCGTGTAAAGGCGGAGGTCTGAGGTAAGCTGGGACTGGGTTTTATTGGACTAGCAACTGGAATGTCACGTAGGGACTGGAACCAGCTGGAAACTGGCAAAGGTAATATAAGGGATGACCAGGAAGTGTTGGGCTACTGGTCGGGAGATGTGGATCAATCAGTGATCGGCGCGAGAGTGTCCCGCGGCCTATTGAAAGGTAGGTGAAGACCACACTGGATGATGGGGGAAGAGAAGTATTCCCGTTATCGACTCCAGCGCCCCTTCGGGTTTTCACCGGAGCCGACCCCCTTTAGCTTTTTCCTACGTGCCCTTGCGGGTTTTCACGTCGAGGGATTTTTCGATTTTGCTTGAGACGTCCCTTTCGGGGTTTCACCTCGGCTGGGTTGTTGGCCTTTTTGCCCCTAGCCGCCTCTTCATGGAGGGGGATGATTGGGTCCGCCAGGGCATCTCTATTTTTAGCACCATTTTTTTTTGCTTACCTGGGAGCCTGACGGTTGGGCTATGGTCGGTGCAGTGGTGCCCCCTGCTCTTGTCGTTGCGAGGATGAAGACAAGAGACTGGCTTCTGAGAACGTCTAACGATGACTCTAGGAGAGGCTCAACTGGCCCCAGGGCTCGACTGGAGAGAAAGATCGGAAGGGGTGACTGGGTCGATCTTCTGGGAGAGAGACCAGTTTCGGTGGCTGGGACTGGGAGCGTACGCCTTAGTCGATATGGCATACGAACTCATGTTCTGGCGCATGGTATAGCTTTATGTGCTTGCCATTGAGAGATGGGAAAGGTTTATGGCCCTTATGGTCTATGACCGTATAGGCCCCACCCTTATAGGTGTCGTAAATAATGTACGGGCCTCGCCAATTTGGCTGAAGCTTGCCACTGGAACGCCTTTCCATGACTTCTCTTTCCTTGATCATGACAAGGTCACCTCGCTTGAAGGCTCGTTGCTTGACGAGCTTGTCATAGGCTCGCACCATGCGGGCCTGGTACATCTGTAGGTGTTTGTAGGCTTCGAGCCATTTGCCTTCCAAATCAGCAAGCTCTTCCAGCCTTCTTTGGTATTCATTTTCATCATTGTTTTTCATTATTTTTTTGGTGTTCTTATTCAGTCACCCTCTAGTGGGGGAAGAGATGTAAATTTCTTAATCTTTGATAAATCAATATAAAATAGGGGCAGACTAGACTGTTGGGCAGTTCAACCTATCTCCCTCTCTCTCCTCTCCACACCGCCTCCTTCTAACATGGTATTAGAGTGCGACCAACCTAGGCGCCCTCTCACTTGTCTCTGACCACCAGAAGACCCTCCCTCCGTTCGTGTTCTCGAAGATCACTGGGGACTTGGAGATTGGCCGCACTCTCTCTTTCCAGGGTTCTCTCTCTCTCTCTTCGTTGCTAGCGAGGAAAATACCCTAGTGTGGCTTCCTCTCTCTCTCTCTCATCTTGCTGCGGATTGTCCTTCTGGTGAGGGCAATCCACTCTCTAGGGTCTCCTTCTGTCTACGTCGATTTTTGAGGGCTACTCCACATCTTCTCTCTCCTACGGTTACTAGGCTCTTGGTGCCTCATTCTTTCTTCTTGATCCATAGCGGACTCTACAACTACCAACTCCAATAGCACTTCCCAGCAAGTTCAAACCACCTCTCTTAACCCCACAGCAAACACTTCTCTGCAGGGCACTTCCAACAAACTTACCAAGAACAACTATGCTTCGTGGGGTGTCGCTGTCAAGTTATACATCGCCAGGTGTGTGACAAACTTGGGTATCCTACTGGTGATCTCAATAAACCTGATTCCAAGGATGCTACATATGCTACGTGGCGTCGGGAAAACAGTGTGGTCATGTTGTAGCTTCTCAACTCTATCAGCCCCGTCATTCGACCAGCCATTTTTCACAAGTCCATTGCTGCTGAAATGTGGAAGATTCTGGCAGGATTGTATGGGCGGAAGAAAAACAAGGTGCGGATATATCAACTTAGTCATACCATCTATGAGTTGAAGCAAGGATCTCAGTTTGTGATTGCTTACTTTTGTGCCCTTCCTTACAAACCTGTGGGAAGAACTTGACTATTCCCAGATGACTACATGGACCCGCCTTATCAATCAGAAGACTTTTCTGTCTCTTCAAGAACATTATCGCACTGTAAACTTCTCGGGTGGTTTGAATGCTGAGTGCGAGGCTTTACGAAGACAGATTATGAATATGGAACCACCTCCCCCTCTTAAAGAGGCCTGCTTTAAGGTCCTTAGTATAAATGAATAAATAAATATCTATATATGTATAAAGGATAACCGGTGGGCACTTTTTCACTTTCACCGGGTGACTCCTCACTCCACCGGATGACATTCTCACCCTCATCGGATCCCCCTCGCGCATGAACCGGTGGCAGATGGCCACCGTATTCGAACCCCTTCACCGTGTCACACTCCACAACATCCCACCGGATCAACCACCCACCATTTAAACCCCTATTTTCTCCCATCGGATAAGCCAACACACTCGCGCCTGCCACCGGATGAGCATCCCTACATCCTCTCTCTCCCTCTTTCTATTCTCCCACTGGATCACCCTCCACACTATCCCACCGGATGGCACCTTCCACCGTGCCACCAGATCGCCCCCTACACGTGCCATCAGATGGCACACCTCCACTCCAAAACCTTCCACCGGATCGCCACTCCCATCCACCCTTCCCACCGGATCAACACCTCCAGAACCCCACCACCGGTCAACACCCCATGCCCTCTCTCCACCCGATGTCACATGCCCTCTCTCCTCGCCACGACCCCTCTCTAAGAACATCCACCGCTGGCGCGACCGCTACTGATGGCCATCACCGCCGTGGTTCCGTCTCCAAGCCACTGCCAAGTTGCGACACTCTGCTGCTGTCCCTCACCCGAAGGAGCAGCGGACGGTGTGCAAAGCGTGCATGGGGCAGAAGGCGTCGATTTTGTTGTCGCCTTGCCGGCACCTGTGCCTCCACAAGCAGTGCAAGGTTCGCCTCGATGCCTACCCTGTTTGCAACGCCATCGGGAGCTCCAGTCTCAGTTTGGTGGATCTCGTCCAACACTTGTCGAAGTCCCACGAGGAGACAGACGATCGTCGTCACCACCCCGGAGTTCATCGCCCTCAATTGGTACTCGGGCAACACAATTCCATGGGGTTGGGGAGCTATCTGTTCCACTCCGGAGGCTACTCACCAACGGTCCCGTCCACCCTAATACGTGTCCATTTTCTATAATAATTCATCGCATGTACATCATTTTATGCACATATAATTTGATAATTATGCATGATCTATCGTTAACCTCAACTCCGCGTTTAAATTGGAGCATTCATGTAAATTGATTAATTTGGTGATATTATTTAATAAATTAAAGTTGAGGACTATGAGCATTAATTCTCCATTGCATAACGAAAGGTGTCCACGTCGTCCTCGACTTCTACGACGCGGAGAAGCTCCAAAGAATGAACATGAGGTCCACCATCCGAGCCACCCTGTTCCAGACCACCCGACGCCGTCTTTCCATCTAGACTTACGGCTGTAAGGGGCTGCACAAGGCGTCTGTGGAGGGCAGTAGGCGTCTGTGGAGGGCGATGGCGGGTTGGCGAGGGGCTTCGCGGCGCGGTAGGTGGCGTCGCGGAGGTACAAAGGTGGAGGGGGGAGAGGTGACTGTGTGCCCGATCGCGGTGGCGGGGGTGCAGGGACTGGGGAGGTTGCAGCGTGAGAGCGACTGCGGTGGTGATGAGAGAAGGAGTGCCACAGGGGCTTCCGGTGTTAGCAGGGTGTGAGGACGACGATGGTGAGCAGCGGTGGTGTCGAGCGGCTGGAGGGTGGCCGGAGGGAGGCAGGCGGGGTGGCGCGCGAGCAGCCCAGGCGCGGGCTCGTGTGCACAGGACGGACCCACGGTGGGTGGCCTCCTTCGCGGGGTCACCGGTGGGTGGCCGACGGGGAACAGTAGACTAGCAGTGGCGGGTCTGGGACCTCCGGCAGACGCCGGTGGTGGCAATGGTTTTCTGGCAACGCCGGTTGCCCTACTCACAGGGCGGCTACAGCGGGAGCAGGGTAGGTCAAGGGCGGCTGTCTGCTGGGGAGGTTGGCTGCGATGGCGTGGAGGCGAGGTTTACCGGTGGCATGGCTAGTGAAGGGGAGAGAGAGGGAGGTCTTGCGTTCAAATTATTTCCTCTTTTTCTCGTAATATGCACGTGAGGAAAGAGTTTTGACTTAGAGACTTTTACGTGAAGGAGGATTTTCAAACATTTTAAATAAACTTGAAGAAAATGAGAGACAATTTGATGGACTGTGGAGGCTCGGCTCATCCTTCACTTTCTCCCACGTTCTTCAATTCCCGAACGACCGATGTGTGGTGCCGTACTCTCCAACACGTCTCTTATCAAGCCTTCACTTCACCCTAACTCGAAGGGCCCCTCCTGTTGAGACAACTGCTCGGCAGCCTCCTTCCCCTTCTGGCTGCGTACTGAAGCCTCGCGTAGCAAAGAAGCCATTTCTGTGGCTCCTGCATGCATGCTGCCCCGGCGAAGAAGAAGGGGGGGGGGGGGGGTAGGGCGGCCACCCACATGTGGGCATTGAGGGCAAACTCACCGGGGGAGGGTTTTTAACCCCTGTGGAAGGGTGAAAATAATAGGTGTGTATATTGTGATGGGATTAAAGTGCAGAGATTGATTTAATATGCCATGATTAACATAGATAAGCAATGTGCAAAAGTGCAAGTCATGCAATAACAGTGCAGGAACTGTGTAAACTGTGCAAATAGGGTGCAAAGACTGGTACAAACAGTAGGACAAATGACGTCTAAATGGGAAGAAAATTGGGATGACAGAATACTTGAGTGTTGTGAAGAAGTAGGAACAAGAATCACTCCAAAAGGAGTTCGAGAAAGAAAGTTATGACGTTGGAGATTTGGGGAATAATACAAACAGTACAGAAAATGCAGAATAGAGCACAAAATGGACTCAAAGAACGATGAATTTCTAACTGAATAAGATACCAAAAAGGGAGGGAAAGGATGCTATGGAAAGGTGAGAATATTGTGATGAAAAGTGGGTAAAAAGGAGGGTTTAAAACGGGGAAGACATCAGTGAAAAATGGAGTGAAAAATACAAGAAAATAATGGGGTGCAGAACAGGACAGAATAGACTATGAAAACAGAATGAAAGTGCAAAAAGAATGGAGGAAGATATGCATGAAGATGACAACATAACGAGCCCAGAACGGTGGGAAACAAATATTATACTTCCCTTAAGAGTCTGAAGTTGGAAGGACGGATCAGGAGTGCACCATGGCCTTGCTCCGACGATGCAAACGTGCCCCGTCGCAAGAAATCTGGGTTTCAAAAAAGTGCAGAACAGAGTGGTGAAATCTCAAAAGTTGGGGCTTGAAAAAGGGGGGAAAGATGTAAGAAATAAGGTAAACATAAGATCAACATGAATTTAATACTCCCCTCTTCAAGATGGATTGTAAGGAGGACGAAGAGGATGAAGCATGACTCCGCCAAGGCTTGATGAACATGCCCCCGTTGCAACGTTGTCGCAGAAAACTAGTAAACTGTGATGATTTACCAAACATAGGGGCGAAGAAAAGAGGGTAAAAGATGATGGAATGAATCCAAAATAGAACCAAAACGAAGTTAATACTTCTCTTTTCAGGCTAGAGTCAAAGGCGGATGAAGAAAGTCCGGAATGGCTTCGCCGTCGCCTCTGAAACGCGTCCCTATTGCCAGGTCTGCACAGGGCTCGACTCGGTACAAGATGCTCTTCCTTCAGGAGAATGCAGGTGTATAGATGAGGTTGTTCGCCAATTAATCTGGAGACCATTCATGTAGCTGGTGATATGGTTTACACGCCCCCTCAAGTTGAACGGCGACCACGACGTGAAGCTTGTCACGGAGGACAGTGAAACGTGCCGGAAGTAATCCCTTGGTAAATATATCGGCAATTTGATCTTTGGTGGAAATATAGCGAACAAGCAACTCTTTGTTGAGAACAAGCTGGCGAACGAAATGAAAGTCCACTTCAATGTGTTTGGTGCGAGCCTTGAAGAGTGGATTTGCCGCCAGGTACATGGCCCCAATGTTATCACACCAAAGAACGGGAGCACGGATGCAGGGCAAGTGAAGCTCATGGAGGAGGCGGCGAAGCCAAATGAGTTCCGTGGAGGCGGTGGCCGAGGCTCGTAATTCAGCTTCAGTACTGGACCGGGAGACAGTGGTTTGCTTCTTGGCACACCAATGAATGAGATTGTCTCCAAGGTTTACACCGATGCCAGTGGTGGACCGGTTGGCACACCAATGAATGAGACTGTCTCCAAGGTATACACCGATGCCAGTGGTGGACCGGCGATCATCTGGACAGCCAGCCCAATCGGCTTTGATGAAGGCTTGGAGTAGAAAGGAGGAGAGTACAAGGCGGAGACCATGCAACATGGTGCCCTTCAGATACCGAAGAATTCTCTTGACAGCCGTCCAATGTGCAGTGGTGGGAGCCGCAAGAAATTGGCAAACCTTGTTCACGGTAAAGGCAATGTCTGGCCGGGTGAGAACAAGATATTGCAGTGAGCCAACAATGCTTCTGTACTGACCAGGGTCAGATAGTGGCTCTCCCTGTGCTTGGGATAGTGGGGCAGAATTGTTGTGTTTCCTTATTATTTTGATGATGCTGGCACTATGTAAATCACTGTGAATTTATTTTCGATTGGACAATATTTTCTCATGAATTTCTTGCCCTCGTGCACAAATGTTTTCACTTGCAAATCTGTTCTTCGTGCACATGTTTACAGAATAATTCATAACAGAAAAACCTTTCCTCGTACTGCTTTTTCAAGACTCTACCTCGTGCATAAAACTCTGTTTGGAGCATCTTTTACTTCGTGCAGGTTTGCTTATCTACTTCGTGTAGGTTTCACCTAACTTGGTGGCAGAGGAGTAGCCCGCGTGTCTCCATCTCCGGTCGACACCTCAGCTAAACCCGTTGCGCGCCAAGAATCCGTATGGGGATGGCGTGAGATTTCTTCTGCTGGGCGTGCCAGTTGGCATGGTCAGGGGCGTGCCATCGAAGGCCATTCGCAGGCATGCCGCTGGAGCTATTACAAGCATGCCGCTGAAGACGCTTCAGGGTTCGCGTGCCGGGGAAGGCCATTCATAGGTGTGCCACTGGAGCGATTACAAGCTTGCCGCTAAAGACGCTTTCGGGTTCGCGTGTCGAGGAAGGCCACCAGGGGTGCACCGACGATGGGCAGCCAAGGTGTGCCGGGGAAGGGCCACTCCAAGGCATGCCGCTGAAGGCGCCTAGGGGCGTACCGCTAGAGGGCTGGAGGGGCATGCTGCTGAAGGCGCTCAGGGTGCACTGTTGAAGGGCCTGGGGGTGTACCATTGAAGGGGCTTTAGTTCGTGCCGCTGAAGGTGCTGGAGGGGCATACCGCTGAAGGGCCTCAAGGCGTGCCGTTGAAGGGCCTGGGGGCGTGCCGCTGAAGGGCCTTAGGGCATGCGCCATTGAGGGCGGCAAGAGTGTGCCGTTGAGGTGGGCTAGGGCTGATTTCGGGCCCGATCAATGGTCCACTTAGTTTTTCTTCTGGGCCCACAAGTTGCGGGCTTCCTGGGGGTTGATTTCTCTTCACTGACGTGACTCTGGGGGCGACTTCACGAAAGTGTATTGTTTATTCAGAGAGTGCGGATGGCCCGCCCATTCCGCGATTACTTCGGTAGAAGTTATTTGTCGATGTTGGACTGACCGGGACACGCAGACATGTAATTTTACACGTCCACAAATGGCACAATCAGCTCAGCGTCCTGGGGGGAATCTCAGTCTCACGGAGACTTATGGAGGCCTTGAAACAAGATTTTCTAGTCCGTTGGAAGGAATATCTAAAGGAGAGTTCATCAAGTCCAAGATTTGGTGTCTAATGTGCAATAGTGTAACTAATGGTCATATATCGAGATATATGCCATGTACTTAGGAAAATGACTCTATAGATAAGAAGAGAACTCATAATCAATGATGAATCAACAATGTACCACGTTCATATTAACATTTGAAAGATACATTTATTTACAAAAGTATATTCTTTGGCCATGAAATTACATCATCAAAAAGGGGGAGAATATTATATCCCAGTGATTTTGATGTTATCTAACACCATGAGTCATTGATATTCTGCGATTTTGATGCAGTCTAACACCATGAGCCATTGACTTTCTAATGATACTTTGATATTCTCATTACAGAACAAGTAAAAGGCTCAAATGAATCTAAGACTCATAATATGTGCCAGCCAAGATTGAAAGAAATCAAGTGCACAAAAATTGAGATAATTGGTCGCATAAAAATTAAGACAGATGATGAAAAATAAGTGGCTAGGCTGAAAAGATGAAAATTGAAGAAGAAGTGTTGACCTCATGGAGCCACTACATCAACCTCACAGCTTAACTGTCATATTGGCAGTTTTTCTAAAGCAATGTCGACACTACTGTTACAATAGGTCGACAATACGATGCTTCCAGCAACCGTT
This sequence comes from Amorphophallus titanum, assembly GCA_024336825.1. Lineage (NCBI taxonomy): Eukaryota > Viridiplantae > Streptophyta > Magnoliopsida > Alismatales > Araceae > Amorphophallus > Amorphophallus titanum. Next base: position 9,525,095 of record JANBPO010006859.1, on the reverse strand, counting down.
GTAGATAGAATTTTGCAAAGTAGTGTCGACACTACAGTTACAGTAGGTCGACACCACAGTGCTTCCAGAAAGTGTTGTAGACAGGATTTTACAAGGTAGTGTCAACACTACAGTTACGGCAGGTCAACACCACAGTGCTTCCAGAAGGCGTTGAAGATAGAATTTTGTAAAACAGTGTCGACGCTACAGTTATAGTAGGTCGACACAATGGTTCTCCCAGAAGTACTTTAAGCTATTTTCTATCAAACACGTCAGGTCATCCAGGTAATAAAATAATGAACCACAAACCTCCAAAAATATGGATTTCGAGGTCTGGAGGAAGGTCCAAGGTCAGACATGTGTCTCAGCCATCATCACCACACCTGACCAACTTTTTGGAGACAGCTATGTCAGAGTCCAAATCTGAGAAATGTCACTTGTCATGACACACCACTTTCTGCAGGCAACCAATGGGAGATGGTCCTAGAAAGGTACACAAGCAGAGAATTGACCTGAGCCAATGAGGAAGTAGACTGCAAGATCTCTGCCATGTGGATCATTAAATGCTCAGATCTAGAGCTAAAGAAAACTCTTATTCTATACCTCCTCTGAGCCAATCAAAAGAAATAAGGCCTAAAATCATATTTTTCTACCCATGTTGGGCTAATCATGTTATGCCCCTATGATAATTTGTATCTCATGGTTTTGAAAATGGCTAACACTATAAGTCATTGTGTTGTTTGCACCTTCATATGACTGACATAGGAAGCAATACTAATTAAGCAAGGAATGCCAACAAAGAGAAGTGACCAGAACCTCACCTGATCGGTGTGAAGACACTGATCTCGACCGGAGACGAAGGCGAGCGAGGAAGCGTAGGCTTACCCGCACGCTGCGTCGAAGAAGCTTCAACCTGTGATAAAAATTTGCATTCACTACGCCTCACACAGGAGGGATGGACTAGGGGTGGGGGACTGTAGAATTACAAGAAAATACTACCTCCCGTAGGGAGGGGCTTTAAGCCAGCCAGGTGGGGTGGGGAATCTATGGTAGAAGCCGAATTGATGAGCTCTGCCGGTTCTGCCTGCTTCTGGAACAATCTGATAGGGGGTTGAAGATGGTGCTGCCATAGACTCTACTGAGCTCAGATGAAGCCGAAACTTGTGCCAAAACTTCCTGGGTTGGTCCAGAAGGATGCCTAATTTTTTTGGGAATTTCCTGACATCGTCGGTGGCTGGGGCAGGGCTTGGACCAGGGCCGAACTGCTCTGGCTCTGACTATTCCTAGATTGCTACTGTTGGAAGATGAAGGCGCCACAAACACTCCCGGGGTTCGAATAATGCGGTACTAGAACTGCTATGATCTTGGATGAGTCCTCTTTGAGCTGGGATAAACGGGGTCATCGGAGGAGTTCGGAGGAGATCACGGGGTCCAAAATAGTAGGAGGGGGTCGGATCAGTTTTAGATGATTCTAACCTACGCACCCTAGGGAGAAATTCTGGAACTCTAGGCTCTGGGATCCAAAAAATGCTCTACTTCTTGTACATGGCAGAGGACGTGGAGGAGAAACCTTAAGCCAATTGCCGCCCCAAGAAACTCAGAGCTCTGGCCGTGGGAGCCTCTGTAAGCCACTTCTGGTAGTCTACCTGGGAGGGATTGTGCAGTCTGGCGAAGAAGACTCCTCTGAACAGCCCCAAAGTCGAATGACGGCGAGACCACATCGCCTACAAAGCAGCCCTGAAGAGCTTTCCAGGAAAATAAAGCTGGCCACCAGGAGCTTCATGGAGATAACAGAACAGCCTCTGCAACCAGAAGCTTCTCTGCTACCTCCGAACTGGGAACTATAGGTTGAAGATGAGAGGTGGGAAATGTGGTAAATGGGATGGGAAATAGGGTGGATGGGTGTGGAGACAACCCCTGGCTGTTAGGGGGTTTCTGTTTGTGTTCCGTTGGTTGCATTATGTGCATGCATCATTCATCTATGTCCGTAGTCATCTTCTAAGTGCTACCAGTGTACGAACGTTCATTCATCATATCATCTGTCTATCCCTTTGCATTCTCAAAAGGGGTTTAAAGCAACACCAACCAGATGTGTTTTGCCCATGAATTTATCATTGTTATCACAGGGGACTGATGTTGCATCGTCGTCATTCTGATCCATTGTTTCATTCTCTTTTGTTAGGGTAACTGTCAGAGGAAAGCCCTCTTCGTCGACCGGCCGAAGGGAGAGGAAGAAGGAAACCACACAATCTCCCAGTCCAGAGGCAAACGCGATCGATCATTTCCCCATTTTGAGGTACACCACCTCTGGTGATCACACCCCCTCATTTGTCTTGTATTTCCATTCCTTAGTTTATTCATTCTCATCCTCACCCGCGCGGAGGTTTACTCCCTGTGGCGGTTCCCTTCTCCTTTTGATTCCACTACGCCCCCCTCCCCATCTTAATTCCGGTCAATAAGTCCCGTCGACGGAACTAGTTCCTCGCGGTGGTCTAACTGTCTAACCATTAAAGCCCTGTCGACGGAACTAGTTCCTCGCGGTGGTCCGACTGTCTAACTAATAAAAACTCCATCGACGGAACTAGTTCCTCGCGGTGGTCTGACTGTCTAACTATTAATAAGCCCCGTGGACGTAACTGGTTCCTCGCGGTGGTTTCTTTCCCTAACTCTCCTGCTCTAACTATTAAACCCCATCGACGGAACTAGTTCCTCGCAGTGGTCTAACTGTCTAACTATTAAGCCCCGTCGACGGTTCTAGTTCCTCACAGTGGTCCAACTGTCTAACTAATAAAAACCCTGTTGACGGAACTAGTTCCTCGCAGTGGTTTCCTTCTCTGACCTCCCTTCTCTAACCATCATACCCCGCAGACGGAACTAGTTCCTCGCGGTGGTTCCCCTCCCCTCGTTTAATTTCTATTCTCAAGACCACGCAGGGAACTAGTTCCCGCGGTGGCTCTTACTTTCAACCCCGTAGACGGAACTAGTTCCTCGCGGCGGTTCCCCCTTCCCCTGTTAATTTCAGTCATTTCTTTTCAGCAGTCTAACCTCTAACTCTAACGCTAACTCTATAAACCCCGTGAATGGAACAAGTTCCTCGCGGAGGTTCCATATTATAACTGTTCAAATTTCGTGTATTTTTTTTTGTCTCGTATGTTTTCCCGTTCAAACCCGGTAATGGTCATCTCCCCTCTTCTCTCCACCAATAACATTCTCTTCTTCTCTCCCCCCTCTCTCCTAAACCAAAACCAACACCCCATGGCGATTTAGTTCATCCACATCCGGGTCATTCTCTTCTTCTCTCCCCCTTCTCTCCTAAACACCCATAATTACACCCATTTTGTGGGTGATCCCGTTGTCCATAGCGGTCACTGTCCGAGCAACTGTCCCAAGCTTGATGTACGATCGAGCTAAAGGGCAAGCTCCTGGAGGAGGAGTGCTAGGCCCATATGGCAAGTTTGGGCCGATGGACTGTCGAGCGGGAGGAGCTCGGGAAGCACATCCTGGAGGCCGAGTGGGCTAGGAGGGAGGCCAAAGCGACACGGGCCGAGGCTAAGGCAAAGCTGGCCGAGGTCGAAATGAAGATGGCCGAGCTGGAGGAAAAGGTAGCAAGAGTCGAGGCGAAGGTGATCGAGTGGTATCTAGGCTCGGAGGAGCATCACGAGGCCTGAAAGAGGACCGCCTTTGCTTATTATGAGCTGGGATACTGGCATGGGCTGTGGATGGGTTTCGCTCGAGGCTTTAGGCGGGTAGTCTGTCAGGCCCAAGAGCAAGTTCTCAACTAGCTTGTTTTTAACCCTGGGCAATGCTACGACTCAGGCGAAGAAAGCTCAACCTCTCCTTCTTCTTCGGCGTCGAGCGGTGAAGGGGGCAGTGTTGACACTGAAAATATTTCTAATTTTTCTTGACCTTTATTTTTGCAGGCCATGAGCTCTAACCAAGTGCCCTTACACCAGTAAATAAAAAAAAGGAGAAGAGAAGAAGAAAGTAAAAATGCTTGGTTGCGGTGGACAGCTATTAAAACAAGACCTGAGAGCTCAGGGGAATATTTGAGACCACCCTCGAAGAAGCAAGAAGAAGCTCATACTGCGGGCCAAGATCAACAAACTCAACAAATCAACAGCGACTTGTTCGTGCTGAACAGACCCCTTACCTCATCTGATGATGAGGAAAATGCACTGGGTGGCTTGTCATCTGGCAAGGAGGCATCCTGAGATGAAGAAATGTCCCTGGTTCCCCAAAATGGGGTGCCGAAGGCAATATCAGCGGAAAACCTGAGTGATCCGATCAGGACACACAGGATGCCAAAATGGTCTGTAAGTGGCGAAGAGATACCCCATGGGGGTGAAAACACTTTGAGTGGTTACCCACTCGATGAAGACGCTTCCCACAGGCTGGGAGCAGGCTTGAGGGCACAATTCGTAATGTTGAAGGCGATGTCAGGCGAAAACCCAAGTGATTCGATCAAGACACGCGAGATGCCAAAATGGTCTGTAAGTGACCGAAAGGATGCCCAGTCAGGGTGAAAATGCTTTGAGGGATAGTCCTCTCAATGAAGATGCTCCACGTATCCATAAAGTGGAGTTGACGGTACAAATCGCTGTGCCGAAGGTTGAATCAGGGGAAAACCCGAGTAACCCAATCTGGGTTCACCTTGCACTAGAAAGGTCCGTAAGTGGCCGAAAGGATGCCCAGTCAGGGTGAAAATGCTTCAAGGGATAGTCCTCTCAATGAATACACTCCATGTATTGATAAAGTGGAGTTGACGGTACAAATCACTGTGCTGAAGGCCGAATTAGGGGAAAATCAGAGAAAGTCGATCCGGGTACACATTGGACCAGAAAGCTCTGTAAGTGGCAGAAAGGATGCCCAGTCAGGGTGAAAATACTTCGAGGGATAGTCCGCTCGATGAAGATACTCCACGTATCGATAAGGTGGAGTTGACAGTACAAATCACAGTGCTGAAGGCCAAATCAGGGGAAAACTCAGGTTACCCAATTTGGGTACACGCTGCATCGGAAAGGTCCGTAGGTGACCGAAAAGCTGCTTAGTCGGGGCGAAAATACTTTGAGGGATGGCCCACTCGACGAAGAAGCTCCGCACATTCTCAAAAAAGGTCTGGCAGCACGAATTATAGTGCCGAAGGTCGAATCAGGACAAAATCTGAGAAAATCGGTACGGATTTGGCACGTGCCGAAAATCACCAGAAATCCCAAATCTGGGCTTCAAAGTACATTCCGAGGCCACTGAATCAACTTTGGTGCTACTCTGGGTCACAAGCTCTTGTCGTGTCAATTTTAGGAAAAAAATGTCAAAATTATGGAAATGCCCCCAGACTAAGCAGAAATCCTTTATCCTTACCACAACCGAGTACTTCACCAAGTGGGTAGAAGCTGAAGCATATGCGAAAATCAAAGCTACCACAGTATGCCACTTTGTCATGAAGAACATCATTTCACGGTTTGGAGTGCCAAGCAACATCGTCACTGACAATGGGCCTCAATTTGTATCACAAGAACTCCGGGACCTCGGTAAGAAATTCCATATTTCCTTGCATCATTCATCACCATACTACCCCCAAGCAACGGCCAAGTCGAGGCCACCAACAAAATCCTTCTTAAAATTATCAAGAAAACATGCGAGTCGTACAAATTTGCTGATCGGGCCGACAGATTAGTAGAAGCTCTATGGACTTATCGCACCTCTATCCGTACTCCCACGAGACAAACTCCTTTTGCTCTCACTTATGGGATGGAGGCGGTACTTCCGTATGAGATCTTGATCCCTTCCCTAAGAGTGCAGCTTGGTAAGGAACTCAATCTCGACGAGCGTCGGGAGGCGTTGCTAGTCCAGCTAGAACTCTTAGATGAGAAGAGGCTTAACGTGGCTAATCATGTTTCTGTTTATCAAAAATGTGTCTCGCGACATTTTCAAAAGAAGGTCATCCAAAGGAAATTTCAAGCGGGTAACATGGTGTTAAAACGTAAATTTATTCGAGCAGGAGATCCTAGGTCTAAGCTGCAACCCAATTGGGAGGGTCCATTTGTAGTCAAAGAAGTTTATGCTGGGAACGCCTATCGCTTAGTCAACACTGAGAGAGAAGAGTTGTCTCATGCATGGAACGAGCTTTACCTTAAGTATTTCTACCCCTAAAAAGAAAAAAGAGTCTATCTAACAATAGCTAGATAGCAAGGTAACCTATGCCTTCGCCATTAGGGAAGGATTCCTTAATACAGCAACCACACACTACATGACACCCCCTTGGTTAGGTTCCCCTCTCATATAACACTGTTTCTCCTTCGGCCATGCTCGGGAGAGGTGATAGTCTTTTGCTCTTCTTTCTTTGGCCAAGCGTAGGGGCAGGAGATTGATGGATTACACAACCAATCTAGGCACTCCCCAATATGAGAGGGGTGTAACAACCCGGAGATCCAGATACCGATATACCGATAACATCGATATACCGATACCAAGAACTGGGGAAGCCACCCAAGAGGCTGGTGTCCATACGTAGACTGCGTAGTTCCATGTAGCGGTCCTATTATAGATTGTTTAAGGGTTTGACTGCCTAAGTCAGTTAGGGGTTGACTGAGTCTGGCGGTCGAGTATATGACCGCTATAGTCACCTTGCGGCCCTAATATAGGCCGCATGCCCCTATGTTGTTATGGTTTATTCTTCTGAGTTTTCCGAGGGTAGCGGCCGTTGGCTGATCGCTTGGCTTACCTAGTGGGGAAGCGATCGACCGTTTATCCCCAGAGTGCTATTTTCCCTATGTTTTGGCTTCTAATTATCTTGGGTCAACCTTGTGGTTTGCCCGTTGTCCCGTGGATGTCTTTGATGTCCTATGAGGGCTGCGACCAAGTTATAAGGTAGCCAGGAGTGCCTTTATATCAAGTGGTATTCCATACTGCTTCAGAGTCATTATTGGTCTCCAGTCAACCCGGTGTGACCCAGTGGTTGACACGTGACCTCGTGAGTGTGTCATCTATCCTGTGAGGATTGAGACATGATTCTAGATGCCTTGAGGTGTGGTTTTACCTCGGTTTGCATGTCCATGCAGTTTGAGGGTCTTTATTTGGATCCGGATATTTTGTGTCATTTCCTTTATCAGTGTTTTACCGTGACTTTGGATTAGGGATTAGGCTGATTGGCGGCATGTTACTGCTTTTGTACGACGATGTTGACCCCGAGTCGTGAGACTCAAGGATCATTGTGTCAGCAGGTCTAGTCATTGTCTTTAGTCTGGTGGCAGTTTGGTGTGCTACCCTGTGCTTTGTGATTGGTGCTTCGTGGTACATGCGATAGTGCATGCTTAGCCTATCCGTACTTCAACATTGATGTTTCGGAGTCTTTGTGTCTTGTGAGCCTCCACTAGTCGTAGCCTGACAACACTTTTCTGTGTGTCGGCACGCCTGGGAGTGGTGGTGGGGTGAGTTCCCGACAGATGGTTTTAGGCTAGTTTCTGTGGGCTCCCTTGCCTTGCAGTAGCGTCCTACTGGGGGATAAAACTAGCTAGAGGCCTAGCTCAAGGCATTGAGCTTGTGTGTGCACACGTGGTTAGGGGCGTTTGGATGAGCACCAACGGGCATGGCCCTAACTAGTTACTTGTTACTATTGTTCTTTGTACTTGGTTCTGTGAGTATCTCAGTTACCACCGTTCTAGGCATATGTCCGACCAACGCCATCAACTAGGAATTCCCCCAAAATTCGAACCCTCCTGGGCCAACCCAGGAGATTTTTTCTCTCGTTTCATCAACAATGGAGTTCAGAAGAGCCCGTGGCAACGCCGACAGTGACTGCCTATCAAGCTGTCCTGAGAGCTGCCAGAACCGACGAGCTCCCTCCATTCGGCTTCTAGCTTAGTTTTCCCCCACCCCGCCTGGCTGGCTTACAGCCTCTCCCTGGGCGGAGGTTGTTTCGGTTGTAATAGTTAACTTCCCCACCCCTTGATTAACCCCTCTGTGAGGGTGTAGTGATTGTACTAGCAGGTCGCCATCCGAAGCTACACCGGCGCGGCGTGTGGGTGCATACCCATGCCTCCCCGCTCGACATTGTCTCCGGTTGGGATCGACGTCTTCACGCTGATCAGGTGAGCTGCTGCTCCCCCTCTCTTTGCTGGTTACCTTACTTAATTAGTATTGCCTCTTAGCTCCATCGGACGGTGAGAGAGTGCCCATTCCGAATTTACTTATATTTGAGTGGCTACCATAGGTGAGTTGTGAGAGAGACCCTTCATCCCACGCCCTCGGCGTGCTGGCTGCCCACTGAATTGGGCATCCCAGGCCCTTATGGGTCCATCCCTAGCTAGCCATATGCCCGAAACTGTAAGATCCCATCTCGGACCCTCTCCACCATCGTCGGTTGGCCTATGGGCAATTGTGTACGTCGCACGAGTGAGCTCGCCCGAGTGAGTCCGCCGTCAAGTTGCATGCTTGTGGGTCATAGGTCCAAGGAGCATTGGCCTAGTGATTGCCACCCCAAGGTGGTGTCACATCAAGTGATATCAGAGTAAGTTCTCAACTTGTCTCTACAAGTTGGTCCTAGGGCGTGCATATGCATTTAGAGTCTCCCGGTGCATCACTCTTGTCCACTACCATGGCTGCCTCATACAGACCATACCTATCGACCCTCTCCATGGGTCCTAACTAAGGGAAACCCACTACCAACACACATGGCCTCCATGGCCATGTCGACTACCTAATGGGAGTCTTGACCTATGCCAATGAGTGGCTTGATAACCTATCGGGTCGACCCGACCAACTAGGAGACAATAGGCCCGCCCAAAGGGCGGATGATAGAAGGACACCTCCCCCACCTCCCACCTTTGATGGAACTCATCCTTCTCACTCTTTCTCTCTCCTCCGCCCCCCTTCTTGGTTGTTCTGGGCTGTGTCGACCCCGGATCAAGGCGCAGGAGGTACCGTTGGATTCGGCACATCGCAAGGATCGCGCCGGTGCCTTCCATTCCGCGGTTCGAGGGGCGTGAGAACAGTACGAGTCGGGGAAGGTTGTGGAGCTTCGTCGTCCGCATGCGCATTTTTCGAGGTTGTCGTCGCGATCAAGGTATGGGGATGGACTCCTTGCTTCGCTAGGATCATTTTGGTACCACATGCATGCCCATGCATAGGTATTTTTATCATTTTCCATGCAAGGTGTATTTGCATGCTGTAGTTGTAGAAAAGTTGTTATTCAGCTTCTTCTACCCCTTTTCTTTTGTTTCGCGTCGATCTGACTTGACCGGAGGGGAGTTCGGTTCCGAACTCGTCCCTCTCGTTTCCCAGATGATATAACGCGACTGTCAGAGACCGTTATATGCATAATGGACCCTTGGGGGTGTGCTATGCTATACATGGCGGACCACTCTTGGACCGTTATGTAACTGTATTTTTTGTAGGTCTATAGGTTGTGGGGCATGACGGACTAGGTCCAGTCCGCCATGGCCGATATAACGCCCTGCCCCTTGTGCGTTATATGGTGCGGTAAACTATGGATTTTTATGAGTTTCATACGTTTAGGTGACTTTAATGGACCAATCCTGGTGCGTTATAGTCTCATGGCGCACCAGTCGTGGCGCGTTATGATCTGTGTGGTTTTGATGGTTTTTGGGTGACTATAACGCATAGGTGGAGGCGCGTTATACTATGCATAATGCCCCAGAGGTGGCGCGTTATAGTCTGTATATCTGAGTTCTGGCATTTGCACGGGTGAGCATAACGGCCTGGGGGAGGCGCGTTATAGTCGTATAACGCCCCGACCCTAGTCTGTTACACTCTACTATTTTGGTAATTTTGGGAAAGCATGTTTAATTCCCGCCTAATGCATTCTGTGCTACGTCTATGCTATAATCGTGTTATTTTATGATTAATGGCTTGCTCTTAGAATCCCAATGGAGTGCTTGGACTTTTCATGTGATGGAACCACTAGACGTAGCCCAAGACTTCACGGAACGTCGACCCACCTGGGAGAGGTGGAGGGGCAGTCCCATCAAAACGGTTTAAGCTAGTACCGTGGTTCTTCTTCTTCTCTGCGGGCGTCTGGTCACCTCTTCCCTCTTACTCTGCATTTTTTTTTTGCCTTCCTGTCACTCTCTCCCTTTTTTGCTCACCGTGGAAGGGGCTTCTTTTAAACCCCAACGACAGGGGGCTTTGGGCTCGAGACGACAAAGGCAGGAACGTGGTTTATTAATCAAGATTTGACCTCGATTGTCCTTTGTTGATAGGAAGTAGGGGGCGTGTCTGCTTCCCCATTTGACACCTCAACCATCCCATTGCACGCCGAGGATCCATAGGGGAATGGCGTGAGATTTGTTCTGCCGGCTGTTGGAAGACCCGTGCTGTTGAAGGGGCTGGGGAGTGCACCATTGGAGGGACACAAGGACCATGTCGGCGAAGGCATACGGGGGCGTGCCGGCGAAGTGGCGCCAGGGGCGTGCTGTGAAGCCCACGCTGGGCGTGTCGCTGAAGGGTCAAGGGTGCGTGCCGGTGAAGGCCGTAGGGGTGTGCTGGCGAAGACCCGCTGGGCATGTGTGCCGACGAAGAACCCACAGATGGGCGTGCCGGGGAAGGAGCATGCCGTTGAAGGCACTATTGAGCGTACCGTTGAAGGCACTATTGAGCGTGCCGTAGGAGGCACTGGGGAGTGTGCTGTTGAAGGCCGACCTTGAGCCTCTTTCGTGCACAAGTTTTGATTCATTTAATTTTTCTTCGGGGCCTATGGGTTGGGGGCTTCCCGGGGGTTGGTTTCTCTTCGCTGTCGTGGCTCCAGAGATGGCTCCACGACAGTGTGTTGCTCATTCAGAGGGTTCGGATGGCCCATCCTCTCCGTAGTTTCTTCGGTTGAAGTTGCTTGTTGATGTTGAATTGGTCAGGACACATGGACGCGTAATTTTATACGTCCACAGGTGGCATGTCACGCCCCGAGTGCGGAAGATTACCCGGAGTGATGTGACAGGTCTATATCATTCATGTCAATCAGAGCATAGTACATTTAACACAAAGACAGAGTGCGCAATATGTCAATAAAAACCTAATCTTTTATTTAATCATAACCATATTTCTTCCCAAATAGTATGAAGACTAAATAAGAAGAAATTATAACTCTTGACTCAAGATACTTAAGAATAGACAAGACTATAGACTCTTGGCACTTGGATGGCTCTAGACTTCACTCTTGCTCATCCCCATGACGGGTACTTGAGGACCTGTGTCACTCGGATCCACCGGGAGATCGAGTGAGTGGTGGAGCAGTGGCGCCGGGGTAGCCGGGACTCTTCGTTTGGGAGTCGGGGCAACAGAGGGGCGCTGAAGCTGGTGAGGACACCAGAGGCCCCAGGCTCCAGCCTCAACCGTTTCAACCGAAACGCTGCTAAGAACTACCGTTACTGCTGCGCTCCAACGAAGATGATTCATCTGTCCACGCTCCCTCAGGACATCACGGAGGACGAGATTGTGACCCATCTGGAGGAACACGGCACCATCATTAACACCAAGCTTTTCGAGGTTAACGGCAAGAAGCAAGCGTTGGTCCTCTTTGAGAACGAAGAGCAAGCCACCGAGGCCCTAGTCTGCAAGCATGCCAGTTCCATTGACGGGTCCGTCATCCGCATCTCCTTTTCCCAGTTGCAGAGCATATAAAAGTCATTTGAAAGATGTCCCTTTTGGTGGGGGCGCACATTGACAAGCAATGGCTTTATGTCCAGCACAGGGTGCCTCCCTTCTTGGACCCTCTCTCTCTCTCTCTCTCTCTCTCAGGTTTTAATCTTCTACGGCATCTGTTTATTTTGCACCCTGTTGCCAGACTTAAATGCCTTTTGTTTATCTTATGATTTGTTTTTTCTCTGGAGTGTTATCTGGGTTGTAACATACTGTCGTTGCCTTCTGTTAGAATAGTGTGTTCTTCGGAACATGACCGTTGTGTTATCCTGTGCTTCTCATACGTGATCGCAGTGATACATATTCACCAGCATGCTACGCATCCAGAGATTTCACATTTTGATGCTTCTTTTCGGGTTTACATCTGGTCCTGTGTTCCGGCATTACGGGAGAGAGATGCTTACACATTTTCGCAGGCTAGACATCGGCGTCTCATCTATCTCCATTTTCGGGTTCCATTCTTCGAGGGTAAACCGCTGTGTGTTATGTTTGGGGATAAACCGATGTGTGTTATGTTTTGGAGTAGGCAGCATGTGATGTGACTCACATTCAGGGCCAAAATGGGTATGTTTTGATTTATAATTATATTTAATAAAGTTGTTGGGTAAACATTTAGCCTACGTTTGGTATTGATGTAATTTATTGTGTTTTTTACACATATATCTATATAAAATAGTGTATTTATAAACATTTTTTATTTAAAATAAAAAAATCACATTTTTTAACTCACGCACACCCCTCTCTCTCTCCTCACTCTCGACACATCTCTCTCTCTCTTCCTCTCTCTCTCCCTCAAATGCTCTCTCTCCTCCTCTCCTAATCTCTCTCGGTTTCGGTCGAAACGACACCGGACTGGGTCGTGGGAGGCGCCGTTGGAACGGGCTCGACGAGTAGGTCGAGGTGGTACCCTCTATTCTGCGGTTCGGGGAGCGTGGAGACGAGACGGGTCGAGAAGAGCCGTGACGCCCCGTCATCCGATCTGCACTATTTTGTGGGTCTCATCGCGATCGAGGTAGGGGAATGTGTCCCTCGTCTTTCCTGGAGCATTTTGACGCCTCATGCATCGCCGATGGTGGACGTTTTCCTCATTTTTCGTGCTAAACTCTTTTTGGTGAATTTTAGGCCTAATTTTAGGGTTTTTCTTCTTCTCACTCAGTTTTGATCGAAACGGCCGCTGATCGAGGCACGGGAGGTGCCGTTGGGAAGGTCGTATCACGAGGATCACGTGGACGTCCTTCTTCCCTCGATCCGTAGAGCGTGGAGGCGCGTGGAGCCGGGAGGTCACCGTTGCCCTCGTCATCCGTTCGGCATCAGATCAGCTTCCTCGTCGTGTCAAAGGTAGGGGGATGGATACACCTCCTCGCTAGGATCATTTCCATATCACTTGCACGTTCATCCACGGCCGTTTGGGCTTGTTAATGTCCATTTTTAGTTTTTCCTTAAAATGTGGTAAAAATATGTTAATTAGTGTTAATTAGTGTTTTTAATTATTTGTGGGCATGTTAATTACATTTTCCTACTTATATTGGCTTGCATGGATGTATGGCATAGCAGGTTTTCCCATTTTTATAGGTTTTGTTAACGAACCCATCGATTTCAATCGACCAGGGAATGGCTCAGTTTCAAACCGTGCCCATTCATCGCCCAGATCGCATGGCGGTCACTCCAGTGATCGTCATGAGTTTAACGCACCTTGTCTGACGCGTTATGCCCACATAGCGGACTACCTCAGGTCCGTTATGCTCATGAACATGGTAGATAGGTGGTTAGTATAGCGCACCCTTCCCTGACCGTTATGGTCATGAGTTTTCTGTGGATTTTTCACGTTCGGGTGGCTTTAACGGACCCCCATTGGACCGTCATTTGACCACTTCTGCAAGTCCATTGGCTTGAGGATTGTAGGGGGACGACGTCCTCCAGTCAATCTTGTATTTATCAGCCAGCCGACCAACCTTCTAGTTTCTGAAATGGCTGCCGTTGTCAGAGATAATTCGGCTGGGGACCTCGAACCAGAATATTATGTTCTGCCGGAAGAATCTTGCAACCAACTCTCCCGTCACTTCCCTTAGTGCTACTGCTTCCGCCCATCTAGAGAAGTAATTTGTAGCTGCTAAGATATATTTGCATCTTGACGAAGATGTTGGCAGTGGCCCTACCACGTCCGTGCCCCATTGATCAAACAGCCAGCTTGGTATGGTGGGGTGTAGCGGCACTGGCGGTCTTCTCGACACATTGGTGTGCTCTTGACATTTCTGACAAGCCTTAGCGAACTTGCAGCAATCATCAAACATAGAGGGCCAATAGTAGCCTAGTTTCTTTATCTCGATTTTCATTTTAGGGCCGGCTTGGTGTACTCCAGCTGAACCCGCATGGACTTCTTGCATCACCTGCCCAGCTTCGGCTGAAGATAAGTAACGTAGCAGAATTTTTCTTCGGGCATCCGCCATTATTTGGAACAGGGTTTCATTTCTCATCTCGTAGGAGTCCTTGACCCTCAGGAGTTTCATTCTTTGTTGTTTTTCCTTCGGGAGCTACTGGTGCTGGAACCAGCGCAAGAGATGTTCTCACCAATCAGGCTGCTGAATCTCCTCCACAGCTGCCACTTCATTTTCTTACCCATCGGCCAGAACCTTGGTTACAATGGGGACTTGTCGGCGGTTGATTACTATTATGTTCAGGCTTGTGTCTGGCAGGATTGCTAAAGAGCTAGCCAGTTTAGCGAGGGCATCCACCTGAGCGTTCTGTCCTCGGTTGATATGTTTGATGCTGATGAAGTAGAATCTTGACATCAGGCGCATCGCCAGCTGATGATAGGGGAGGAGCTCTTGCTTTTGCACATCGAACTCTCCTTCCAGCTATTTTATAACTAGCATGGAGTCCCCGAATGCCTCTAACATTTGGATTCCCATGGATAGAGCAATCTGCAACTGATGAGGGCATCTCACAGCGCTCTCTTTGGCTCAGATCGCCGGCATCATTTTGAGGAGTCCGATTATGTTATCATGTGTAATTTTCATTTTATTGAGTCATGTCTTATGTATCTTAATCTCTTATTCTTCTAATTTGAGCTTATATGCCTTAAACCGTTCATAAATCTAAACCAGGGGAATTTTAGTCATTTATTAACTCAGGGTTGTTATTTTTAAAAAATAAAAATCTCAACTTTCCCTATTTACTCGGTGGTGAATGTTTTTACTTTACCTTTTCCAACCCTATTCTCCTTGCCAGCCACCTCCCTCTCTGCAGCCTCTACATGCCCCTCGCAGAGGTCGACACCCTCTTCCGTCTCCCTTCGCAGCAGAGTCTTGCATTCCAGCTCGCTCCGCTCTTCTACTGTGGTGCTCAAACAACCCTAGCTCTCGTCTCCTTCCTCCTCTCACCCTCGCCATGACTCCTCCGGTCACCCGTGGTAGGAAGGATGCTGCTCGAACTCCCATGAAGGCTGATACGAGGGTGGAACCTCACTTCAAACTCATCCACGACAGACCTACTGCCATTGGATCAACCAAAAGATGAACCGCAGAAGCCCAGGGTTCACACCAAGATGAGGGTTTGCCGTAAGACCTACCAGCAAAAAGGGTACGATTGTCAGCAGCTAAAAAAGGGAAGGCCAAGGCACCATCTGCTCCTTCTTAGCCTAGTACCACTCAAGCGGTCTGGGATGCAGATAGTAATCCTCCCCGTATTCTGTTTCTGAGGTATGTACACTTCAGTGACCGTCAAATGCTCGACAATTTTCCCGACCTACTACCTCTCATTGAATATCAAGGCTGGAGAAGCTTTCCGTGTGAACATAGGGTATACTGCCCCTCTCCAGTCCAGCAATTCTACAGGAACCTCATCTATGATAAGGATCACGAGAACCTTCGGACTGAAGTAAAAGGGGTCAAAATCAAACTGTCCACTAAGCTTCTTCACCGAGCTCTACATATCCCTCGGGATGGGCTTCTAGAGTCTGATTATGACCTTGACTTGTCTGTGGCATACACTCTTCTGATAGGGAAGCCCAGGAATCCTGAAGATGAAACCCAGCTACTTGTCAAATCCTTTGACGCCAATCGGTTTCCACCCCTGCAGCGTCTCTTGCACTACATGTTCACCACCATGATCACCTCTCAAGGGGCGGCAAGAGCAGACTCACCGAAACCCAGAGGTTCATCTTCTGATGCATGTTTAATAATCATCACATTTGTCTTCCCGAGATAATCCTCTTCTATTAATGTAGGTTGTGACTAGATATTGGCAATAAAAGATTCTTCTTTTTCCTCATTAATATAAAGATTTAACTGGGCAAATTCAGTAATGAGATTGGTCATACCTTTCATGATGCTTGATAGCATGCCCATTGGTTTCCTACTGAGCACGTCAACTGTGACATTCGCCTTGCCCCGATGGTATTGGATGGCGAAATCAAAATCCTTAAGATATTCTAGCCATCGTCGTTGCCTCATATTTAGCTCCTTTTGAAAGAAAAGGTATTTCAGGCTTTTATAGTCTAAAAATACTGTGAACTTTTCCCCATAAAGATAGTGACGCCAGATCTTTAAAGCAAATATAATGGCAGCTAGCTCCAGATCATGCGTTGGATAATTTTTCTCGTACCGCTTCAATTGTCTTGAGGCATAGCAAATCACTTTGCCATTCTGCATAAGAACACACCCAAGGCCAACGCCTGATGCATTCGTATATACTTCGAATCCACTGCCTTCGACAGGCAGTGATAGGATGGGTGCACTAGTGAGATGTTCCCTGAGAGTTAGGAAAGTCTCCTCATAATCCCGGGACCATTCAAAGGGATTTTCTTTTCTTATAAGTCTTGTTAAAAGGACAGTGATCTTGGAAAAATCTTTGATGAACCACCGATAGTACCCAGCCAGACCAAGGAAGCTTCTGATTTCAGATATAGTTGTTGGTCAGCTCCAATTCCTAACATCTTCTACCTTAGCAGGATCCATGGTAATTCCTTTCTTAGAGATAACATGGCCAAGACAAGAGACCTCTTTTAACTAGAATTCACATTTATTTAACTTTGCATATAGTTGGTGTTCCGTTAATGTTTGCAAGGCAATTCTCAGATGTTCCTCATGTTCTTCCTTTGTCTTAGAGTATATAAGGATGTCATCATGAATATGACCACAAAGTGGTCGAGATACGGCCTGAAGATGTTGTTCATGAGTTGCATAAATGCTGCAGGGGCATTGGTTAACCCGAACGGCATAACCATGAACTCATAATGTCTGTATCTACTATGAAAAGTCATCTTATGAATATCCTCCTCCTTAATCCTCAATTGGTGATAACCAAACCTAAGGTCAATCTCGGATAAATACTCCGCATCGGAGATCTGGTCAAATAGCTCATTAATACGCAGCAGTAGGTATCTAGACAGATCCGTAACACACACACTTAACCAAACTGTTGGATGGATCTAAAGTTCACATATGTCGAAGCTCTCTGAGTTCCCTTCACAACGGTGTTAATTTCGTCTCGATCCGACACCAGATTTGGGCATGGTGCCTGTTTTCGCTAGAGCGTGTAGCTTTGTCCCGAGATAGGCCAGCAGGAGGAGGTCACCAATTAAATCTTTAAGTAATACGCCGGTGTAGAACCAGTGACCGACCCTCCCGGGGGTCGTCCAGGGACCCTCCGCCATCATCCTGATGAATTGCCACCTTCAGAAGGTCTCATGAGGTCGACGTCCCTTTGGATGCCATTGTTCATTGTCTTGCCGGTCAGCAAATTTCAGATCCGAAGTCGCAGCCCGCAACCGCCCTGGAATTCCTCCGCCTCGCTGCCCGTCAACCTAAGATTAGTGCTCCCGACATCGTTCTGTATCCTGTTACCTCCCTGCGTGGAGTGGGCTGTAAAAGCATTGCTGTAATTAAATTTTACCACTGTACCGGGAGTTACAGATCTTGGCTAGGACGTCGTCCTAATGCCGCGAGCATGGAGGTACACTCGCCCCCCTATTTGTCTTACTTGCTTGTTCCGTATAGGTTCTTAAGCCGCTGCATGTGAGTTATTTTGATTCCTTGCTACTTCAATTTTAATCACTACTATGAGAAAGAGAGCGTGACCCATCCCGTGACTCAATATGAGCATGAGAGTGAGCTGACCACCCGAGACTCAGTGTCGATTTCTCAACCATGCAGATCGACACATTTCCATCGCTAGGGATGATCCTGAGCGAGTTCTTCTTATTTGGGGCATGTTCACCTCTTCAGGAACCCCATTAGGTGTCGAGTCATTCGTATCGTCGCTAGTCGCGTCGTCATTTTAGTCACGTCGTCCCATAGAGTCGAAGGTTCGCAACGAGTTTGTGTCTAGTCTCATGTCGTCCCGCATCAATGATGGATGCCCAAAAAAAGTTTTTACTCCGTTGCTTGTTGTTGACACACGAAATATGGTCGAAGAGCAACCACGCCTGAACGACATGAAGAATGCAGCCTGCTGATGCGCAAAAGCCAAAGAAGGTCTAATGTGGGCATTCCTCGCCCCTCCACAATTTTTTCAAGGCTTGGATTACTCATCGGCTTGTGCCATTGTATTCAAGTCATGCATTGCATTAAAAAAATAAAATAAATAAAAATCACCCTTAGAACCCTAACAGTTATCCCTTGACTATTTTTCTAGCCTTAGCAGTGTGGGTTAGACAGTTTGGCGCCCTAGCGGTCGCTGGAAGGACTGCTAGGCTCTCACCGTGGCGGGCGGTGTTTCCCTATTTCCCCAAGCTTAGAGGACAGCCTTAGAAGCCTTTGCGTGCTTTCAATGGGTTTCCTAACCCATTCCCTTGCTATCTTACCCCCCATGCATGCTTTGAGAAAGATTAAAAATGGGTTTTTTTGGGTTTTGGCCTACCTCGAATGAGGGATTTTCGGCCGCTACCTCGAGCGCATCCTCAGTCGTGTGTTCACCTTCATCATCTCCAGCTCCTCCCTCAGGTGTAGCAGTCACCGTAGAAGGCTCCCCGGCCTCCGTTTGAGCTACCGGCGCTTGCTCCTCCGTTCGGTCCGCTAGAGTCACGGGCTCATCATCCTCGGCCATGCGACGTTGAAAGCGTCATACCGCCCTCTTCTTCACCATTTTGGAGTTTGGGTGAGTGTGGATTGGCAATGGGGCTAGGAGAGATCATCGCCGGTGGTGGTGGTCGCCGGTGAGGGGTTTGGAGAGGGTTGAAATGAATGAGTGAGGGAGGGAAGTTTGAACGACCGTTCTCATTTTTGAAATCGCCCAGGGCCTTATGGTCGCTCGATGGACCGTTAGGCTGTCCTTAGTGGTTCTCCCTGGACCATTTATTTTCTCAGGGTCATGTCCATTGGAGAATGTGAACCGCCTTAAGGGTAGCGGTCTATCTCTGGGCCGTTAGGCTCCCCCTTGTGGTCATCGCATGACCGTTTGGTTGCTGAATGCTGTGATGATTTGAAATGCTAAATGTTCATTCTTGTGTGGTCTTTGTCTTATATTTGATGCTTCATGCTTATTTTTTATGGATTTGCTTATTGATGGCTAACCTCTTAATGTCATAATCTTGAGCACCATCGCATCGCATCATTCCTCGCCAGGCAGGTAAGCCAGGTAAGTATCTCGATCTCTTAACCCCTTAATCCATTACTATATGGTATCTATGATATATTACCTCGAGAATCGGCTGATCATTCATGTGTTTCGAGATCTGATGTTCCCCTTTAACAAAAATGATGATGATCTAGGTGCAAATGTTGGCACACACATAGAGGGTCCAGATGTGCCAGGAAACATGGGTCTTTATCAGATTTTGTTGTTGCACATAGGGTAGACTTGGTCTTCAACATCTTTGCAGAAAAATAGGAGATTCCCCACTGATTCTCCAACTAGATCAACAGATATCCAGGGCGCACTTCAAGAAGTTGAATATAGATGGCGGGAAGGTTGAAAAGAAAAGGTAGCAGCAAAGTTAAGAGCGGCGTGGTTGCTGGAAGAAGAAGCTCTGCATCTCGTGAGAAGGAGAAGTGAGATAAGGGCCTATGCAATCCAGATCAAGGAGAAAAAGGAAAGGAGGAAAACAAGAGCAGTGCCAGAAGATCTGAAGTTGCAGCGCAGCTTCTATAAACAAAGAGCAGCAGTAGGAAAAGCACCAGCAGCAGCCTAGTTCATCTAGGTCTAGAATTAGAGAAGAAACAGCTACAACCAAATCAATGTGAAGATTCTCTCCAGGAAGAAGACCTGAAGAGATCCAGATTGTGGGAGCTGCAGATCCAGATCTGGAGGAGTTCTCTGCAAGCTAGGCAAACTCCATCTATACATCGAGTCATTCGACCATTAGGGGAATTCAACACTTGATCTATGGTTTTACCTTCATTAAATCTGTTGTTTTTCTTTTTACTTTGTTAATCAAGCTGTGAGTCAGCGGGGTGTTTCAAGCTGTGAGTCAGCGGTGTTTCAAGCTGTGAGTCAGCGGTGTTTCAAGCTATGAGTCATCGGAGTTTTCAAGCTGTGAGTCAGTGGAAGGAAGCCTCACCGGGTTTTGGTGAGGGGTGGACGTAGGCAGACTGGGTGTCTGGCCGAACCACCTAAAAATCCATGTCTCCTTTTGTGTGTGATTGTTTGCATTCACTTGTAACTTCCGCTAGATGCATGCCTAGGTCCGTCATTGTTATGCATAGAGTATACGCTTTAATTTTCGCTTAAGTCACATAGTTTAAATTGTTCACATAAATCTGTAATAATTTTTGAATTTAGGGGCGGATCTATTCACCCCCCCTCTAGACCGCCATTCCACCTGCACAACACGTGGTATCAGAGTGGGTTATCTATTCAAGAGGTCCAACGACCCAGATAGATTAGTGGAATGGACGTCAAAGGATTATTGGCAGAGGGTCATTCGGTGACTAGGCCACCATATTTTGATGGTACGCACCGATCACAATGGTACCACTCTCGCCTGGGTGAACGACTCGGTTCACCCGCAGCGGAGTTCCACAGGATTTACCGAAAATTAGGTTGAGAATTAAAAAAACACGCAGAAAAGCTGCGGAACGCCTCCGGGCCTCCGAAACAACTCTGGATCGCGTCGATCCGAATACGAAAGATATCCTAAATGCAATCACGGACACAACGGTGTCGGACACTTCGAGAAAGTAGATCCGGGACCCAAAAATAAGGATCCAAAAGGGTCCGAGGACATCACAGTTCACCCCCGATGATGGCTTCTCAGCTGATCCCCAACTATGCTGGGGGCATGGCCCCAACAACCCCTCCGGCTCCTCAGCACCACGGCACTGCCACTCTACCCCAGGTGACGGTGTTGGCATCGCCACAGATGCAGCCAGCTCATTTCTACCCAGAAGCGGTGGATCCGGCAATGGCAAACAAGCTCATGATCGAGCAAATAGTTGAGATGAAGCTGGCCAATCGGGACAGTGAAGAATACGTCTCATTTGATGTGCACAAGGTACCTTACCCTGTCTATCATGCGGCGAAGAGATTGTCTCCTGGCGTTACCAAGCTGCCAAAGTTTGACAAATTTAATGGCCAGGGCTCGTCAAAGGAACACATAGCCTATTACATCAAGGTGATGGGTGATTTGGCGACCGATGAATCCTACTTGCTGAAGTTCTTCGGCTCCTCACTCACAGGGCTCACCTTCGAATGGTACTCAAACTTGCTGGTGGGGTCTGTTATTGACTGGCCGGATGTACAAAGGAAATTTTAGGAGTGGTTCCATGTAACCGAAAGGGAGGTCACGATGGCCGAACTCTATGAAACCAGGCAGAAGAATGATGAAACTGCATTAGAGTTTATCAAGAGATGGCGGAACCTCAGCATGAGGTGTAAGCGCCCGCCACACCAAGAAGATGCGGTCCAAATCTGCAAGCAGAATTTGAAGCGCAAAGTTCTTAAAAAGATGATCGGGATGGAGATCAAGTCATTTGATCGATTAAATAATGTGGTGGCGGACGTTATGTCCTACCACTCTAAGTACTCTTCTACGCCAGCCACCTCAGCAAAAAAGGGAAAATCAGCTGATAAGCGGCCCGTGCCCAAAGAAGTCAACATTGTTGACTTCAAGGATTTCGAGAAGAACCCTCTTCCTCTTCTTCTCCTTTTCCTCTTCTCTTCTGGGCGTCTTCCTCTGTCTGTCTCTCTTCGTGCCCCTCTCCTCCTTCCTGCTCGTGTGCCTGTCTCTCTATGTCTCTCTCCGCCGGGGAAGAAGGGGTTTTTATACCCCAGCGACATGGTGGGCCGACCGACGGAGGCGGGAAGGGGGTGCATTGATGGGGATTTAACTTCCCCTCATCCCGTTGACAGGGGAGTAGCTGGCGTGCCTCACCCTCGTGCCGACACGTCGGTCATTCCACTGCGCGCCAAGGATCTGTAGGGGAGTGGCGTAAGATCCTCCCTGTCAGGCGCATCGTGGGAGAAAAGCACGCCGTCAAAGGGGTGGGCCGTGCCACTGAAGGATTGGCCCCTGCCGCTGAGGAGCAGCTGAGGTGTGCCGTCAGACAGCAGTAAAGGGTGTCCCGTTGAAGGGCACTTGAAGCGTGCCATTGAAGGCATTAGGTGTACCGCTGAAGGGTACTTGGTGTGCCGTTGAGGGGCAATTGAGTGTGTGCCGTTGAAGGCATTTGTAGCATGCCGTTGAAGGGCCCTTGGGGCGTGCCGTTGAAGGGGCGCTGGGAGCGTGCCGGCGAAGTCCACGCCGGGCGTGCTGCCGAAGGTGCAACGAGGGTGTGATTAAAGTGGATTTTTGTGCCTGTTTTGGACCCGGTTGACGATCCGTTCGATTCTCTTCGGGGGCCCACCAGTAGCGAGCCTCCCAGGGGTTGGTTTCTCTTCACTGTCGTGATTTCAGAGACAGCTCCATGGCAGCATGTCTGCTTGTTTGGAGGGTCCGGGCGGGACATACTCTCCATGATCTCTTCGGTTGAAACTGTTGTTGCTATCAGATTGGTCGGGACATGGGGACGTATAATTTTATACGTTCACAAATGCCCCCCACCCACGGGTAGCGCGAGCGAAGGATGAGCCGGGCGGTGCCCATGGGTATTCTGGTTCGGGGGTTGGACTTCAGGTCTCGACGTCCGGAGAAGACGACGGACTTAACCCAGTGTGGGCCATCCTTGGATGTGTGATCAGGCACTAATATATGCATATATATACAAACGTGTGCATGTCTATGTATGTATATATATTTATTTTATTATATATTATATATTTTTTCCTTCTTCTCTTCTTCTCTTTTCTCTTTTTCCATGCAACAATTAAACAAATAACATTATCTACATACCTGTGCCTTGAGCTTTTATTTACGTGAGCATCCAGTGTTCAACTCCAAGGTACCCTACACCCAAAATTCTCATTTGAAATTTTTAGGTACCCAAGCTTGCTTGGGTTCTTGTTGGTTAGCAACACTTCTAGCAAATGACCTTCTTTTCTTTGCTACCTTCTGGTCACCCACTCTCATCCAAGGACAATAATTGGAAGTATGTCCATATTCACCACAATAGAAGCAACGCACATGGAATTTATCATTTTTTCTGTGTGCAGATGTATTGAGCCTTTGTGAATGATCATGGATATCGCCATGTTGATTATGAGAGTAGCTCCTACCTCTTAGACGCCAGCAGCTCTGGACTGTGTGACCAATTTTTCCACAGTGGTAGAAGCAAGGAGGGTGATTTCTGTTGAAGGCCATGGGCAGTGTCGACCTGTCCGAATGGAAGTGTCGACTCTTCTGATTCCCCATGTGGTTTTGTGCAGAGTTCTGCTGCGCACGTTCTCTGCCAGAGTTGACTTATCTTTTGCCCTTGATTTCATCAGTAATTCTTGCATCCTTTCCTACTCTTAGTTCATCATTATTCAAGGTGAGACAGTCATGTACAGTGTGACCAAACATGCCACAATAAAAGTAATAGACATCCATTTCATGAGAGGCATGATAGTCATCATGGTTTTTTCTGTTGTGCATGTCAAGACTAGCAAATATAGGTTTCTATTTTTGCATGAGAGCCTTCCCTTTCTGCTTACCAATAGGTCTTTGGTTTTCCTGATCAGCATGTGGTTTTAGGAGGCTATAAGAAGTGCTAGCTTCACCCTTACCCTTGACAGATGAGATGTATGCTTTGCTTCCGAAGGGCTGTTGGTGTTCAGGTTTGCAACCTTGATTTCCCTTATGATGATTCACTCTTGTTTCCAAGAGTCTGTCCACGCTTTCCTTATCCTACATACACTTAGACAGTGAGTCATTTAAATCTTTGATTTCATTCTCCAATGAGGAGACGTGCAGCTCAGATTCAATGAGGTCTTCCTCACACACAGCCAATTGCTCATTGAGCACGGCATTAACCCCTTAGTAATTTTCAATCTCTAATTGAAGTTCATTCAATTTTTTAGAACCGTCATTTGTAATACCCTTGCCTTTCTGCTTCCCCCACATCCCCATCGCCCAAGTTCATCCACAGTGACCCCGGAGTTCCACAACGTCGCCCACCCCTCGGCGTAGTGGAATCATTGATCTACTGCTTACAGATTCGAGTCTTGTTCTGAGGCCCGGCTTGCAGAATCCACCATGACTCCCACGGCGTGAATCAGCAAAAACTCACTTCTGTGGGATTGCTCTGCTCCAAGCCTGATTCGCTCCAGAAGTGGTCCCGCCTTGTTTCAACCTCGGCACGGGTCGCGTCATCCATTCTCACACGACTACGCAAGATCCAAGCCTGAACCTGAGTTCCAGTTTGCAAAGGTTGCACCAACTTCCACAACATGATTCAGTGAAAACACTCTTCTGAGTGTTGGTTCTTCTCTGAGTCCTCTACGTTCCATAGGTGTTGTGCCCCATTCTGACATCAGCATAGTTTGTGGTGTCCCTTCTCATGTTTCTACACGAACCTAGTGCGAACCAGTCTGCCTGAAGTATGCAACTGATTGGCAGAATGTGTTACGCCTTCCCTGTCAATCTTCTAGTCGAGCCCTCTTCTTCAGAGTCATACCCCTAGACGTCCTAAAACCAACCCAGGTGGTTTCGTCATGATCCGACCTCTGTGCTGAGCATACCACCCCAGGCATCCTGCCCCTGTCCGCCTGCTCGCCCAGAAGATAGAGGCGCGACACAGAAGTGACCACTACCAGCCCTGAGTTTCGACGGCCGTCAAACCTGGCGACACGTAGAGATCCCTGTTCTCCCACCAACCACACTGGTCCCGCCTCATTTAGAGGTCCCCTGTGGGAGTTCTCCCTCCTGTACGGCGACTGCGCTAACCTGTCCTGTGAGACAGAATTGCGCAGGTTGGCTTGTTGGTTCAGCCCCACCCACCAGTGTCCTCAAATCATCACCAAACTTTACAGAGCACTACATAGCTCCTCCGGCGATGTTTTGGGGCAAGCGACACCGCTCTTGGGGTCCTCGGTGCAGCGTACCAGCCTGAGTTCTTCCACTCTGCCCTGTAAGATAGTAAGTGATGATTCGCTCGAGCATTCCCTCCCCCGTGTCCCCCCTCCTACGTGAGGTTAGTGCTGTACCGTGTGCCCCTCCCCGAGTTCCCCTCCCTACATGGAGGTTATTTCATTTGCTTGTACTAGTAGGGTCGACCGGAGAATAATGATAATAATGATAATAACAATAATAGAAAAAAAAGAGAGGGAAAAGAAAATAAAAAGAAAAAAAGTAAGGTCTCTTACATGCGAGATGGGCGGTCCTCATAGGACCATACATCACTATATATGGTCAAGGCTAGACCGTTTATGTCTGGGGGTTGGGCGGCCTGTACGGACCGTAGGTTCTTTGTGCAGCACCCTAGTGGCCGTTCTTCGCGTGTTGTTTTCCAAATTAAGGTGCGGCCGTTCCTGGGCCGCACAAGGTTTGAACGGCCCGATGAGGACCGCATGATCTTTGGACGGCACTCTAAGGACTGCCTTTCCTATGTTGGTTCGTTGGCTTTGTACGATCGCCCATGGACCGCACGAGGTTTGTGCGGCCTTGAGTAGGCCGCATGAGTTTGTGTGGCCATCTATGGTCCGCCCTTCCTACGAGGTTTGTCAGGGTTTGAATGGCCATGCCCAGGCCGCATGATGGTTGTGCGGTCCTATGTGGACCTCATGTTCTTGGTTATACGGGTGATCTGAGACCGCACATTCGTCGTCTTCCCCGACGATGGCAATGGCCTTCCCCACCAACGGAGAGCCCCCGTAGGCCCCAAAAATGGCCCCTAAGCATGCATCTAACCCCGCCCCAAGCATGATTATCTGATAATAATGACAGGGAGGGGTTTTTTGTGGCCTACCTCGGGGTCTCGTGCTACCTTCCCCGACGTCGCTGGCTCGACGGTGAGTTCCTCCGGTGGCGGAACCTCCTCGGTTCCCTCCCCCACAACGGGATCCACCGCGGTGCCTTCATCCGTGACCACGGACGGTACGATCACCATCCCTTCTTCCACGGCAACGGGGGCAGTGGTCGGCGTCTCCTCCTCCATCAGCGATGGCGGCGGCTCTTCCTCCCCGGTCGATGGCGGTGGCCGGTGGGCTTGGGACTTAGTTCTCATCGGTGGAGGGAGAGAGTGGGGGTTGGAGAGAAAGAGAGAGGAGAGAGTAGGGGGTTCACTTGGGGTGTTTCATGGCCCTTCTTCTCCCCTCCCTCTACCGGTTACGGTGGAGGAAGGGGGAGATGAAGGGTCGTTTACATTTAAAAACTCCCAGGGTTGTGCGGTCTTACGATAGACCGCACTACTTAAGCGGTCTATTATGGGCCGCACAACATCGCAAGTCGCCGAGGGTACGTCTTTTGCACTTCCCTCACGTGTTAGCTAGCCGTGGCACACAAGTCCACACCCACCTCATGTGAGATGCTACGACAAGGGTAGACTCCCCCTCATGTCGAGGTCACCCCTCACATGCCCGTCGGCCATGACCATGCACGCATCATGACGTCTTGCTCCCTCTCAGTAATGAGGCCACGTCGACCACTCGACTCGAGCCGTGATCGACCCTCATCCAGATACCAGACCGATGTGTCCCCTCAGTCGCCCAGTCAACCACAAGCCCCCATTCGACACCGCAGCCACGACCTACGTCACGGGAGGAACTCTCTGTGAGACACACATGTACTTATACGTCCCGCATCGACCCGGGGATCGACTAGCACATCAGAATTGTCCCAAGGCATGCCCCTGTTGTACCAGGGCCGTCACGGCCTGCCTGTAAAAATATATACATCTCAGTGTTACATCGCCAGTTGCATGTATGCTCTCGCATCCACGTTCGGGCCCTCAGCTACCCTCTGTGTCACCTAGTGTGAACCCCCAGCACCCTTCACCCCCAGCCAACACGACCCAGTCTCAGACGAACCTACAGCTACAAAGTACTCTTGGGTCCTCATCCCCGGCTTCAAGAATACGGACTCCGCTTCGGCATGGAACGAAGGTCTTCGGATTCAATCCGATGTAAATAAACAATGACTGCTTACAGTTGGTGGGGAAAGATGTCTTGTACACGACTCCCCACAGTCTCCTGTGCACTCGCACCCACGGAACCATTCATCCCTCCACGTGTCGCTCATCCCCTGAGTCCATGTGCCGCGCCCTGGAGGCGCATCCCCAGTTAAATATTCGGTTCCACGGGTGATTGTTAAGAAATCGACTGGCACGCCCGCATCCCAGCCACGTTTCCCGTTAACCCAAAAAACCACCCATGCCACTCGGTCTCCCCTCGACTCTCTGTAAAAGGTGAGTGCGCAGTGCCACCTTAAGGCGGGTACGGTTATGAGAGGCGGTGCCCGAGGCCCATTAACTTCTGACATCTCTCCCGTGGCTGTGTCCTACCCCTCACTTCTGTCACCGCACACACTGACCCCGGCGGACCCTCCCGGGATGGAACAAAAAGGATGGCACGCCCGGTGGGACGTCTTCGGCCTTCCTTCTTTTTGCTGATGTGAAAGTCCGTGCCAGCCCTGAAGTCCGAGTGCCCTTTTCCTGTCCTTACAGAAGGGGTAGCAGAAGAGCACCTGTTCGTACTTCCCAGTAGCTTCCAATACGTCTCCCAGTTGCCAAATCGTGTTCGACGATCGTGCCTGACCGTCCCCTCAGCTTGTCCAAGACTCTAGCAACTATGGCGGCCGTCACCTACGGTCCCATCACCGTCGCCACCCATGCACGGGTGGGCTACTTGGCAGTGCCGATCGCTTTTGACAGCTTCTCCCCAGTCGTCGGATCACCCTACTTCTTGGTTGTGGTCCCCATGGCGGCTCCACCGCCACCTCTAGCTCCTGTTTTCTCTGGTACCACCAGGGTGCCACGCCAGCTACCAGTCCCAACAACCAGGCTGAGCATCAGGCTCGGCTCTCTCGCCACCAGTGCCCGTAGGGGTTCCGGACCAGTCCCAACCCGGGTAAGCATTAGTCCCCGAGCCCAGTCTCGACCGACTTCTAACGCAAGCCTTGCGTCCCATGTTCTAGTCTCCAGTCTTGCAGTTCACTCGGGCCTCCCGCCCCGAGCCCCAGCCAAGCAAACTTCCAGTGTGGGTCTCCACCCTATAGTGTTCAGCTCCTCAGCACTCTGCTCGGGACGTCAATCCTGAGCTCCCACCGAGCCACCTCCCCACATGGGCCTCCTAGCCAGGGGGCAGGGCTCTCTAGCACCCCGTTCGGGCCTCCCGACCAGAATCGCAGAAGTGCGACCACCTCGCCCGGGTCCCCAACCCCTGGCACAAGGTGTCCAAGCATCCAAACCAGACGTAAAACTTCGAGGTTTCCTGCGAACGACGTCTGTTATGAGTGGTCCGCGTCAGGCTTCGGATCACCTGGCTCTACCTCGGGGGCATTCCTCCCGCAATTTGACAACGTCGATCCCCAGCACGGGTCTGCCTTTGTGGGATGTGGTGACCTCAGTACGGACTGAGCGCCCTTTGTCGCGCCTTCTGACCTTGCCAGCTCCCAGTTCAAGCTCAAGGCCTTGGGTCACCAGCATCCCGATACCCCCTGCAGTGACAACTTCGGGCGTGGACACGTCACGGTGAGCGTCCGCGACACTACTATCGGCTCAGGCGAAAGCCTACACTCGAGTCACCTGACCGTCGGCCTTCACTATAGACTTCGCATCTCGGGGGCCTATCTCGGTATTCCTGATGAATGGCCCTGTGCCACCAGCACCCGCAGGCTGGGTTTTCTCAACCTACCACCTCAGAGCGGAGTCTTCTTCCGCTCCCTAGAAGAAGTACCGTCATAACCGAAAAGGCAAGTGACCCGTTGCCACCACCAGCAACTCCGGCAAGACCATTCTTGTCGGAGACGTATGGATTCGCCTGGATGGGGGCGAACCCATTATTCCTCTGGAACGGATCGTCCCTACGGTCCCCATCACCAACCACTTTAGCCTCCTGCATTGAACGCAGGAAAACAAGGTGGAACTTAAGCGGGCGGACACTTCAGTAATGGCCCAAAGCACCAGCGCCGATTTGGCACTCAAGCTCCCAAGTCCCATCGGGGGAATAATGACGAGGGAGACCAGCAGTCAGACTTGAGAAGGATCTGGGTCACCCCGGAGGAAGCTCAAGCTGTCCAGAGAGCATGCCTCAGTAACCCCTTTCGGGCACTAAGGCATCGCGCCAGGCAAGGTGCGACTGACCTCATAGTCGTGTCATCTGGCGGCACCCAACCCTTCATCACCTCTCTCACAGATAGGCGAAAATAGAGACGGGCTCGTTCCGGGCCCCACCAACATCTAGCCCCAAGCTCTCCTCAGGCAGGCGCCATGATGGAGACTCCTCCATAGCGTACCTCGGTCTTTGATAGGCTGGGGACACCTGTCCGCCCCAAGAGGCGCTCCCAGAAAAGGAGGATGGTCCGGCTCCTCAATGACGCAGTCAGGGTGTTCGTGTGTCATACCACCAGACACCAACCTGAGATTCAGACTGACAATCTGAACCTACCTATATCTCACCTTAGGAGGCCTCATCACCCGCCTCCGCTGTCGTCTCCAATCAGCCACATCGGCACTTCTGCCAGACCTCAGGCGTCCACACAAGCGAAAGAAGTTCCCGCCAAGGAGCGTGCTGCCCCTGTCAATGCGGAGCCGATCAACAATGATCCTCCCGCTGGTGAAGTCCAAGAGGTGACTCTTGAGACTCTTATGAAGGAGAACCAGCACTTGAAGGCCCTCCTGCAAGATCTCGGCTCTATAGCTACTCCTATTGTACAAAAAATATAACCCAATTTCCCGTTGAGGGATAACCAAGTCATGCACCTGACATCCCGATCCCATGGTCGGGGGACAACCAGACACGAACCACCCTAGCCACACTACTAGGAAAACGCCACGATGTCTCGATTGTGAAAACCCGCCCTCACAGCAGGCCCTGTGCTGAAACAACACGGTCTGAAAACACAGTCACGACCTTACTGTCGTGAACTCTACGCCATCTAGGGAAAGCTCTCGGCAACACTCACTGAAAACCCCAGACGTCGGCTACGAGAACGCTCCCGAAAATAACACCCGAAACCTCGTCTCACAGAAGAGAAATGGAAACCCAGGATACGATAGCTCACGTCACGTGACGGCAGCACCACCCACTAGAAGAACGATCGGATGCGTCCCCTGACGTCTTACACCGCATCTCAAGTGTCTAACTACAACACCCCGAGCGTGAGACTCAGACACATACAGTAACCAGAAGTACCACAAAATAAGGACTAGCTGAGGTCACGCTCGTCAGCACGGGTCCTTCGCCTCGTGTGTACACTCAGACCATACACCCTAGGTCTATCCTCTAGCTGGTATTTCTCCCACCAGCCCAGACTCGACGGTACGCGAGAGCCCTATGGTAACTAGCCTACTCACCGTCTAACTCGGGTATGCCGCTCCACTACTTCCCGGTGGGTCAGCACGCGTGTATCGTAAGAAGGCTGTGACTAGTGGAGGGTCACTAACGTGAACATAGAAAACCATGCACGCACCCATCGTGAGTGACGCGAAGTAACTGGCGGCTCGAGGCCACCAATTCTGGATAGCCCACTAGACCTATTAACCCAACAATCCTTGGGTCACGAGACTCAGGGTCAAGACCGTTGAACGTGACGACACAACACTGTCAATCTAGCCTAGTCCCTAGGTCTGAATCCACGGTAACACGGAACCCACGGACACCTCAAAACACAGACACGAAACCTCCGGGGTGTCTGGGACACTCATGAGACGTAAAGTCGACCAATGGGTCACAACTGGGTCGACCGGAGTCCAACATAACACTCAAACGGTCATGGAGTAAGCCATTAAGGCAAACTGACAACACATAGGGATGAGCGGTTCCAGGCGGGCCGCACAAGGGATGCGCGGTCAAGGACGCCTGGTTAGGCCCCCCATTGACCCCGCTAACAGTCATGGGACGCCCCAGCTCATTCCCACCCCATTTCCCTCTCCTCATCTCCCCACCATCGCCCCCTTCCACCACTATACCCTGTCCAGTTCGCAGGCAGCAGTAAAGGCCCAAGTTACAGATCCAGTCCCAGAGTCATTTGGCATCATCTGAAGACGTACCATAAATCACCAGAAAGCTCATAGAGAAAGCTTCACAGCTGTGGTGGTCTCGCTAGCATCTGACCTCCCTGCTGTCCGAGAGGCTCGATCTCTCCCGACTGCGTAAATCAGGACCAGCTGGCAACCTGAGTCGACTTCCTAGAGCTCCCACGATCGCATCCCACAACTTCTGAGGGCGCCACTTGGCAGAGGACTCCTACAACCAGTCGGCGTCCATCAGCAAAAAGTGGCGTCCCGTTCGGCATCCGGAGGAGCATTTTCTGATTTTCTTCCCCCAGGTGCGTAGAACAGGTCACCCTAGACCTGACCTGACCCCTCCCCACTCAATGGGCTTCTCCTCTCTGCCCCGTCATTGTCTGGTGATCCCCTGGTTGCTGCTCGAAGAAGACTCATACACGGTCATCCTCGACTTGGTCCCGCCATGATTCGACTTCAGGAACGGCCGTGGCAGCCACAACCATCTGCTGCTACACCCTGGGATCAGCCTGAGCCAGAGCGTAGAGAGCCTGTTCCAGAAGCCACCCGGCCGGTGGCGATGACGGGTCCATCCACGAAAATTCTCCAGCATTCCAGGGTCTGACAGTGATGATTCAGCACCAGTTTCGGTGACTTTCGAGCTCAGGGGAGTGCACAGTGGCGACTATAGTGACTCATTATCTTATAGTCCCAGACCTAGACAGAACAAGAGAAGTGCCCTTTCGGCACCGACCTAGCTAATCTCCCCTCCCCAATGTTGTGCCCCCCTAGGAACAAGCATGCGTATTTTATTTTGATAATAGCAACAAAGTGTTGAGAGCATGCATTCTTGTTCAAGGGCACAAGGGCATAACTGTGCACGAGTGTAATTTCTGATAGTTTCTCATACCTCATGCACATTGGCATCACAATGTCTTTAGTGCATGCATGTGTGTCCTTACACTCCACAGCTCGTGCATGTTCTGTGTTTAATAGTTCATACTTTGAGTTCATGCATATATGCACCAATGAGTCATAGTTCCACTCCAGGAGAGAGATGGGCACCAAAATTTTGGGTCTTGAGGATGCCCGGTGCACAAGTAAACAATGTCTGGGGCATGGTTTTGAAGTGTTCTCTCCAGTCCACTCTCTTCTTCAGCTTGGGCACCCTATTGACTACTCTATCACTCAACCGAAGAATACCTATCATTTAGTGGAGTGGGCTCCTGGAGAAGATTTTGGACGCCTGTTGTGACTCTCCACATGGGTCGAATTTGAGGTGAAGATCCACCCAGCTGGTGAGGAGTAACACAGACCCATGCAGAGATTTACCCATGGCAGCTGAAGTGAGCCCACTATATAAGTAGGCCAGGACTACAGGACCTATCCTCTTTCCCTCCCATATCTCGCTAATAGCACTCAGTTGTTCTTCTTCTAGAAAATCATCAGCTGTCGGGAACAATAGAGCTCCAGCCAAGCAGATCACGAAGGCCTTTATGACGCTCTCGATGTCTTCTTCCTTGGCTTGGCCCATCTACTTATACACCCATGCTGCCAGCTTCATCCGATTAATTCCTTTATTCATCCTGATTTGACCCACAATGTTGGAGCTTGGGATTAGGCCGGTGAGAATCTCTATCGGACTTATGGGTTGGGTCATGCTCGCCATCTTCTCTTCATCCCCTTGCTTCAAACTTTGAAGCCCAAGCAGCATCTCTGTCTCTTCCAACAGCACCGTGGCTTCGAAGGTAGGAAATAAAATTGTATGGGTGTCGGGGTGCCATATTTCCACGAGCGCACCTATGGTGGCCTAGTCCAAATGAACATCCTGGTAATGTTTGGCGTGTGTAACCAATCCCAGGAGATGCCATCTAGACAAGTAAGATCGCATGTCAAGTGTGATCTTGGACATCAAGAGAGGAAGCCACTTGTTCTTGGTATACCTCCTCGCACCCGGGATATTGGGGTAGTCCTGAAAAGAAAAGATATAGAGAGGTTAGAGGCATCTTAGAAGCTTTGTGATGCGGGACGACTATGAAACTCGATATGTGGACACGAACCTACGACCTAGACCAACTGATATGACTCACTAGATGATGCGACCAGCAACTGTATGACCAAGTCATCACCTAACGTGGCTCCCGAAGGGACAAAGATGCCCCAAAATAAGAAGCACTCGCTCACGGTCGTCCTGTTAGTTAGTTTATGTTCTGTCATTTCTAGCATATACTACACCGCGTGGAGCTAATCTGGGTTTTCTTTTGTTGGTGGCACATTGTCTTGCAGGTCAGCAGCTATCTAGCACGAGGCCCACTCTTTCTAGCCGGCCGGAAAGAGTGGAGGTTGAAGTCCTACGACTTGGAGGAAGGTGGAGTGGAGCGGTCAATCGCCCGTCCAAGACGTTGCGCGGCTACTTCGTGGCTGTTCATCTTCGTCCTGCGGCTGCCCCAGAATTGTTCCACCACCGGCGTGCTTCATCCCATGTTTCATTCCAGCACTGGTAGGCGGCCTACAGAGAGCCGCACAACTTTCAGGCGGTCCTTCATCAGCCGCTCATCCTCCCAGTGCTGGGCAAAGGTGAGTGTCTCTCCTCATTTCTCAATACACAGCATGTCCATCGCGTCCGGGGTCTTGGGTGGCGATCACACAAGTTTTGTCTTCACCCCACCCTTTTGGTTTCACTGATTCTTTCGTGCTTCTCTAGCTGGGAGGAGTAAAAGGGTAATATCATTCTATTGCCAGCACTTTAAAGGGAAAAGCCATTTTTTTGATCAATAGCCACGGCAGCCCATAGCGCCTCTCCATTTTCTTCACCTTGGCCTTGCCCAACTCGCTGCGCATTGGGTGCTCGGACTGCGGCACTATGCTCTCTGTGCCCCGATCGGCTTCCTGCACCTCGGTTGTAGGGTACTACCCCGCCATGGCAAGATGAGAGGAACAGGAGGAAGAGGAGAGGGGTGCCGACTCAAGCGACTCAAGAGGAGGTGGAAGCTACAGGATCACCGCCGCCATGATCTCTACTAACTCCGCAAAGGCCTCCGTGATTCTTTGCTCCTCCTGACTCCCCTCATGGCGCACGAGCCTTTCAAAATATGAGAGCAGTGGAGAGACAAAACCCTAAATGGAAGAGGCATGGAACACAAGCTCGCGCAATGTTTATATTCCGAGACGTTTGGCGGGACGCGGTGCGATGTTCCAAACTCTAAAAAGGGAATCCTCGCATCAATTTAAAAGAGTCATCATCATGGACGTATTCCTAAGACAGCTGCATTAAATGGCCCCTACTGGAGAAAAATTTTCACCCAATTCGAGCCTCTAACGCCATCCCTACAAATGTTACTCTTCCGAGCCCAATTTTAGCTACAGCACAACGGCAAACCCCTCAAAGGCAGTACAACATTGCAACCGACAGAGAGCGAAGGGTGATCAGACCACCCAGTAGGTATAGTCATGCTGACATGGTAGCCTTTGCTTTATCTGTTGCAGATGACATTGAGGGGACAGAACCATGTTCTTATAGAGAGGCAATTGAATCAAATGAGTCCTCTAAATGGCAGTTGGCCATGCAAGAGGAGATTGAGTTACTACAAAAGAACAACACATGGAAGCTGGTGAAACTACCACTTGGTCAGAAGATTGTGGGGTGCAAATAGGTCTTCAAGAAGAAAGAAGGAATCTCTGGTGTGGAAGATGGTAGATTCAAGACACGACTAGTAGCAAAGGGTTTCACATAGCGGGAGGGTATTGACTTCACTGAGGTATTCTCTCCTATCGTGAAACATACCTCTATTCGTGTATTACTTGCTATAGTTGCTTTACTTGATTTAGGCCTAGAGCAACTGGATGTTAAGACAACGTTCTTACATGGTGAGCTAGAAGAGAAAATCTACATGCACCAGCCAGAAGGGTCCGTGGTTTCTGATAAGGAAGATCATGTGTGCCTATTGAAGAAGTCTTTATATGGCTTAAAGCAATCACCTAGACAGTGGTACAGGAAGTTTGATACTTTTATACTGAGTCATAGTTACACTAGAAGTGATTATGATAGCTGTGCGTATCAAAAAAAGCATCCAGATGGTTCATTTATTTACCTATTGTTGTACGTAGATGACATGTTGATAGCTGCCAAGAATATGTCAGAAATTAACCACTTAAAGTCTCAGTTGAATGGTGAATTCGAGATGAAAGATCTTAGTGTAGTAAAGAAGATCTTGGGAATGGAGATTCACAGAGACCGTGACACTGGAAGGTTGTACTGATCACAAAAGAAGTATGTGGAGAAGGTGCTGGAGCGGTTTGACATGAAAGATTACAAGACTGTGAGGACTCCATTGGCAGGTCACTTCAGATTATCTACAGAAGATTCGCCAAAGACAGAGAAGGAGATGGAACTGATGTCTAAAGTTCCATATGCGAGTGCAGTTAGTAGCATTATGTATGCTATGGTATGTACTCGACCTGATATTTTCCATTCTCTTAGTGTGGTTAGCAGGTACATGGGAAATCCAAGAAAGATCCACTGGGAGGCTGTGACTGAAATGAGAGCAAGGGTTTAGAGCTTACCTGGTCGGTTTGAAGAAACTGACCCCCATTCGGAGACGTGGATGAGCGAGGAAGTGTGGGTTCCCCGCACACTGCGTCGGTGAAGCTTCTCCCAGTTTAATAATACATGCACTACTCCCCGCGTAGGGGGGTTGGACTAGGGGAGGGGGAATTGGGATTACAACCAAATACTACCTCCACGCAGGGAGGGACACTAAGCCGGCCAGGCGGTGAGGGGAGGTAAACTAAACTCGCGCCGGGAGGGCAACTCCCGGTTCTGTCCAGGTCAGGAACTGCTCGACAGTGGGTCACTATTGATGCCGCCACGGACTGTACCAGACTCCGAAGACACCAAAACCAGCGCCAATCCTTTGCTGACTGGTCCAGGAAGGCTCCTGAATTTTCGCGGGATAGTCCGGTGTCTTTGCTGGTCATGGCTGGCTCAAGACCCGGGTTGCTCTGCTCGGACTGGGACTGCTCTCAGGTCGTAGCAACAGGTCGACGACACTGTCATGAACACTCCCACAGTCAAAATGGTGTGGGACCAAGACGGACGCGTCCGTGAATGAGTCCTCTTCGATCTCCAACCAGGAAGGCCACCAGGGAAGGTTGGAGTAGGGAGATAGAGGATGTAGAGTGGAGGGATATCCGTTCTGATTCTGAGTGGACTGACCTGCGCACCTGGGGGAGAAAAATTGGAACGGACAGCCCCGAACTCCAAACGATGCTCCGCTAGCAGTGTTGGACAGAGGACTAGTAGGGGAACGTCCCAGCCAAATGGAGCACCAAGGAGAGCTGGGGTGTGGATGTTGGAGATTCTGCATCGGTGCTCTAGTCTTCCCTCGAATGCCAGATGCGCGCTTTGACGAGAATGGACCTCCCGGACAGCCCCGACCTCGGATGAAGGCGGGATCACCTCTCTGACGAAGCTGACTGGAAGAGCTTTCTAAAAATATAAGGTGGGCCTCCTGGAACTCTGGGCTGTAGTGGAGGCCGGCGTTGCAGCAGGTTGAGACTCCTCAGGGCTTCATCAGTGCACAGCTAGTGGCTAAGGGGTGAAGCAAAGGGGTGTTTCTTTGGTGAAGGGCTATTGGATATGGGGTGGTGATGAAAGGGGGTGGGATTAGGATATGGGAAGGGTAGAGGAGAGGTGGAGATGGCCAGCCACCGTGACTAAGGCATCAAACCGCACACATGTCTTCGGACATCGGCACTAATACACCAACTCAGCAGGGGAAACCTTCCCCACCACCGCGGCTAAGGCATCAAACTGCGCATACATCCTCGGATGCCAGTACGAGTCAACTGATTCCTGGTAAGCTCCCACACCAACCGCGATGGTGGCAACAAGCCGCGTCCACATCTTCGGATGCCAGTCCAAGCATCCCTGCTTACCAGGAACTACCACTCGAAGTCATCAAGCAAGTGATCAATGCTACCTTCCAACTACAACAATCGGAAGGTGCTTGGATTGAGATTCGAGCAAAGAGGAGCAGTCGACCTCACCCTACAAACTTATCGACTCGACAGTATCCCTTTTCAGACCTGTCAGCTCCAGTCCCAGTGCCTCCTCCTCCTACTCCCCTAGAGACCGCCATTGCCAAGAAATAGGTGAGGAATAGAAGGAAGAATCTCAAAAGGCGGCTCAAGAAGCAAGCCGAACAAGCAGCTGCCTTGCAGTCCCCAGTAGAGCTGACGCGTCTCCAGAGGTTACAGCAGCTCATCGACAACTTGGAGGAATATATTCCTCTTTGCCCTACCGGGCCTATCCCACTCGATAGCCACATCCCATGGGAAGACATGCAGAAATGAGCTCGCCTCCGAGACTGGGTCCAATAAATGATCCAGAAGGTCAAGGAAGGCGAAACTCTCCATGTTCTGAAAGAGCTCACCTTGTTCTATAAGGACAAGGAGATCACTGTGGAACAGTTGGAACAGATGCTTCATGGCTGCACCTGTAACATAGTGGCCATCCCACCTCCAGACAATATCAACGCCTCCCGGCGAGGTGAGCCGGTAGCGTCCAGAACCAGACAAAGGGCTACGGCTCCATCCAGACCACAACCAGCTCCAGAGTACACTGGCCGTGGCCGAGGTCATGGTTGGGGATGTGGCAGAGGTCACGACAGAGTCCCTGAGCCGTCTCTTTGCCCCTCTCCCTTCGATCCCGAATGGGTTATCCTCCTTCGAGCAGAACAACCTATCCCGATCCCACCAATGGAGATCTGGGGGCAACCCAGCATCTTTGGCCCAGCTTGCATTAAGGGGACTGTCGCTAGCATTCCAGTCCTAGCACCAGCTCCAACCTACCCTACAGAACAAGCGGGACCGCGAGAGAGAGTGAGATACCATCCCGTGACCCGACCCGGGCACGAGAGAGAGAGCCGACCACCCTTGACTCGCTGTCAGTTTCTCAACTGCGCACATCCGTACGCTTCCCTCACGGAGGACGGACCCGAGCTTGCTTAGAGTCCCAGTCGGTGTCGAGTCTCGTCGTCGTCCCACATCACTTCCTGTGCCTTAATGTCGTCTGTCGCCGTGCTATTGCTGGTAATTTTCTGGTGTTGGCATTGGCATTTGCGAGTGTTGGAGAATTTGTCGGTTTGTCTGCTGATTGAGTACCCTCTACTCTGCATCTCTTCTCGTGGGTGTTGTGCTCTCGAGGCGTGTCTATGGTCCTTGAGAAGCATTCCCTCAGATTGTCGTTTGTGTCGCTCTTTCGTGTCGTGGGTCTTCGTTGGTGAGTAGTCTGATGCATGATTCGTTCCCTATAGTCGTGTATCTGGCTGTTGTTATACTTTGATGTGACCCTACTTGCAGATGTGTTTCGTGGTTCTGTGTGCTATTTAGAGTCGGGATCTTCCAGGTGCTGTCGTGTTGTTTCTACATGATTTTGTGTCTCTGTCATGGACCATTGTCTTGTCAGTTAGTGTTGCTGTACTCTCCTTTCCTGGTGAAATTAGCTTGCGACTTGATCGGACGTGTTATCTGGTTGAGGGCTGACTCGATCCTGCTCATAGTCCAGTGCTGTTGTTTTGCTATCGTTCATTCTATGTATCTGTCATTAGTGTCCTGTGTGCCAGGTGTTCCCTGTCACCTCTGGCACTGGAACCGATGATGTTGTCAGGCTGTCAGCTAAGAGGACTATGTTTCCTTGTGTAAGCTGATGCTTTGTGTGCTTGTCATTTCTGTTGTTCCGTTTCCTTGATGTCTGTTGTTCTGGCAGTCGTGTCTCTTTTCCTGTGAGACGTAAGCAACGTTGCCTTATTTCGGAGGAGTCAGACCTGCGTTCACTAGTGTCATGCTCGCTCCCGAGCGTATACTCGTGATAATGATCTGATGTTGTTCCTCTGAGCTCTGTCTTTCATGCTTTGTGTTGATAGTTGTTGGGTTGTTTTTCCCTGCTTTACCCTTGCTTGTCCTTAAATTTTGAGGATAAAATTTCTCAAAGGAGGGGAGGATTGTAACACCCCGGATCTTTGCCAGATCTTTATTGGGTCCTCAGCCGCTGTAGCCTCTACACGAGAGCGTATCTCCCTAGGCTGCAAGCTTCCATCCTCACCCCCTGAGGATGCTTCCGTGGAGGGCTGATCCCCCTCTACCGCAGAACCTGTCCACAAATATAGCATTATATAATGCCCCGATTGTACACCCAGACAATAACAAAGTAAAGACAGGAAGTGCTAAAAGAAAGAGCCTTACTTGGAGCCCCGAAGGGGGTTGACGGCAAGGGCACCAGCTGCTCCGGTTTCAACGCCAACACCTGGGCCACCATCACGGCGGCCTCCCGAATATCCCATAGAGTGTGTGCACACTCAAACTGGGACACGAACTCCATAGGTCTAGCTGACCCGATTGCATGAGCGATGTGTCGTCTCCAGTCATCGACCGCTGTATCGGTAAAGCTCCCGTGTGGGAGCTCCCGGTCCAGCTACCCTCTGCTCCAGAGGCCACAATTGGCCAAGAACTGAGCCCACCAGGCCCTAGGTGCCCTCATTTGAGACACCTTCACTCCAGTCACTGTCGTCGATGCCTGTCTCAGGGGCTTCAGTGCCCCTCCATTGCTTCGGCTCCCAGAAGATGAACCCCGGCCACTCCGGGGCCACTGCTCTACAACTCGCTCGATCTCTCGGTGGATCCGAGCAACACAGGTCCTCAGGTACCCTTCATCCAGCGTAATGGGAGGCAGATCCTCCCTCAGCAAGTGACTCTCCTCTGCCTTCCTGATCGCAGAGGCCTTCTGTCGATAGAGGTGACTGTGCTCGAACCACCATCTAGTGTAGTGCATGTCAAATCACCCCCGATGTCCCTGCCCCGGCATCGGGAATCACTCTGGCTCCCGACGGCAATAAAAGTCCCACCAGGCTGCTGCAAGTAGGTGGGTATCCCTGCCCCTGTATTCTCTGCCCGTTAGAGAGAACTCCCTGTTCGACGGGATCCCCTGGTTGTACCCAAAGTTCCTGGCAAATCGATACGGGTAGTATGGCTCCAAGGAACTCGTCGCCGACCGGTGCAACGTCAACACTGCCGACCGAGTGCTCAGTATCCACTCGGTCTGTGGCCCTGCATCGGCTGCCCCCTAATCGGGGTGGGCGCTGGTCGCCCCTCCACCTGAAGTCGCCAGAAAAAGACCCCAGTCTCTCGCGGCACTATCAAACGGTAACCCCTCCGTCGGACGGGTCGAAAAGGTGGAACCCAACGTGGTGCCCAAAAAGGCTGCATGGGTGGCCAATAACTCATAACCCCTGGGTATACAACAAATGGCAGTGGTGCCCAATACCTCGATGAGTGTGACCACGGGGTTCATACTGCAGCTCGAAACGGCGCACGAATGTTGCGTCTCACCTGTGACATCCGTCTATAAGATCCATGAGGTACCCGCCAAACTGGCTGAACAGGTCTACGTGCTAGTGGAGTCGGTGCAACTGGAGGAGGAACCCAAGGTACGATAGCTCTAATCGGTGAAGATGTTAGACGAGCTGCGGCCTCTGCCGCACTACCGGGCGTAGGAAATGGTGTTGGATCTTGGGTTGCCAGCTGCTCTCTCTGGCCACTAGCAACGTGATCTACCGTGCCATGTTGTACCTCAGCTACAATAGGTATTGCCTATGCGTTGAGCCAACTGTCATCAGGTGATGCTGATCACAACAATCGGTAGACCCAGCTAACGCCTGTTGGGTCACTACCAGGTGCACTGGCACGAGTTGGTGAACCGTTGGCTACTACATGAGCCTCTGCCACTGCAGCTGCTGTGCTCAAAGGACCGGTAGCTATTGCCATTACAACATTTGCATGGGCAGTTGGACCGCCTACTTCAGTCTCCCTGACAGGAACTACAGGTGGAACGGTAGGGGAAGTCCTTGCCACCACGACTGCAGCGGTCGTACTGGCTGCAGTACACACTAGTGACTCGTCGGTGTCCCGATCTCCACGAAGTCGAGAAGATACGACTACTCTCTCAGGACCCACGGGCACATCAGTCGGTGTAGTGATGTTCTCCCCACAAGAAGAACATATCCCGTTATCACTGTCAGTCTCACGTTGCACTTCCATATTGAAGATGCGAGGTGGAAGCTACGTAGCACAAATCCACACATTCCGAGGACGGGTGACAGGGAGTATTAGCCCAGGTGGCAAGGGTGTCTCCGCAGGCTGATCACCGAGAAAAGACATGTCCGCCATTGTCAAGAGTCTATAGTAGACACAAGAATCATGATAAACCAATGGCTCTGATACCAATGTTGATAACCCCCGACAAGATATATACAATTACGTAAATTATATGTACAGTGTTTAAGGACGTACCTTGTCCATACAAAATAAAAAATAGAAGCGGAAGCCCCTCTCTTTCTCTCTCTCCTCCCTGGACAGGGCGCCCCCCTCTCTCCCTCCTCCTCCTGCTGTGGTGGATGGTGCTACTGAGGAGTGGCCGACGTGTGGAGATCGAGAAGGAGAATTCGTCTGATCCTACTGCTCATGTGGATACGTCTAGAGGCCAGAAACTTGGACGGCTAGCAGCCCAACGAGCCTCTACTCGATCATCTTCAGGCATCTGGGAATTAATTAATCCCACAAAGGTAGAATTGTTCTTCCAAAGTGGGTTCCTCCGATCCATTTTTTTTAATTTTGATCGCCAACAACGATCCACTTCTTAGGGTTTCGTTGTTTCCGCTGCATCTCTAATCGAAACCTAACAGTGGTATCAGAGCTAGGTTGCTGGTCTGATCAAAATTAAGATTATTTTATTATTTTTTGTTCTTCACGCTCATACAAAGGGCTCAATTTAGGGTTTTTGATTGGGTCTCCCATGGGATGGGAATTGCTCGATTGATCCCTGGGAATTGTTCCTGGTATCAAGGGGATCAAAACGCAAGTTTTGGTGCGTTGATTGACCCACCGGGGAGGGCGAATCGTTCACCTCCTCGCGGCCACGATCGTCGTTCGCGCCATGAGATGGTGGGCATATTCACGCCGGAGACGCCGATTGCAAGCAGCCATAGGAGTTGTGAGGGACCCTGGATGGTTCCCCACGGCGTCCGACGGCGTCTGGCGACATCCGGAGGCGTGTGGTGGCTGTCCGGCATCCCCGACGGTGATCGCGGCGGACAAGTCAGGGCGGCGTTGTTTTCTTCGCGGCCACTTCCTCCAGCGTCGGCGTGGAAGGAGGAGGCTGGCGGTCGTGCTGGCATCATGCCCGACGTCGTCCGCGGCGGTCGCGGCTGGCTCCGGCGTCCCCTGTGGCGAGAGCTCCGGGGCTAGGGTTTTACCCCAGCCCCCTCCTCTCGTTCGGGCGGGGAAGACGACCCCCCACGGGTCTCCCTTGGGCAGATCCGGCCCGCGCCGGATCCGCCACCCTATAGCCGGCTCCGCTAACCCGTTAACCGGATCGGCCACCCATTAATACATATAAATGTGTATTTTGAGCATTTTAAATAGTTTAAAATGCATATAAATCCAAAAAAATGCCAAATTTTTTTTGAAAAATATTTTAATAGATACTAAAATTGTTTCTGAGTGATTCGATAATCTAGTTTAGTTCCAATATTTTTCTGGTAACGGCCTTAGTGACGATGAGATCGAACATGATGGGCAAGGGCAAGAGTGACGAGAACTTGACATCTAGATGAACCATCTAGTTTGTTACCCTGCGTCA
Organism: Amorphophallus titanum; assembly: GCA_024336825.1. Lineage (NCBI taxonomy): Eukaryota > Viridiplantae > Streptophyta > Magnoliopsida > Alismatales > Araceae > Amorphophallus > Amorphophallus titanum. The sequence continues at coordinate 9,482,318 of JANBPO010006859.1, read as the reverse complement.
GGTGATTAAGTCTAGTCGAGTGTCTCATTGTAATTTTTCCTTTATTAAGTCTTTTTCATGGGTCCAAATTATAATAAACTTATAATTGAAATGAAATTTCTATTTGTTCAAATATCTGAGTCTTATTCTGCTCTGATCGACACGACTGTTTAACTGCCACGTTCTGAGCAACGAACACGTTCCACTACTATCAGTTTGGGGCGTGACATATGTACTTAGCACAAATTAAGGTCGATGCTAGCATGTACTTATTGCGTATGCAGGTCTGTGCATATTTACTGTGGCGCATCTAAGGTCAATGCTCATTTGATCTTCAGTTAACCAAGGTCGATGCACATCTTGCCTTACCCATACTAAGGTCAATGCACATTTACCTCAGTCATACATGAAGATCAGAGCACCCTCACCCAGGTCAGTGTGCATGCACATTTTCATTGCATGAAGGTCAGAGCATCTTTAAGTAAGTCAGTACGTATGCAGCATATAAGTCAGAGCATATTCATAGATGGTCAAAGCACATGGTTCATACAAGTCTGAGCACATGTATTCCAAGTCGGAGCACATGCATATCAAGTCAGTGTGCACACACACGCTCACTGGTATAAGGTCAGAGCACCTTCTCTAGTCGGTGCACTTACATAGCAAGGTCTACGCATATACATTGACTAGGTCTATGCATATACATTGACTAGGTCTGTGCATATACATTGACTAGATCTGTGCACATGCATTGTCCAGTCTGTGCACTTTTGCTTTCAGCACTGTTAAGTCTATGCACATACTATAGCATGCATTTTTAAAGTCTGAGCACATGTGCATAATGCTTAGACAAGTCTGTGCATCTTTCACTATAGTCTATGAGATTTGTGCATTTCCTGCTACGATTGAACTAACAATCGTGCATCTTGAGTCTACTCTATGTTTCATATCGTGACTCAACTTTCATAAGGTCAATGCATATTGAATATCCACTCATGCTTATAAAGTATTTGATGAAATGCTCTTTGTCTTGACAGGAACTTAAGTCATTAAGGGGTTATTTAATATTTTCTTAGAATTTTTAAAATTTCAAAATTCAGGGTTGCTACAAGGCATTTTAGGCACACGGGGCCTACCTCGAGCTACGTGTCGTGTCGTACGGTGGGTTGGCCAAGTAGCCTCGGGTTGGCCCGAGAGCTAAAGACGAGTGGCTCGTCGCCATGTGTCTGAGGGTCGGGGGTCGCCCCATCTTGCTGGGGGGTTGTTGTAGGACCCAATTAATGTGCTGGCACCACGGGTTGGCCTGTGGTTTGACGTAGGAGGGCTGGGAGATATGCGCCCACAAGGTGTTTGGGAAAATGCCAAACACGTGTGTGAGAGCCATACACGCACACTGTGGGCCTCCAAAGCCTGTGGTTGACTTGATTAGGTCTCCCTTTGACCTTGAAGGGTTGAGAGAAGGCGTCTCAGGGCTGACTCCCTACCTTTTCACTGGGTGCCACATGGCGTGGCTTAGTGTCGGGGAGCCCCCGGGTTGGCCCGGGCAGCCATATAGGGTGCAGGCAAGGCCCGCCAATAAGTAGACGGGATTGGTCCCGGTTGATTTCTTGTGTAGCGGCACGTCACGGCAAACCAGTCAGGGCCCTTGGCGGGACCCACAAAGTGGTAGAATGGGCTAGGTAGCCCGTGCCTTAAAGGTGTTCGGGAAAATTCTCAAACCCTTATTTCTTAGTATTTTGCTGGGAAATCATCTGGGTACAACAGCTGATCTCTAGAATGGACCCGATCAGTTATCTCTTAGAAAAGTCTGTCCTTTCTAGCAGGTTAGCTCGCTGGTAGTGCTTCCTCTCTCAATTTGATATCACATTCGTCGTTCAGAAGGCAATCAAGGGATATGCCATCTCTGAGCATTTTGCCCATCATCCTATCCCCTGCGCTGACTCTATTCAGGATGAGTTTCTTGATGAACATCTCATTGTTCTTGCCCATCATCCTTTCTAGTCCCTGCACTTTGATGGTGCGCTCAACTCACAAGGCTGAGGGATAGGTGTTGTTCTCCTCACTCCAGAAGGGGCGACGATTCCTCTTGCATATCAGCTTTGCTACCAACAACATTACTGAGTAAGAAGCTCTCCTGGCCGAATTGAAGCATGCCTATCTCTTAGGCACACATTACTTGAACATCATAGGTCAGCTTGTTCAGTGCCAAGTTCTTTCCTGGTAGGCCGTGGTGAGCCGAGCAGGCTTATTTGAGGGATTTGGGGAAAAATCATGAATTTGGGGAGTGAGCCGGATCTAGCATTTTAACGCGTAATTTCATGATTTGTCGGCATCAAACGATGCTCTGGGGTTTGGGGATGAGTTTCCCCTTTCCTTCGCCTTCACCTGGGGGTGAACGGGGCGTGGAATGGCATTTTTGGGGCTTTCCCGTCGTTCTTGATTTTTTGGAATGAAAACGGCCCTAACAGGAGCCGTTTTTAGGTTGGCGGTCTGGCGATAGACTGCTACCTTCGTGAAGCGGTCTGAGCCAGACCGTTCCAGGTGGCTGGGCAGCCGTAGGGAGACCACCTAGGGGTTGAACGGCCATCTGAAGACCGCCGTTTTGGTCACTGTATTATCGACAGATTTAGCGGTCTATCGCTGGACCGTTTCACCCTTGGGCGGCCCATAGGCCGACCGTTTACCCTGTGGGGCTAGCGTGACTGTGGCGACCCGAGATCTGAGTACCGGAAAGGAACCGATACAACTCGAATCTCGACCTACCTCCCACGAGCCCGAAGACTTGGAAGGGATATAGGATGGTGTGAGGGTACGTAAGAAGCTAAAATAACTACAGAAATAGCACAATGATCAACTAAATAATAATGTAGAAATTGAATAAATGATTAAACTGCTACGAGGTCTAGTACATCTCATGTCCAAATACAAGTACAGCCAACTGAAAGAAGAGTACAACTACGAAAGGAAAGTACAAGTACACGGGGCATACGACTCTGGCAACTGGTGACTAACTTCGGCTACTAGAACCACGCTGAAAATCCGCTACGTCCCACGACGACCCCGCCTCACCTGAAAAGCAGGAGTGACCCTCATTTCATTGGCTCAGTAGGGATCCTGCGGACCCCCACTTCGCACGAAAATAACGCAGGAAAGCAAGAAAGTAGGAAATTACACTACCTAGCAGGAGTACGGTAGAACCAACAAGCTGTAATAAATAAATGGGAAAGCTGTCTACTTTGATGGTACCGTACTACTGAAACTCGATCTGATAAAACTCGAGTCTGTACCTGCCAGCAGATAGGAGCACCACACACTAGAAGAACGACCGGATGCGTCCCCTGACGTCTTACACCGCGTCACAAGTGTCTAGCTACAATGCCCCGGGCGCGTGCATGAAGGTGACCACTTATACCTTCCAGAATTTCAAACATGGGATGGTGATCTATGGGAATCCATACCGAGAGGTCACACATTCTTCAACTCCTTCGATCCCTTTCTTAGTAAGCCTTATGACCCACCATATCTACTCCCCTTCTTCCCGAGAGTCCACTACCACACCTCGTCCCCATGGGAATGGTCATCATATGGGGGTGACGAAGAAGGAGCATACGGCTCTCCTAGCCCTCCCAAGTCTCCCAAATCCCACAGGCAGCTGCATGCTAGGAACATATTAAGATGCCTAAGAGTCCCCCATGACGTCAACCTCCGGTTACGTCAAACACATGCATGGAACACATTCGGGTGTCCTGGTCCACCACTACATATGTATGGGTTGGACTAACTGTAGGTTTAGAGTCATGTAAGAGTCTGTATTTGTTTTTGTTTGACCAATATGTCATGAGTCGGTCGAGTCTGTCATAAGCTCGCAATGTTTGTCCCTTTCGAGTACGAGGCAAGTCGGTCCTTATGCACATGTTGTGGACTTGCTAGCGTTGGGTTCAGCTCTTCTTAGTGTATCGGATCTAGTCACCAAAGGGACATCGTGGCGATTCCTAGTGAGTCATTGAGCCGTCTCCCTTCTTTGAGAGTGACCCCACCCTGGAGTGTCCACCACTAGTCTCATTTCTTGCAGCGTAGCATATAGAATGTATACAGGATGAGTAGGTGCCGATCTCTAGGAGTGGAGAGTACTCCGCGCTTCCTGATGTAGTGACAGATCCGCCGGAGCAACACACGAGCAGCTATCCCTTACTCGACGAGATCGAGTTCTTCCCACCCGGGGAGAATTGATGGGAATCGACACCAAGCACTAACATTTTATTTTATATTTGTGTCCTTTTAGTTTACTTTTATATCCTTGGGAAAGTAGGTTTGTAATTGTAAGGCTTTATAAGTCAATTTGTTATTCCCTAAGGATCTTTAGATTTTTATGTAAAAGTTCAGTAGGTCCAGCAAGGAGGACCTCACTCCTTCCCCATTAGTCCACCTAAGCCCTAGGGGTCCATGTGGGGCTGGTCAAATGCCAAGGTGGCTTCTAGAAAGATTCTTTCCTTCTTGGACAAGTCAAGGGGACAATGGGTGAAAAATGTCCAAGATGCCTCCCCTTAAGTCAAGGGGGACTCAACTTAGTCTTGGTTTTGTTATCATCAAAAACACTGGGATATGTACAACAAAATCCTCTAAAAATATGTCGGTTGCGATTCAGCCGCCGCTGACTTCAGGCATTAAAGAACCTTCCACCGATGCCCCAGCTAACCACCTCGGCCAGAAGTCGACCGAAAACCGCCATCCCACGTGCCAAACACGCTTGCGATCTAGTAGGTCTAAACCAAGCACCAGCAGCCCATCTCCATCTGAAAATCCCTCCGATTTGCCGCCCGTCAACCCAAGACTGGCACTCCTGGTTTGCGGTTGTAGCCCTTTACCTCTCTGTATGGAGTGGGCCATAAAATTCATTACTGTAATTATTTACATTTACTGTACCAGGAGTTATGATTCTTGGCCGGGGTTGTCTTCCTCACGCCCAGAGCATGGAGGTACGTTTTTGCTCCTCTCGTTTGGCATTTGTTTAGTTCGTATATGTTTGAATGTCGTTGCTCAAGTGATAGGTTTCTAGCTCATTATCATTTTTGATTACTACTGTGATAGAGTGAGTGTGACATGACCCGTGACTCGACCCGAGCACGTGAAAAGAGCCGACCACCTTTGACTCACTGTCAGTTTCTCAACCGCGCAGATCCACGTGTTTTCCTCGCTTAGGGACACCTGCGAGCTCGTGTCTCTTGTCGAGGACATATCCTCCTATTTTGGAACTTTGTTTGTGTCGATTTGGTCTCATCATTCCTTGTCGTGTTATCAAATTGGTCGTGTCATCAAGTTGGTCGCGTTATCACCTAGAGTCCAAGGTTCACATCCAATCAGTACCGAGTCACATCCCGTCCCGCATCAAATTGGTATCAGAGCAAAGTTGAGTCTAGGGTAGTCATCATAGCATGATCTAAGTCTAGGTAAGCCTTGTCCAAGGTGTTGCACCTCAATCCTTTATCTAGTATATGAAAAGGCATTGTCAGAATGATAGGTTACGCCTATTTGGAAGGTAACCTCCTTGCGTGAGTTGGGTCTTCGGATCAATATCTCCACCAGGTACTAGATACTGGTTTTAGTCTCCATTTCACATTGGTAAGTGCATTCCCGCCTTGTGTCACTGCATGCCCACTTGTCTACCAGTCTGCATTCAACTTCAACACATGTCCATCATGTAGTCTCCCCTTCCCCAATTTCCCATGGATACAACGCCCCGGGCGCGAGACTCAGACACACTCAGTAACTAGTAGTACCACAAAATAAGGACTAGTTGGGGTCGCGTCCGCCGGCGCTGTCCGACGCCCCCAATCTCGTGTGCACACTTAGGCCATACGCCCTAGGCCTGTCCTCTAGCTGGTAATTCTCCCCGAGCCCGGACTCGGCTGTGCGCGGGGGCCCTACGGTAACCAGCCTACTCACCACTCACCGTCTCTCTCGAGTACGCCGCTCAGCCACTCCCAGGCGAGCCAGCACATGCGTGCCGAGAAAAAGCTACGACTAGTGGACGTGTCACAGAACGTGGACACTAAGAACCACGCACGCACCCATTGCGAGTAACACGGAGTAACAGGTGACTCGAAGTCACCAGGCTCTGGGCAGCCCACTAGACCTACTAAACCCAACGGTCCTTGAGTTACGAGACTTGAGGTCAAGACCGTTGCACGTGACAGCACTAAGTCATCAATCTGGCCTAATCCCTAGGTCTGAAACCATGAAGCGATGACTCACGAGACAGTTCAGAACTGCCAAGACTCTCCCCTCAAAAAGGGAACTTGAGAAACTTCTAGTCCCAGGCTGGTCAACTGGACTCATAGTCTGAGGCCACACACGTGGCCCACCGACCTGGAAACCTCACGACGTGCGGGAAGGACCCTCCGCACACACACCGGCTCGCGAGGACTCACTCGAGTACCTCACGGAACCCAGAGCACACCCAGGGTCACCCGGACCCTCTAAACACATGGGCGCGCTAAATGAGACAACACGGCACCTCCGGACACCCCCAAAACACAAACGTAGGTCTCACGGTGTCTGAAACATTCACGAGGCCAAAGGTCAACCATTGGGTCACAATCGGGTCGACCGAGGACCAACACGATGCACAACAAATACTGTAACATGGAGAATCGCCTGGCGGTCCAACCTTGGGCCGCCACAGTCTCTAGCGGCCCAACTCTAATCCACCACAAGGACTCTAGCGGCCCAACCTTGGCGCGCTAGATGACAGGTCACATTGGCTCTAGCGCTCCCATCTCAGGCTGCCACAGCACTCTAGCGGACCAACCATGGCCCGCTAGAAGTCCTCTGGCGCCCGTGCCTACGACCGCTAGAGGCACGTGACCCCAACGGTTAGAAACTTGCGCCCCGAGGCGTAGGGAGGTGTCATCCCCATCATGAAGCTGTGAATTAGTGGGATAGCAAGATGTGAGGTTCAACTATAGCAAGCTGTGATGCTCAGTAGTAGCAAGCTGTGAAACTCAGGTGTAGCAAGCTGTGAGGCTCAGTAGTATCAAACTGTGATGCTTAGCAGTAGCATGCTGTGATGCTTAGTTGTAGCAAGCTGTGAGGATCAGTAGTCAAGTTGTTAGTCAGCGGGAAGCCTCACTGAGTTTGGTGAGGGGGGGACGTAGGTTACGGGGTTGCAACCGAACCACCTTAAAAATTCCTATGTGGTGGGGTTGTGTTTTGTGTGCGATTGCTCCTGATCCTCTATCCCCATTCGCATGTGCTTGTTTGGTTCAGATCTTCATAGGTTGCACTTTGTTTGTGGACACTAGACACACACTCTAGCTAGCTCGATGGGCATACATACTTACAGTCTGTTCACACCTTCATCAGGTCCTTGCTGTGTAGCAGTTCAGTCAATCTGGTGTAGACACAAGAAGGCTGCATCGACACCAGTAGTCTACTGCGTCGACTCCATCTTGCTTGCAGAACCCAGCTTCCTATGAAATGTATATTGTGTAATTGTCTTGAATTACTTTTGTTAGATCCACTGTGTTGTATGTTTTAAGTGTTCCTTGTGATTTTTAGCAGTAGTTTATGTGTTAACTAGTTAAGTTTTTAATTGGGTAAAGTTTGTACTAGATCTATTCAACCCCCGTTCTAGATCTGACTACACCCAAGGGACCTAACATCCTCTGTCGAGGAAGAGTATGAATCTAGTGAGAATGAGGAAGATGACGAAGATGAGGCTGAGTTTGATATATCTTCAGCATCTGAAGATGAAATAGATAATGATTGAATATTTTGTAAGAAATTTAACATATATGCACTTCTTATCATTATTACTTACCACCTCTCCTCGTAATTAGTTGTGGACTAATATGCACTACTTTTATTATTGTCAACAATTAGATGGTTCGAGGAGGTAGTATTGGGACACCAAGGAGAGGTGGCAGTGGGAGGGGGACCCTCAATCATGAGTAAATCAGAGACACCTACACATCAATAAGCCAAGTCAGGCTACTACCAAGTCCAGTCTTACACAAAGAGAACTCCCTAGCCAAAGGTGTTAGGGAAGAAGCTCACCAGCTGGGGCGTCTTCTTTCATCTTCGAGCAACTTTCACATGATGAATTGGAATCATTTTTGTTAATTTTCTTTTTCAACTTTTTGTGCTGTTTTCTTAACTCATTATGAGACTCAAGCAGATCATTATAAGCAGCAATCCAATCATCTCGGGTATAACTCTCAAAGATGTTTACCTGATCATCGTCCTATTCTTCTTCTTGGTTGCTGCCTTGTTCACTCCCTTGAGCCATCATGCATCGACTTGAGTTTCCATAGCTAGCAATCCTTAGCTTGTCCAAGATCTCCTTGGCGGAGCTACAAGATAAAACACATTCGATTAGAGCTCTGTCAAGAGATTTTTTCACTAAATCTAGTGCTCTAACATTAGCATAATTTTTAGCTCTATTCTTCTCGGTCCATTTGAGTTTATCTCTGGACACTTTGTGCAGACCATGTGTCATTACCTTCCCAAGGTCAGGATCATTTGACCTTACATACTCAAGCAGATTTTGTAGCCATAAATCAAAGTCCTCACCTCTGAAGATCAGTGGGTGTGCCATCGAGAAATAACTTGATCGATTGAGAGAGTGAGGACAGGTAAGTATACTGGAATCAACAAAAAAGCAATATAGCACCAACACAGTAATAGGGTAACACGGAGAGCAATCAGACAAGACCCACTCTGAAATGCACCACGAGGAAACAGCAAGATCCTCTGAAGATCGTTGGATCGTGAATGTTCAGAGACCCACTCTGATACCACTTGTTGGGTTGAATAGACACGGATTCAGAGGGGGGTGAATGAATCCCCTTAAAAAAAATTTGCAGCGGAATGAAACCTTTTTATCACACTCAGAGGTACTGATGAAATCTAAACATTCTGGATAGATATGTCCCTCAAGCACACAATCAAACATTAGGCAACAAGAAGTAGTTCGAACAAAAATCACCCACAGATGTGCTTCTAATGAAGAGCACATAAGAGACCTAAGAATGGGATAGAAAACATGGAGGATCACGCCACAAGCAAACCACTACATGATGGATTTTAAGGTGGTTCCGTCAACCAGACCTACGTCCACCCCACACTCAACCTGAGTGTGGCTTCACTGCTGCGTCACACAGCTTGCGTCTGCTGGGCACCACAGCTTGCCAATAATAGCTACCTAACAGCTTGACCAGAGGAACAACCTCCTCTCTTCCTCTTACCCAGAGGGAATACCAGTGACGAGCGTCACCAGTAGGACCAGAGACCGAAGTCTCTCTTCCTCCACCAAGGAGGGAAATCCAAGTGACACAGTCACTTGAAACCCAGAGGACCTACCTCCCTTCCTCCAAATAGGAGGGAAACCAGAGACAAAGTCTCTCTTTCACTAAACCAGGAGGGAAGACACTAATGACTCATCGTCACTAGACAACCAGAGGTCACAGACCTCTCTTCCTCTAAACCAGAGGGACCCCCAATCTCTCTCCAAAGAGTCGGGGAACACTCACACACACGGTGACAAGAACAAAGGAAAAGTAAAGACAAGAAAATAAAATACAATCAGATTTTTGCTCCATTGAGCGCAGTGACTCAGGATTTGATCCACGAGTCAAGAAGTAACAGATCTTCAAGCCAAGGCTCTCCCCTCCTCTTTCTTGCTCTCTCACTCTCTTGCTATCTCCTTCTTCTTCTTCTTCTTCACTTGTTTCTCTCAGCTCTTCTCTCTGCTATTCTCTCTTCAGTCTGGATCGGGCTTCTTCTCTTTCTCTTTCCCTTACGATTCTTCTCTCAGTTTCTCACTCAAATCCTTTTTCCACGATCCGCTTTCTCCTGAAGAAGCATTCATCCTTTTATAGCAGCGGTAGAAAGAAGGGCATGCTTTCCACGAAATCCCACCCTAGAATCTTCACACGTGGCAGCATCTTACCGTTCACTATACATGTGTCAAGATCCTGAGACTGGAACCAACCTTGAATCACGTGCCAACCTTATCCTCAACGAATGAAGTCCTGTCACAGAACAGAAACATTAGTTTAGTTGACAATATTCTAAAAAGAAAAAGATGCATGGGGCTGATAAGTGCTCAGACTGATAAACACTGGGATTGCTACAGTGTCTATACGGGCTTCAGCATGCGGAGAGGCAAAATATGCAAGGGGTATGACATGCACGGACTGGTATCAATGGTGAAGCTACAATGTCTACACCATCTTCAACATGCAGGCAGGCGAAGAGTGCACGGGGTATGATGTGCTCGGACTTGCTTGTCAAGTCATGGGCACTTGTGAAGCATTGTATGCACGGATGCATGTTTCAAAGAAACATGCATGGACTTGTGTCGTGCCAAGTAAAATACATGCACGGGGTTAAACGTGCACGGACTTGTATTCATCGAGGAAGCAATAGAAGATGTGCAAGGACTTTTAAGTGCACGGACTCTGCTGAAGAAAAACGTGCATAGACTTTATATAAACAAAAATGCACGGACTTGTGTGCAGCCAGAGGAGAATGTGCACGGGGTTTAAACCAAAGGTAAAACCTGCACGGACTTGAACAACAGAAAATCTGCACGGACTTGAAGAACAGAAAATCTGCATGGACTTGACAAGAGAAAATCTACACGGACTTGAACAAGAGAAAATCTGCACGGACTTGAAGAACATAAAATCTGCACGGACTTGACAAGAGAAAATCTACACGGACTTGACAAGAGAAAATCTGCACTGACTTGAAAAATAGAAAATCTGCACGGGGTATGGCTTGCATGGACATTGTATGCAACCAACGATGCACTAAGTCCAGAAATGTGCATGGAGTATGGCTTCCATGGACCATATGAAGACGTCCACGGACTTTGTGCTAGGACAGAACATGCATGGGGTTTGTCTTCCACGGACCTTGAGAGGGCATGCAAGGACTTTATATGAAACACAAAACCTGCACAGGGTTTTGCTTCCACGGACCATGTGAGGAAAAAAAATCTGCATGGACTTGATGCAAGACGTGCACGGACTTTAACAATCAATCCCAATAGGATTTCAACTCGGTCCAAAATGTGCACAGACTTTAACTCTTCTATAATGCATGTAGAGGTGGAATATGTACGGACTTAATAGATCATGCAATACATCAACAGATTAACTAAGTCCAGAATGTCCACGGGGTTTGATGTGCATAGACATCAACACAAAGTGCACGGGCTTAGGTTAGTCAAAAATTGCACGGACTTTAGTGTGCACGGACCTTGCTACAGTATGCACAGGGTACCGACACAACAGATGCACGGACTTATAGACATGTGCATTCATTTAAATATGCTCGGACTAGGGAATAGTGTGCATGGACTAGAAGGGTAAAACGTGCAAGGACTTACAATGCAACCCAATGCCACTCAGCCTAAGTCCAAAATATGCACGGACTTCAACTCAACCTAAAGGCAAGTTTTTTAGTGTCATTCATACAAACAGGTGATGAGGGACCAGAACTTTCTTTTAACTCCGAAGACCCTGATGTAAGGACTGTAAGCTGATAACACTTTGAATCTTCAATAGAATTGTTATCCCGAGAGATAAGTTTATCTTGTACAGTTACTTCCTCAAAATCAAAGTCATCAGATGTCTGGAGTAGAGCTGAGAATCTGTTTATGTCATTGTGGACGTCAAAAAATGACGATGGCAATCATATGGCACTCGCGTCTATGCCTTCAAGTGCAAGTCGAAGCCGAGAGGGCCGAACAAACCCATACCTCGCTCGGCCAGGACGAGAACTCACCCAGTGGTCCGCTACCCATCAAGGGAGCCCCCTTGGGCAGAAGATACGACCACGATTCTCCAACCGGTCATGCCGAGGGCCGAATTAAAGAAAAGTTGGGAACTCCGGCATAGTCTCGGCACCTGCCGAAAGTCACGCAAAGTTCTGGGCCGAGCCCTAGAAGTTGCGAATGAAACACCATGGATGTCGTGCATCGCAGTCAGAACATTCTGGGAATGTCGATATTCATATAGACGACTGCAACTCTGAAACAAATTTGTTCGATGCTTAAAATGGCATGAAAAGGCCTTAAAGCGGCACGGAGAGGCCCTTAACCGGCGCCGCCTTATCCGGCGCGCCCATGGCCCCTTGACCCCTTTTAACGCCTCAACCGGCGCCACCCCCTTGCAAGGCTTTAATCCGGCATGCCCCTAGGGCGTGCCGTTTTAACGAAGTGGTCTTTTATTTTCAAACATGTGTATGAGTGGCCCTGGTATTGCTTATACGGCGTGCTGATTTCATATGGGTTTAAAACGGCGTGGGGGAATAGTGACCGCGCCGTTTTAACCCAAATGCCATCCCATCTATGCTCCGATGCTCTGTTTCGCTTAAATGCACTGCACAAAGAACATTTAATGTTTGAAGCTCTATTTCTCCCTTCGTTCGACAGCACGATGGTTGTAGCGGCAAAGGAAAATAGAGTAATGGCGAATGTTCCATCCTTAGACGAATAGTAGGGTACAGCACCAACCACCTTCATCCAGCGCAACAGGTCAACTCCGAGCTTCGTGGCGGACGAGGTGGAAGTGGCGGGATATCCTCTTCAACGGCCATTCTATAAAAAGGCTGCACGATGAAGAAACAGTGTGAAAACCCGTGAGGGCGCACTGAAAAAAGCTAAAGGGGGCCAGCCCTGGCGAAAATCCGAAAGGGCGATAGGGATGGTAAAGTGATAAAAAATAAAAATAGCACACATGCAAAAGGATGGAAGCAAAAGTTGCTGAACTCTGTCCTTGATTTATCAATATCATCAATGGAGCCCGAGACAAGCCCTCTAAAAAAAATGGGGCACGGAGGCCCTATGTACAAAGAGGCGTCAAGGCCGCTCAGGCACTAGGTTCGCCCCTCCTCAGGTCAGCAAGGCGAGTCTTAGTCTGAAGAGTCTCCTCCTGGAGCTCCTCAAACCGACGACGGGATGCCTCTACTGCAGCCTGTGCGCTCTGGCGCTCCACCTCGGCAACTCGAAGATCCCGCTGTAGCTCCTCAACTCAAAGGCAGGCCCTCAGACTGCGCTCCTCGTCGCTCTCAACCTGAAGGCCAGCCTCGACTTGGGCAGCCCGGAGCCCGCCAAGTCGCTCCTCCTACTAGATCATCAGTTGGGTCCTCCGCCTCTGCTCCTGTGCAGTGTGAAGGCAGACAAACTCACTCCACAAGGCTCCCAGCTTCGCGGCCCACGTGCCTCGGGGGAGACCCATCATGTGATAGGCCTGGGTGAAGGCCTCCAGGCTACTCCTCAGGGCCTCTACCGTCGGTAAAGGGTCGACCCTGATCAGCTGCTCAAGGCCTTCTAGAAGCCTGCTAGCCGTATCAACATCCCCTAGCATCACCCCAAGCTGCGGGGCGTCAAGCCACTCAACCCCAAGGGCAAGGAAGTCCGTGGGCACCGCTACTTCCCCTTCTGTTGATCCTGAATTGGGAAAAAGAAGAGGAAACAAAAGTTTGTGAGTGCACCACCACAATAAAATCACCATGGTAGAGGTCCAAAGGTGCAAATCACAATGGCCTTACCTGAAGCAGCCATGCTCGCCGGGTCAAGCCTGAGAGAAGACCCCTCTTCCAGGACTGGATGGGAGCTATCGACAAGTGCCAATCCCTGTTCTGTGAGCGGTGATGGAATAGTCGATCTCTCTGCAATCGTGGCAAGGCACGAAAAGTCTTAGCACTTCATTGACACTAATAATCAAAATCAGCACTTCATAGTGATGAAAACATACCAGTCTCTACAACCGTCTCCTCCTCAGTCACGGCGGTGGTTGTGCTCCACTGAAGCCCTGCTAAGTCCCCACCTGCTGCAGCGCCGGCCTCCACTACAGCCCAGAGTTCCAGGTGGCCCACCTTATATTGATGGAAAGCTTTTCTAGTCAGCTTCGTCGATGAGGTGATCCTGCCTTCATCCGAGTTCGGGGCTGTCTGGGAGGTCCATTCTCGTTGGATCACGCATCTGGCAACCAAGGGAAGACCAGAGCACCGGTAAAGAAACTGCTACGTCCACACCCCAGCTCCCCTTGGTGCGCCATTTGGCTTGAACGTTCCCTTACCAGTCCTCTATCCAACACAGTCGGCGGAGCCTCGTTTGGAGTTCGGAGCTGTCCGTTCCAAATTTTCTCCCCTAGGTGCGCAGGTCAGTCCACTCAGAATCAGAATGGATACCCCTCCACTCTACGTCCTCTCTCTCCCTACTCTGACCTCCCCTGGTGGCCTTCCTGGTTGGAGATCTAAGAGGACTCATACACGGATGCGTCCATCTTGGTCCCGCACCATTTTGACTACGGGAGTGTTCGTGATAGCGTCGTCGACCTGCTACTGCGACCTGAGAACAGTCCCAGTCCGAGCAGAGCAACCCGGGTCCTGAGCCAGCCACGACCAACAACGACACCAGACGATCCCGTAAAAACTCAGGAACCTTCCTGGACCAGTCATAAAAGGATTGGCGCTGGTTTCAGTGTCTTCAGAGTCCGGTACAGTCCGTGGATGCGTCAACAGTGACCCACTATTGAGCAGTTCCTAACCTAGACAGAACCGAAAGTTGCCCTCCTCGCGCGAGTTTAGTTTACCTCCCCTCGCTGCCTGGCCGGCTTAGTGCCCCTCCTTGCGTGGAGGAAGTGTTTGGTTGTAATCCCAATTCCCCCTCCACTAGTCCAACCCCCCTGCATGGGGAGTAGTGCATGTATTATTAAATAGGGAGAAGCTTCACTGATGTAGTGTACGGGGAACCCACACTTCCCCACTCGTCCATGTCTCCGAATGGACCGTTGCTCTCATTTCAATTCTTGTTCATTTCATATCCGTCGAATTGCTCTGCTGGTGGAGAGAGAGCGCTCGATCCTGGAGCACCTAGCTTCGCTTGGTCACCGTGGAGTTGTGAGTGAGTGAGTGACCTTGTGCCCCAATTGGCACTCGGCCAGCCCCTTGAGTGAGGGCACTACTTTCGGGCTAGGCCTCACTGAAACCTCTTCCGTGTCTCTAACGCTGCGTCCAATCTCAAGCGTTGGGTGGAGCATTTTGTATATATCACCAAGGCGGGAGCTCGCGGTCACTCCAGTGACTAGAGGTTTGTTGCGAGTTCTTGTCCTGTCTAGGCTGATAGGCTGCCGTCGACTACAGTTGCGGAGTCTAGGGCGATCAAGGCTCTTCTTCACTTTCCCCTCTTTGATGCTGACTTCGAGCTAACTCCTGCTGTACTTTGGGAGTTGGGGATGAGCCCCCCATTGCCTCAGGGTACTAACATTGATCTTTGTCACGTTTTTTGGTAGTGAGCCAAACTGATCCTTTTTGGATCTTCTTGCAGGGGTACAAGAGTCATCGGAGCTGCGGTATGAGATAGTCCACCTGTCGCAATGTGCTCCTCGCCCGGTAGACCACGTTGAGTCGGGGGCCAGTCAGGTGCCCGTTGTCGTTCGTCAGGAGGTCATCACTTTTGCGCCGGGGCGCTTGCCGTATCCGCCCCCTGCGGCTCTTCCAGTAGAGGGTTCGACCGTGGCCCCCGCAGTCAGTGGCGGGTCAAGTGCTCGAAGGAGCATTTTTGAGGGCGTTGCCAGCGTCGCTGAAGTAGAGTCCACTATGCTTGGTGGCGAGCGCATCCCGTTAAACCTGGACGAGCTGGCGGCGCTGGGCAGCCAGCGTCTCCCGAGGAAGAGAAAGAGAGCTCCTGCTCCCGCTCGTCATCGAACTCCGCCGTCATCGCCATCTGAGGCTCCTCCCCCGCCTAAAGTTCCTCCGCCGCTGTTGCCGACCGAGGAGCCCACGATGGTCCCCCCTGCGCCTGCTCCCGGGAGGGAAGCCTCTGATAAGGGCAAGGCCCCCGCCCTTGATGAAGCAACCCACCCTAAGTCATCCAAAGCCCCCCCAAGCGTTTGCTACCTGCCGTCTGAGGAGATCGTGCTTGGGTACACCAGCTGGTCGGTGGCCATCGACCTCATTGATGGGAGCATCGGGTGGCATGAGCGCACCGGGGTGTTTGGCCCCGGGCCTGCGAAGGAGCTGACGGACCTGGCCGCTGTGGACGACGGAATCGCCACATACGGGTTTAGAGGGTTGAGTGTTTTGGTTGATTGGGGAGAGGAGAAGAGAAACGGCGACAGGCCGTGCTAGGATTGTCTTGTTCCTTAGTACACCTATCTCGCGATCAAGGATCTTCATGGGCTTTTATTCATAAGTGAGATCCTTTTATATCACCAGGTTGCCATGATCTATGACATGTGATAAATCATGTACATACTTCTTCAACATTGATATGTGAAACACATTATGAACTTCTGACAATTGAGGAGGTAAGGTGACGCAGTAGGCAACCTCACCAATTCTTTCTAATACCTCGAAAGGTCCAATACAGTGTAAGCTTACCCTTAACACCAAATCTTCTAATTCCTTGTCCTGAAGAAATCTTAAGAAAGACGTGATCTCCTATTTGGAACTTGAGATCTCTCCTTCTTGTATCGGCATAAGTCTTTTGTCTAGACTGAGGCATTTGAAGCCTTTCTCAGATGAGCTGAATCTTCTCGGTAGTATCCCTTACCATGTCTAGGCCTAGTAGTTATTTTTTGCCAACTTCATGACAACACAAGGGTGATCGGCAACTTCTTCCATATAAAGCTTCAGAGGGTGCCATCTGTATAATTGTCTGGTAGCTGTTGTTATATGCAAACTCGACCAGGGGCAAGTGATCATGCCAGCTTCCACCAAAATCAATGATACAAGCTCTGAGCATGTATTCTACCACTTGATTTGTTCTTTCAGTTTGACCATCCATTTGAAGATGAAAGGTTGTACTAAAATTGAGTCTTGTCCCCAAGGAATGTTGTAGACCCTTCCAGAAGTGTGATGTGAAGCGCGGGTCTCGGTCAGACACGATTGAAACAAGAACTCCATGCAGTCGGACAACTTCTTTAATGTACAAGGCAGCAAGAATGTCGACTGACCATCGGCTCTTGATTGGCAAGAAATGTGCCGACTTTGTTTATCAGTTTATGATGACCCATATCACATCGTGTCCTCCTTTAGATTTAGACAGATGCATAATGAAGTCCATGTCGATATCCTCCCACTTCCACTTGGGGATATCTAGAGGATGTAGCTTACCAACAGGCTTTTGGTGTTTCGCTTTGACTTGTTGATAGGTGAGACAGTGTGACACAAAGTCCGCTACTTCTCTTTTCATGTTGGGCCACTAAAAGGTCATTTTCAAATCTTGGTACATCTTGGTAGATCCTGGATGAATCGTGTACCTTGATCTATGAGCTTCTTCTAATATTTTCTTCTTTAAGTGGAGGTATCGTATCCGCTCTTCTCTTTAGCATTTGCTTTACTCGTATATTTTCTATATGCCACTGCATGTGATAGGATAATAGCTAGTTTTACATTCAATCACTGCTATGAAGAGAGAGAGAGAGACCCGTCCCGTGACTCAATCCGAGTATAAGCACGGAAGATCCGATACCCGAGACTCATTGTCGATTTCTCAACCACGCACGGTCCCACGCATCCCTCGCTAGGGATGCCCGTGAGCTAGAGTCACATTCCGCGTCTCCGTCTCGCATCACTTCCTGTCCAAACGTCCCGCCACCAACATTCCTGCTATTCAGAAAGGGAAGGCTATTGAGCAGCGGTCAGCACCAACTGAAGCAAACATTGTTGACTTCAAAACCTTTGATTAGCAAAAAGGAGAAGCCAAAGTAGCAGCTACCCCTCCGCCAGTAGGGACAATAGAGAAAAAAGAGGGTGTCTCTTTGAGAAACAAAATGAAGAAGTCATACTCATTTCCCAAGGAGAGGACACGGGCACTATTCAAATGGGCATATAAATACAATAAGGTAACACTGCCCGAGCCAAAGAGACCCACTGATGCAGTAAAGAAAGATGACCCCATGTTCTGTTCATATCACCGGGCGCTAGGTCATGTCATAGAGGACTGTTATGTCTTCAAGGATGTCATGGAAAGCACGATCAGAAAGGGGGAGTTACAAATGGGAGAGCACCAAGTGGACCCTCCGCATCCCCTTCAGCCACCAGTGATGAGGCAAGCTGTCAATATGATTTCTCTATACCAACGATTGCCAGAAGAAGCTGCTGAGGCTTGCACACAACACACATATGAAGCGTGCTTTCTTACCCCCATCAAAGATCAGGTGGGATGGCAGACGGTACCAGCTAAAATAAAAAGAAGGCCACCAGCCTCTGGAACATCAGGTGTCTCTATTCGAGGTTCTACTCCAAGATAAATCTCGCCTCCGGTGAACCATGTATGGCACACTACAAGGTCACCCCCGGTTGTCCGAATATTCACTCATAATCGAAGGAAGCAAACTCCACTGCCCGTTCACAAGGGGATGAGCCCCGAGGTGAGGTGCCTATAGTAATATATCAACTAGCTCAATGAATATGAACAGTCCAAGCCAAAGCCAATATTGATGAAGGATCATATCCTCTAGGAACACACCCCTCGCCTAGCCAGCTGACCACCCCTCCCTGCGTGGAGGTAGTTTTGATTGTAATCCAAATTAACCCCCACCCCGAGAGCCCCCCTCCTGTGTGAGGTGTAGTGCTATAAGCTTCCTTTTCAGATCTAGCAACACTGACGCAGCGTGCGAGCACGTACCTACACTTCCCCGCTTGTCCACGTCTTCGGCCGAGATCGGTGTCTTCACACCGATCAGGTGAGTGCCTAGTTTTCCTTCACTAGTTGATTGTTTCTTATTTAGTATCACTTTTGAATGCCGTCAGATAGTGAGGCGAGTGCCCGCCCCATATTCCAGCTTGCGTGTGCCCACTGCGGAGTGAGAGGGGAGAGCCACTCCACACCCACGCCCGTGGCTTGCCGTCCGGCCACAAGTTAGGGATCCCAGCCCCTTAGGGGTGCAGCCCAAGCAAGCCACGTCCCCAAGAACATCAAGGTCCACCCCAGACCCTCTCCACCATCCCCAGTTTACTAGTAGGAGATAGTGTGCGCTGCGCGAGTGAGCCCACTGGCATGAGCCCAAGTCCCATCTGTGTGTGCTTGCGGGTCTACGTCCTAGGCGCATCAATTCATCCTTGCATCAACCTTGGCTATGCCACATCAAGTGGTATCAGAACTGTTGGGTCCCGTAGTGCAGGAGCACGGATTGAGAGGGGGGGTGAATAGATCCCTCTATAAAAAAATTATGTCCAATTAAAACCCAAACCTACTCACAATGGAATTAGCAAGATTAACAAGATTGAGGAATTTAAACTAAGCAGGATAAACTTAATTCTCTCAATCTCACCGAGCTCATACGATTGCGTAAATAGATTAGACAGTGAAACACATAATCACATAATTCAAACCATGAGACATGGAGATTTTTAAGGTGGTTCGGGACCACGACGGACTCAGTACGTCCACCTCTAACCAAACCGGTAAGGCTTCACTAACACGCTACAAACCGTAGCAACCACGGGGATGAACCCCACACACATGGGGTAAAAACCCCAACACACACGCTGCGAATGCAACAAACACGGGGATTTGGCCCCACACACACAAGCGGATACCCACCGCACACACCGACGCACAAGCGTCAACACAAGCACTCGGAGAAACCACTCTCCGAACCCCCACACAAGATAATCATTCAGAAGTAGATGATCCACCAGCGGAGCAATCCAACGGATATGAAATGAACAAGCACAGAAATGAGAGCGAGGGTTTCGAGCTTACCTGGCTGGTTTGAAGAAACTGACCCCCGTTCGGAGACGTGGGCGAGCGGGGAAGTGTGGGTTCCCCGCACACTGCGTCGGTGATGCTTCCCCCTGTTCAAGAAAACATACACTACTCCCTGCACAGGGGGGGTTGGACTAAGGGAGGGGGACTTAATATTACATCAAAATACTACCTCCATGCAGGGAGGGGCATTAAGCCGGCCAGGCGGGGGAGGGAGAAGAGCACTAGGCTATCGAAAGGCCGCTCGACCAGTTCTGTCGGCTTCTGGAACAGCTGACCGACAAGTGCTGTTGATGCCGCCACGGACGGTATCGAACTCGGATGATGCTGAAACCAATGCCAATCTTCCACTGACAGGTCCAGGACGGCTCCAGAATTTTCGGGGAACAGCCCGTTGTTGTGGCTGGTCGTGGATGGCTCTAGAACTGGGGTGTTCTGTTCTGGCTGGGACTGCTCTCAGGTCGCAGTAGCAGGAAGATGACGCCATCACGAACACTCCCGGAGTCAAAAAGGTGCGGGACCACAGCAAACGTGTCCTTTTGTGAGTCTTCTTCGATCTCCAACTAGGAAGGGCACCAGAGGAGGTCGGAGTAGGAAGGTAGAGGGTGAACAGTGTCGGGGTGTCAGTGCTGGTTTTGAGTGAACTGACCTGCACACCTAGGGAAGAAAAATCAGAACGGACAGCTCCGGAGTCCAAACGAGGCTCTGCTAGTGGCGTTGGATAGAAGACTGGTAGAGGAACACACCACCTAAACAGCGCACCAAGGGGAGTTGGGGTGTGGGCGTAGCAGCTTCTGCAACAGGGCACTGGTTTTCCCACAGATGCCAGATGCGCGCTCTGACGAGAATGGACCTCCAGGATAGCCCCGAACTCGGATGAAGGTGGGATCACTTCGGCGTCGAAGCTGACTTGAAGACCTTTCCGGAGATGTATTGTACACTTCCATAAGATGCCAGATGGCCCTAGAACAGACTCGACAATCTGGGTCTTCTGCTACTGCCTGCGAACTAGGTGTGTAGGAGGGTGATAGGTGTAGTGGGGGTGATGGGATTGTGAAGGGGTGAGGGCTAATGGCTGTGGGAGGTGGAGGGGAGAGGCCACGTGGACATGTCCTTTTACGCCAGCAAATTCCTCTGAGTTGATTGGTTAAGGAGAGAATATGGTTTATTAAGTGTAAAGCTTTCTAGGAGTTCACGTGCATGCTTTAAGTGGTCACGTGCCTACCCTTCTTCAGTCAGGCAATTCGTCAAACACCTCTGCTGCCCTGAGTTCTAAGATCATGATCCTTTACAACTAGCACCGACTTCATACAGTTGTTGCACTGATTTAAACAGTGGTTGCACTGACCTTTATGCTTAGCCAGATGAAAACCTGCACTGACTTTCTATAGAGACGTGCACGGACCTTATCGTGCACAATGCAAGACTTGCACCGACCTTGCGTGCGATTGGCAGCTATATGCACCGACCCTAATAAGCCATATGCACTGACCTATGTGAGACCTACACCGACCTTGTATTTCGCAGGGCAAAGATTACACCGACCTTGTCATGCGGATGGTAGAAACATGCACTGACCTCGAGTGCAGGATGCAAGGAATGCACTGACCTTGTGTTGCCTTAGCAAATAGGTGCACCGACCTTATAGTAAACAACACCGAAGTTGTATGTGAAGGACAAGCAATGCACTGACCCTATAGTAAACTACACCAAGTTTAGAAACGGTGTGAGCATGAAATGCACCAACCTTATATGACTCAATATGAAAATTTGCATTGATTTGAATAGTAACGTGCACCGACTTGACTTGCACTCAGCGAAGGATGCACCGACCTAATGTGCAAGGAACATGAACCAACACTGACCTTGTTCAACATACACAAACCTAAGTGAGTGTGCCACAGGAACTAGCAAAGACCTTATCATGCTATATGCAAGACATGCACCGACTGCTATAGTGGTTGCACTGACCTTGAATGTGTTAGGCTAAACATGTATCGACCTTAGTAAGCAGACCAGGCAAAAGTGCACCGACTTTGATACGCATACTAACAGAGTATGCACTGACCTTATGTGCAGGTGACAAGAATGTGCACTGACTTAGATGCTGAACAACAAAGTGTGCACTGATGTTAGATGAGTGGATGGCCTATATGCACGGACCTTGATCACTGTTCAAACTAGAAGCGTACCGACCTTGGCAAGCACACAGGCTGTTCGAAGAAATGCCATGCACACACTCCAAAGCATATTCTTGTGAGACTAATTCCTCACCAAGGACTCCTGAACAGAATGGAGTGGTGGAGAGAAGAAATAGAACACTGGTACTGTACAATAGAAACTTCAAAATTCAATAAGGTCTAGATCCGCGTAGATCCAGCTTCTTTCACTAGGCCTATCTTGAAGTACTTCGAGAGAGCTTTCCAACGATACCTCCTGATTGTCGATCCGACGCCAGGATTGACTGCAGTGAGCAATCTTCTCGGGTCACGTGCTAAAAAATAGTAAGTACTGATCCGTGGCTAGTTTCTCCGATCGGTGACAAACAGAGCCGCCCGATTTTCGATCGACGTTCCAGCGTGCCGCCACCCTAGGGAGCGCTTCCTCAGGCATTCCCCACTACAGCGGTACCACCCGGTCCCACACGGCCCCTCCCGGACAGCACGTGGGCCCCATAGTCGATAATACGTGAGCTGCCAAAACGTCGCCGAAGCCGCCCGTCAACCCGAAATCGGTCCTCCCGGGCCCACTAGTGTAGCCATTTACCTCCCTGCATGGAGTGGGCGATAATTCATTACTGTAATTATTGTGTAATATTTGTTCCGGGAGTACGAGATTGGCAGGGAAGTCTTCCCCACGCCTGGTAGCGTGGAGGTATCGTCTTCACTCCCTTCTCGGCATTTGCTTTCATTCGTATATATATCTTTATGCTGCTGCTAGAGAGCATGTATAGGGATATCTAGCTCGCTATATTGTTGTATTATCACTGCTGTGAGCGAGAGAGCGTGACTGTCCCGTGACCCGATCCGGGCACAAGAGAGAACCGACCACCCTAGCTCCCTGCCGGTTTCTCAACCGTGCACGTCCATATTCTTCCCTCGCTAGGGACGACCGTGAGCTTGCTTAGAGTTTAGGTCGAGTCGTGGTCCATCCCGCATCAGCAACTAGGTCCAAGATATTGAAAGTGGAGTTGATCCCGTACTCCTCTGGTAGATTTACAACGTATGCATTAGGACCAACTCGTCTCACTACTCGGAAAGGACCGGCACCGTGATCTTGTAGCTTCTTCATGGTTCCCGAGGGAAACCGCTCCAGCCTAACCCTGATCATGACATACTCGCCCTCTTGAAACTCACGGTGGTGCCTGTGGGCATCAGCCAACTCCTTGTATCGTGCGTTGCTGGACTCGATGTGACGACGTACATGCTCATGCAACACCGATTCGCGGTCTTCGCCGCGCAAAAGGTAGGGGATCGGACTCCTCATCTCGCCAGGAATCCATTGACGCCCTCCGCATCGCCATCCGTCGTCATTTGCCTCGTTTTCTGTGTATTTCTTCCTTTGGGTGATTTTGAGGTTTCATTCTCGGTTTGCGTGCCTCTCTCGTTTCGTGATCCAGACGACTGCTGATCGAGGCCGGAGAGGTACCGTTGGAATGGTCGCGTCACGAGGATCGCGCTGACGTCCTCTGTTCCTCGATTTGCGCAACGTGAGTTCGAGCCGAGTCGAGAAGCGCCGTTTCTCCCCCACGCCGGTTCGCTGTCGTATCGCCGCTTTCGCCATCGTCCAGGTAGGGGGATGGATTCTCTATCGCGCTAGGACACCGCTGGTATCACTTGCGCCATGGTCCGATGCCCTTTGCATCGAAATTCATGCATTTTTCTATTTAATGCATTTTAGTTTAATTATTGTGGAATTTATTATTTAATTGTTAAAATTAATTCTATGGGCTGTGTATTTAATTTCTAGCGGCATGCCTAGGCTTGTATGTTTGGTATGGGTTGGTAGGATTTGCAGGTTTTGTAATCTGTTGCGTCCCCCGTCGATTTCTATCGACCGACCGGGGTTTTCGATCCCGAAATCCAGAGTCACGAAAACCCAGGTGATATAACGCGCTTGTCCCGGTGCGTTATACTCCTTTAAGGCACTCCTAGTGATGCATTATGTAAATAGTGTCCTGAGTTTTCTGTGGATTTTATCATTCGGGTGGCTTTAACGCGCGTCCGGTGGTGCGTTATAGTCCTTTGTTTTGGGTTAAAGGCTCGTTGTCCTTAACGGCCCTACCCCTGTGCGTCGTGCATTATATGACACCCCTGTATAAGTGCGTTATATGCCGTAGTTTCCTGTGAGTTTAGACGTTCTGGAAGACATAACGGCTTGCTAGAGGTGCGTTATGTGTAGTATAACGCCCCCTTGGCAATCCGTTATACTCCCTGTGCCATACGTTTGATGCGTGCTGACTTTAACGCCTCCATGCCATTGCGTTATACTCCTATAGCGCCCCTGTTGAGGTGCGTTATAGTTTGGGTTTTCTATGGATTTCCTGAGTTCTGTGATGCATAGCGGTCCTGCTCTGGTCCGTTATACACTTGGAGATTTCAAAAGACACAATCTCTTACAATCCACGGCACACATCTCCAGAACTGACAAGTGTCGCCTGCTACCACAGCAAGCTGATTGATGACGCCGCAAACAATGCACATGGGTCCCCAGATAATACACTTCTTACCATGGTCGACCGCTCGGTCAACCTTACCAACCACTCACGGCCACACTGGGACCCATAATCGGCCAGAGATCACTTCTCCAAGAACACGATCTCATCCGAGGACACAACTTCCAACACAAGAATAGGGCACTCATGTGACAACCTCGCCAGCACATTTTCCCAACTCTCCATCCAGCCAGTGCCATAAGCCACAATGCCTCAAGCAACGGCACGGCAACAACACATCTCACGCAATGCGAGATAATCTCATACTGAGGAACCAATCCTCCGACACTGAACACATCCTATGCAACGCCGCAAGTTTTGATTTACAACATCTCAAAAAACATAACACTAGCCACGAGTTCTCGCTAACATCGCCCAACTGGAACGCATCCTTCCGGAGCCGCGCCAACACAACCTTACACATCAGGGGATGGGCAATGCTTCTCACAGACAACCATATTGCTAAAACACAGGACGCGTCTCGCACGGACTTCATGGCACACAAGAGAGGCCAACCAATCCGAGCACATCTCGACTAGGGTGCCTGCTCTGCCACCTCAAACCACGATCTCAATACCCCAGGGGCTGGATAAACCTCAATCTAGGGTGGCCAACCAGATAACAGCTCCCTCAGAGCATACTCACGACCACTTAACCACAAGTAATCCTCTCCAGTCACCTGACCTCGCTGCAATTTCTTCGAACGCAGCACCGCAGCAACACACTGTTGAGTCCGATAAGATGTAGCAGGATCTAGAAGGGGGGTTGAATAGATCCTTTCACAATCAATGCCCAATTAAAAACCTTAACACATTGAGGAATAGTCAAGGACTATAATGCACAAGAGATGCTCAGACATATTACACAGCAAAATTAGTAGGATCATCTAAAGAGGGAGCTCTAGAAAACTCAGTGTCAAATGGAGAGGTTGCTACATGCTTAAGCATAGACGGTTCAGCAAGATAGCATGCGTTTAATCAACCTGCGAACCTGTGAATGGGGATAGAGGATAGGGATCAACCACACAAGACATAAACCATTGCACAGGGATTTTTAAGGTTGCCTAGTAGGGTAGGTGGCTGAAGTGGTGGGGGTAGACATGGGGGAAATGATGGGGGTGGTCGGTCTAATGGGCGACGGCGAAGGAGTGAATGGCGAGGGTTGAGGCAGAGTGGGAGTGACAGGCAAATGGTGGAGTGGAGGGGTAGTGATGAAAGGCGATGGTGCGGGATTTGGCAGAATGGTAGGCAGTGTAGTGGAGGGAACGGTGGGCGGAGTAGTGGTCTAGGTGGTGGTAGGCCGAAGGACAGAGGGGATAGGGGTGTGGTGGAAGGCTAGCAGGTGTGCAAGGGTCTCATCATCAAACGACCACCCAGCGTTAGGGGCTGGGCGATGGACCATGTTGACTTGGGCCGGTGCCGGCGGCTGCTGCTGCTATTGCGGAGTGGGGGCATGCTCAGGCATGGGATTCTGGTGAATCCCGAGGTCTTGCTGCTGCTGTTGCTATTGCGGAGGGGGGCATTGTTGTTGCTACTGGAACTATTGTTGCTGCGCCGCCTGCTGCGGCCTGGCATGTCTTCTTCTTTCCTTAATGTCTTCGATTAACCTATTCATCTGGGCCCAGGCAATCCTGTGGCCCTCATGTAAATCGTATACCAAATCTCTAAACTGGTAACATCTCTCAATAGTGTGCCTGAGTTACTGATGGTAAACACAATACCTAGATTGGTCGGCAGTCGGATTCCAATTCTGGCGTTCCAGAGGTAGCTGTATGTCACTAGTGTACATTAACACCGAAAAGATATCAGGGAGGGTTTCTGGAAGTGGCGGGTAATTGGTTCTTTTTGGGACCGTACGAGCAAAAGCATAGTTGGCTGGTGGCGGGATGTTATGGTATTGGGGCTGCTGGGGTGGCTATTGTTGCGGTGGTGGTGGTGGCTGTTGTGGCTGGGGTGCGGGGAATGAAGGCCGTGGTGGTGGTGGAGAGGAGAACTGGGCATGGCGTTGGGGTTGCTGCTGGAAACGGGGTGAGGTGGACTGATTGACGGCCTGCACCTGCTCGTTCGTCTGGACCCCCTCGGTGACCGGGCCCTGAGATTTCTTATAGGATTTGGGCTTTTGGGCCTCGAATAGGGAGTGAATGGGGGAGTCCTTAAACTGGGTCTGGATGAACCGGGCCCGACTGTACAACTGGTGCATACTGGTGATATCATTCAACATCAAAATGTTCCTATAAAATTTTAAAACCCAAAACCACCCACCCTCTCTCTCCCTCACGTTCACTCTCTCTCTCTCTCTCGAAACCTCTCTCACTCTCTCTCTCTCCCACGTGCCCTCTCTTTCTCTCTCCTTCCCGGTTCGACCGTTTCGGGGCCAGACTGCGACACAGGAGGTACTGCCGAAACTAGTGCCACGCGAGGAATGCGTTGGCGCCCTCCATCGTGCGGTTCGGGGGACGGTGGAGCGAGACGGAGCGAGTGGAGCTCGGTTCCTACTTCGCCCGCATGCAGCTGGAACGCTGATTTCGGGACGATCGAGGTAGGGGGATGGATTCACCTTCTCGCTAGGAACATTTCCATGCCACATGCATGCCCATGCACCGCCGTTTGGCCTGGTTACGTCTATTTTTAGGTTTTATCCTAAAATAGGTTAAATTATGATTTTAATCATTTATATGTATTTTAATTGCATGTTTTAGCTTCTGTGGGCTTGTATGTGTGGTGGGCTTGGTAGGTTTTAATTTTTTCAAGTTTTGTAATCAAAACCCGTCGATTCGATCGACCGGGGGACGACGCGATTTCAAATATAACCCGCTCATCACCCAGCTCACATGACGGTCGTGTCAGTGACTGCCATGAGCTTAACGCACCGCCCAAGGCGCGTTATAGTCGTATGGTGGACCGCTATAGGTCCGTTATGCCCATGTTTTCTGTAGACAGGTCGTTGGCATAACGTACCCTCGAGCGACCGCTATGGTCAGAGTTTTCTGTGAATTTTTCACATTCGGGTGACTTTAACGCACCCTTAGTCAACTGCCATGGTTTCTGAGTAGTTAATTTATATAAAACAGATGTTCGGGTAGTTATAGCGGACCAGTGGAGGTGCGCCATATCGATATAACGCACCCCCAGTGATCCGCCATGCCCTTTGAGCTTGGGATTATGCATGTGGATATAACGGTCTACGTGAGGCGCGCCATGTTAGTATAACGCACCCCATGAGATCCGTTATGCTTGTGACAGTCCAAGATTGATCCGTTATGTGTCATAGCGGGGCAACCCTGATCCGTTATACTCTTTGCTACCCCACGAGTAATGAATGATTATTCTAATTGATTTTTCACCTAATTTAAGTTATTTTATGAATAAAAATATATATTTTAGTCCCAGTGGAGTTGCTCTATTGAGTTGGGGCCCCATGCCTTTGGGATCGGCCAGTCGGGGAGGTGTAAACCTAGGGATCCTAGAGAATCTCTCAACGTCCCGAGCTATTTGGTAGGCTTGTTCAAGGTTGTCAACATCTCTCATGAAAAGTTCTCTGTTGATGTGATTTTGGAGCCCATTTCTAAATCGGGACAAGGTGACGGTCGGGTCCTCATGCACTCCACATTTCAAAAGATAGGAGTCAAATTTTTCAATGTATTCAACCACGGTCTTCCCTTCTTGGGTGAGACTTTGCCATTCATCTAAGAGCATTTGGTGGTAGGATAAGGGTAGGTACTTGTTCCTATGTTGGTTCTTCATACCTTCCCAAGTGTCAATAGGCTCTTCCCGTCTAACCCTTCTTAGTCCCTCTTGGTTTAGCCAATAAGTCTTGGCTAATTTGGTGAGGTACATTTTGGTCAATCTCACTCTCCTTTGGTCGGACATAGGGTACCATTCAAAGTATTGGTCCATGGTGATCTCCCATTCTAAGTAGGCACTTGGTTCATGGGACCCGTCAAAGTTTGGGACTTCCACCTTGATCATCCTTAGGAAATGGTCATTCGGGTCGTCCCGTGGACGTCTCTCATTATGTTGATGGTGGCGAGGCCTCTCATAGTCATGGTAGGGGTCAGCATTCAAGTCCTCCCTATCAATTTCAACATGTGGAGGGTGGACTCTTGGACCATTGTTCCTTAGGTGGGGCTCATTCCCTTCTAGCCGAGCGAGTCAAGTGAAAAGGGACTCTAGTTGGGCAAGGATGGTGGCAAGGGCAGCATCCACTTGGTTCATTTGGCCTTGGGGTTCCTCCCTATGGACATCTTGGTTGATTTGGGGATTGGGATCCATGGGGGGAACCGAAGAGGATGGATCGCGGCTACACTACGGGTGGACATGCAAAGGAGGGGAAAGACTCGATGGATAGACTACTCAATGCAATGTTCCTAGGACTAAGGCTTGATAGAGAGAAGTCTCAACTTGCTCTGATACCAATTGATGTAACACCACCTTAGGGGTGGTAGTCACATGATCAGTGCACCTTGGACCTAAACAAAAAGCACAATTTGCAAGAGAATCAGATCGATATCGATGACCACTCACCTGACGCTCTCCCAAAACCCGAGGTAACTCGGTGATGCTGAGTCAAGGGTTGTTTGACAGTCGTTCTACTCCAGTAGAAATGACTGACCGATTATACTGATTTTTGATGATTTTTAGCCACATTTCCTTGTAATGGGTGGGACTCTTCGCCGAATATTCCTTCCGTAAGAATAGGACCTCCATTACGGGACCTCCGTAAGTCCCTGCAAGCCTAAGATTCCCACTAGGATGCCGGGCAAGTTGTACCACCAAGACCTGAACCTGTTCATGTGACCGAACCGCTTGATTGACCGTGTTGTTAGCCACGGATTACTTGGGACAGACTGGGTCTTGGGCGGCCCGAAATGGACCGTTCATCTCAGTGGGTGGCCCATTATGAACTGTGCATCCCTGGCCTAGTGCCATTTACCTTGGTCGATTAACCTTGATCCACCTTCGACCAAACCATGTCTTGATCTACCCAATAAGCCCTAGGCTGACTAGTGGAGAGTGGGCTGGACCCCGGTCCAGTTCTGCCCCACTTATGGCAGCCCAGAGCCCAATTGGGGTGGAATTCTAGTTTAGTGAGTCAAGCCCAGTGGAACGGACCGTCTTGGACCATCCATGTTCTAGAGCGTACCTTGTTGGACTGTCTACCATTAGAGCGGCCCAATAAGGACCCTATATCTGTCCATAGATTTATGTCCTTTTGGCCCTGTGCAGCCCATTCTTGGCCGTTCTTGTTGTTGGAAGGCCCATTTCTGACCGTTCTTTTCTTAGCGGCCCAGAATTGTCCATCCATCCCTTAACCTTGTGGAGGTTGATTCTCAGCCCAGTTCCGATTAGTGCGGACCAGAGGGGAGCATACATGTCTTGAGCGGCTCATTAGAGACTGTGTATCATCCAAACTCGATTCTTTCGTGCTTTATGATATTGAATCCAAGGACCTATTGGTTCTTGATAACTTGAACTTTCTTGACAAAGTATCTCTTTAACTTATCCTTGGGATGTTCCGAGGTAAGTTATACCTGGATATAATTGGCCATTTAACTTGATTAATGTCTAGACAAAACTTGAGATCTTGGATCCATTAAATCAATGGCAACGCATCATAAGGGCCCGGTCTGGTCCTGGGAGGAGCGCCCGAAAAGTACTTGTGTCTCGGGGAGTTTGAATGACATGGTGAGGCATTGCACCGAGTGCATGACTAGCGTGATGTCTACGACAATAATCTCTTACGTCAACCAGCTAAATTGGAAATGACAAGAGAGGCTGCAAGCAGGCTGAAGAATGCTTCCCACCTCGACTGGAACTATATTCAAGCCTCCGAGGGGAGCCCCTACTGGCTCCGGCCCTCCTCCTGCCACAGGGTATGAATGCCCTGGCCCAATTATAGACAGCCTCGGAGGGCTGAATGTCAGAAGGTCACTCTCAAAAGCTAAAGAAGCCCCGGCGTCTTCAGTCTTCATGTCAGCCTGTAGGAGCTCGTCATCGCTGGAGTCACCCCCGTAATCAACTTGTTCAGAGGAGGAAGACTCCTCGGCTTGCTCCCGGATCTCCAGCATCTGAGCAGGCACCGTGCTGCCTAAGGCGACTCCTTCAGTTGAGGGTTCGTCAGCAATCTCCGTCGCAGGGACATCAATTTGGGGAATAGCTTGAGGCTCATCCCTTGAAACTGAAGGTTCACCAGCAGCCGCCTCCCCGACGACTCCAACTTCAGGGAGTGTCGAGGGTTGAATATCAACTGAAAGCAAGAATAACGAACAGTCAACACCTGACTGGAGATGCAATGGGACATGCAATTCCATGGGTGAACTCTGGGTTACCTCCCGGTTCTTGCTAAGGTGTCGGTGAAGGCAGATCACCTTCAACGGGAGCTGAAGGAGTCTCCTCCTCCCTCTCTCTGGCTGCGTCACTCGGTACTGTCGCTAGTCCGATGACGGCAGAAACAGTCCCTGCTTCCACAAAAAAGGGGTGAGCAGCATAACAACTAAAGCAGGCGGGATGAGCCATAAAGGAAGAAGGAGAGTTACCTTCATCAGTGGGCCCCTGTGACCAGGTGGCCTCAAAATCAGCAAAGGAAGGAACCGGAGGAGGCACAGTGTCTGATCCTCCCTTCACAGCCCTCCTCCGATGCGCCCGCTCAGCCTGGGTCTCTGCTCTTTTACCCTTTTTGGCCTCGCTGATGGCCTCCCTCATCTGGGACCGGCTCCACTTTCGAGAGTCACCAGAGGCAGCGGCGTCGTAGTTGGAGGTGGCTTCGGGATTTCAAAATAAAGGGGCTTTTGTGCCCTGGAAATCAATTCCCTATAATGACGGGTTGCCTCTAGCGAGAGGTGAGCTACAAAAGACATCCGGGTGAGAAAGACACATGACAAATATAAAAGGAAGCAGCTTGTTGAACCCCCTAAATAAAATATGAAAATTACATGACTCGACTCAGAAAAATAAGACGGACACAATGGAACCATGTCGAAGAGCAATCAAAGCTGTGGAAAAATGTGAAGGGCGAGAGATGCCCCCATCAGAGTCGGGGTAGGAGTTGGCTCTGCTACAACCACGGCCTCACCAACATCGGGATCGGGCGTGTGAGTCGGTTCCTCTGGGGCAGCTTAAAGAAGAGACATATGTCAGTTAGGGCCTTGTCTCAAGATGAAGACGAGTCCTGACGGACGCCAGTAGCTGAGGAGCCTAACCTGCAGGTTGGCTTGGCTCGATTTGGGTAGCGACAAACTCCCCAAAAGATGGGATCGGAGGCACCGGGGGAGTGGTCGTCAAAGCTTTGGTGGCCTCCGTCTTTCGCTGCTAGGCCTCCCGCTGTCTGGCCACCTTGGCAGCGTCTAATGCCTTTTTCACCGGAGACTTTGCCCAGGACCTCTTTGCGGCTTTGGGCAGGGGAGTCATCGTCGGAGCCGATGGTGCCGCCTCGAAAGATGGAGGCTTCTGGACGAACCGCAGAAGATTCTGGTACGTTGCTACCTGGGTGCTATCGGGGTGATCTGCTAAAGGGAAAGAGAAGAAGAAAGAGGCGAGGAAGAGGATTTAATCAGCGTTTGATATTACGAGAGGGCCATAACAATGAAGGCTGAAAATAAAAGAACAAAGGGACATCAAATACCATGAGGGCCGGTGTACAACCAAAGTGTTAGTATCCAGTAGCTCAGGAAGGGCTCCTTGTCCCGACGGGCAGCCTCCCAAACCAGCCAGCACATGTCCCCGATCTTCTGACAACGGTCGGCGAGGACGGCCAGGTCGGCATGCTTCTTAAGGGCCAGGTGGCAGAAGAGGTTGAAACGGTCCATGCCCCACCCGTCCGCATAATAATATGAAACATGCAGACGCTTATCCAGGATCGCGGCCGTGGAGTTGTCGATTTTCAGCCTGTGTGCCCGGAGGAGGATGTACAGCCATGTGGTATCCCTGTAGTTCTTGACTTTTCGCTCCTCCCTTCTCATGAATGTCCGGTATGGGCATATCGGGTCCCTCTCTAGATGCCATCTCTGTACAGGGGTGCCTTCTTCCTCCATGGGGAGTGGGTAATTGATAAGTTCCAGACGGTCACTCCCAATACGGCAGAGGCCCTGGCACCATCCAACAAAATTTAATATATAAGGAAGCAACAAGAACACGGGGGGGACACAACGGACAACGAGGTCCCGGGGGAGGGGGCGGCAGAGGCCAAACAAAAGAGAACAAAGGCCAGCCAAGGCCAAGTCCACCAACCTACACAAGTAGAAATAAGGCCCAAACAACAGCGAAAGCAAGAAGGAGCAGCGACTCAAGGTGGCACGTAGTCACGGCTCGGTGAAGAAGAATGGTTGCAGCACTGAGACCGGCGAGGCCCTGACGACTCGGGCTGGCGCGGCGGACGTCCATGACTGACAAAGTTGATGTGGGACGCGATGTTAAACGGACCAGTGGGAGGCCGATCAATGCCCGAGATGATGAGAGGCTCAATAAGCACGGGGAGCTAGATGCGATCTCCAAGAGTCGGGGAAGCAAACAAAGGCGATGGCATGGGCTGCCAACAGGAAGGTGGAGGAGGCCCGTCGTCATCAGGAGGGTCGGGGACCACCCGTCTCGCCATAGCCATGGAGCTACAGATGATTGGGGCTGAACCTTGGCCAAGTGTGGGGAGCCGCCCACCGAAGGGGACTTTGAGGAGCTCGGGGCAGAAGGTGACCATGCAGGCGCCCCCGCATTGAGACTAGGCGAGGGAGCAGGAGCAGAGTAGGAGATCAAAGATTGAATGGCATCGGGCACTGAAAGTCCCAGGACAATAGCTGCGGCACACTTCGGAGGCAGGCTGGCGGCTGGACCATCCCCGTTGGCGGAGGAGCTCTGCTAAATGAGCAGAGTCGGGGCCGCGGAGAGCACAGGGGAGGCGCCACTGGCGAGGTGGTCAGGCAAGCACAGGAAGGAGGGGAAGTCAGCTTAGAGGCTGCCGGTCGAGGCGAGGCGAGGCCCGCCGGTTCCAGACCTGGCACAAAGAGGGCTTGCGTGATAGGCTTGCCTTCGGACGAGGCAGGAGGCACCTCCGAGGGAGGCGGGGCGGGGGGGTCACGGACCAGTCCCGAGGGCTCACTGTTAGTGACAAAATGTTCAACCTGCAGCAAGGGGGGCACAACCCCACCATGGACAACAGAGATAAAGCCCTCCACAGATGGTGGGGGTGGCTCCTCCGCCGTAGTGGCCAGGGGGAGGGGACCATCGACGGCAGGCAGCCCACCAGCAAGAAGCTCCACCGATGACGTCGCTTGGCCTGGCAGAGGGATAGGACTGCGCACTTCACCAAGCGATGAGGGGGACAGTTGGCCAGTAGCAGGGAGGCAGACGTTGGGGCTGGAGGAGTGCAAAGCTGGGGGTCCAGTCCCCTTGGTGCCAGTAGCATGGCGGCACACGTCGACCACGCTAGGAGCAGCAGCCATGGCAGAAGCAGGGGCTGAAGGAGCAAGGCAAAGGCTCTCAACCGCAGTCGGGTGGGGGAGATCGGTTGGCAGAGCAGGGCAGGCAGAAGGGCCAGCAATGCCCCCGGATAGTAGCGGAATGCCCAGGACAGGCAGGATGCTAGTTCCAGGCTGCGGGCACCAGACAGGGCCAAGAGCAGCGGCCGAAGGTTGGTGGCGACCCCTGCCTCCGACAGTAGAGGCATCAGCCCCCTTGGCATGCGGAGGGAGGCCCTTCTTCTTGCAATCACCCACCAGGTGGCCCAGGCGGTGGCAGGAGGAACACCAGAGGGGGGGATCCAGGGTGAAAATAGGCTGCCAGAAACTGCTTGCACTAATGCCCATCTACACACGGGTGGGAAGCTTCTAGGAGATGTCTAACAGAACGCAAACCCTCACAACGTGCGCACGGGTTAGGCAGAGAGTGTTGCGATCAACCTTCAAGGTTGGCCCAATGCTACCGGCGATGGAGAGGATGGACGCTTCATGGTAGAAGTTAACCGGGAGGCCCGGGAGCTCAATCCAGGCTGGAACAAGCGGTGAGTCGATCTCTGGCGAGAAATCAAGCGACCAATGGAAGAACCAGAAGGGGCACCTGTGGACGAGCATCGACTCTTTGATGAGGACTTTGAGGATGTCTTCCAGGTTGGAGAAGCGAAGGAGGAGATGCCGACGGTCCATGGCGCTAAGCAGGAAATCCCGCTTGAACTGGAATCACTGTGCGAGGTGAGCCTGGATGTCGGCAAAGGCAAGCCGACCCTTGGGGGTTCTCGCGATGATAGCAAAAGCAAGGGGGCTGCAGGTTAACTGGACCTCTTCCAGCGAGAAGAATGCAGCTGGTTCACCGGAATCGGTGGTGGCAGGGGCATGGATGGAAAGAGGCAAGGTCGACAGTATGAAGGAGTTGAGGACTACCTAGGAGAAGGAGGGTGTTGCGGTAGTGCGGGGAGGGACATGGAAGTGTCCTCCCAAACCAGCAGCTACAGCGGCGCCCTTCGCTGGTCAAGCAGGCTCACCTCCCGCACAAGGCTGGCCACCTCCAGGAGGTGCTGATGTTGGAGGCCGGACGGTAGCTCCTGCGGTAGTGGTGATGCCAAAGAGAGGAGCAGGTCGGCCCTACCCAGAGGAGGGGTCCTGCGAAGAAGGCCCACCAGCAAGAGGGTGACCCTCCGATAGAGAGGCAAGGGAGGGCACCTCGGCACCAATCGAGACCCGCGCGAGGAGAACCCCGTCCGGTGGGTCTGCAGCTACGTTGGCGAACGTCGAAGGAGCATGGGGCTCGATGGGGTCGGATGTCGGAGCAGGGGAGGGCAGCCCACAATGAGGCACGGCGGGAAACAGAGTGTCGGGATGCGATGCAGTCCCGTCAGGAGATGGGCCAGTCAACTTAAGAGAGGGGGTTGACTGGAGGGGTGCGTGGCAATTCGGCAGGGCATGCGATGGGAGGGAGTTGGCGATCGACGGGTAAGGAGAACTGTTTGAAGGTTGCGTACGATGGAGGGGAAAAACGTGGCAGCTTTCGATGGGTGGAGGGGCTAACGGTGAAACACTGGGAACACCGGCGGCCAAAGGGGAGGGGGCCGACGGGAGAG
Source organism: Amorphophallus titanum (assembly GCA_024336825.1). Classification (NCBI taxonomy): domain Eukaryota; kingdom Viridiplantae; phylum Streptophyta; class Magnoliopsida; order Alismatales; family Araceae; genus Amorphophallus; species Amorphophallus titanum. Next base: position 9,446,856 of record JANBPO010006859.1, on the reverse strand, counting down.
CGGGAATGCCGGAAGCACGGACGATGGGTGCCAAGGCGCCAGGGGGACCAACAGCACACCCGACGGTGCCTGCGGAAAAGGGTTTAATGCCACCCCCATCCAAGCTTGCCGCGGGAGGGCTGAAGCAACCAGACATGGACGCCTCCGCAAGAAGGCCACCGGTGGGGAGACACACCGACGGGGGGGATGGAGAAGAGGGGGAGGGGGAGCCAAGGAGCGCCCCCCCAGCCACCGGACATCGTCGGACGCGACCAGCCGCGGGGAGGAACAACACGCAGGGAGGGGTGTTGCCCGGCACAGTGGTGTGCCGTGGAGAGGTGGTGGGAGGTGTACCGCGGGAGCTATCCGGGTGAGGAGTGGAGTGGTGATGAGGTGGGACGGTGAAGTGAGGTGGTTATCCGGTGCGGTGGTGCACCGGGTAAGGAGTGGTGTGTGCCTTGCTGTTGTCGAAGGACACTATTAGCTGGATCATTGTCGTTAATTTGCTGTGCTGATGCAGGAGTCGCTTGCTAGGGCTTGGCTAATTGCCAAGCAATCTGGAACTTCACGTAGACCTTCGAGTCAACTGGTCTATGTAGCTTGTAACTGGAGCTTGCACTGGAGCTTAAACGGACCAACTCCAGTGGTACAACGGCTGGAGTTCTGGGTTGTGATGACGATAGGCCAAGAGTGAACGTAGGCCAACTGAAGAGGCATATTGGCCAAAGGTTAGGGGTTTAGCCAATCGGGAAGGTGTATTGGTCAGGAACTGGGCAATGTATAGGCCAACCATTATGGTGTCTCTGCCAAAGATCAGGTGTTGGATTGACTGTGGAGGTGTTTTGCTTAAGGATATGTATAGGTCAACTGTGAAAGAGGATGACCAAGGTGGAGGCTTGACCAGCCATGACGGCATATAGGTCAAGGGGAGTAGCGGCCAATGAGGAAGGTGTGAGACTGGGGAGAAATAGGTAGGTCGACCATAATGGTGTATTAAACTGGATGCTGGGGAATGGCCAACCGTGATGGTGTATTGGTCAAAGACAGGGTAAGGGCGACCATCGTGGTATGATGGGCCAAAGAGGGTATATTGACCCACTATTGTAGCAAACCGGTCAGGGAACTAGGGTGAGGTGGTTGGCTATTCCTAACGAGGAAGAGAGATTTTTCTTTTTCTCTGTACCAGCTCCACTGCCCTTTTGGGTTTTCACCAGAGCTGGCCCCCTTTTACTTTTTTCGGTGCACCCTTATGGGTTTTCACACCAAGGGGTAACCCGATTTTACCTGAGACGCCCTCGTGGGTTTTCACCTCAGCCGGGTTTGTGGCCTTCTTGCCTCCAGCCACTGTCTCATGAAGAGATAGTGGCTAGGTCCGCCGGGGCATCTCTATTTTTAGTCTCATTTTTTGTATATTTTTTTTAATACCTGAGAGCCTTGCGGCTGTCATCCTTAGGTTGCTGCTGCCAGGGGATGTGGCCTGTAGGTTGCGTCGTTGGCGACTTGTTGCTGTTGTAGAAGCGAGCGTGGATCAACCCTCAACCGAGTAGCTCAGAGCACTAGGGTGAGTCCAAAGACTTGCTGGTTCTTGCTGTAGATGGCTGGGACTTTGACTAGGGTCTGGGTGGCTCGGAGGCTTCCCCAGTTCCTGGTATCGGTATGTCGGTATTATCGATATATCGGTATCTCGAGCTCTGGGTCGTCACATAAGTGATCCCTATGCACATCCCAAATGTGCACCGACCCTGGGTAGGCCATCCCTGTGCACATCCCAGATGTGCATCGACCCTGGCTGACCAGCCACTTTGCACATTTCAATTGTGCATCGACCTTGGCAGCCCATTCCTTCACATATTCTAGATGTGCATCGACCCTGGCAGACCAGCCCCTTTGCACATTTCAAATGTGCATCGACCTTGGCAGCCCATTCCTTCACATATTCCAGATGTGCATCGACCCTGGCAGCCCAGCCCCTTTGCACATTTCAAATGTGCATCGACCTTGGCAGCCCATTCCTTCATATATTCCAGATGTGCATCGACCTTCCTTCAAACATCTCAAATGTGCATCGACCTTCATTTCACTTTGAGCCCATGTGCGTCGACCTTCACATGGCTTTGTGCCTGATGTGCATCGACCTTCCTTCAAGCATCTCAAATGTGCATCAACCTTCATTTAGCTTTACACCCGATGTGCATCGACCTTCACCTGGCTTTGTGACTGATGTGTATCGACCTTCCTTCAAACATCTCAAATGTACGTCGACCTTCATCACACTTTGAGCCCATGTGCGTCGACCTTCATTTGGCTCTATGCCTGATGTGCATCGACCTTCCCTCAAACATCTCAAATGTGCATCGACCTTCATTTGGCTTTATGCCTGATGTGCATCGACTTTCGTTCCAGCATCTCAAATGTGCATCGACCTTCACCTGGCTTTGTGCCTGATGTGCATCGACCTTCCTTCAAACATCACAAATGTGCATCGACCTTCCACCAACTTTGTGCCCATGTGCATCGACCTTCATTCAGCTCTGCGCCCATGTGCACCAACCTTTCCTTTGGCTTTGTGCCCATGTATACTGACTTGCCTCCATGCTCAGACCCCCTCAAAGTCTATCTGCCTCCGTTCCCTAACCCTTCAAGGTCTACCTGTCTTCAACCCTGGCTGCATTGGGGACTACCTATCTCCAGCATTGACTTCACCAAGGTCAATCCATCCTCAGGATAGGTCAATCCCTCTCCAACCCCCTTTTGGCTTATCTTTCCATGCACACTTTGCACTCAGAATATAATAATGTTAGGCCTTCATCAAATACCGGTACGAGTACCCCAAGGAGTAATAGCCATCTCCGTTGGTTTCATCCTTGATTAAGTCCGGGAGACAGACCTCTTCGTAGGGCTCCCCATCGATGGGCAGGCCGCTCAATTGGCTCAGGCTCCATAAGTCTAGCGAGGTCTCACCTTCTACCGTGTAAAAGGTGTTCGTCTCCGCGCAAAAGACCTCGATCATCCCGCAATAGAGGCCTTTGGAGATCGGATATCCATACCGGGAGGCGTATACACTATGATAGATGCCGGCCCGGACCAAGATGGGAGCATAGTGGAACAACACATAGTCCGTGAACTCCACTGCCCCCTCCCTAAAGCTGTACGCGTCTTGAAGCTTCAGCTCTCCAAACCAGCCCAACGACCGCTCGTGTTTAAACCTGATTGCCATGCAGTCAAGGATGAACGACTCCTCTCTGTAGCCCCACTTCAATGGAGCCAGAAATAGGCCGTAGCGGTGCTGCTCGCCCAGAACGCGTCCCACAGCAGTGTCCCACTTGGCGGGAGTGAAGCCCGGGGTCCTCACCAGATTGTCCTCTGCCAGCAGCACTGCCTCTAGCCCCAGCACGGGCTCCCACTCACGGGCCTCGCCCACCAAATACATCGGGACGCTCCTCGGTGCAACATGCGATAAGCTGTCCTGACCCTACAGGATGGCACGTTCCACCTCCTTCACGGTCCATAACTCCCACTGGTCGTCAGTCCGAAGGGTGCCTATCCTTCGGGAAATCTACCGGATAATCCCCTGTAGTGCGGTCGAAGCTGAACCCTTTCTCCGCCTTAGCGAGCCTCCGGGCATCCAGGCTCTCAGTATCCGAGCCCGAAGAGTCAGCCAATGCTGCTACCTCCGCGTGGTCTCGGTCCAAGTCCTCCACATTAAACCAGGTGACAGCCGACACTGGAAGCAGAGAAGCACGTCGAGCACCAGCAACAGGAGCAGTAGAGCCACTTGGAGCAGCCATTTGTTTGTAAAATTACAACAAGCAGAGGTCAGAATAAGCCCAAGATAGATGAGAAATGGGAGCCATAAAGCAAAAGTGATAGTAAACTCTTCACTGGGAAAGGAGGGGGGGAAAGAAGAAAAAGGAAGAAAGGAAGGGGAACATCCCACTGTAAGCAAAGGGAAGAAAAGAAAGAAAAGGGTAACACTAACAAGGGTCTAGTCGGGGTCGTGCTCGTCAGCACGCGTCTGAAGTCCCCGACCACGTGTGCACACACTAACTGACTGCGTTACGTCAGGCCCTCTAGCTGGTTCTTCCTCCCGGCTCGGACTCGAGCCTCCACAGTAGTAGGCCCACGACAACCAACCTAAAGTCATCTCTCTCGGGTAGCCTCGCCACCGCTCTCTGGTGGGACCACACGCATGTCGGAAGGCTACGACGAGTGGAGGGTCACTAAAGGAGTAGACTCTCTAACTACAGAAAATTGTGTCTGAACAGGACAAAGTACAAGGACTGCTCCTCGTACCAACACCGACTCCCGGTGATGCAAGCTGAGAACACACTAACTCCCGGGACCCCATGGTACCCTCACGCATGGCCCCCATCCGATGCTCGGCATTAGTCAGACCACAGGTCAGCAGGAGGATCGAGGTCCACTCACCTTGGATTCAAATCGGTAAGAATGGAACTCCGGTTGTATAGAACCCAGGTGGCGGTACACTCTGGACCGTCCCAGGGTGAAAATGGTCGAACGATAGACTGCAAGGTGAAGATAGGCGGTCACCCATAGGCTGCCACTCAGAGAGGAGAAATGGTCTCCTGAGGTCCATCTGAAATAAAAACGGTCCACGTTGGGCCGCTTAAGGAGTGAAACAGTCCACCATGGGACCGCCACGCCACGGACTGCACGAGAAGGTAAACGGTCACCTGGTGACTGTTGGGGACTGGAACGGTCCCCCTTGAGATCACCAGGCTGGGTGAAATGGTCACCTTCATGACCGCCATTCCCAAGGACTGTTCAACGGTCAGAAATACCTCGAGAGTCATGCTCGCTCCATGAGGAAAGTGGTCAACTGATTGGCCATCACAGAGGGTAACGGTCAGTCGGTCGACCGCATAGCCTACCGACACTTCCTGGTCAGCTAGCGGTCACCCTGAGGGCCGCCAATGATAAAAATGGTTCCTACTTGGACCATTTTCTTCCCAGAAAATCAAGAACGGTGGGAACGGCCCCAAAACACCATTCCACGCCCCATTCACCCCCCAGGTGAAGGGGAAACAAGGGGGAAACTTGTCCCCATGCCCCAGAGCATCGTTTGATGCCATCAAACCACAAAATAATGCATTAAAACTCTAGATCCAGTGCTCGATGTCAGCGCGTGTCCTCTGCCCCCAACTACGTGTGCACACACAGACCATCTGCTCTAGGTCGGGTCCTCTAGTTGGTTTTTTCCCCAGTCAGACTCAGGCTGTAAAGGCAAGGGGCCCTATAGTAACCAGCCTAAAAACCATCTTACTCGGGTCACGCTCTCCACCACTCCCGAGTGAGTCCGCACCCACGTGGGCAAGAAAGCTACGACTAGTGGACAGGTCAATGGAAGTGAGACTCGACTGTCGAAAAATCACCAGGTGAAAGGAAACGGAGCGGCGGTCCACTCAGGGCTGCCCCTCAGCCTAGCGATCTATCGCTGGACCGCAAGGCTCAGCCTAACAGTCTAACCCAAGACCGCAAGGGATCGAGCCACGGTAAGACCTAGCGGTCTATCGCCAGACGGCTTGGCAAGCCAAACAGTCCTTCGTGGACCGCAAGGCAAGGGTAAACGGTCATACCCTTGACCGCTTCCCGACACGTGACTCCCAATGGTCATAAACATGCGCCCCGAGGGTGCAACGGTCAAAAATGGTTAGCGGTCTATCGCTGGACCGCCTCACCTAGCCTAGCGGTCCATCGCTAGACCGCAAGGCCTGTCGACAATACAGTGATGGCAAGCGGTCTCCTGGAGACCGCTAGGAGAGCCATGCAGTCACTGGAAGGACCGCTAGGCTCTCCCAAGCGTGAAATGGTAGGAAATGTCCAAAAACTCTGATCCACATCCCGATCATAGCCCGATGATGGGAAAACAAGGGGGAATCCATCCCCAACCTTCCTAGCATCTACGTCCTTAGATCGGTTAAAAATTTCACGGAACGAGAGATCCGACGCTGAACCCCAAATCATGGATTTTGCCCTACCCGGCTAAAAAATGCCCCTCTTGACCTCTCCTCGGCCTACAAATCATGGGGAAGCAGCAAAGAGAGTAGGGATCCGTCCCCCTACCTCAGAGAAGGCCGAAAGTCACCAAATCACCGCCAATCTTGAAATCACGCCTTTACTCCCACGAGCTCCATGCCCCAAATCGCAAAAATAATGTCTCGTGCTCGCCTCGTTGCCGCCGCTGCCACCACGCCATCGTCGGAGGGAGGTGCTGCGACCACAAGCGCCCGAGGAAGAGAGAGAAGCGTGGCCGGGAGAGAGGGGGTGCTCCAATGGGTAGAAGAAGAGAGGGAGGCACCATACAAGGGCAAGGCTCCTGCTCTGGACGACGAATCGCTCAATTAGGAGGAGAGGAGGGATCGCCTTCTACCGCCCGTCATTCCCTCGGGCCCCCACTTCTTGCTACCGGAGGAGCCCGTCCTCAAGTCTTCCCTTTGGGTAGAAGCGACCACCCTTATGGACAAGGCCATGCATCCCTGGGACTGAATTGGGGAGTTTGGCCTCAGGGCCTATAATGATTTGATGGTCCTGATGGTGAAGAATTTTGTCTTGTTCGCCAGGGTGCTAAGCTTATGGCGGTACCACTTTTGTGGCGTTGTGTAGGAGCGGGAGGATAGCTGGGCCACTCACGCAGCGGTGACGACCAGGTGTGAGAAGCTCGAGGGATGCTAGGAGGCGTCTGAGGTGGAAGTTGCTGGGCTCTGAGAACAGTTGGAGCAAGTAGGGTGGGCCCTCTCCGGGATGGAGTGAGACCGTGACTTCTTCCGTGCTCGGGCTGAGACAGCCGAAGCCCATGCATCCAAGCTAGGGTCATAGATCAAGGCCATTGAGGTCCAGGCCCAGGAGGTGGAGGCGCCAGTTACTGAGCTGCGCTTGTCAATGTTGATCATCGATGAGGAGGCGGTGGAGAACTTCCATTCGTCTTCGGCTTACCGGGCCGAGCTGACCACGACGGCCCTGGAGGTCTTCGGGCCGGCAAGTGATCGCGGCTTCCAGGAGGGCTAAAAGGCGGCTCTCCAGGCCATGGCTGAAACCTCGGGCGTCTCGGTGCCCTCTCTTCCTCCTCCATCGATGCCCTATGGCCCTGAGGCCAGTTGTGGTGAGGAGGAGCTAGGCGACGAGGAGGCTGGGGCCGAGGAGCAAGCGCCTGACCCGAGCACTGGTGGGCCAGCAATCGAGGCTGACCCGTCGGCGGAGAAATGCCTGGTCGACCTGACCAGTGATCCGCCACCTCTAGAAGTCGCTGCCACACGTGAGCCTGAGGACGATGGGTCACGTGATGATGCCATCGGGGAGAGTGCTTGAGGGGATGCCTGCTACTTTTCATTTTCTTTCTTCTGCAATTATCTTTCTAGCTTTGCTGAGGCGGTTGCGTCCTTTTTGTAGTCCTTGCACTTTTCGGAATGGAAGACTTTATTTTTTCTTGTAAATTCTGGAATCTCTGGGATCTACCATGTCCCTATTTCTGTATCGGAGGTTGTATTTTCGGATAAGGCTGGTGATTTTTTGGAGAAGTGATCTCTAGAAAGATTATGGGTCCCGGTTGGTAGCTGTGAGTGGCTCGTGGGTTGGCCGAGTGATCGACCATGGTGAGATGCGTATCGTCGGGAGACCCATTTACTTTGGTCATGGCGCAGTCGACCAGGATCCTATGGTGGCAGGTGGCACCTTTGCATTTTGGAGTTGTGTGCCGTGAGTTGTAAGAGGTCGTGTGTCCCATGGCCCTGTGGTAAGAGCGGGAATCCGGATTGGCAGGCGTCCTCTTGGATTAATTAAGTCAAGGGTCTCGATGAGACAAGATGAAGGACGATGCCTGTGTGTGAAGGTCTTTGATGAGACATTTGGTGTTGGATGGTGATCCTTGGTTTGTGACCAGCATGGGATGGCTCCCCTGTATGTCTGAGTCGAGTGAGGTAAAGATCGAAGGCACCAAGGTCCTATCATGTGGTTTCGCCATACTCCCCTGAGAGGGTAGAGTTAGCGTGAGGTTCGAGATCAGATGCAGTGTCTGAGTGAGAGTTGGCTCGAGATGCGGTGTTGGTCTGTGGAGAGTCAGTGAATGGCCTGTCATGATTTGGATCGTGCCTACTGGGCTGGTGAAGGTTTTTTGTTGATGAGTGTCTGGCAACCAGTGGGTGGTCTTTCACATACAGAAGATGCTACTGGCGATTGTGATTCGAGAATGGCGAGAGCCGTGTATCAGTGAGGCCTTGGTGGTCATCTTCGTGATGTGCCTCCCAGATGAGAGGTGGGCTTTGTCAAAGTTTGCCTTCTGGCAGAGTTCACAGAGTGATATGTCTGGCTATCGGCTTGCCATATGTAAGGTAGTTCATGGCACTGAGCCGATGATCTGGTATTGGTCTATTGAGATGGCTGTGTGAGCTGATGGAGGCTCTATATTGGTTGTTCCCTTGAGTCGGGCGTGAAACCAGTCAGCTGGTTAAGAAGCTGATGTGTGATTGTCCGCCGACCATTGTATGGAGTGGTAGCTATTTCTCGTGATGAGGACTGTGTGATGGGAATCGACACCGAGCATGTATAGTTTATTTCATATTTATGTCCTTTTAGTTTGTGTTTATATCCTTGGAAAAGTATGTACGCAATTGTAAGGCTTTATAAGCCATCGAACAACTGAGACAAATAAACACAAATTAACCGATCAAAGAGCAGAATCGCACCTTCTATAAGATAAGACGTCACTGCTTAGCACAAGGAAGCTGAGACACTTGTGAGTCTTGCTGAGGTTAAGGTGGCGAGGGTCAGAATTGGGACTACTGCGGCTGGGTAAATAGATAAAATTACACCGGTCTCGGCCTCAATGGGCAGTCTCGGACAACGTGACCCGACTGATCACAGTGGAAACAGATTATCGGCAAGAAGCATGGCACGCCTGGATGGCTACCACCGCATCTCGAGCATAATCTCGGCTGACGGACAGCAGGTCCTTGAAGCTACTAAGAAAAAGATACTGATGACGGAACAGCATTGGCAGATGACTGCTGGGCAAACCATTTCTCACGGTCCCTTAACTTGCTCTTGGTATTCATGGATGGAGATGTACCACGATTAACCAGCATAAGAGAGGAGGTTTTAATTGCAATTGGCTGCCTACCTTGCTGATCCTTGGACGTCCGAGCCTTCTTAGATTTCTTGAATCGAAACTTCTTGCCCTTGGGCTTAGACGAAGAAGTACCATCGGCGGCAGGAATAACGGAAGGAACTCTAGGTACGCTCGACAAATAGACCTGCTGGATCTGCCCTGTCGGCTAAGGAACAAGGTGATACTGCACACTTGGCAAACCTGGCTGAGCTAACTCGGCTTGAGTATGCCCTTGGGGTCTCACCTGCCCTTCACCAATCGGCATTCCAACCTGACCACCCGATAAACCTTCCACAACTTGAACGGGAACCACTGGAACTTGACCAAGCACAGATGCAAAAACCAACACAACAACCACTGGAGGAGAAGCACCACTTCCTCCCCGAAAATATGCTCCTTTCTACGACACACCATCGAAACCTAGGAAGCATACTCTGACAGAAATCACATCAACAGACACGGAAAAGATCCTAAGCCCGCAATAGACGACTCAATTGGACTTGCTGTAGATAGGCGCTATGCAATTTTAATTCCTTATACAAATCCTCAATGCAGCTCTGATACCAACTGTAATGACCCAGAGCTCCGACTACCAATAACCCGGTAATATCAGATTCCTGCCACTAAGAACTGGGGATGCCACCCAAGAGGCTGATGAGGCCCCTGAAGGGTTAGTGGAGTTTGTCGAGGGGTTGTAGTATGGAGTCGATTCCCATCAAAGAATAAGAGATAAAAAAAGAAGAAAAAAAAGAGAGAAGAAAAAAAGGAAGAAAAAAAAAGAAGGAAAGAGAAGAAGAAGAAAGAGGAACTAGGGGGAAACACCTCCCGATGCCGAATCATTGCCATACGTTGGCGAAGATATTAATAGACCAACAAACAATGTCGATTCCGCCACCCTGGTGACACCGACAAATGAACACCTTACCTGGACCTTATGCTTGGGATAAGGCAACAAACCCTTCTTTGCATTAGCACTGACCCAGTGCCGACGAATACCTCAAGAGACAAACAAACCATGTCAGTTCCGCCACCTCGGTGACACCGACGAATGAACACCATACCTGGACCTTACGCCTAGGATAAGGAAATAAACCCTTCTTTGCATTAGCACTGACCCAGTGCCGACAAATACCTCAATAGACTAACAAACCATGTCGATTTCGCCACTCCGGTGACGCCGACGAATGAACACCTTACCCAGACCTTACGCCTGGGATAAGGAAACAAACCCTTCTTTGCATTAGCACTGACCCAATGCCGATGAATATCTCAAGAGACAAACAAACCATGTCGGTTCTACCACCTCGATGACGTCGACGAATGAACACCTTACCCGGACCTTACACCTGGGATAAGGAAATAAACCCCTCTTTACGTTAGCACTGACCCAGTGCCGACGAATGTCTCAAGAGACAAACAAACCATGTTGGTTCTGCCACCTTGGTGACGCCGACGAATGAACACCTTACCCGAACCTTAGGCCTGGGATAAGGAAATAAACCTCTCTTTGTGTTAGCACTGACCCAATGCCGATGAATGCCTCAGGAGACAAACAAACCATGTTGGTTCTGCCACCCCGATGACACCGATGAATGAACACCTTACCCGAACCTTACACTTGGGATAAGGAAATAAACTGGTGAGGACACCAGGGCTCGAGACCGGCGTGACACCACCGAGAGACGTTACCGGACGCGCAGAATTGCCCGGGACATGCCGGCTTCACTTTGGCTTGGAGAGCCCTTGGAGAGTTGATCATGGGTTGATGTTTTCTTTTATTTACCTTTCGAGATTATTTGTAGGCCGAGTTATGGCCAATTGGACCTTGCTGGTAGTTATTTACATCTTATTAGACTGTTCAAGGCTACGCCCCGAGCGTGGAGGTACACTCGGCACCCCCTTGTAGTCGTACTTACTTTCTTAGTATATGCTTGTTTGCCACTGTTAGAGAGCATTGTTAGGACCATTAGCTCGATATATTCATTTCACTACTGTCAGAGAGAGTGAACCATCCCGTGACCTGACCCAGGCACGAGACTTGTGAGTTAGCCACCTTGACTCATTGCCGGTTTCTCAACCATGCAGGTCCGAACGCTTCCCTCGCTAGGGATGAGTGCGAGCTTGCTAGAGTCCTAGGTGTGCATTTCAACTCGGCGTCGAGTCCTCGTCTCCGTCCCGCATCACCACAGTCTATGGGCCCTGAAGAAAATCCAATAAACCACAACTTGTGCTTGTGACGGGCTTAAATGCGTCACAAACGGTGCCCCGGTCAGCCCTCAACAGCACACTTTGGTGCCTTTTCAGCGGCACACCCAACCTGGCCACCGCTCAGAGGCACACCCCAGCCTGCGCTCCAGTGGCACACCCTGGCGGGTCTTCCCCGGCATACCCTAGGGGTGCCCTCAGTGGCACACCCCAGCCCGCGCTCTAGCGGCACACCCTGGCGGGTCTTCACCGGCACACCCACCATGGCGCCTTCACCGGCACACCTGCAGGGGCCCTTCAATGGCACACCCCTGAAGCCCCCTCAGCGGCAAGCTCCGTGCTACCTTCAGCGGCACACTCACCAAGTGCCCTTCATCAGCACGCTTCCAACGCTCTTCAACGGCATGCTGCAAATGCCTTCAACGACATGCTTCTTCAATGGCACGTCCGACAAGGAAGATCTTACGCCATTCCCCTATGGATTTTTGGCGCGCAATGAGTGTGCTGAGGTGTCGAATGGAGAGGGTGGCACACTGGCTACCCTCCTACCATCGAGGACGACCAAGGTCAAATCCTCATTAATGCCGACCACGTTCCAGCCTCTGCCATCTTGCATTTGAAAGCCCTGCCGTTGGAGTATAAGATGCTTCCTCTTCTCCGGCGAACAAACATGCAAGACAGAAGAGAAGAGAAGAGACACAAAGACAGGAAACACAGAGAGACGGAGTGCAAAAGGCAGATAGAGAGAAGAGAAGAAGAAGAGAAGAAAGAGGCTCCCCCTTCTGGCAGCCACCAGAAGAAGAGAGTAAGAGAGTGGGAGAGAGAAATGTAGGGTGCTGGTCCCCCAACCAGCAAGGGTCCTTCTCCACCACCCCGACTCGGCATCACCGAGTCACCACGGGAAACGGGAGTGCACGGTGTTTCGGCGACTCGCTAGTGATCTCGGCTCTTGTGTTTGTGCTTGCGAATTAGGTCCGAGGGCATATTGTCGCATTGCTGCCCACCCCCATCTTTGTGTCACATCACAGATGCTCACCTAATCGGTGTGAAGACACCGATCCCGATCGGAAATGTGGGCGAGCCGGGAAGCATGGGCACACACTGGTACGCTGCATCGATGAAGCTTGACCTGAAAATAAAATAGGTACAGCACTACTCCTCACGCAAGAGGGGATTCTTGGGGTGGGGGTTAAGGGATTATAGCCAAAACTACCTCCACGCAGGGAGGGGCCTTCAGCCGGCCAAGCGAGGGGAGGGGAAAGACTGAACGGAGGCTAAACGGATGGATGGCGTCGGTTCTGCCTGCTTCTGGAACACTGGACAGCTAGACGAAGAGGGCACTACCACGGACACTCCAGAACTCCAAATGACCTAAGACCAGTGCCAAAACTCTCCCACTAGACCCAGGAAGATGCCTGAATTTTCTTGATTCACTAAAGCCCGGTTGGGTGAATGAATTTGCGGATGAAGTAGAAAAAGAGGATCTGCACTTCACTTTCAAGATCCAATCAAGGGCCGATCTGCTGCTACAGGAAAATTATGTGGCAGCGCTGGCGCGCGCGGGGTGCGACAATAGCTGGATGGGAGCTGAAAGTGGATCTCAGCACATTCTCGATGCAATGGATAAGGGCACGACGGTGGAACAGATCTATGAAGCTACGTTGTTATTGAGGGAATATAAGATCCGGCCCTCCTTTTTTATCCAGTTCGGCTATCCGGGAGAGACAAAGAACGACATCCGGAAAACCGTCCGGATGATCAATCATTTACTGCCGGACAGTCTGGGTATATCTGTTAGCTATCCCTTGCCCGGTACCGTATTTTATGATAAGGTAAAAGCGGATATGAAAGAAAAGCAAAACTGGACAGACTCCGACGAGCTGCAGCTCATGTTCAGGAACAAATATCATCCGGCATTTTACAAGCTGTTGCACCGGTATGTACATAAATCGTATCGTTGGCATCTGGCATGGGAGCAGATAAAGAAAATGATCACCCGGCCGGCGGCGATCAGAAAAGAGAATTGGAGAAAGGCTGCCTCCATTGCATGGTATGCGCCTGCCTCTTTGCTGGATAGGATAAAATTATTGCGTCTGGAAAAACTAGTGCCATGAAACATGTTACTACAGAGCTGGAGCAAGCCAGCAGAGAGCGGGATGGTACATCTCCCGGGACCAGGCAGGACGTTCAGGTCGCGCGTGCTTTCAGTCAGCAATCGGCAGTTTTTGATGCATATGATGCAGGAAATACGATCATTCATTATAAACGGGAACGAGTTTACAGACACGTCACACAATGGCTATCCCCCGGGTGCCGGATACTGGAGCTGAATGCCGGCACCGGGACGGATGCCATCTGGTTTGCCCGTCAGGGTTATTACGTACATGCTACCGATATCGCGGAGGGCATGCAGGCAAAGCTGGCTGAAAGGGTCAGGGCGGAAGGCCTGGAAGATAAGATCAGCCAGGAGCTATGCTCTTTTGATCAATTGGCACAGCTGCGGCAGCAAGGGCCTTATGATTGCATCTTTTCCAATTTTGCCGGGCTGAATTGTACTGACAAGCTGGATGAAGTGCTCAGGAGCTTTGATGTCTTACTGAAGCCTGGTGGTCAGGTGAGCCTGGCCATTCTGCCCGAATTTTGTCTATGGGAGTTCCTGCTTCTGTTCAAGGGGAAATTCAAGACTGCTTTCAGACGTCCGCTCAGCTTCTTTAGCAGGAAAGGCGCCCGCTCCCGTGTCGAAGGGCACTATTTTCGTTGCTGGTATTATTCACCCGGGTATGTACAAAAACATTTAGGCAAACAGTACGAACTGCTGGGCATAGAGGGGCTTTGCACCCTGGTGCCTCCTTCTTACATGGAGGGATTTGCGGAGAAACATCCGGCGCTTTATACAAGATTGCGGAGCATGGAAGATAAATGGAAGATGAGCTGGCCCTGGAAATGTATAGGCGATTATTACATCATTTCTTTCAGGAAAAAGTAGTGGCCAGCTGCCATTGTGTTTCAAGCTCCTGGAGCCTGGCTGCATAACGGCTAAGTATCTTTTGTTGAAAGAACACAGGGTTAGGACGGGAATAATGTTTGTCTGTTTTTAACGACATGCGTTGTCCTTTGTCATTGAGGGCGCCTCTTACTTCTTTTGCGGTCCATCGGCGGGCTGTAAGCTGATGGAAATAATCGTCGAACCTGTCTCCCAGAGGCGTGTCGAATATTTTTTCCAATGTGCGCTTCCAGAAGGATGGCGGGTCGATGTGCGTGGCCTCTTTATTTCTGTCGAAATATTGAGGAAAATAAGTCCCTGCCCAACGATTGGCGTCAAAAAAAGTGGTCAGCTCTTCCTGCCCGCATGCGGGTAAGAGCGTGATCAATTCGGTGGCAGTAAAAATATTATGTTCTTCTATTTCCAGGGCAGCCTCATCTATGTAGTAATTCATGCAATACCAGTGTTGACGCCCTGTTAGAAAGCTCCATTTTTTAAACAGGTGCATGAATGTCCTGGCTATCCATAACCGGTTGGCTTTTGTAATGATAAAGAAATCGATGTCGGCATGCTCATCCGCAAAGTGTTTGGACAAAGAGCCGGAAATGCCGATGCCCCGGACATAAGGAAATTGAAAAAGAAAGCGGGCGATCCTATTGGCTGTCACCAGGAGCTCTGCTGCGCGTTGATTCCCCGTAAGCCTTCGCTCTACGAGCTTTGGATCATTCTTTAACAGATAGAATGATTCCATCTTATACAGGCATTGGCGGGCTATCAACTCTTCCAGGCTTTTCTCCAGCTCATCAGCCCTGACAGTCTTGTCCAGGAAAAAACCGATCTCACCTGCGGTGACAGGATAATTGAAAAGGTCAAAATAAACTAACACTTTCAATATGCTGGTTTGCGTTGGCATATTCAATCAAACGGATGTCTGCTCCCAGGGGTTGCCCACCCATAGCTGCACGCAAATAAAAGCAGCTTCGGGCAACCGGGGCTTTCCCGCCTGCGTTTGAAATATTAATGATGGATAAGTGGAATTATTACTTTGTCAAGAGATGCCTCGATTGCAGTATTTCCCTGCTGCTGATGGCGGGCGTATTAAGCTGGTTAATGCCGCTGCTGGCATTGCTGATAAAAATGGACTCTACAGGGGCTGGGATCATTTCGCAGAAAAGGATAGGAAAGGGCGGACGGGTCTTCACCTGTTATAAATTGCGTACGATGATGGTGAACCCACAGGCGGATGGGGGGGGGCCCCCGGGCGGGGGGCGCCCCCCATACCACCCCCTCCCCCCGCGCCGGCGGGGGGATCGCGGGGAGGGGAAACAAACTATCGACCGTACGCCAAACTCGGACGTCCGATCGAGGTGCAGCCAGATCTTGGACGATGATCGAGGGACGTCGAAGGATGCCTGAAGGTCTGGCACTGAGCTGCTGTCGTTGGATGGAGATGGCGGCCGCGGCTGTGGGCCTGTGCAGTTCTGCCACGCAGGACAGATTGGTGCAGTCATGGTGCGTTGGCCGGTACGGGTGATGTCGAACTCCAATAATGACGGGACCAAGTCATGGACATTGCTGACAGGGAGGTCTATGAACCCTCAGAAGATGGCGGCCGTCTAATCACCTCGCTGGACGTGGTCGTGGGAACGGCCGGCGTCAGGTTTCTAGGCAAACAGTTGGACCAGTCGCAGGTAGCTGTAGGGGAACTCCCAGTGATGACGTCAGATCAGAACAAGACCACTTGCGTTAGTTCCGTATCATCGAAAGTGGAAACTTTTCTGAAGACTGTCGGACCTGAAATGGAGAGGAAGAAGGGGTGTCGGGGCCGATTTGACAGCAGCCTGTCCTGGGCGAGCAGGGGACTCTGGGTCTGGCGCGACTGAGGGAGAATGGCAGCCCTGGATGGAGACGATGTCAAAACCAGGCGGGACAACCTCTGGAGCGTCGGAACTTCAGAGGATCAGAACTCTCATGAAGAGAGCTCTGGCTGAATCGCACAGGGGCAGGTGGTGGAGCTGATACCAGATGGTGCTCAGGTTCAGACCCGAGTTTGATGCAGTTGCACGAGAATGGGTGGCGCGAATGGTGCCGAGGTCGGATCGCCGCGGGATCACTTCTGGAACGAATCTGACTTGACGACGTACGACTTCACAGAAGAAAGCTTTGGCTGGTTTGCACTGTGGACGCTGGGATAGTCTCTGCAAGCTTGACCTCTGCTGTAGGCTGGTTGTAGAGGGCAGCAGCGTGGACTTCTCGATCCACGAGAGGGCATAGCGATGACGGGGAGACTCCGGGATGCCGTGGATGCTTGGAGCAGGGGAGGGCGGACCTAAGTTGCAGAGGGAGAGGGGGCTGGGGCATGGGATGCAGGGGGGCTAGGGTTAGGGTTGATGGGGCGCACTAGTTGTGGAGGGTGTTTGTGTGTCACATTCATCATTTTTACATTCACCTTGATTGATAAAGGCTTGGCCCCTTGACTCATTATCAAGGCTAGCTTCAAAACAATGACACACTCATTAAGCGAGGGGCCAAGCCAGAACGGAAAAACTAACTTGTTTCTCTAAAGCAAGGCGTGCAGGAGCCGAAAAAGAAAGAAAGAGGAATAAAATAGGAAACTGGTCGTTCCATTTTGTCCTTCCACAAATATGTACATTAAGTTCCACCCTCTCTCTGATCATTACTCCTCTCACCACTCTCCAAGCGAGGAGTCCTGGAGGGAGTCATCAAACCATGCAAGGTGGTACCTCTACCACCCTGCATTCAGCTTTCTGTCTCCATGCTCTGTCATCTCTCTGTCAGGGCAGTAGAGAAACTACTAACTCGAAAGCCGTGCTCGTGCACCCTTCGGTAGCACTCCTCACTATCCCTCAACCATTGTTCGACAAGATCGAGGTTGGTTCAGAGCTCAAATACCTGAGCTTCTAAGGCCCTCTTCTCTTCTCTCTCGACCAATCTCACGGCCCTCTCTCTTTCTCTGTCCCTCTCTTTCTCTGCTCATTCTCTCTCTATGTCTTCCCTTTCTAGCTGGAGGGTGATCCTCAGCTCCATGGCATCCTGAGAAAGGTCATCGTCTGGATAGTGCCACGATTCTTCCTCTTGCTCTGCTATCCTGGCTTCCCCTTGTACTGCATGAGCAAGCGCCTCTTGTATCTCTTCGGCCTATCATATCCATCATTTCAGGGATGTGGTGAGACGTAAATAGAGGAAACTCAATGGTTAAACCCTCACCTGTGTAGAAAGCATTCCCTTTGCCTCCGCAGCACGCTACATGGCACGAGCAAGTTGCTCGTGGAGGAAACTGATCTCTGATGAAGGGATATGCAAACTAGAGAGGGCACCCTCTGCCCCCACTATTGATTAGGTTACATCAAGCTGGACATGCTGTAACATACATGAGGTGACATCTTCGGCTTAACACTAGGAATCTAGGGTCTTAATTAGGAACATGCATTGCATAAACACTCACCGAGGCATTCAAAGCTGCTTGGGTGTCACCCAACTGCTGCTCCGTGTTTGCCAAGAGAGCTCGCAAGTTCGCTATCATGGTATGAAGAGCATCATGTAGCCATGGCATACGAGTTAACATAGGAAGCAATACTAATTAAGCAAGGTAAACCAGCAAAGAGAGGGGTGGCAGAAGCTCACCTGATCAGCGTGAAGACACCAATCCCGGCTGGAGATGATGACGAGCGGGGAGGCGTGGGTATGCACCCGCACACCGCGCCGATGTAGCTTCGGATGGTAAAGACCTGCCAGTACATGAACTACTCCCTCGTAGAGGGGTTGGACTAGGGGTGGGGAAGGCCAATTACAACCAAACACTACCTCCACGCAAGGAGGAGACTTTAGCCGGCCAAGCGAGGGGAGGGGGAAGAGCCGCAATGCCAAATCTGTCCTTGTGTGACCAGTAGGGGCAGAGGATGGAAGCCGGGCTGCTACGGGCATCTCTCGGTGCTATAGGAAGGTGGGGCCATTACTGAGTCATCCGGGGAAAAGGTGGCAGTGGGCTGTAGGCACTGGCGGTCATCCGAGGGTCGGGCCGGGGCACTGCACCTTTGTCTTTGCAGGGGGCTCTGTTTTGGTTCAGCCTGAGATAGTAGGATAGGGTGCTGGTGAAGAGGCTTCCATGAGCTCGTCCAGAAGTTTCCAGAGGTAGGACCAGTGATGGATTTACTGGGGCTGACCAGGGAGCAGACCTTAGGAGGCCTGTGCCGCTCGGTGGTCGACGGTGGTCGCAGCAGCTCAGAGATCAGGACTTCTCAGAACTACCCCTATCTAGAACAGGGTCATGGATGGCTGTTGTAGAAGATTCCCCGGGCGCTCCCGGACTCTGATTGAGATGAGGTTGGCGATGACGCGACTGTGGACAAAGTAGCTTCGAAAGAAAACTGACGGTGCCCTAAACAGATGTCGGGGAAGAAAGTTCTGAGCTGAAGAGTGGGGGTCGGTCCAACCTGGGACAGACAGGACCCGTTTGTGCACTTCGGCAAGGACGGCTGGAACCAGGTGCTCCGGAAAGCGAATGACCTCCTTCTTCCTGGAGGTGATGGGGGACTTCTAGAAGTACGTCTCAGCCAAGTTTTGCCCCAGGAATCACAAGGGGGAGGCCAGGGGAGCTTTTGCACTGAGCCTCTGATTGTCTGCCTGGGAGAAACTTTGCAAGTCACCGAGAATCACTTTTTCGAACAGCTCCAAGATTTGAAGATAGCGGGGCTTCTCTCGTTGCAAAGCTGACAAGAAGACGAATCCACCAGTGGAAGCTCATTCTCGAACCACGTGAACACATCTTGATTGGCAGTGAGAAACTTCACATAGGCTTGCCTATCATGTTCTGGCAAGTTTATGCCGATCGTTAGTGTTCTGCCCGGATCTTCTCCTACCTGAATGAGGTACAAGTCTTCCACCAGAGTGCTCATGCTCGGGCTTGGGTCTTGGACCCTAGCCTTCTTCTCGGGCGATGCTTCTTCGGGATGTCGATCACGCATGGAGATGAGGTAGCATCTCCTGGACTCTCTTTGGTCCCCTCGGACCTCCCCCACTCCCCAAGGAGTAGGGAATTTAAGCTTTTGGTGATAAGAGGAAGGGACACCCTGGAGCGTGCTGAGGATCTCTCGTCTAATGATGGCATTATATCCTGTCATCGCACGAACTGCAGTAAAGTCATTGAGGAAGGTTACCTTGTTCGGCGTGGTCTCAAACGTAATTGGGAGCTAGATGCACCCTTCTGGGCGGATGGTCGTTCTTGAGAACCCGTATAGCAGCGTGTTCAACGGTGCTAGTCGAGACATATCCACACCCATAAGCACAAGGTAGTCGTAGGTAATGACATCGGGCCCGCTTCCATTGTCCACTAAAATGCGACGCACAGTACATTGGTTAATGGTGGCCGAGACCACCAGAGCATCAGAGTGGGGCATAGTTACACCATCTAGGTCATCGTCGGAGAAGATAATGGGATCTCCTAGACGGCCTGGGGTGAAATTCCCATGCAGAGTGTCATCGCCCTGGCCCGTAGTGTGGACTACCGCCACGTACTACCACCTCCTGGCCACGCTGTCTCCCCCCATGGTCGGTCCCCCAGAGATCATCATGATTTCTTTCCCGTTGGGCGGGTTGTCGATCAGCGGGGGTGTCTTCTACCGTCGCTCCGTTGTCTTGGCAAGGAATTTATCGAGGAGTCCTCTCCGGATGAGGTCCTCAATGGCATCCCTCAGGTTGATGCAGTCGGCGGTGTCATGACCATGATTATAGTGGTAGGGGCAGTACTTCTTCTTGCTCCTTGTTCTTAGATCTGACTTCATCTAAGGAGGCCACTTGAGAAATGGCTCCTCGTGGATCTCCATCAGTATCTGGTCCGGTGGAGCCGTCAGGGGCATGTAGTGGCGATAGTTGCCCCTCTCCTTCTCAGGGCAATCGCGGCGGTCTCTCTCGTTCGATCTCACTCTCTCTCTCTCATCCTCTCTCTCTCTCTCACGATCGCCTCTCTCCCTCTCTCTCGATTTCAATGACATTGGCCGTAGATCGAGGCGTGGGAGGTACCAACAGAACTGACTCATCACGAGGGACGTGTGGGTGTTGACCTCGTTTCGATCAGCAGAGCATGGAGGCGCGTGGGGTCGAGAGGAGCCGCAATGTCCTTTCGTCCGTTTGGCACGGAATCGCTATCTTCGTCGCGCAATAGGTAGGGGGATGGAATCCTCTCCTCAATAGGAACCCGCCGGTACCACATGTGCCATGGTCCGACGCCATTTTTCTCATTTTCTATGCATGTTTCCATGTTAGTATAATTTCATCCTATTTTCTGAAAATCACTCCATGGCCATCGTTTTAAGTTTTAATGACATGAATAGGTTGGGAATGAGTTGTATGGCATGGCAGGTTAGCTTATTTCGTTAAACCCCATCATTTCGAGCCGACCGGGAGGGGTTTTGGCCCAGGCCAACCCGTTTCCGTCGACATCGTAGTCTTGCGGCCTCCTGGTGATCGTTCATCCTTGAGCGGCCATCACCGAACTGCTTAACCCCTTTGAGTGGTCCAACTCAGACCGCTTGAGATTGTCATCCCTTTTGAACCATTGGATGGTCTACACTAGAATGGCCCTCTTTCGACCATTCAACCCAGTTGAGTGGCCTACCTATTGACCGCCCATGGTACTCACCACCCTTGTGAGCGGCTATCCACTAACCTCCCATGCTGTGAGTGGCGCATCCTGTGCTGTTTATCCCTTAGGACCCTCGAGGACAAGTGGCCCTCCCGTAAGCGCTCATCCATTGTGCGGCAGTCCTCTTGCCGTATATACCCTATAGAATAGTTTTAGTGCAACTCATGAGTGACCTATCGGCCGCCGCGCATCCCTTCAAACCCCATCTGACATTGGTAGTAGAGCGGCTCACTCCAATCCATTCAACCCCACCTTTAGACCATGCTGACGTTAACAGTTGTGCGGCTAATGCCCAACCGTTCTAGCCTCATGAGTGGCCCAGCCCTAACCGCCTGTCCTGATGAGCGGTTAGAATGGAACCGCCCATCCCTGTGGACTCTAGTTTTAGCATGTTCATTTCAATTATGCATTTCATTATTGCATCTCATTGTATTAACACATTACAAGATATTTACAAGAGATAAAACCTGAGAGAGATAATCCCTGGGTTTGTTCAGGATATGCACAGCCGACGGGAGTGCAGCAGCGTAAGGTAGAACCACCACGAGACTTACGCATGACAGGTGCAGCAATCGTGGGATTTACATAGTGGAACCACCACGAGATTTACGGAGGCTGCTTACAGCGGGCATCTGCGTGCGTGGCTTATGACAGAGAAGGGCATCCGCGTGCACGTGTTCAAGGCTGTGCCGATCCTACATGTTGGGTGCATGAATGGCGGGGAAGGCTGCTACATGCGGAGCTAGCGTTCACATTCGCAAGAGAGGAGATGTTGCTAAGAGGAAACATGAAGCATGAAAGAGAAGGGGGCTCGCGGCGAGCAGAGCTCCAGTAGTCTATAAGGCAGAAAGGAAGAAGAAGAGAGTAGAGGCCGTGCACAGAGGTGAAAGAAGATGAGGAGTAGTCGACTGGCATCCTGCTAATCCTACGGCCATGTGCATGGCATGTGCAAGAAAATGGAGCCGCAAATGTTGATCTATGGGCTTCACTGGAGGCGATTGCAGTGGACTGCACATGAAGCAGAGGAGAACGGCAATCGACAATAGTGCGACAGAGTGGCTGGTTTGTCGGGTCGTTAGAGTGCATGTGGCTCGGACTCACTAATGGTGGACTTGCAAAGGGGTCCAAGGCTCACACGCAGGTGTTGATTGTGGAGGGAGGATACCATGTTTCCACAACAGTGGGCCACACAAGCTAGAGCGAGTGCATGCGGAGCTATTGTAGCAGACAATGGGCCTCGCATGGCGTTCGCGGGTTTGGTAGGTGCTGGGCACATTGCATGCAGAGCAGGCGACTGGCGGTGGCTCCATACTGCACAGAAAATATTGACAATTTTGTAATGGTAAAATGGGCAGGTGATGATTAACGAGGGGCTTGTGTTTGCCCTATAAAAGGGGCTCTCGTTGGCATTCTGAGGGGGTCCATCTTGGGGAGTTTTGAGAGTTCCTCATGTTTATGTTGTTTTGTTGTGGTTGTTTTTATTTTGAGTTCTCGTAGGAGTTCGTTTTGAGTTCTGTTTTGAGTGTTTTGGGAAGAAACAAGGAGAACCTCGATTGTATAATCAGGTCTTCAGGATTACATCTGGTCGCAACCGGAGTCCCTAACAAAGGTAGGGGGATGATCCCTAGCCTCTTGCATTCCTTCCCCGCGAGTTTTAGCCCGAGGCGAGGCCGAGAGGGGTTATTTTCACACTGGGAAGGGTCGTCCATGTCACGGGGAGAGTTCGCCCGATCCATCATTTTACGCACCGATTTCAGGTTTCAACGACTGTTTCCCCATCTGTGAGGCTTGTATGGGGCCGAAAATGAAGTTTTTCGACCGGTTCACCATTTTTGCGTCGACGAGAGATAAACGGTCGAACCAGGGCCCGTTTATCCCTTGTGCGGCCCTGGCGTGACCGCCCTTCTGCTTGGCATGCAGTGGGCACCCCCTTGTGTGGCCATGGTCTGACCGTCCAATGGCTTGGCATGCATTGGGTATGTGTGGCCAGTCGTGGGACTGCACATCCTATGTGCGGCCCCAAGGCAACTATCCATCCCAAGGGTTTTGGCCGTTGCTTGTGACCGTTGCACAGTGCACTGGGGTGTACGGCTTGGGTCTGGCCGCATGACCCTTCATGCGGTCAAGGGTAGGCCGCACGTCACCTGGTGCCATTGGCAGTGGTGCGGCCAGAGTTGGACCGCACCTGCCTTGTGCGGTGGGGTCCTAGCCGCCCTTCCCTTGTGTGGCCAGGGTCCAACCGCACATGTATTTTTGCCGTTAGAGGATGGACGGCTGTGCTGGACCGCCCATCCCCCACGTGCGGCTGGGAGTCAGCCGTATTTTCTTTATACGGCCAGAGGTTGACCGCATATGCCCCGTTTGAACCAGGAGAAGGATGGTCTGTGGATGGCCATATATCCCATGGTGTGGCCCCTGTTCGACTGCATGTCCTTCAGCGGCCCAGAGTGGACCGTCCAAGGGTACCAGCTTGATCGGTGCTTTGATCTTGGCCGATTCGAGTCCCGGGTGCGTGAACCTCAGTCCGCGTGTTGCCCGTGGTCTGACAGATGCTGGACATCGTGTCGAGGCCAGGTGTTGTGCTACTGTGTAGTCCCGGGATGTGTGTTTTCGACTCATGTCACCGTGCGACGGTGCTGGTACGAGGAGCGTTCCTTGTACTGCCGGTTCTGACGTTGTTTTCCGTGACTCAAGAGTCTACTCCTTCAGAGACACTCCAAGAGTCTTAGCCCACCAGTACGCGTGTGCTGGTATCCACCTGGGAGTGGTGGGATAAGGTCCTAGGACTTAGGCTTGATAGAGACAAGTCTAAACTTGCTCTGATACCAATTGATGTGACACGACCTCGGACTTAGGTAACAAGCACAATTCGCAACCGAATGGGCCGATAACAACGGCCAACTCACCCGACACTCAACCCAAAACTCGGGGTGACTCGACGATGCCGAGTGGAGGATGTGGGGGTTGGTCCCTTGCTGGTAGAGGGCTAGAAAGGCAAGAGGGTCTCCCAAAGAGGTTTGGCTAGTCCGATTCTAGGGCTGACCCGGTGCCGAGGGCATAGGTGCACACTTCTCTCACGGTGGTCACTCGGAAGCAATTGGGATTGCGGGACCGAGCTCTCTCTCATCGTCCAGTGAATCTATGAGCTAAAATTAAATGAAAAGCACTTAAACTAGAGCAAGGGTAGATTCCTTACTTGACCGGTTTGAAGAAATCGATCTCGCTCAGAGACGGGGGCGCGCGGGGAAGCGTGGGGCTCACCCACGCCGCGACGAGGTCACTTCAACCTACTCAAGCAAATACAACACTACACCCCATGTAGGGGGGGTGATCTTGGGGTGGAGGTTAATGTAGGTACAACCAAAACTACCTCCGCACAGGGAGGGGCCTTCAGGCGGCCAAGCGGGGAGGGAAAAGGCGAAGACTTGGACTCCACGCGGTGTCGATGACGAATCTGGTCCTACATAGGAACAGGGTACCGACTGTCGGTGCTAGAATTTTTGTGGAAGCTCCTGAACTCCGATGATATCAAGACAAGCGCCAAAACATCTGAGATTTGCTTGGGATGGTACTGGAATTTTGGCAAGAGTCGATGTAGCCATCACCGGGCGTGGTGGAGCTGGAAATAGGGCCTCTGTCTTCTGCCACGGACTGTCATAGCACTGCAGCTTCTGGAAGTTGTTGTCGCCACGAATAGCCCTGAACTCTGATTTGGGCACGGTCGGTGGTGTTGGAACCGTTGTCAAGTTCTCTTCGAAACGAGATCCACGGGGGTGCCAGCAGATGTCAGGGTAGGCCACCGCAACTCAAACACTTATGGGGTGTCAGCTCTATCCCAGGGTGGACTGAACTGCGCACCCGGAGGAAAAAAGAGAGAAGAATTTGATCCGGTGGCCGAACGGAGCCCCGCTTCCTGGAGGAGGAAGAAGACTCGTCGAAGAAGGCAAATATGCCCAAAATAATTTTATACATACTTTAACAATGCCAATTAAACGCCTAAAAATACCCTAAAAATTTCTAAAAGTAGTCAAAATTCACCAGACGGAACCTAGATCCGCACTAGTAAGGATCTGCTAAACTACGGGTGTTACATCGAGTGAGTCTCCGAGCCACAAGCTCGGTATAGTCTGGGCGGTGCAGTGTCGGCTCTGAGTAGTAGGTCCGGTAGTGGGCCCGCTGTCCCTACCAACCCTCCCAGATGGCTGGAACTCGACTCCGTCAAGTATGGGGGGATATTGCTGTGGTAGTGCTCCAGCAGACCGGGATCGAGGCGCTGGAGATCTTCCTGATTGATCCAGGAATCATCAGATGGTGGGCGGTCCCGCCAGTGGACAAGGTAGTGCTGGTACACCCTACTCCATGTAGTGGTAAAGACCGAAGACACCAAGTTCCTGTCATGTGGTTTCGTCGTGCTCCCCTGAGAGGGTAGAGTTGGCGTGAGGCTCGAGATCGGATGCGGTGTCCGAGAGAGATCTGGCTCGAGATGCGGTAATGGGCCTGTGGGAGAGTCAACGGATGGCCTGTCGTGATTTGGAGCGTGCCTGTTGGGCCGATGGAGGTTTCCCGTTGACGCGTATCTGGTGACCAGTGGGTGGTCTTTCATAGATAGAAGATGCTGGTTGTTGGGGCTCGAGAGTGGCGTGAGTCATGCACCAGCGAGGCCATGGGTGGCCAATTATGAGGTGTGCTTTTCCCAAATTAGATCTGGGGTGTGTTAGAAGTTGTCTTCTGGCAGAATTGGTCCGGTGCTGCTATCGGCGTCCAGCTTGCCGGGTGTGAGCTGGTGGAAGCTCAGCGTCGGTTGCCCTTGGTGCAGGGTGTGAGATCAGTTAGCAGGTTGTGAAGCTGGCATTTGGTTGGTCCGCCGAGCATGGGCGTTGGCCGGTGGTGTCAGTTTTCGTGGTGAGGAGTGTGTTTTCTCTGTGATCGAGGTTGATTTTACGTCGGTTGAGGTGACGCCAGACTTGTGCCTTCTTGCATGTGTCTGCTCTGCTGCTCGAGGTGTTTTGGGTTATAAGCGAGGTGCTGTCCGTGATCATTGTCTGGCCGCGTCCCTCAGGATCGTGATTTTTACGAATATCGAGGTTTGGTTGGGGCTCTGACAGTGTTGTCAGATTGATCCTGTTACGACTGCAGTAGGAGGAACTTCATCTCCGTTTTGATCGTCTTCCTCCTGCTGTTCCGAGTAGCTGTAGCAATAGGTCTTCTGGTTGCCGTCGCTACTGCTGTTCTTGTTGCTGCCTTATTCTCCTTACGGTTGCGTTAGTTGCTGCTACTCTGTTGCAAACATAGTATCGTCTTCTTAATCTCAACACCCAGTTCAACACCCAATCAGGTAGGATCCTAAATCTCAAATACTGGATCAAATCTCAAATTCTATGCATGCATACACGTAGTTATCTATTACGTTCAGGATATTTTTCATCTTCTGTTTCCTAGTTAAATAGCGCCCTGACACAAGGCATCGTTTTATTTAGACACGACTTTTTCAAAGGTGCCTATTAGAAACCACGCCCTTGTCTAAGTCGTTGTTATTAGCAGTCTGTTATAAAAATGCCTTCTTGTATGGCGCCAATTAATGAATGCCTCCGTTTCAGGCGTTACTTACCACTATATTTAATAAGTTCACGCATGTTCAAAATTTAATAACTTGAACCCCTATTAGTTAAATTCATGCATGAATACAGTACTATTATCATGTAATTTTTCCCTACTTGATCATGACTCAGGATTTTACTCCTATTGAAATTATTGATACTAGTCTTATCAATTGCTGTTTAAATTGAATTCACGCCCTAGCTTAAGGCGTTACATTTGAATTTAACGCCCTAATACATGTTGCCATATTCTGTAAAATGTTAAAATAAGGCAATGTGATCGAGGGACGACCATTTAGACAGTCGTCAATACTGTTTATAAAAATTAGGGTGCTATTTATAAAAATTATTGAAATAAAATTGTCTGAAAACTGTGCTAAAATTTAACTAACGACCGATACATAGTCGCTATACATTTAAATGGTGACCTAGAACAAGTCACTGTTTACGTATGTTTCCTGATTTTCAGAGTTTTCACAGTAACCTGTTAATTACACCATGTAATGCAGGTTATACACATTTGGCACTATATTCCATTCTATGAATATAGTTCCGCATTTCTTAGAGTTTCATATCATTTACCCCCTCCACTCTCCGTGACTTATGAGCACTCCATTGGACATTCCGTTCCTTTGGACTAGCGAGTTTGTCATAGGGACCTCCGTTAGTCTCCGCTAGCCTTGGATTACGGACCCGTCAAGTCACCGAGCCGCACCCTACCCTTCTCCAGGGGGGAGAGAGGTGCCGAGCCAGAGGGAACCATGAGTAATGTCCCCATCACTCAAGATGACCTTCCCATTCATCCATTCAGTCTATAAAGGCCTAGAACAAGTCTGCCAGAGATGACACTATAGAAGTGTGACCCTGACATTCAGCCATAGGTGCTGGCTGAAGATCGGACCTCTCCAGGTGGGTACTCATGGTGATATGGGAACATTGGCAGACCAACCTCAGACTAGACTAGGACCAATCATGATTTGAACTCAGACTGAACTTGACCCTAAAGTAAAGGAAAAGTAGACTCAAACATGACCTTAGACTCTTACCAATATCCAGTACGTGGTAGAGATATTAATCTGAAGATCCAACTCACACAAGACTACTACCTTCCCAATAGGCGTTACCTATCTTTTTAGTAACACCTTTTAATATACCAGATATAGGAATGCAACACCTAAGACAAGACTACCCTAGACTCAAACTTGACTCTGATACCAATTTGATGTGGGACGAAAGTGGGACTTGACCGGACAATACAACATTGGGCTCTAGACGTCGACTCGACTCACTTTGGACTGACATTTCCAACAATGATGCACACTATGGAGCACCTCGGCTCGACACTAAGGAGCTTCAGAAGAGGTGAAAAGTCCTCAACAAGAAGTACAAGCTTACGGTTCGTCCCAGCAAGTGGAAACGTGTGGATCCACGCAGTTGAGAAACTGACATAGAGTCAAGGGTGGTCAACCCTCTATCGTGCTCGGATTGAGTCACGGGATGGGTCGCGAAGTCTCTCTCACAGTAGTGATTGAAATTGAGCGGGCTAGATTTCCTATCTCACGCTAGTAGTGACTTTCAAACACATACAGAATAAGCAAGCAAATGTAAAGAGGAGCGAGAATGCACCTCCACGCTCGGGGCATGGGAAGACTCCCTGCAAACACACATGACTCTCAGTACAGTAATAACAAATAATTACAGATCTTAATTTTACTGTCCACTCCATGCAAGGAGGTAAAAGGCTACACGGAGAATCTGGGAGCAATGAGTTTGGATTGACGGGTATGCAACAGATAATGTTCAATGAAAGCAATGTTCTTAATCAAGACAATGTCACAAAGATATCAAGCTAAAAATTGATATATACCCGACAGTGAGCGATCCCCTCTTGACCATTGATGATCTTCACACGTATCCTGAAATGGTTAATGACTTGGCAATTCATGACTTATGGTTAAAGTCACTTAGTCAACTCATTAAACCATTCCAATCCTCGTGTAAGATCCAATCAATGTATCAGGTCAAAGGACCAACGATGCTACTAAGACAATTAGATCTTCAGTTAACATTAGGTATAATCAACCATCTGAAGATCCAATAGCAGATCAGTCCAGTGTACATTCTCCCAGGACGTACACCTACACATGTGTGTTGGTGCCCCACAATAATGACCATGAGACTGCTCACGCGCACATCATGTGTACTGGTTTAATAGGTAATCAAATTTCTGAGTGATTACCCTCCAACTAGGAATAATGTTAAGGTATGTGTCCATGTAAAATCAGTCTCCTGATCGAGATTCCATCTTGATAACTTTACAATCACATATATTAGGAACATCGTAGAGTAATATACAATTACAAATATACGCTCAAATACCACTTCATTAATGATGAACAATATTGTACAACTATCGGGCCTACCCGACCCGAAATTAGCCTGTAGCACACACAATACTAATAATCTCTCACTTGAACTACAACCAATTGCGCACAACTTTGAGGCCCATCTTATCCTGATGGCGCTCAAACACAATCTGTGTCAAAGTCATAGTCAGTGGATCTGCTATATTGTCTTCTGACGGTACACGCTCTACCGCCACATCTCCACGATCAACAATGTCCCGAATAAGGTGGAAGCGCCTCAGAATGTGCTTCGACCTTTGGTGAGACCTTGGTTCCTTCGCCTAGGCGATGGCCCCATTATTATCACAAAATACTGGGATGAGAGCTGATATCTGGGGAACTATGTACACCGAGCTCCAAGATGAATTTCTTCATCCAGATGGCTTCCTTAGCAGCTTTAGCCGTAGCAATGTATTCTGCCTCTATCGTCGAATTTGCAGTCGTATCTTACTTGGAGCTTCTCCAACTGACTGCCCCTCCATTCAACATGAATACAAATCTAGACATGGACTTGTAGTCATCTAGATCTAATTGGAAACTAGAGTCTGTATAAGCTCTAAGCGGTAGGTCCTCTCCTCTATAAAGCAGAAAAAGATCCTTAATTCTCCGCAAGTACTTAAGGTGGAGCGGGTGTTCAGTTCCATGCGGTGTACTGCGGAGGACAGGGTGATGTTGGCTTGCAACTAGTTGCAGGACACGGCTCGAGAGTGGTGGCCTTCCGAGTGGAAGATGCCTTTTCAGTCTCGCCCCCTTGAGCAGATCTTGTGGAGAGACTTTGTCAGTGCTTTCGAGCGTGCTTACTGCCCGGAGTATGTTGCTACGCAGAGGATGCGTCAGTTTCTGGAACTGGTACAGGGCGACATGTCTGTGTGACAGTACAGGGCCCGATTTGTTGCGCTGGGTCGTTATGCACCTCATATCATGGAACATGAGAGGGTGAAGACCGAGCAATTCGTCCAGGGCTTGAGGCAGGAGCTGAGGCACCATTTGATCGTGCACGCTGCCACTGATTTAGTGATGGCTTCTCGTATAGCGGCGTCTTTGGAGCTGGATATGTAGAGGACACGAGGACCGATTAGCTAGGGGTAGTCCTTGTCAGGCCGCAGCCAGCAGTCGACTACCCAGCAGCAGAGCATGTTCTAGCTTCCGTCTGGTAGTTCGGGAGCTTCGACTTCGGCGGCTTCAGCGATGGGTTCTGCATCTTTCGGTGCCAAGATCAAGAGGTTCTTCGGGAAGGGTTTCCGGAAGAAGAAGGAGGGCCGAGAGCAACGGCAAGCTTCTTTGGGCAGTGTTCAGTAGCCGGTACCTTTGCAGCGGCAGGGGTCAGTCGGTGGTTCTTGTGCGGGGTGTTCCTGTTGTGGTGAGTCGCATCTAGGCAGGCAGTGTGCAACGTCGGTGATCTGTTTCAGATGTGATCAGCCAGGACACATGGCACGTGACTGTCTGTGGCGGCCGTGTCAGCCACCCCAGTTTCCTCAGCAGCAGCAGCAGCAGTACCCACAGCAGCAGTTTCAGTAGCAGGGGCAATATCCGCCTCTACCACGGTCAGCGAGTGTGGGTAGGCAGAGAGCTCGAGGCCAGGTTTCCCACATGACTAGGGCAGAGGCAGAGTCGTCACAGCTTGTGGAAGGTACTGTTATGATTTTGGGTTGCGCAACGTGATTTTTGTTTGATTTCGGCATGTCACACTCATTTATTTCGGAGGATTTCACGCGGAGTGTTGAGGACCCGGTCTCCCAGATGTCTTGTGATTTGATGGTGGAGTTACTGTCTGGTGACTTCATGGTCACTCACCACATGCTAAGTGTACACTCGGCCTGGCTAGTTGGCAACTAGGAACCTCCACGCAACTACCTGGAACCCCAAGGAAGAACCTCTGCACCTAAAAACTAGGGGTGAGTCTCCTATCAGTGGCTCAGTAGGGGTCCCGTGGAACCCCAGCCGAAAACACGGTGGCACAAAAAGTAGTAACTACAGAAAGAAGAACAACAACAGCAGGAATGGTAATTACGATGACCGATAAAACCTCGGCTCTATAGCTACTCCTACTGTACCAGAAAATACAACCCAGTCTCCCAATCGGGGAACAACCAAGCCACAAACCTGACATCCCGATCCCATGATCGGGGGACAACCAGAACACGAACTGCCCTAGTCACGCTACTAGGAAAATGCCACGATGTCACTATCGTGGAGGCATGTCCTCACAGACAAGGCCCACGCCGAAACCACGTGGTCTGGAAACACCGTCATGACCTCACCGTCGTGAACTCAACATCGTTTAGGAAAATCCCTCAGTGACGCTCACCGAGAATCCTAGACCTCAACTAAGGGAACACTCCCGAAACCACACATGAAGCCTACTTCTCGCAGACGGGAAATGAAAACATGCGACACGACAACTCACGTCACGTGACGGGAGTACCACCCACCAAAAGAATGACCGGATGTGTCCCCTAACGTCTTACACCGCGTCACAAGTGTCTAGCTACAACACCCTACGCGGAGACAAAGACACACCAAGTAACCAGTACCACAAACAAGGACTAGCTGGGGTCGCGCTCATCAGCGATGTTTGGCGCCCCCAACCTCGTGTGCACATTCAGACCATACGCCCTAGGCCTGTCCTCTAGCTTGTTATTCCCCCTAAGCCCGGACTCGGCTGTACGTGGAGGCCCTACGGTAACCAATCTAACAACCATCTCAGCCGGGTCAGCCGCTCCACCACTCTCGGGTGGGTCAGCACGCACGAGCCGTAAGAAGGCTACGACTAGTGGGGGCTCACAGAACATGAACATGGAAAACCACGCACGCATCCATCGCGAGTAGCACGAAGGAAGAAGTGGCTCGCGGCCACTAGACTCTGGACAACCCACTAGACCTATTAAATTCAACGGTCCTTGAGTCACAAGACTCGGGTCAAGACCGTCGCACGTGACGGCACTGCGCCGTCGATCAGGCCATAGTCAGCTCTTTTTATTTTCTTCAGAGAACCCCTTTAACTTATTTTGAGGTTAAGAATATCTTAAGAGATTCAACCAAGATGAACGATGAAATGTCCAAGTGCAGAATCACGTGACAATGACAAAAGTCAGGAAATGAAAGTACAAACCCGTACATCCCCCACTGATGAGCGCATCCGCTTGTTTAGGACAACATTCTTGGCTCTCTCCTCAAGTCTCTGAGCTACAAGATCTGAAGGATTCTGATGGGTCTGACTTCCCATTTTCATTAAATTTGCACCACTTGGCCTCTCACCTGATGGAATATCATTTCGGTGTCTTTTCCTTGTGATAAGACTGCGATATCTTTCTAGTTTTGTTAAGGATTCCTGCAACACTTTTGTTCTCTCCCTGATCAAACAGAAATTAAGCATTCATCAGGAAGAATTAGAAGAAAGTTTGATGCAGAGTCAATGAATTACGGAAGTTTGTGAGTAATTTTTTTGACTACGTTAATAGCCTGCAGAACCTCAGAATAGATTGCACAGCAAGGTAGAAGGATAGGGTTGGGGTATTCCAGACACAGTCATGGCATTCCAACCATATGTTTGTATCCTTGGTACAAAATAAGGTTGCATTTTTTTAGAGAAACAAATAGGATGGGATAAATTGACTACCTGGCCCTGCCAGTTGTCTCCGACACACTAGCCTTGAACCGTTTCAGTTCCTCAGCTGCTGCTGGAGTAAGAGGCTTACATTGAACAGCTCCAAATGAGTGTTCTTCAAGAGAAACACCAAGGACCCTCCTCAGTTCCCCTGCACGAGGCCTCCGATCCCCCAGTAAGAGTGGTTCCAACATAAGATACTGGGATGGAGACGGGATCTCCATTGAAGGGATCGATGCCGGGCTCCTGGCAGCCCCGGTTCCAGAAGGCAGCACACGGCTATCTATGTTCTCCCGGAAGCTCCCAGGCTTCTCCAATTTGGCACCAGTGTGCGATCCACGTTGCCCATGAGGATACGCAGCTGCGAAGGATGAACCCTCCGGACTGCTCGAGGCCAACTCCGACCTCGAGTTACCTGCCATTCTGCCCAATACCAGTCATGAGAGCTCACGTTCGCATCCAGTTACTAGCCAGTGGCTCCTGTTGGGTGGGGTGGGGGGATCAGAAACTTAAAGCATAAATTACGAGCTTTCTTGTTACCGTGGGGACATATGATCCCCACGCTAGAGGATGTATCGAGGATCACTAGACTCAGAGTGCACGGAGCGTCGATGATGGGCACGACTTACGCTGACTATCGAGAGCTGGCACGGGAGCTGCTGGACCTAGAGCTGACATGACCTGGGCACCACTCATCCATGCTGGCGAGAGTGACTCTCCAGGAGAGCCTGGGGTTGAGAGGAGCGGTGATAGCCGTAGGCGAGCTACCCGAGGAGCACCTGGGGTGGTTGACAGACAGAGCCAGACAGAGAGTGGCTGCAGGACCGGGACTACAGGGAGACATCATCCTTCGTCGCTTCTTGATGCTGATGTTCGGGAAGCTACTTTTCATGATGAGGGCGGATGAAGTGAGCTGCAAGCTCCTCCCACTACTGAGAGACTTAGACGAAGTCGGGGAGTACGCCTGGGGCAATGCTGTGTTGGCATTTTTGTTTGACTCCCTCAGCACCACTGACGGGCAGACGATGTTGGGCGGCTTCTCGCCTTTGCTTCAGGTAAACTGCTCCACCTTGCTTATGCTTATGCTTATGCTAATGATTATGCCTATGATACTGACTCTTGACAAATGCAGGTATGGAGCTACCTATACCTCCCCGGCCTAGGGTGGGGAAAAGAGGTACATCCAGACTAGGTACCCATCGCGAGGTGATGGATGGCGGTTCGGGACATGGGGTCGCTATGATGCTTAGCGCGGGTGATCCAGGATGACATGGACATATTTCCCTATGCATCGGTAAGACTCTAGACTTAAGCTTCTAAATGGACTTAAAATGTTGACACTTGAAGCTAATGCCTGCCCTTTCAGGTGCGCTAGACACCGTACCATGACGAGGGTCACAAGGGACAGCTTTGGGTAGAGGTGGCCCAGGCCTACTCAGGATGGGACGTGTGGCTGCACTGCATGAACGTCATCGAGCCACTACACTACTGCCAGATCATGAGGACCAGGGGCATCCACCATCCAGACGTGGAGTTCCCTGCCAGAGACTGTTGTCCCTAAGGTTCTCATATGGACAAGAAGGGGGGGTTGAATTGTCCCCGCCAAGCACGATGGTAATTTTTAAAATTAATGTAGCAGAATATAATTCACTACCAACTCAAGAATAGAACAACAGAATTATCAATGAAGTTCTCCGAGAAATTTGGATCGAGCGCTCACTCACCGTCCGACGGAGCTAAAAGACAATACTAAATGAGCAATATTAAACCAGTAAGGGATGAGGCCGGGAGCTCACCTGATTGGTGTGAATACACCGATCCCGGTTGGAGATGAGGTGAGCGGGGAAGCGTGGGAATGCGCCCGCACGCTGCGCCGGTGTAGCTCTAACCTGAAAATCTGAACAAGTACAACACTACACCTCTCTCAGGAGGGGAATCTTGGGGTGGAGGTTAACTGATTACAACCAAAACTACCTCCGCATAGGGAGGGGCCTTCAGCCAGCCAAGCGGGGAGGGGAAAGATGAAGATAAGAGCTTCACACAACGTTGGAGCCGATTCTGTCCCCTCTCAGGAACAAAGGACAGACTGTCGATGCAAGAATTCTTGCGGATGCTCCCGAACTCCTTTGTCAGCAAGACCAGCCCTAAAATTTCATGGATTGGACCAGGAGGGTGCTGGAATTTTGGCAAGAGGCAGGGAAGCCGTCGCTGGTCGTGGCAGAGCTGAAAACAGGGACTCTGTTCTCTGACTCAGACTGTCTCAGCACTGTAGCATCGGGAAGTTGAAGCCACCACGAACAGCCCTGAACTCCAAATTATGCACGGTCAGTGGCGTTGGAACCGTATATGAGCTGCCTTCGAGGCGAGAGCCACGGGGGTGCCAGCCGATGTCAGAGCAGACAGCAGCAATCTGAACACTGATATGGTGTCAATTCTGTCCCAGGGTGGACAGAACTGCGCACTCGAGGGAGAAAAAGGAGAAGAAATCACTCTGGTGGCCGAATGGAGCTCCGCTTCTTGGAGGAGGAGGGGAACTCATAGAAGAAGGCCTCAGTCAAACACCGCCTCTAGATCTTCAAAGGGATTGACGTGGCAACTACTGCACTCCGCCTCTAGAAGCTGGGCAGGAGCCTTCTGCGCAGTCGGAGTAGATCGCCTCTCCCGGACAGTCATGAGCTCGGAACGGGATGAAACGACCGCCGTTGCGAAGATGATCGAAGCCTCTTCTAGCGGTAACTCTTGCGTCTCCTGGAATGTCCGTATGGCATTGCAGTGTCTTCTGCAGTCTTTAGGTTCTCTGGATGACGAACTGGTGGACTGTAGATTAAAGATGGCCCACTAAGAAGCCAACATGCATCCACCCAAGTCACATCGAGAAGGAGCAATTCTCTCGACCAGGCAGAATTGTACGAAAAGATCCTCGGCTTGTGGGTCATCAGCCCACACGCTTCCGCTGCGCACTCAACACCGCACGAAGGCATCAGAAAGATCCTCGGTCTTCACATCTCAACACACACAAGGCCTCATCGCAATCACAGAAAATCACAATGTAACACGCCTCTAGCACTGATCTAGCAAGCAACCGAGCAGAAAAAGCCTAAGTGCAACAGAGAAGAGCACTAGCTTCAGCACAAAGCCCAATGAAAAGCACTAATCTCAGCCTACCTTTACGTCCTACAAATGACAAATGAGCCTCACATCACATCGGCCGTTAGACATGGCACGACGAAAATACGGTACGCAATAGCTCTCGATACAGAAATTAGGTCCAAAGCTATGCAACCATAAAATAAGGAGACGATCAGGCTCAAATTAAGTTGTCCACACTTGAGCAGACACAGGACAAGGTGGTATTGAAATGGCAATTCCAAGGCCAACCTCACAAAGAGATCCACTATATGGCATGGGAAGCAGCGAGCTTAGTCACAGAAGCTCGCAAAGAAGGGAAGAGCCTAGTTTGCTCAAACAGCTTCTCAGCCAAATTGGTTCAATCGAGCACTCACCATCGGCAGTGGGAACAACATAAGGAGCTCCGGGGATGCTCGGCAGATAGACTTGCTGCAGAAGAAGCACCATCAGCAGTGGGAACAACAGAAGGAGCACTGGGGACGCTCAACAGATAGACCTGCTGTAACTGCCCGATCGGTTGAGGGATAAGGTGATACTGCACACCTGGCTGAGTGGACTCAACCTAGGTGCGCACTTGGATATCACCTGCCCTACTCAAAATGGCAGACGAGGCAGCAAGGTTTGACTCTACGGTCCACGCTGAACATCCGACAAGCCTTCCGTAATAGGGGCGGGAACCGCTGAAACTTGACTCGACGTAGGTGCATAAACCATCATGACCACCACCGGAGGAGGAGCACCACTTCCCTCCCTAGAAACACGCACTTTTCGGCGACGCACCATCAAAACCTAAGAAGTACACACCGATGAAAATCACATCGACAATCACGGAAAACACCCTAAGCCAGCAGTAGACGACTCTAGTGGACTTGCTCTGGACCAACGCTATGCAATGTCAATTCCTTACTTCAATGTACTACACGACAATCCTTTTATCCCTTCGGAGCTTTACCGCTCTTGGGAGGCCTCGCGGGTTCCAAGTGATATCAGGTGTATTCGATAGTCCTATCAGGTATATCTAGTATCCGAGATCTGGGTCGTCACAACAATAGCCCCCTGCAGTTTGCAGGGAAGATTCCCCATGGGCGGGGGGCTCACCCGGGGAAGTCGTGAATGTTCCTCCCTGGCCACCTGGGTCCTCATTAGATTAATGAGGCTATCCAGTTTTGCATTGAGGGTATGGAGGGGGTCCGTGGTTCCAGTAGGGGGTTGCCCCTCCACCGTGGGTGGGGGTAGGTCGTCGGTTGGTTCACTGGCGTGAGATGGGGTGTTCTCCGTCGGATTGGAATGTGAGCCTTTCTCCGTCGCCAGGGCTTT
The DNA here is from genome assembly GCA_024336825.1 of Amorphophallus titanum. Classification (NCBI taxonomy): domain Eukaryota; kingdom Viridiplantae; phylum Streptophyta; class Magnoliopsida; order Alismatales; family Araceae; genus Amorphophallus; species Amorphophallus titanum. The sequence continues at coordinate 9,409,852 of JANBPO010006859.1, read as the reverse complement.
CCCTTTGTCGCCAACAGCCTTCCTACTGGAAGTCCTTCGCACTATGTCGACTATTTGTTCATTTCCCACAGACGGTGCCAGATGAAGAGGGGTTATCTTACGCGGTGCTTGAGCTGAAGATGATGGCCACAATGCTGAAACTGCAAGAATGGGAAACGGGTCAAAGGTGCCTAGGGATGAATCCCCAGGGTAAACCCTCCGATGCCTAAGTCAGTAGAGCCCTGATGCCAGGAGTAGAAGGAGGGAGATGAGGGCGCTAGATTCCTCTCCACCAAGTGGTGAAGTGACTCTAGCTCAGGGTTGATATCGCTCAATAGCGCTTACCTTTGATAGGAGGGGTCCCCAGGTTTATATAGTGACTCATGAACGCAGGAGCCCTGCGAGGCGAGGAGTTTCAGGGGAGGTTACGTCTCCTTCGTGGACTTGTTAAGGTGCGAGGGCTCTTAATCATCATTATCCCTGTGATCTCCCAACTCTTAAAGGGCACGCAATGGTTGCATGGATAAGCTTCTGCCAGTTGACCCGAGCATGAGGCGCTGGCTTCAGGGGGTTTTCCCTTTCGATAGGCGCAAGGCTTGGGCGGGATGCATAGGACCTCGAAGGGTACCTCTCGATCATCCTGACGCTCAGACTTTCGAACCTGAAGGTCACCTAGGAAGTGCTTAATCTGAGTGAGTTATTAGGCTTAGTGGGCCCTCGGAGGGCTGTCACTCGTGGGAGCTAAGCCTTGTTCGGTCTGTTAGGACCTCGTTTGGCCGCCCCTTGGGCTTGGCCCAATGAATTGGGCCCATTAACAACATCAAACCACATAATGACTCACAAACATAGGGAAATAAGCCAAAGACCTAGGGACATGACTCAAATGAAATGGAAAATACAATGATAAGACTCAAATAAAATATAAAACTACATGCTATGACTCAAGGACATGATGGTACATGATGACGATCCATCCGAGCTCCGAAAAGTGTGGAGGGGTAAATGATGTCCCCATCACTTTCCCTACCCCAACCCACCATGATTGACCTAACCGACCACTTCCTAGAGTTGGGCCTCATATGGGAACCCATAATCATGGAAGATCTTCATCTAAGGAACAAGAAAGTGTCTTTCTCCATAATGTCCACCTTCCTAGATCCCTTCGATCCTTTCAAATGGATGCTCAAAGGTCATCCCGCAACCCCACACATGGAAATCATCTTTGGAGTAGGAATGCATATGTCTTGACACCGCACACCACTTGACATGAATAGTAAGTCGGGCCCTTTCATTCATGACACCCACATGTCAAGTCGGAAGAATGAGTGGTCCATACTTGGGTGTAATGGCCCTCCGCCATTCATCATTTGTCTTACACATATTAGGAGCAGTCACGGATGCCTGGGTCCCCCGACATTTGTCACCCCCATGCATGATAGATTCACCTACGGATGTCCCGACCCACCTAGGCCCACAAAAGTCTACACGGCAACATTGCATGATAGGTCTACATGTAGTTACCTCGGTCCACCTTTGCATACCACACACTATCCACCCACACCGCACGGTAGCTCATGACATACTCATTCAAGTAAGCATCTAGCAACAGGCGGTGAGGCTCATAATGAGCAGGCAAAATCTCGTGAGTGCCGCTTGGGATTCCAAGTAGTCAACCATGCGATGGTGACATTGGAGTGGCTCCACCTTAGGGTCACCTCCAAACCGAGGGCACGAGGACTTGGACCTTCTCAAGTTCCGAGTAGCTTTGGCAAACTAGCTTACGGGTTGGACTTCCCGATGTGTTTTGGGATATGCCCCACTTTCTACGTGGCGGATCTAGCACCCTCTAAGGGCACCGTGGTGGATCCCAGTGAGCACCTTGAGCCTACCCACATCATTATGAGTGACACCCTCAGAGAGCCTCCACATATCAGCTTGAGAGTCTGACGTGTGAACACGGAGGCAATACTAGGCAAGCAGGGTACCATCGCCAGCAAGAGGGTGTGCTCGAGCCACCTTGAGAGGATGAAGAGTCGTCTCCCAACTATGGACGCGAGGTTGAGTTTGGAGGTTGTGCCTCGCCCGAAGCTGCATTGGAGGACCTCTTCCCCGATGGACCCACACTCGACGGAGTCGAGTTCTTCACACCCCGGGTGTAACGACCCAGGAGATCCGGATACTGATATACCGATTATATCGATATACCGATACCAGGAACTCGGGGAAGCCACCCAAGAGGCTGATGAGACCCCTGAAGGGTTGGAGGAGTTTGTCGAGGGGTTGCATAACGAATTGGAATTACAACGCGTAATATTAATCATAGCAACACAATTAACATTAATGTGAAAGTAATTTAAATATCATAGTGGTAAAATATATACAATAGTCTAGATTTACAAATAAACAAGTCCCATAACTAATAGAAAGGGTCCAAATGTACAACTACACGGGACATACCCCGGTTAAAAGCACAAAAAGGCTGACCGACTACTGCTGGCACTCTACGAACAGTCGTCGAAATCGCGTGAAGCTCCAAGAGACAGCGGTAGTGGCTCACCTGAAAGTAGGAAGGGTGAGTCACAGCCAAACTCAGTAGGGGTCACGCAGATCCCTACCTCGCACTAAACACGCGGGCATACAAATATAACAACAATTAGAGCATGCATTTAAAGCAGTAAGGCATGCATCACAAATTAAACATGCATTAAAGCAATTGAAGCATGTATTTAAGGCAATAAACATGCATTGGCATAATTAAATAACAATTATAGTAAAGCTGTAAAACCTAACTACGTAGTTATAACAGCTAACTATATGCTAATTTAAAGTAAATATAGCGTCAGGAGCTAAATCCAATAGAATGAACTTCAACTAACCGAGTGATAGGAAGAAGAAAAGGAAACCCACTAGAAGGTAGAAACCAGATGCGTCTACTGACGACTTATACTGCGTCTCAAGCAACTCACGTGGCTAGAGTCTCCAAGTGAGAGGCGTAAAAGTACCAAATCAAGTAACAAGTCAGAGTAACACCCGTCGGTGCCAGTCCAAGTCTCTGACCACGTGTGCACACACTGACTCCTGCCTGAGCCAGACTCTCTAGCTAGTTTTCCCTCTTAGTAGGACGCTACTATTGGCCGAGGGCCCACGGAACTAGCTTAAAAATCGTGTATTGGGAATGCCCCTCCACCTCTTCCAGGCGGGCCGACACTAGGGGTCGCTGGGCTACGACTAGTGATTTTATCACAAGGAAAGAGAAAGCACTCTACTGGGATCTAAAAGTAAGCTATTGCAGTATAAAATAATTTACACATGGCAGATATGCAACAAAGAATGCATTAGGAAATGAAATTATCACTTTTAGAGCACCAGAAGTGTAACAAACTAGCTTAGCCCCGTTACCTAACATAACGGATCAGGGATTGTACGTTAGGATGATATAACGCGCCTCCACTGGTCCGCTATAGTCACCCAAACTATTTTTATGAAAACTTGAAATGCACAGTCTGTAACAGACCAAGGATGGTCCGCTACACGAAACATAACAGACTCCATTGGGTCCGTTAAACTTACACGAACATAAGAAAATCCATAGTTTTTGCAAGCATGTAACGCACCTACATAAGTGCGCTACAAGGCTGTGACGGTCACACAATAGACCGCCACGCCAACCACCCTATCTAAGCTAAACAGGGTCAAAGGGCTATAACGGACCAAGGGTCGCCTGTTACACTCGAACGTAATGGACCAATGATGGTCCGCCACAAGACTGTAACGCACCCTATGAGGGGCGTTAAATGTGTAATGTCCACTGGAAGGACCATCACACAAACTGGGTAGCGAATGGGTTCGGTTTGAAATTGAAACACTCCCCGGTCGACCAACATCGATGGGGATCGCACTGAAACCTGTTTCCCTGCTATCCAACACATCCATAGCAACATTTAATAGCTAGAAAACATAAAGATAATGCCCATGGTGGATTAAGACATAAATCACAATGTTCATGGAGGAAATATCAAAATATTGACAAGGGGCAAGCTAGAGGGCATAAATCATCATGCATGTGTGGGGGAAAGATCCTACGGTGAGTGGGAATCTATCACGCCCCGAGCGCGGAAGATTACTCGGATGTGGCGTGACGATGTCTATAACGATCATGTCAATCAGAGCGTAGTGGTAACCCACACGTGCTTCTCTCTCTCTCCACTCGATCACACACACTCTCTCTCTCTCTCGATTTTCACCCTCTCACTCTCTCTCTCTCCTCCAATCGTTCCTTCGTCCGTTTCGGGCCGTGCCGACCCCATATCGAGGCGTAGGAGGTACCGTTGGAACCGGCTTGACGCGAGGATCGCGCCAGTGCTATTCTTTTCACTGATCGAGGACCGTAAGATCAGGTCGGGTCGTGAGGCATATCGATGTTTCATCGTCCGTTCACGCGTCAATCGAGGTCTTCGTCGCGATCGAGGTAGGGGGATAGACTCCTTACTTCGCTAGGAACATTTTGGTAGCATATGCATGCCCATCCATAGGCATTTACATCGTTTCTGTGCAAGTCCCATTTTAGGGGTAATTAGGTTGAAAATACTTTAAAAATTATTTAGGGGTGGTAGATTTGAGTTTTGATGCATACTGTAGTTATAGAAATTTTGTTATTCATCTTCCTCTACCCATTTCCTTTTTGTTTAGTGCCGATCCGGCTTGCCCGGAGAGGAGTTCGGTCCGAACTCGTCCCTCACATTTTCCAGTTGGCATAACGGACCCAAGGGGTGCGTTATGCATTGCATGGCGGACCGCTCGTGGTGCGCTATGTGACCGAAGTTTTCAATAGGTCGATAGGTTGTGGAGCATGACGGGCTGGTCTTAGTCCACCATGCATTGTATGATGCCCCTATCATAGCGCGTTATATGAAGTGGTTTCCTGTGGAGTTTTTTGAGTTTTTAACGTTCGGGTTACTTTAACAGACCACTCCTGGTGCGTTACAGTGACATGGCGTACCCGTCCTGGTGTGTTATAGTCTGTGGGGTTTTCGAAGGTTTTCTGGGGAATATAACGCATGGGCCAAGGCACGCCATGCATTGCATGACGCCCCTGAGGCAGTGCGTTATAGTCTACCAGTTTGGGTTTTTCCTGAGTTCGGGGGAGCATAACGGCCTTAGGGAGGTGCGTTATACTCGTTTAACGCCCCCCACCCAGTCTGTTATACACTGCTACTTAGGAAGTGTAGAATTGCATGATCATCGTCTGTCTATGTTATAAATGTCCTACTTTATGGTTATTGGCTCGCTCCTACAATCCCAATGGAGTGCTTGGACTTTCCATGTGATGGAACCACTAGACGTAGCTAAATCTCAAGGCTCAGGCAGGGAGCCCCATGCTGTCGCCCAACCATAAAGAGGTCGGAGTCGCTCGAGTCGTGCTGTGGGTCTGATAACGGCGACTGGCTCTCGTATGCTCACCACTCAAGCTATTTGGAGGGCACGTACCAAGAACCCCTTTTGAACACTCAGGCGCGGCGTCGGGCAAGACATAGCCGAGTCTATGTTAGCACAGTCCGATGACACCCAGCCACTTAGCGTCTCCCGCCTAAATAAGCAGAAACAAAGAAGGGCTCATTCTGGGCCCCGCCAACACCCAGTCTCGAGCTCTCCTCGAGTAGACACCACAGCGGAGGCTCCACTGCAACGAACCTTGGTCTTTGACAGACTGGGGGTACCAGTCCGCTCTAAGAAGCATTCCAAGAGCAGGTGGATGGTCCAGTTCATCAACGACGTGGTTAGTGTGTTCGCGTGTTATGCTACGAGACATCAGCCCAACACCCAGTCCGATGATCTGAACCATCCTTTGGCCCAGCTTAGGAGGCCCCATCACCAGACTCAACCTCCGACGCCAGTAGGCCACATCGGCACTTCCGTCGGACCTCAGGCATCAGAACACATAGAAGAAGTTCCAGCCGAGGACTGTGTCGCTCCTGTCAACGTGGATCCAACCAACAATGACCCTCCAGCAAATGAGGTTCAAGAGGTGATCCTGGAGACTCTCATGAAGGAGAACCAGTATTTGAAGGCCCTCCTGCAAGACCTTCTTCAGGAACGAGACCTTCACCCTCAGCCACTTGCTAGGCCTCCAGCCGAAGCACCTGTGCTACCAGTTGGGCACAATGGCGCCAACACCTCAGCGGCAGTTGCCCGAACCCTGACAGCAGTCGGGTTCAGCACGCCCCTAATCGAAGCTCATCTGCGAGCATCCAACATGCCAGTGCCAGAAAATCTCATGGCATAGCGCCAAATGATCGAGCGGATTGTCAAGACAAAGCTCGTCCAGTATGGGGAGGGGATTTCCACCATAGACCTCTATAGTGTGCCCTACCCACTCCACCACTAGTTGAAAATCACCCTTCGGAGTATGCCAAGCCCCCGAAGCTACAGAAGTTCGATAGGCAAAGGTCTCCACATGAGCACTTGGCCTACTACATTACGGCCATGGGTGAGCTAGCATTAGGCGAGTCATATCTCAGGAGGCGGAGCGTGAGCTCGCCGCACAGGTAAACTTCTAAACTTAGAATTAATTATGCCATTACATGTTTACATAAAAACTTACTTCTCTCTTTTTCTAATAGACCGAGGAGCTGCAGGTGGCATTTGCCTGTGTAGCGAGGGAGCGCCACACCCGCGGCACGCTGGTGAGTTCTATTTTGAATAATATTCATGTATTCTTCCTTTCTTAAAGATTAATGATGATGCAATGTGATGCAGGCAGCGGAGCTGACCGAGGTGAGGAGATAGCTATCGGTAGTGCACTCCGAGGTTGCCTCCCGCAACGGACGGATCACCGAGCTAGAGCAGGCGCGGGGCTCGCAAGAGATAGAGCGCGACCATGCAGCACGGGTGAGTCAATAGCATTAATTTCAATTATGTTTCTGTTGAAATGAAACTCAAAACTGATAGTTGACTTGATTAAATGTAGGTGGTGGAGATACAGGACGCGAGTACCCGGGCTGCCTTAGCTGGGGCAGAGCTCGCCATCTGTGACCAGCGGGTCACGAAACTAGAGGAGGAGGTGGCGCGCCTCACGGCAACGGCAGGACAGCAGGAGGAGCTGCCCCGGGACGCTCAGGACCTCCGCATCCACCTCGAGATAGAGCGGAGAGAGCGCGCTAGGGAGCGCGAGGAGCTGGATCGAGAGAGAGTAGAGCTCGCCACAGTCAGGGCACAGCTGGCCGTAGTCCAGGAGAGGCTACGGGCGATAGAGGATCGACTACAGCATGGGCGAGAGCGAGCCCGAGCGGTGGGACACTCGAGCGCCTTCGCCAGGACTACTTACATGACAGGCTCCTCTTCGCACCAGAGGGCAGAGGAGGAGGTACGGAGCTCAGCTCTGAGTGCAGCACGGGGGTCGATGCCCCCACCATGAGCTCACCGTCGAGGCGGCAGGGGAGGAGAGAGAGAGAGACAGAGAGAGGAGGGTGGAGGCGAGAGTTCGAGAGAGACTTTGTACTCCTCCACCCTCACATCTTGTACTCATTTGATAGATATATATATATATATGACATTTGTTACCTGAGTTTGTTGAGTGTTGAGCACTTGTGGTTTGTGTACTTTCCTCTTTTCCTTCTTCTTTGCCCCTGCAGTTTTCACTTGAACAAACAGATTAATTCATCCGTTCGGCTTGGCCCCTTGCCCGATTTTGTTTTAAAACAATGATGATCCTAGACTCGACTTAGACCGTGCTTTGATACAAAGACTACCCTAGACTCAAACCTTTCGCTCTGATACCAAACTGATGCGGGACGGACTGAGGGACCGACTCTAGGTGATGCAAACCTCAGACTCTAGATGGAGACATGACTAGTGACACTTGGACACTAGAGACGCCTTGGCCCGACACTAAGAGTTCTTATGGACTATACGTCGCTAACAGAAATGCAAGCTCACTCGTCGTCCCAAGCGAGTGATAGCGTGGATCCGCGCTGTTGAGAAACCGGCAGAGTCAAGGGTGGTCGACTCACTTCCATGCTCGGATTGAGTCACCGGATGGGTCACTCTCTCACTCACAGTGGTGACATGGACTCATGGGCTAGGATCCTATCGCACTCACAGCGTCACATGACCATATACTGGCTAAGTAAAATAACCCCAAGAAGTGAGACTACTGCCTCCACGCTCCCGGCGTAGGGAAGACGACCCCGACCAAATCTGTACTCCCGGTTAACAAATTTTACAGCGGTACAAATGTTTCGACCCACTCCACACAGAAAGGTAACAGTTCACATGTGGGGCCCGGGAGTAATGGGAAGTGGGTTGACAGGTAGCATCTTGATGTCGCTCCGTTAGTGCCGAAACCCACGTTTTAGTGCTGTCCGGATGGCGCGATCTGCGAGTCCGTGGGGACCACTTGCTGCCCAGTCCTTCAGACCTGACGGGGTGGGTCCTGCTGCGATGGTGACACCTGGTGGCATGCTCCCCTGGATGGCGGTCGGGCTGGAACACCGGTCGGAGGCCGGGCGGCTTCGATCGCCAAGTGTTGGAGCTTGCTGCCCCGGACCTAAAGCTTCTATTTTTCAGTGCGCTGTCCGACGAGATCCGTCGCTGTGATCTACCATGATGTCGGATTGATGCGAAACTAGCACCGTTGGAAAGCTATCTTGAAATCCTTCGACTCTATATAACTCCAGAAAATTGTTTGGGGCCGTACTTATGATGGGGAATTTTAGAACCAAACTTGCCCGGGTTTCAGATCTGGCCAGGCAGAAGTGAAATTTCCTGAGAGTTGGCATTGACGGTGCCTCAGGTGCGTCTCTAGAAAGGAGATCATGGACAAAATCACTATCATTCATCAGAAGCAAGAGGGGATGTGACTGGGAGCGTACGCCTTAGTCGGCACGGCATGCGAACTCGTGTTCCGGTGCATGGTACAACTTTATGTGCTTACCATTAAGAGGTGGGAAAGGTTTATGGCCCTTATGGTCTATGACCATGTAGGCCGCACCCTCATAGGCGTCGCAAATGATGTATGGGCCTCGCCAATTTGGCTGAAGCTTGCCACTGGAGCGTCCCGCCATGGCTTCTCTTTCCTTGATCATGACGAGATAGCCATGCTTAAAGGCTCGTTGCTTGACGAGCTTGTCATTATAGGCTCGCGCCATGCGGGCCTGGTACATGTGCAGGTGTTTGTAGGCTTCAAGTCATTTGCCTTCTAAATCAGCAAGCTCTTCCAACCTTCTCTGGTATTCATTTTCATCAGGGCCGACCAAGCCGGTGTGTACCGCCACGCGGTAGGATGCTAACTGGATTTCGACAGGGATGATGGTTTCCGCTCCGTAGACGAGGGAGAATGGCGAACATCCCGTGGGGGTTTTGTAGACCGTCCAGTAGGCGCATAACGCCTCGGAGACCTTTTCACCCCAGTCACATTTTCGGTGGCTAACAATCTTAGCTAGGAGCTTGCAGAGAGTCTTGTTGAAGGCCTCGGCGAGACCGTTGGCATGTGGGTTGTAGACCGAAGAAGTCTTCTAGTCGATGTGGAACTTGGCTGCCAACTAGTATACGGCCTTGTTCTTGAATGGCGTCCCGTTGTCGGAGACTATGCGACTGGGAGTGCTGAATCGGTAGATGATGTTGTGTCGAACAAATCGGGCAACCACCTCACCGGTGACTTCCCGTAGAGGAAGGGCCTCCACCCAGCGAGAAAAATAGTCAGTGGCGGCTAGAATGTACTTGTGACCTTTAGAAGATGGCGGGAAAGTCCCCGCAATGTCCATACCCCATTCAGTAAATGGCCAGGTAGGGGCCGTAGGACGTAGTAGGTTAGGAGGCCTTCTGGGTATTGGGCTGAAGGCTTGGCATTGATGGCAGGTGCGAGCGTACTGAACGCAGTCTACGTACATGGTTGGCCAATAGAAGCCTTTCAGTTTGATGTTGTGTTTCATTCTGTCTCTAGCTTGATGTGTGTCACACAGTCCAGAATGAAGTTCACACATAATAGCTCAAGCCTCGGCTGGGGAGATGCATCTCAAGAGAATGGACGCCATTTTCCATCAACCCCTTGCATTGCAGCCCTTCCTCCTTGCTTCCTTAGCCATCACAAGGGTGCAGCTCTGGTACCAGGTCACAAGCAGACAGCAAGGGCCCTGAAGATTGCAGCTTCTCTGACACTTCCCCAACTCTTCTGGTGGCAAATCATATACCACTGGAAAGGTCGTCCAGAGGGCCTTTCAAGGGCAGTGGTTTCATCTTCATCCAAGCTCGGAGTTGTCTGCGAGAGCGATTCTCCCCCGACTGCGCAAGAGCTCCCAGGCAGAGAACCAGAGCCCTAGAAAATCTTCCACCACAACCACTCCTTGGTAGATCGGGGCATGCAATTTGGCTGAGAGTATCTTCTACCAGTTCTCTATCATCCCCAAGAAGTGGAATGAGATTCGTACCCCGGCATCAGAAGTTACGAATTTTCTACCGAAGTCGCGCCTGGTTGGTTCCTCTGTTCCTGAACGGACCCACCTCCACTCTTCTGGCCAGTACGATCTACCCTGACGTCCTCTGAGGTTTTTGTCAGTCCCATCTGAAAGAAGACTCGTCCACGGTCATCTCGGTACTAGTCCCACCTCCATCCGAGTTCAGAACGACCCGTGGCGTCTCCATCTTCCAATAGTAAGACCCTGGGAGCGGCCCGCACCAGAACGGACCAACACTATTCCACGACCAGTACCATCCAGCAGTCGACCCAAGGTTGGTCCATAAAATTAGAGCATCTTCCTGGGCCAGATCGGAGTGTTTTGGCACTGGTTTCGGCCCAATTGGAGTTCGGGAGCTTTCGTGGTGATGTACTCTTCGACCAACTATCCTGTGATTCCAGAAGCTGGCAGCACCAACAAGGAGTCCGACGCATCTAGTGTTAGCTCCATCCCCTCCCCTCGCTTGGCCGGCTGAAGGCCCCTCCCAGCATGGAGGTAGTTTTGGGTGTAAATGCTTAACCCCCACCCCAAGATCTCCCTCCTGTGCGAGGTGTAGTGTTGTATCCCTCCTTTAATTTTCAGGTCAAGTGCCATCGCCGCGGCGTGCAGGTGCGTACCCACGCCTCCCCGCTCACCCTCGTCTCCGAGAGGGATCGATGTTTTCACAGCGGTCAGGTAAGCGTCTGCTACCCCTTGGCTGGTTACTCACTTTGCTCATTTTGTATTGCTTTGAATGCCCGTCGGACAACCGTAGCATCCTACGGAGGGGAATACTAGCTAGAGGCCTGACTCTAGGCACGAGTCAGTGTGTGCACACGTGGTGAGAGACTTGGACTGACACTAACGAGTGTTGCTCTGACTAGTGTTGTCCCTCTTATTTTGATGATAACAATTAAAGGGTAGATGCATGATAAACTGAATTCTAATGTGTCATGTTCAACTTCATTTCAATAACATGTGCGTTTATTCATGTTTGAATATATGACAGGAGCAGTTGTTGAAATACACTAGTGCGTCAACGCCCCAGCATGGCAGCGTGGACGCAGCAGTGTAGCAACAAAGACAGCATTCATTGGAATGCACCAAGGCGTCAACGCTCCAGGATGGCAGTGTGGACACAGCAGTGTAGCAACAAAGAGAGCATCCCTTTGAATGCACCAATGTGTCAACGCCTCAAGCTTGGCAGCGTGGACGCAGTAGCACAAGCAACAAAAGTTGTTGATAGCAAAGACCTCAGTGCATTAACGCTCCAGTCCGGTTGCGTGGACACAGCAGTGAAAGCAATATGGGCAGCTGCTATCGTATCACTCCACTGCGTCAACGCGATGAACAGGCTGCGTCAACGCATTAGTTCACTAATGCTACCAAATGGTCTATGAGTGGACGCAGTGGCTCCATACGTTAACGCATCAACCGTTCTCCCTCTCCCAGTAAATCAACTAAAGGCTGTGTCAACTCTATGGGATCACTGAGTTGACGCTATCTATGCTCAGTGTCAGTCCCTTTCAAGTGGACCCTGTTCGTACTACCACCGGTGCCAGATCAGCAGAAGGACATTTCTGTCATCTATACTCTCTCCCATTCTGGAATACTCCAGGACGTGTGCAATCATTGGGTGAACCAGAGAATCTGGCTGGGACCCGCTGATGGCACGTGTGTGAAGTCGGGCGCGGGAAAATGTGATCATGCTCGACGCATGAAGGGGTATTGATAAAAAATAGATAGAAGGGGATTTTCGACAGAGAGAGCAGAAAATACGAACCTGAGAGCAAGGCGATAGCAAGCATACACGGAGGAGAAGAGAAACATCTTGCTGCTCAGAAGATCAAGAAAGAAGAACTAGAGTTCGTGGAGAGATCAAGGCTGATTAACTGTTTGTGAAGAAGAAGAAGATCTGAGGTTCCGATTCCGAGTCGGTCATCTCGTCTCATTCTGAGTTCGTGGCTGTCCGGGGCAAGCAATCTACTCCGACTGCGCCGAAGGGTTCTGATCAGCATCCAGAGGTGGTTTGCAAAAGCTGCCACGCCTGCTCACCTGAATATCTGAAGGCGGGGTTTGACCAAGAACTTCTACTACAAGTCTACCTCCTCCTCCAAGAAGCGGCACTCCATTCGGCAACTCGAGTGAATTCTTCTCTATTTTCTCCCCAGAGTGAACAGTTCTATCTTCCCTGGGACTGAACTGACACCCTGTCATGGTTTGGGCTGCTGCGACCTACTTCGACATCGGCTGGCACCCCCGTGGGTCACGTTTCGAAGGCAACTCGTCAAAGGTTCCAACACCATCGACCGCGCTCAATTTGAAGTTTGGGACAGCTCATAGCGGCTTCATCTTCCTGCTGCAGAAGTTCTGAGATAGTCAGGAGCAGGAAACAGAGTCCCTGTTCACAGCCTCGCCCTGACCAACGCCGGCCACCAGATCTCCCGCCAAAAATCGGACGTCTTCTTGGGTCAGTTAGGGAAGATTTGCCACTGGTCTTGTCAAAAAAGGAGTTCGAGAGTGACCGCAGAAGTGACAACATCACCCATCTGTCTCCTATTCCAGAGAGCGGGTAGAACCGACGTCGGCCGTCCGTTTAGCTCCTAGTTCGTCTCTCCCCTCCCCCACCTGGCCGGCTTACCGCCCCTCCCTACGGGAGGTAGTGTTTGAATATAAGTTTGACTTCCCTACCCCAATATCAACCCCCTTGCATGGAGCGTAGTGCATGTACCTGAATTTTCAGGTTGAAGCTTCATCGGCGCAGCGTGCGGGCAAGCCCATGCTTCCTCGCTCGCCCTCTCGTCTCCAACCGAGATCGGTGTCTTCACAGTGGTTAGGTGAGCTTCGGTTGCCCCATGCTGGTGTCTTTCCATTGCTGTTTAGTATTGCTGCTAGTGCTGTCGGATGGTGAGTTGAGTGCCCGATCTTGAATTTGCTTATCAATCGAGTGACCACTGCGGGTGAGTTGTGAGTGAGACACTACATCCCACACCCTCGGTTTGTTGGCCGCCCATGAGAGTGGGCATCCTAGGGCCCTTAGGGGTTCAATCTTAGGCTAGCCAACCCCCAGAGCAGCAAGGTCCCACCTCGGATCCTTCGCACCATCATGTACTTCGGCACTTGTGTTTTGGAGTCCGTGTCTTGTGAGCCTTCACTAGTCGTAGCCTTACGGCACGCTTCGGCATGACGACTTTTACAACGGGGAACTTCCGGTTCACGATTTTTAAGCTAGTCTCCGTCGGCTCCCGCAGTTACCGTTGCGCCCTACGCGGGGAGAAAACTAGCTAGAGGCCTGGCTTAGGCAAGAGCCAGTGTGTGCACATGTGGTCAGGGGCTTTGGACTGATGCCGACGGGCATTCCCCTGTCTAGTCACTCGCGACTTGGTTGCTGTTCTGGTTCTGACAGTGTCTTAGTCTCTACCCGTCTGTAGGTATCGTAGACGAGATGCTAGTAGGTGCAGCATAAGACGTCAGTGGACGCAGCTGGCTGTTCTTCTAGTGTGGGGCACTCCAGTCACGTAACCCGTGGCTCTTTGCGATGCCCTTCACGGTTCGCTTTGCGTTCCTCATGCGTCGTGACCTTCTAGGTTAGCCCTTTGTGGCTATACTCGGGGTCAGTGTCTGCCGCTTACACGACGTTCCGGTCGTGTATGTGGTAGTGTGCTCGACATCCTTGTCATGTTGTCCATCATCTGTGTCGGTCGTCTGTCTAGGTTTTCCTAGGCTTCCTTGTTGTCCTTGCAGGTCATCATTTCGAGCCTGGCGTCGTATTGACAGTTTGGTAAGCTCCTGACTTCTTAGTTCAGAGTTCACCCTTTTGTCTTTGCTTGCTGTAGTATCTATTTTGTAGGTTCCTTGCGTAGGCAGTTCGGTAACTCCTGACTCTGTCAGCTCAGAGTCGCTCACCTGCCCTTGCTTGGAGTAGTTTTGGGGTATCGAGGTTAGTTCGGTAGCCATTGTCTGGTACGGCTTCCTCCTCCCCCTCTTCCTTAGCTTATTCCCTACTCCTGCTTCCTGCTCTGTTTCTTTTACAACTTTGTAGTTTAGCTTTCCCGCTTTACTACCACTTGTTGCTTACCTGCTGTTGTCTGCTGTTTTAGCGTGTTACTGTGTGTTTTCCTCGGTGGGGACCCGCGTGACCCCTACTGAGCCAGTGACACGAGGCTTACCCCTACTTTACAGGTGGTGGTCGTTCGTTTGGCTTCCGTGTGTACCTGGGGCGCGTGCTCATAGCGTCTAGTTGTGGCCAGCTGGTACCCTCGTCGGGCTTCCCCCGGGATGCTTGAGGGGAGCGATCCTCCTCCGTGTGCGTGGAACTAGCCCACGGGGAGGTCGGCCGCACCTTTTTGCCGGCTCCTCGGTGCTTTTGCCCCCGTAGGGGTTGAGTTGTAGATCTCGGGGATGTCGAGGCCTCAGTGTTTGTCGGACTCCGCATTTGTTGACGATCTGACATGCGGAAGGGCTCCTCCGCCCTTGCGCGCCTTATAATTCGGGCCTCCTCTTTGGTGACCTATATCTTCTTCAATTGGAGTTGGCGCTCCTCCACTTGGTTGCCCCCTGTCCTTGATCGGGGAGCTCGTTGCTTGGGCCGCTACAAGGGGTCCTGGATTGCCGCCGGTACGGCATGCTTCTTCTTCTTCGCTCTGCTCTCCCGAACTTGTCGGAGGAGTTCGAAGCGATTGGAGGTGGGAATGGTCGGGACATGACGGTCCCGCGGCAAGATCGGCTCGCCCCCATCGAGCCGGATGCGGATGTCTCCGACAATTACAGTCTTGCCAGAGCGAGATGCTGTCGCTGCAGGCTTGGTACCCTTGCGGCCATGGCGCTGCCCCCGTTGAGCAGGAGCGGCTCCTCTGAGGGTGGCCGCCGTAGAACTGGTGCCGTTACGGCGACGGTGCTGCCCCCGTTGTGCAGGAGTGGCGTCGACGGTAATCTAGTTGACCGAGAAAACTCGGCCATTTAGTGGGACATAGGGCTTGACACCCCTAATCCACGAGGAGTTGGCCGGGCGAAGCCGACCGGTTGTTGAAGCCGAGGGCCTGACACCCCCAAGAGTTGACTTGTTGACTGGGCGGGCTCGGCCGGTTGATGAAGCCGAAGGCCTGACACCTCCAACGGTTGGCTTGTTGACCGGGCGGACTCGGTCGGTTGATGAAGCCGAGGGCCTGACACCCCCAACAGTTGGCTTGTTGACCGGGCGGACCCGACCGGTTGATGAAGCGGAGGGCTTGACACCCTAGGCAGTTGTCTTCTTGGCCGAGCGAACCCGGCCAGTTATTGAGGCGGAAGGTCTGACACCCTCAGTGGTTGTCTTCTTGGCTGAGCGAACCCGGCCAGTTGCTGAGGCGGAGGGCCTGACACCCTCAGTGGTTGTCTTCTTGGCCGAGCGAACCCGGCCAGTTGCTGAGGCGGAGGGCCTGACACCCTCAGTGGTTGTTGCTGCAGGCTTGTTCTGGACTATTGTAATTATAGGTCTTTATACACCACCACAAAATTACGCTCTGATACCAACTGTAACGACCCAAAAACTCAGATATTGGTGACTCGATACCGCTAGGACCCTAAGTCGCCACCCAAGAGCTGATGAGGCTCCGAAAGGGTTGGAAAAGAGGATGTGGGTGCATAAAGATCTACAATCACAAACGCATTTTAATGAAATAACCACAATGAGCAGAAGTAAAATTTACATTACTAGAGTGTTATAATTATACATTAGTCTAGAAGCAACAAGTACAAGTCCATAATTATACAAGAACAACACAAAGACAACTACACGGGACATACCCCGGTTCTAACCACGCTGGCGACTAGGACTGTCCACCAAAACCCCGCGGGAAACCCGAAGATGGCTGGGCCTCACCTGAAAGATAAAGGGTGAGTCTCATTTCATTGACTCAGTAGGGGTCCCGCAGATCCCTACCTCGTAGCTAAAATCACGAAAGAAATAGTTAATCACAAGGAATAACGAACTGGCAGGCAACTATATCAATTAATGAAAGTTGTACAAGAATATAAATAAATGATTATAGCTAAACATGAATGCCACATAAACTCTTGCTAATTAAAACATATAATTAAACACGAGAAACTTTCATTCACCATTAGAGTCAAATTGTCACAGACCGAGTGACAAGAGAAAAGAAACCACTAGAAGTAAGACCAGACACGTCCACTGACGACTTATACAGCGTCTTGAGTGTCTCCCACTCACCTCGAACACGGTAACTGAGACACCGTAACTGTAAGCAAAGACAAGGACTAGTCAGGGTCACGTTCGTCAGTGCAAGTCCACGCCCCTGACCACGTGTGCACACACAAGCTCAATACCTTGAGCTAGGCCTCTAGCTAGTTTTTCCTCCCAGTTGGACGCTACTGTAAAGTAAGGGGGCCCACGAAAACTAGCCTAAAAATCATACATCGGGACTACCCCGCCACCTCTTCTGGGTGGATCAACTCTAAAGGTCGTCAGGCTGCGACTAGTGGGTCTGTCACAAAGGAAAGGGAAGTCAACTCAAATGGGACATAAAAGCATGCTACAAATCATTATTACGTGTAAACATACCCATGGCACGATCCCAAGCACATTGCCAAACGATCATGGCAAAAATCTAGGTTGGAGGGAATTGGCGGTCTGATCTGGACCGCCACTGTCCATTTGGCGATCATGGGGATGGCTGCCAATGGACAGTAGCGGTTAGAGCCCTGACATCAGGACTGTCCCGCCACCTCTCCTCGGTGGGTTGACTCTAAAGGTCGTCAGGCTGCGACTAGTGGGTCCGTCACAAAGGAAAGGGAAGCTGACTCAAATGGGACATAAAAGTATGTTACAAATCATTATTACGTGTAAACATACCCAAGGCACGATCCCAAACACATTGCCAAACGATCACAGCAAAAATCTAGGTTGGAGGGAATTGGCGATCTGATCTGGATCGCCACTGTCCATTTGGCGGTTATGGGGATGGCCGCCAATGGATAGTAGCGGTCAAACCCATGACCGCAAAATGCCCACCGCCTTAGCTCACTAAAGGCGGTCTCCATGGAGACCGCTAATCCATAGTAGTGGTCTTATGAAGACTGCTACCATTCCGGATGGTGCGAAACATGCTCTATCAGTTTTAAATCCTTCCCAAATCGTTCAAAACGATGGGATTACATGAGAAACACCTATCCCCTGTTGTCATACATCATTTCCACAACATTTAGGCTTTAAAAAACATAATAAACAAGGCTATACAAGGATTAACAACAAGGGTTTTAAGGAATTCATTCCACATGCCATTTTGAATCAAACTAGCCATTTATACATGCTTATAACTAATCAAAACTATTGAAAAGTATGCTAAGGGCAAGGTACAATCTATCCCCCTACTTGAAATCGCAAAAGAACGCCGTTCTCGCGTCAAAACCGCCTCCCACACGGGAGAAACAACTACCACCACTCGAACCCACCTTTCACGACCTCACGAGCACTCCACCGCCGCCCCGAATTCCCCAGGGTCTACTTTTCGAAGCCGCCCATGGTCGGGTGGAGCGGAACGCCGAGAGAGCAAGAGGGAGAGAGGGATAGTGCGTGGGAAGAGAGAGGGGGAACCGTGGGTTCCTCCTAAACGTGGGTGAAAAAATGGGTTTATTTTTTTTGTTATTAAACCTTTAATTGCAAGAAGGCATTAAGAGAACCAAAATTATATTAATGTCCCATAATTCTATATATCATTATACAAATGGGTTATTTCAATGCATAACTCATCTAAAAAGCCCACAAAAATCTTCCAATTTCATGGGAACTTTCTGATTTACAAATCTGATAAGAATCTGAACTTTACAGGTCTTACACCCTTACCTCCACCTAGAGTAGTAATCTCCACCAGCTAGCACCCAGTAGTGTAGAGCAAATCTAAGTAATGCTTAAATTTCTCCATTGTAACTGGTTTTGTCAACATGTCAGTTGCATTCTCCTTGGCCCCTATTTTTACAAGATCAATTTCTCTGACATTGAGGAATTCCCTTATCTTGTGAAACCTAATAGCTATGTGCTTTGTCCTGGCATGATAAACGTGGTTCTTTGCCAAATATATAGAACTATGGCTATCACACTGCAACTGAACTGTCGAACAAAGCTCTGCCAATAGTCTCTTCAACCATAATTCTTCATTTGCGGCCTCTATCACTACCATATACTCTGCCTTAGTCATGGACAATTTTGTAATGGACTACAACATGGATCTCTGGCAAATATGCCCTCCGCCATATCCCGTTGTAGACCTCCTGTCATCTAGATCCCCGACATAATCAGCATCTACATATCCTATGGTTGATATATTCTCACTTCCTATACCAAATTGAATACCATGATCCGGCGTACCATTCAAGTACCTGAACACCCACTCCATGGTCTTCCAATGCTTTTTACCTAGATTAGCCATAAACTTTCTAATCACACTCACTGCATAAGAAATATCTGGTCTAGTACACATGATGGCATGTATCAAACAACCTACTATGCTTGCATAAGGAACTTTCAACATCTTCTTTACTTTAACTTCTGTGGAGACTGAGAAGCAGAAAGCCTGAAGTGAGAGGCCAAAAGTGTACCTACTGGTTTAGTATCACTATGCTAATTCTCTTCAACATCTTTTGGACATATCCCTCCTGCGTGACCCAAAGTTTCCTGATTTTCTTATCTCAAGAGATCTCCATTTTAAGGATCTTTTTCGTAACACCTAGATCCTTCATGTAAAATTCCTTACTCAACAAGGACTTCAGATGATTAACATCATTCATGCTCTTCATAGTAATTAGCATATCATCCATATACAACATCAAGAAAATGCAATTACCATTTCCAATTATTGGAATTCACTCGCCAAGAGCTGCCAAACACGCCCTGTGCGAGTAGACTGTCTGAAGTGTCTGGATTAGCCTTCAACAAAAAAGAAATGAACAATTTTCAGGATCAAAATTACATTTCATTCTGTTCAATCATGAATTACTAAAGATTTGTTAATGAAATGTCATATTGCTTAAGAGTGTCCCAAAACTTTCAATGTAGTACATGCATCTCCTGCAACTAAACCCTTTACCGGATATCATATATGGTGAGCTCCTTTCCAAAAAGAGAGAAACATATCATGGGGATCCGCATTAATGATATATATGCACACTTATTGCTTTGTCCATGCACGTGTGTAGTCTATATAATTTCATTATTGTGCATTACATGTATCATTTGAAATCGCTAGAACTAAAGTTTCATTAAGTACTATATGGAAATTACACAAAATGCTTAATTTTTAAGTGTCACAACATATCGAAAGATTCAACAAGGCCCGAATCAAGTTACATAACTATTATTGATCTTGTGGGCCTTTCACTACGTGTTCCATTGTGTTATGCAGAGGATATAGGATTATTCTTCATGCTTAATTGAAATCAACTGTTCATATGTGAAGCTTCATCGATCATGTTTGGATGTTATTTTTAGAGAGGTAAAACTTTAGTTGAATGACTTGTAAATGGAGTCAGCAGTTAGAAGAGTAAAACTATAAATCAGTCGCTCCGCTCTCTCTCGCCTTGCACAGTGTACGTACATAGTCTCTCCCTTAATTGAGCAAATGAACTATTTCCATCTATATGGACGACTGTTTTAACTTTGACGGTTTCAGTGTAGGGATTAAATTCCCTACGTATCCCGTCTAGTAACACCTAAATACCGGCCTTAAGTCACAAGTCCGTAGGTTGTAAATCCTTTGTCTGACAACTCAAGGCCTCGATACGTGTTGGTGAGCCATAGTCTCGTTGATTTTATGATGGAAGAGTGATTCTTGCTCTAACTTGTTTGGACAGGCCAAGTTTGGCATAGGGATATGTAGGGCTGTTAGTGGGTCGGTCGGTTCGACAGGTTCGCGAGTCTGGTCCGATTTTGAGTCGGGTCGTTAGATCTTTGTCGACCCGTGAACTTTTAGTCGGGTCTAAAAGTTTAGCCCGATTAGACCCATGGGTAGAGCTCCGACCCTTCATAAATAAGATGCAGCTTGTCCCACATTTTCTTTGTCGAGCTGCACATGGAAACAAGAGAGAATTCATTAGGATGAATGGCACATTACTGATATTCATTGCATTAAAATTAACTATAGATTTCTTAATTTTTTCAGGTGTCCATTGATCCTCATCATTAGAGAGTTTATAAGGACCTTTGTCTACAACCCTCCAGACCTCATACTCGTAAGCCCTTAGAAAGACATGCATTCTGTTTTTTCACTAGGAGTAATTTGAACCATCAAAGAATGGAGGACGATTAATGGAATGACCCTCAAGCATCATCCCCTTGTTGACCAATGATCTGGATCTTTCTCTAGATCGTTAGATCTGTGAAAGTTAGAGCCTTTGCTCTGATACCAATTGAAGTCCTACGATCAATGACACCCAAGAGGGGGGGATGAATTAAGTGATTATAGTTTTTAAAATTTATTTACCCGATTTAAACAGATGTGAAGAGATAGCAACTTAGAAACTTAGATATGTTATATTACCGATTAGATCTATCAAAATCTATCACACACATCAGTTCCTTGGTACTATGGCAGAGGTATGAATCTGAAGATACTACTTGCGCAAAGTGTTATCCTCCTAACAAGACTAGCCTTATCAATTCGAACCCACCTATTGATATACCAAAGATCTGATGACGAAATGATAAATTATGTTAGATCTGAAATACAAGACGTGGAAGAATAAATACGCACTAGCAATCACACAGAATGGGGGTAGAAGAAATAGACCAAACCATACAAGAGACAGTAATTTTTAGGTGGTTCAGATGCAACAATGACAACTTACGTCCATCCCTCACGATCTGTGAGGATTCACACACTACCTTGTAAAGGATTACAAGATCGAAACACACACACGCACTCGTGAGGAGATCGGAACTCCCACGAAGGTGTACGAGCACCGAATCACACAGAGATGTGAAGAAAAGAAGAACCACACACACACACACGGATCTGCGTAGATCCACACACACACACACAGGTGTTTAAATATTACAAGAACACACACTTGAAGCTTGATGATTAGGGAAGGAGAAACACAAAATAAAAACTTCAGATTAAGGCTCCCCCTTAGTGGATGAAGATGGTTTTGGATGAAGCTTCCTCCTCAGCTTTGATCTTCACTTGAATGGACCAGCCCTCACATCCTCCACTCGGCATCGCTGAGTTACCCACGGGTTTGGGGTGAGTGCCGGGTGAGTTGGCCGCTAATATCGGTCCGTTCGACTTGCAATTGTGCTTGCTTGCTTAGGTCCGAGGTTGTGTCACATCAGTTGTTGAGACGCGCCTCCTGGACAGCTTGAGCTTCCTCTGGGATAACCCAGATCCTTCTCATGTCAGACTGTTGGTCCCGCTTGTCCCTATTTCTCCGACAGGACTTGAGAGCTGGGACATCGAACCGGCACTGGCGCCTCTGGGTCGTTGCCGAAGCGTTGACCCTTTTGAGTTCTGCCTTGTCTTCCCACGTTCGATGCAAGAGACTAAAGTAGTTGGTAGTAGGGACCGTAGAGATGATCCGTTCTGGAGGCATAATGGGTTCGTCCCCGTCCAGGCGAATATGTAAGTCCCTGACAAGAATGGTCTTGCCGGAGTTGCTAGTGGCAGCTGCGGGTCGCTTGCCCTTACGGTTGCGACGCTGCTTCTTCTGGGGAGTCGAAGATGATTCTGCTCCAAGGTGGTAGACCGAGAAAACCCAGTCCGTGAATGCTGGTGGCGCTAGGCCACTCACCGAGAATATTGGAATGGACCCCCAAGACGCATAGTCTGTAGCAGAGGCCGATGGCTGGGTGACTCGAGTGTAGGCCTTTACCCAAGCCGATAGTAGTGTTACAGATGCTTACAACGATGTGCTTGCACTTGGAGCTGACGCTGCAGGGGGTACCGAGGTGTCGGTGACCCGAGGCCTTGAGCCTAGACTGGGGACAGGCGAGATCGGAAGGCACGATGGGAGGCCCTCGGTCCATGCCGGGGTCACGGCGTCCCATAGAGGTAGACCAGTGCTGGGAAACGACGTTGTCAGGTTGTGGGAGCAATGCCCCCGAGACAGAGTCGAGAGATCCAGAGCCTAACGTGGATCAGTCGCGCCAGAAGTCGTCCGCAGGAAACCCCGTGAGAACCCGAGTGAGGCAATTATTCTTCTAAGGTTCAGGTCGAGAGGCCCGAACGGGGTGCTGGGGAGCCGTGCCCCTGAGTCGGGGGACCCTTGTGGGGAGCCGGCTCGGTAGAGGCTCGGGTTGACGACCCGAGTAGGGTGCTGAGGAGTCGAACACCTTGGGGTGGAGACCCATGCCGGATGCCGACCCTCTTCTTGATCTGCAAGCTCTCTCTTCAGCCTTCACCACTTCTCAGTGTCGCTCTCTCTAGCTCTGTGAGAGATGCTTCTTCTTTTCACTCTCTTCTTCTGTTGCAGAAATTTGGGCGATCTGCCTCCTTTTATAGAGAGAAGGTGATCGGCGTGTGGTCACCACGTTCCCGCCAAAAGGTCCTCATCTTTCCATGTGTCAGAATCACCACGTTGTTACTTTCCACGTGTCAGGATCACTGACTCATTCCTTGCCTTGGATCACGTGCCATAAACCTGGTACTTAAAACTCCACGTGAGATAAGTTCACAGGTTGTCAGTAAGACGCTCGATCATATGGCTGACTTGGCAGTATAACAAACAGAGGCATTAGCTATTTGATAAAATGCACTGACATAACCAAGTCATAATAGGCACATGCATAGACTGAATAGCATCGACTTAAGTGCGAGCAATGCATACTGCATATAGACTTGATTGTTCATGCATATTATAGACGAGAGAGATGACAGACTAACATCGACCTTATCGTGCTAGCATCGACCTTATGCACAAACTAGCATCGACCACATCGAGCTAGCATCGACCTTGTGCAAGAACTAGCATTGACCTTGTCGAGCTAGCATTGACCCTATATGTAAACTATCATCGATCACATTGAGCTAGCATCGACCTTGTGCAAGAACTAGCATCGACCTTATCGAGCTAGCATCGACCCTATATGTAAACTAGCATCGACTACATCGAGCTAGCATCGACCACATCGAGCTAGCATCGACCTTGTGCAAGAACTAGCATCGACCTTGTTGAGCTAACATCGACCTTATATGAGCATGATATGTGTTGACACCCGTTTTAGCCCACAAGTTAAGTCATTTCTCTTATTCATCATTTTGATGTCCCGAATTACCTATTATTTTGGAGCCTTTCTTAGATAGATTTCGAGCACATTTTCATTGTTCCATTCCCTTTGAGCTTTGAAGATCATAATTTCTTAGAGCCTTGGAGCCTATCTTATCAACTTCCGGCTTCTAAGTCAACTTTCGGCCCATTTAGGCCCGCTTCCATCAAGTAATCGGCTCTCTCTCACTGCACAGTCCTGAAAGTGGTCCTTTTTCACCCTCTCTCTTTCCTCCATTAAAAATGTGATCTTCACCAAAGTTGTTCAACCATTCTCCCCCTTCCACACCTTAGAACACCCCCTCCCAGACCCCCTCACAGTCAGGAGTCTCTCCCACACATATCCACCCCCATTCCCATCCCATTTACCTCATTCCCCACCCCCGCTCTTCAACCTGCAGTTCTGGGTCACAGGCAGCAGTGAACCAACAGCTTGCAGAGGCAACTGTGACTTCATATAGGTGTTTATGAAGGCTCAAGGGTACTGGTGGAAACATCTCCGAGTCTTCTTCGCAACGGCAGTCATCTTGTCTCATTCTGAGTTTGTGGCTGTCCGAGGCAAGCAATCTACTCCGACTGCGCAGAAGGGTTGTAATCAGCATCCAGAGGCGGCTTGCAGAAGCTTCCACGCCTGCTCACCTAAAGATCTGAAGGCAGGGTTTGACCGGAACCTTCTACTGCGAGTCTCCCTCCTACTCCAAGAAGCGAAACTCCATTCGGCAACCCGAGCAAATTCTTCTCCATTTTCTCCCCAGAGTGTGCAGTTCTGTCTTCCCTGGGATTAAACTGACACCCTGTCACTGTTTGGGCTGCTGCGACCTACTCTGACATCGGATGGCACCCCCGTGGGTCACGTTTCGAAGGAAACTCGTCAACGGTTCCAACGCCATTGACCGCGCTCAATTTGAAGTTCTGGACAGTTTGTGGCGGCTTCATCTTCCTGATGCTGTGGTGCTAGGATAGTCAAAAACAAAGAACCGAGCCTCTGCTTCCAGTCCCACCCCGACCAGCGCCGACTTCCAAAGCTCCTACCAAAATTCCAACACCTTCCTGGGTCAACCTACGAAATTTTGGCACTGGTCCCGCTGACAAAGGAGCTCAAGAGCGACCACAACAATTCCAACAGTGACTATCTGTCCTCTGTTCCTGAGTGGGGACAGAATTGACTCTGACATTCCTTGAAGCTTCTTGTCTACTTCTTCCCCTCCCTGCTTGGCCAACTAAAGGCCCCTCCCTACATGGAGGTAGTTTTGGTTGTACGAACTTAACCCCCACTCCAAGACCCCCCCTCTTGCGTGAGATGTAGTGCTGTAACAAATTCTATTTCAGGTCAAAGCTACACCATCGCGGCGTGTGGGTGCGTACCCACGCCTCCCCACTCGCCCTCGTCTCCGACCGGGATCGGTGTATTCACGCCGATCAGGTGAGCTCCTGAACACGGCAATCAATTACACACACTACCCTCGTGCAGGAGGGGGGGATGAGGGGAGGGGAAGCCAAGCAGTGATCGTATGTCAAGCTCGGACGTCCGATCGAGGTGCAGCCAACTCTTGGATAAAGCCCGAGGGATGTCGAAGGATGCCTGAAGGCCTGGCGTCGAACTGATGTCGCTGGACAGAGACGGCGGCCACAGCTGTGGGCCTGTGCAGGACTAGTTGGCGCGGTCGTGGAGCGTCGGCCGGTATGGGCGCTGTCAAACTCCAAACATGACGGGACCAAGTCTTGGATGTTTCTGACAGGGAGATCTACGAACCCTCAGAAGATGGCAGCCGTCTGATCACCTGGCTGGACGTGGTCGTAGGAATGGCCGACATCAGGTTCCTGGGCGAACAGCAGGACTGGACGCCGATGGTCATGGTGGAACTTCCAGTGTCGACCTCAAAAAAAGACAAAACTACTTGCGTTGGTTTCATTTCATCGAAGGCCGCAACTTTTCTGAAGATAGCACGACCTGAAACATAGAGGAGGAGGGGGTGTCAGGGCCGACTTGGCAGTAATCTGTCCTGGGTGAACAGGGGGCTCTGGGTCTGGCGCGACTGAGGGAGATTGGATGCCCTGGATGGAGGTGTTGTCAAAACCAGGCAGGACCACCTCTGGTTCATTGGTGCTTCAGAGAAGAAGAACTCTCATGAAGAGAGCTCTGACCGATTCATACAGGGGCCGACAATGGAGCTACTACCAAAAGGTACTTAGGTTCAGACCCGAATCTGGCATAGTTGCACAAGAATGGACGATGCGAACGGAGCCAAGGTTGGATCGTGGCGGGACGACTTCTGGAGCAAAGCTGGCTCAACGAATAACGACTCCACAGAAGACAACTTTGGCTGGTTCACGCAGTGGACACCGGGGTAGCCTCTGTAAGCTCATTCTCTGCAGCAGGCTGGTTGCAGAGAGCAACAGGCAGGACTTCTCGAACCATGGGAGGGCGTAGCTGCGACGGGGCGACTCCGGGCTCGCTGTGGATGCACGGAGCAGGGGAGGGCGAGCCTGGGTTGCAGAGGGAGAGAGGGCAGGGGTATGGGATGCTGGTGGGCTGGCTAGGGTTAGGGTAGATGGGGGGCGCGCTGGTATGGGGAGGGATATGGAAGGGGCGGCCAAAGGGGAGGAGGATGAAGCTATTTTATGCATGAATGTGGAATTGAAGAAAGCAATTGAAAAATTAGAAAAAGAGAATGAGGACAAAAGAAAGATCATTGAGAATATGACCCAAGGAACAGATAATTTGAATGCTCTCTTGGGGTCGAAAGTTAATTTCAGAAAAGAAGGTCTCGGGTATAACCCTACAGCTAAAAAGAGCTTTGCTTTAAAGATAATTTTATTTGTAGTTGAGAAGGAAAAGGGACCTCTGATCAAGATGAATAATGAAAAATCTACTGCTAAAAATGTTAATCACAAAATGTCCAGTGCTAAGGACAAGGGTAAGCAGAAGATTGGTAAGCCTAGCACACAATGCTCTATTCCTCAGGACAAGTCTCAGGTTAGGGGTCAACCTTCATGCACATGAAAATCCCAGGCTAGGGTCACCAAGTCTCCACCACCAATAGGTCAGAAAAAGACCCAATTCACACCAATGTACAAGTCAGGTGGGTCTAGGGTGTAGGGGAGACAAAATTCTACTAGAGGTCATTCCAGCTAGTTCCACCAACCCAGAGCCCAGAGCTATCATACCCACTACCATACTCAACAACAACAGTCATATAGGTCTGGATGGAATGGAGTGCAAGGGAGGTCTAGGAATTCGTCATATTCTATGCAGACATACAGACCTCATGTCAATAACTGGGCTAGAAAGTCTAGGAATCAAACTTTCTTTAGTCAACCCAGGACCAATATTGGCCACAATTTCCTGAATGCTTATTGGCCTAGGCACTGGCAGAAAAACAACCAATTTCCTAAGAATAATGGTGCCAGGACGCATGACAGGCCAAGAAAAGCTCAGCTTGCTAATGCTGAGAAGAAGAGAAACAATGAAAAGAATGCTGAAAAATCCACCAACCAACCACCGTTCAAACAAATGTGGATTCCAAAAATGTTGTTGTCATGTTTGAATTGCTCTATCTCTGCTTCGGAGCCCAAACATTTTTGGGTTCCAAAATTTTCTCCGTGACTATGATTGCAGGTATGCCTGGCAGCCAAGCACAACATGTGGTACCTGGATAGTGGCTGCTCCAGGCATATGACAGGAGACAAGGCTAAATTTTACTTGCTGACAGAGAAGAATGGAGGCCTTGTCACCTTCGGAGGAAATACTAAGGGTAAAATCATCGGATCAGGTAAGGAACGCCCCTGTCCAGGTGCGTTATGGTCGGGTGGTTTTCGAGGCTGACTGCCATGTCAGTCCTCTCGACGACCGTGTCTACCTCGAAGACTGTGTCAGTCAGTTTGTATAACGGACTTCTACCCATGCGTTATGGTTAATATGATGCCTAGGTGTAGATCCATTATGGTTCGTTGACCGATGTTTTGGCTAGGTATGACGGTTGATATAACGCACCTCACCCCGTGCGTTTTGTGGCTATGACGGATGGGTTCTGGTCTATTATATGCCCATGGTCTATGGTTAGAATGTTTTTGTGTCTGTTGGGTATAACGCACCTGCCCTTATGCGTTATGCTAGTATGACGTGCCTGTTGCAGTCCGTTATACTTCATTTCATGTGCGTTATTTTCTATCTTCCAAGGTCGGGGAGCATAACGGACCAGGCCTAGTCTGTTATATGGAGCATAACGCCCCTGTCCAGGTGCGTTATGATCAGGTGGTTTTCGAGGCTGACTGCCATGTTAGTCCTCTCGACGACCGTGTCTGCCTCAAAGACTGTGTCAGTCGATTTGCATAACGAACTTCTACCCATGCGTTATGGTTAATATAATGCCTAGGTGTAGATCCGTTATGGTTCATTGACCGATGTTTTGACTGGGTATGGCGGTTGATATAATGCGCCTCACCCCATGCGTTTTGTGGCTATGACGGATGGGTTCTGGTCCGTTATTTGCCCATGGTCTGTGGTTAGCATGTTTTTGTGTCTGTTGGGTATAACACACCTACCCTTGTGCATTATGCTAGTATGACGTGCCTGTTGTGGTCCGTTATACTTTGTTTCGTTCGTATTTGGGTCTGTTGTACATAACGCACCTCCCTGGGTGCGTTATGTCGATATAACGCCCCTATGGTGGTGCGTTATATCACCTGGTTGTAGGTTTCAGGTCTGGTTGGCATAACGCCCCTCCGGTGGTGCGTTATGTGGGTATAACGCCCCTATGCTGGTGCGTTATAGTCCTATTCGCCGTATTGACCGCTTGCTTGTTCTGTGTTGTGTGTCTATCTTAGGTCCTTGTTTAGGGTGGTGTCTGTCTATCGGTGGTCGTCTGGATCGGTCGGTTTAGGTGACTGGCTGTGGTCTTTTCCTAGACTACGACAGTACCCTAACGACTCAATCTAGAAGCTACCATATGAGAAGGTTGGGTCGGTGCAAGTTTTTGAAACACCAAAGATTGGTTCTGTGCATAATTGAACAGAGTCAGTGCATATAGTGTAAAGAAATGAACTCTATACATGATTCAGCTGTGTTAAGCCACATTAAAATTCATTCAAACAATAATTTACCATGGAATCAAATGTATTGTCGGTAATTTGTTCCTACACTGTCCATAAATACAAATCCATGTGAATATTAAGAAAAAATGCAACTGAATGCTCAATTGAATTCATGAATAGGTCACTTTCATCAAAGATACATGAATGCAAATCATGTTGCGGATTCCAAAGTAACTTCATCACACATAGTCTTCGTCAAAACAACCCGGGACACAATACGTACTTTGGGTATCCCTTCCTATGGCTGGATCCTCCTCAAGGCAGTACCAGGCACTCACCTTTCACAGAAAATCGATGGAGGTTCGATTGGCATGAGAGGTCGCACGATTTTTGGGGAAATATAACTGGGATGCGGGCGTGCCAGTCGATTTCTCAATGATCACCTATGAAACCATGGTTTGACTGGGGATGTGCCGCCAGGGCATGATATGTGGGCTCGAGAAATGGGAAACACGTGGAGAGAAGGGCGGTTCCATAGGTGCGAGTGCGTAGGAGATTGTGGGGAGTCACGTACTGGACGTCTTTTCTCAACGACCGCATGCAGTCGGTGCTTATTTACATCGGATTGAATCTGAACACCTTTGTTCTATGCTAAAGAGAAGTCTGTATATATCTGAAGCCATGGATGGAGAGCAGGGGGAACTTTTTAGCTATGGGTTCACATTTCACTGGGAGATGCTTGCTGAGGTCAAGGGAGCGGTGTCACGCCCCGAGCGCGGAAGGAACCTGGAGTGCATGATGAGTTTATATCGATCATGTCAATCAGAGCGTTAGTCTATTCGACACAAAGACAGAGTGTGCAAAAGTAAATATAACCCAATCCTTTAATTCAATTGCAACCCTAAAGTACTTCTATTACAAATTCACGTAATGGAAATGCTAAGACTCAATAAAGAGAAAAGTATAATGAGTGACTCAAGAAAATAGAAAGATAACACTAGTTGACGCTTGGATAGATGGGGTAGCTCTAATCTCTTCACTCTTGACCTTCCCCATCCGACTGTATCTTGTCATCAGACTTACCTATGTGCTGTTTATTGCAGAAGAAGAAGGGGTATTTAGGGCATTTCCCCTCGCCATCTATCCCACACCGGGGGCACCCCACCTCGAGGACCTGCTAGAGGATGTCAAAGTCCTGCCAGGAATCATTAAGCCGGTAGCAGAGCTCGACTGCCAAGCGACCGAGTAACTGAGGACCTTTGAGTTGTCGAATCCTGAAGGCCCGCCCACTATTTTCTATGTGGCTGAAGAACAGTCAGTCAGAGGAGATGATGATTGCCGACTCCCTGACGAGTTGCATGACCCGCACGTCCCAATCTCGGGGCTCCCTCATATGACTGACCGGACGGTCGAAATGATCACGAGACAAAGGATACCTCTTTATCAACCCTCCAGCCAGAAGGAGATGTTTGAAAATATGTGGAACCCACCAAACCTGGACCGGAGGCTATTGCGATTTACCAAGCATTCGAGTTTTGGCTTCTCACCGGAAGACTACTACGAGGTCGACGTAATATCAGTTTCAGATCCACTCGGCGGTGACCCCGTCAAGGCTGTAGCCCTGCAGGAAGCCCGCCACAATAAACAACCTATACCATCGGCCGAAGAGACACAAGATGAAGAAGTGTTCCTCTGGAACCCCCTCCATCGCAGGCGCGCGGGGAAGGTCTCTCCCTCTTCCGAAGGGTCAACCTCAAGGGACCGCATCTTCAGGGTTCCCACATCCCCGTCTGTTGGCGAAGTAAGAAGCGGAGGTATGGGCCGTGCTCCAGGCCCTCCCCGATATGACTCCATCATGCTCGCCCTATACCATAGACAGCAACGGGAGATCGAGATGTTGAAGACATAGTTGGTCGAATTAACTGCACTTATGGCCGACCTGATCCAGGGCTCCCTCTGCCCGTGGGGTGAAGGCGTGACCTGGTCTTGGGCCACCAATCCCGACACCTCCGTCCAGTCAGGGAGGGGGGCGAGGAATATGGCGAACCCTTCAGCCAAATAGTCAGCTGGGTGAGGCCTTACATTACAAGAGAAGCTGCAGAAGCCCTATTCCTTCCCAAGAGAAAAGACCCGAGACATCTTTGATTGGGCCTGTCACTATAGCAAGATTTCCCTCCTGAGGTCCAAGAGGCCTCAAGATGTTCGGAGAAGCGGTGACCCACTATTCTACCCCTATCACCAGATACTCGGTCACGGAATGGCAGCATGCATATCATAAGAAATGCTACTTATTCACTACCTTAAATTCATTCGATATTCTTAAACAGCCTAACAAAGGGTTAACGCGCTTAGATTTTACTTTTACTCGTCACCACGCACGGCATAATCTAGGCTTGTTTTTACTGCCCCTTGAGCTTATAGCACACCTTAGAAGGAGAAGGAAGACAATAACTGAGGGAAGTTCACGAGGGGGCCCGAGAGGCTTGGAGACGTTCCTCTCCTGTCTTATTGTCTGTTGGGGTTCGGTCTATGGCTTAGGAAAATTTTGGTTGTCCTTGCCTTTGGGATGCACGCTTACGTCCAGGGTTTTCCCTGTGGGGATTTTGCCCTCTTGACATACTTTTTTGATTGGAAAAGACCTTACTCCTCATGCATGCTTACGTCCAGGGTTTTCCCTGCGGGGACTTTACGCTCTTGACATTTTTTTTTGATCAGCAATGACTTTACATAGGCTTTTGACAGATTTTACTCCCTTTTGGGCCTTGACTTCCACCTACTAGGGTGGCGGGTAGGTTCGGTGATCTAACCGAGTCCTTACTTCCCCCCTCGTAAACTGAAGAGAAGAGAACAAGTGACACCTTTCACTGTCGGTTTGGCTTCAACTTGTCTTGGATTCAGTGCCACTTGAGTTTAAGAGCTAAGCGTGAAGTGTGTGTAGGTGTTAACCCAAAGTTAAACTGCCAAGGCTAAAGAATGAATTAAAAATTTTGATCTTTCACAGTCCTCTTGGCATACGCATGATACCAGCCTCCTTTATTTTTTGGTTTTTGAATTAGGGGTAGTATTTCTTGAGATACAAACCATTCTAAGGATGAGCCAATTCTTCCCCATCAGCATTAACTAGTTGGTATGCATTACCAGGATAAGCTTCTTTTATCACATAAGGCACTTCCCAGTTTGGTTGGAGCTTTGAACGGGGTCCACCAGGTTTTATAAGATTCTCTTAACCACCATTTCACCGACTTTAAATTTTCTCTCAATTACTTTCTTTTGACAGAAACGTGAAAGCCTGTTTTGGTAAACTCTTGCATGTTCGGCGGCGGCCAGACGCCTTTCATCTAAGAGTTCTAATTGTACAAGGAGAGATTCACGGCGCTCGTCAATAGACAACTCTTTGTCTAATTGAACTCTAAGAGAAAGTATAAGAATCTCATAAGGGACTACCGCCTCCATGCCATAAGTGAGAGCAAAAGGAGTTTACCCGGTAGGGGTGCGAATGGAAGTACGGTAGGCCTATAGAGCTTCAACCAGCTTCTCTGGCCAGTCCACAAATTTGTTACCTTCACAGGTTTTCTTGATAATTTTAATCAAAGTTTTAATTGTTACTTTTGCTTGACCATTGCCCTATGAATAATAAGGAGACGAATGATGCAATGTAATGTTATACATGTTGTAGAGGTCTTAAAGTTCTTGAGAGATGAATTGAGGTCCGTTGTCAGTGACGATGGAGCTTGATATGCCGAACCTTGCAATGATATTCTTCATGATAAACTTACAGACGGTTGACGCTTTAATCTCTACATAAGCTTCCGCTTCCGCCCACTTAGTGAAGTACTCCGTGGCCGTGAGTATAAATGATTTTGGTTTTGTGAGGAAGTTTGGGTCACCAAGAGGTCGGATAATATCGAAAGCCCACATGGAGAAAGGCCATGGGGAGGACATCGGATGGAGTGAAGAAGCAGGAGAATGAATTTTACCGACGTGTAGTTGACACTTGACACACCTTCGAACATAGATGGAGCAGTCCTCTTCTAGAGTGGACCAATAGAAGCCTAGCCTAAGGATCTTCTTAGCTAATATCTAGCTATTGACATGCCCCCCACAGACTCCTGAATGTGCCTCTTCCACGACCTTCCATGATTCATCATCGTCAAGTCACTTGAGAAGAACACCAGTGAGACCTCTTCTATAGAGTACACCTCCAACCAAAGTGTATCTTTGAGTGACTTTCCTGATTGCCTTCTTTTCTTCCGCTGTGGCTTCTTCCGGATAAGACTGATCTTTGCAATATTTGGCAATCTCGTAGTACCACAGTTTTTCCTCGTCATCTATCTCTTCTTCGAAATCCAATAGCATGACCTCCTTATTCTCGATGATCTCTCTTGCTTTAACCTTCTTAAGAAGCTCCTCCTTAACACTAAGAAATGTAGGATCCTTAATAGCAGGAGTGAGACGCTTCTGAATGATAATAGCATGAAAGTCCAGTTCGGGGAGAAAAATCAAGGAGGAGGCAAGTGAAGCAAGGGCGTTGGCTAAAATATTCTGACTGCGAGGAACATGGACAAAGATCAGTTTAGTAAAGAGCTTGGCATAAGCAGAAGTAAGTTCTTGGTAAGGCTTGAGCTTAGGATCGAGGTTGCGGCATTTGGTGAGCACTTGGCGAAGAATAAGCTGACTATCACCAACGATTCTCAACTGGGTAACACCAAATCGATGAGCGGCCTCAAGTCCAGCCAGAAGAGCCTCATATTCAGCTATATTATTCGTAACAGGAAAGGTGAGCTGAGAGGCAAGCGAAATAGTGATATCCTTGGGCGTTAAGAGAACTATGCTGATTCCCCTACCATGAGAATTCAGAGCTCCATTAAAATGTAATGTCCACATAGGATCCGCGGGTTGATTAATGGACATCAGTTCCTCGTCTGAAAATTTTGAACGAACCGGATCAAATCGGGGAAGAGGGTGACGAGCAGGATGTTCTGCGATGGCATAGCCTTTAATCACCTTTTGCTGAATGTAGATGATGTCGAACTGGGAAAGGAAGCTTTGCCATCGTGCTAATCGATTAGTGAGGATGGATTTTTCGAGAAGGAATTTGATGAGATTCATGCGAGCAATGAGATGAACCTCATGAGCTAAGAAATAATGCTTTAACTTCTGCACTACCCAAACCAGAGCTACGCAAGTCTTCTCCATAGCTGCATATTTCTGCTCACAGGGGTTGTGAAGCTTTGACAAGTAGTAGGCTACTCTTTCTTTTCCTTCTTCATCAACCTGCGCAAGGACAACACCTACGAAGTCATCCAGGACTGAAACATAGAAAACGAGTGGTTTGCTTGGAATTGGAGGCCTCCGGATAGGAGGATTTGATAGATAATCCTTTAGTCCGTCAAAAGCTACCTAACACTTGTCATCTCAATTGAACTTGACTCCCGACTTGGTAAGCTCATAGAATGGCCTACACCTTTGTGAGTGCTGGGAGACAAATCGGCGTATAAATTGTAACCTCCCAATCAATCCTCGAACTTCCTTTAAATTCTTTGGAGGAGGCATGTCTCTTATTACTTGCGCCTTATTGGGATCAATCTCGATACCCCTCTTGCTAACAATGAATCCTAGCAGCTTCCCTGATGACACACCAAATACACACTTAGGCGAACTTCATCTACAGATCAAGATACCTAATCATCAGGAGAACTCTACACTCGATCTGTGTTCATACTTTTGTTGAATATTTCATTTTCCTTTTTGTTATGTTAATCAAGCTATTCATCAATGGAGTGTTCAGATGAAGCTAGGGTGCGTGGATCTGGGGTTAATCAAGCTGTGAGTTAGAGGAGTGATCAAGCTGTGAGTCAGCGTTCTTCAAGCTGTAAGTCAGCGTTCTTTAAGCTGTGTGTCAGCAGTCGAGCCTCACTTGGTTAAGTGAGGGGTTGACGTAGGTCTTGGGATAGAGACCGAACCACCTTAAAATTTGATGTCTCCTTGTGATTGTTGGCTTGGCATTGACGGTAGATGCATGCTTAGAGACATTTA
Organism: Amorphophallus titanum; assembly: GCA_024336825.1. NCBI lineage: Eukaryota > Viridiplantae > Streptophyta > Magnoliopsida > Alismatales > Araceae > Amorphophallus > Amorphophallus titanum. The sequence continues at coordinate 9,375,119 of JANBPO010006859.1, read as the reverse complement.
TCTATTTAGGTCATTTACAATATACACAATTAGGTGTTTGATTTAATTTTCGCATAAGTCGTGATTTATTTTGGGGCCAATTTATTCACCCCCCTCTAGATCGCCATTCCACATCCAACATTCTCTAGCGATAATGGTGAATCTCGAGGCGGTTCTTCTAATGGCCTTGTGTTGCTCGGCATTTGCCATTTTCGGGAATGACCCATCCTTGCAATACTGCTCAATCTCATGATACCACGGGAATTCCTCCTCTTCCAAAATCTCCTCTAGTTCTGTTAAGGACACCTCCTTCAAATCTTTCTTCTCAGCCTTCACTTCTACAACTTTCCTAAGGTTATCGAACCAAGGATCCTTAGGGGACGGTGCTTCTAATCTCTGAACCACAATGGTCTCTGTGGATTGATTGAGAGGAAAAGCTAAGGAGGAGGTAAGCAATGCCACTGCATCGGCAATGATATTCTGAGATCGTGGAGTATGAATGTAGATCAACTAGCAGAATTGCCTAGCCAAGAGAGTGACAAAATCTTGATAGGGCTTGAGCTTTGGGTCATAGGTGTGATATGTAGAAAGAATCTGGCACAACACCAGCTGAGAGTCTCCTATGATATTCAAATAATGTGTGCCTAAGAGGTAGGCATACTTCAACCAAGCTAGGAGAGCCTCATACTCGACAATGTTATTAGTAGCAGGGAAAGAGAGCAGATATGCAAGAGGGATCATCACTCCTTCCAAAGTGAGGAGAACGACACCTATCCCTCGGCCTTGTAAGTTGAGGGCACCATCAAAGTGCAGAGACCAGAAGGGATGATGGGTGAGGACAGCGAGATACTCATCAGGGAGCTCATCCTAGATAGCATTCGTGTAGGGAATGGGCAAGTGGGCAAGATGCTCAGTAATGGTATATCCCTTGATTACCTTCTGAACGATGAAGGTGATATCGAATTGGGAGAGGAAGCTCTGCCAATGAGCCAACCTACTAGATAGGATAGGCTTTTCTAAGAGGTAATGGATTGGGTCCATTCAAGAGATCAGCCTAACTTGGAGGGCAAGGAAATAGTACTTCAATTTCTGAGCTACCCAAACCAACACGGCACAAGTCTTCTCCATGGCAGTGTATTTGGCCTCTACTAGGTTAAGCAACCTAGAGAGGTAATAAGCTGCCCGCTCTTTGCCTTCATCATCCACTTGTGCCAAGACAGCTCCTAGGGATCCTCAATGACAAAAATGTGCAGGATCAGGGGTTTCCCAGGGACAGGTGGCTGCAAAATCGAGGGATTAGACAGATAAACCTTCAAATCCTCATAGACCCTTTGACATTCTTGATTCCACTCAAATTTGGCTCCCGTCTTTAGGAGTTCATAAAATGGACGGCACCTCTGAGAATGCTGGGATATGAATCTTCTAGTAAACTGCAGACATCCAATCAATCCTTGAAGTTTCAAGATGTTCTTAGGTGGGGGCATATCTATAACGGGCTTTGCTTTATTAGGATCAATTTGAATCCCCCATTTGCTAACTATGAAACCTAACAGCTTCCCTGAAGACACTCCAAACACACATTTCTTTGGATTCATTTTCAACTTATACTCCCTAGCTCTCTGAAGCACCTTAGCGAAGATAGTGGGGTGTTCTTTCTTCGTCCTCTACTTCAACAAGATATCATCCATGTATGCTTCCATATAAACATGCATCATATAATGGAAGATAGCCATCATCGCCCATTGATAGGTGGCACCTGCATTCTTCAATCTGAACGGCATCACCACATAGCAATAAGTACCCCAGGACGTAGTGAATGAGGTTTTCTCTTGATCTTCCAGAGGTAGATGGATCTAGTTGTAGCCTAAGTAACCAATCATGAATGAAAGAGCTTCATACCCGATTGTGTTATCCATCAACACATCTATATGAGGCAGCGAAAAATCATCCTTGGGACATATCTTGTTTATATCCCAGAAATCAATACAAATCTGAACTTTTCCATCCTTCTTAATGACAGGGACTATATTCGCCACCCATTGAGAATGTAGAACCACTCGAATAAGCATGGCCATATACAATTTATCAACCTCTTCTTTCATCCTCAAGGCCATGTGGGGGTGAAATCTCCTCAATTTTTGCTTCATGGGCTTGGCCCCTGGCTTAAGCACAAGCCAATGTTCCACTAAAGAGGGGTCAAGCCTTAGCATGTCCTCGTATGACCAGGCAAAAGAATAGCTACACTCCCTCAAAACCTTAACCAACTCCTCTTCAATATTAGGAGGGAGATTAGCAGAAATAATAATGGCCTTAGGGTCCTCATCAGTTCCTAAATTGATTTCCTTTGTAGGTTCATCCACTGTTGATGATGGCTCATCAAACCTCTTCAAACCTTGTGCATGCAGGTCAGCAGTGTCATCTACGTCAGTATCCTCAAGATCAACCGGATACTTCTCATCTGCAGTTTCATAAACACCGAAACCGTCATCACTCCACACCCCATCTTGCTCCTCATCCTCTTCTAGCACAATCGTCATTTCAATGAATTTTGGACACTTGAGGAGGGCGTGACAACGCTGAGCTAAGTCCTACGAGAACCTATCAAGAATGGATTTGGAATGACACATCATCGGGTGCGTCTCAAGCACAGAGGAAGGGTTGGAGACACTAGAACACAACCCTATTTCCCTAGGAGACTCACAGACCCTACTTCTAACATAGAAGCAAAAGTTGGAGTGAGAAAATCGAATGGAAGGGAGTCAGGGACCTCATGCCCCTGGGAGGAGGATGGACCAAGCACGACGTAATCCTCGAGTGAAATCTCCATTTCAAAATTGGCATTTTTTGAAGATCAGTGGAGATGACATAGTACGAAGAAGAATGGGTAGGAGAGGGAAGTGCGAGAGGATACATGGAAGGACAAAAAAGATCTAAGAAGGGATCAGAGGAGGAGAAGAGGATATCAAAAAAATCAATGGGTGGGCAACGCCTACAGTAACTAACTTTAATGATTAGAAAATTAGTTAGAGGTCGAAGAATCAATGGATTAATCAGAGTAGGAGGTGAACGGGGTACGAAATCTAGCTTTTGAAAAAGGGACAACAGACGGGAGGGAGACTAGGTAAAGACAATGGGCGAGCTCCCCTCTTCCTGTGGGCAGTAAGCTAGCTTCCTACATGAGTACTCTATAATTCGTACCTCTGGGAAGCCCAGACGATTCTCTTCTCCAAACATTCTTGAAAAATCTTCATAAAAATCATCCATGTCATCCACGAGTCCCCAAGGTAGCAAAGGCAGATCGAAAACTGAACAAGTTGCCTCTTCTTTCACAATCTGACTTGGCGGGTCCTTCAAGGTGGTGGGCTGCAATGGACCCCTCACGAAATGCTGGCGATAATTCCAAGTTAATGGCAATAAATCTTTCAGGATCCACAGCGGCGACTCCCAATAACTGAGGCCTCTTCTAGTCATCTTTCTGCCCCTTGGGACTGGCTTTGTCCACCACTGTAGTTGTGCGCCGAGACCCCTACCTGGCTGATAGCTCATTTTCAATATAATATTCCAGCCCTTGGAATCCCTTATCTTGGGCTTTTCTTTGACATTCACATATAGACTGGCCAGCTTACATTGTGCATAGGCCTAAGGGAAGTCCGGATCTAGCACAGAGATAACATGCCTGTTGCTAGGCCAGAGCGTTGGCAAGATCTTATCTGAGATGGCTTCAACTGACTGGACCGTGGACATACTCTTGACCTTTACCACCCGCCCTTGGAATGGGAATTTGAGGCATTGGTGGATGGTAGATGGCACAACACTGAGATTATCAATCCACGGGTGGCCCAGAATGGCGTTGAACATGGGGTTGATATCTAACACATACAATTCAATAGGCATCGTCAACGGCCCAAGTTTGGCTTGCACAGTAATCACTCCATGACACGGCCTCCTTGAGTTGTCATAGGCTGCAATAGTGGCATGGGTGGGCTTTAGCTGATCCTCTGAAATATTACAGGCTCGCAGGGTACTCAATGGACAAGCATTGATGGAAGCCGTGGTGTCTACTAAAGCTGCATCAATACTTACCTTATTCAAGTTAATGGAGATGCAAAGTGGCATTTGGCGGGCTTCTAGAGGCACTAGCTCGGTTTCAGAAAAAGTAATAGCTAGCCCCTTAGAAACGATGGCCAGAGTAGATGGCAAACTATCAACTGCCATATCTTCATTCACCAGGAGCTTTTGGAGAAAGTCCCGCAAGACATCTTGATGGAGCTTGGACCATTTGATCAACTACAAAATCGAGATCTTGGCCGGCGTCCAATCCAGGTGATGTAGCAAGTCATACTATGTACCCGACAATGTATCTGCCTCCTCTTGATCAGTAGCCTGCTATGGAAACTGGGGATTTGGTGCAGATGCACCAGTTGTAGGATAGTTCCAATGGAACAAATGCCCACTCTGAAGGGCAAGGTTATGGGCTAGTAAGGTATCAGAAGTTCCCAAGGCAGGCTACTTAATGGGCCCAATAGGGTGGATAAGAGGTGCAAGGGTAGGTGTTGTGATGGTAGCAGGGGTAATGGGGGTGGTAGTGGTGTTAATGTGTCCTTCCGGAAGGATGATGGGTGGAGGATTGGATGGCGCAGTGGCAACAACGGGTGAAACATTCACTTGTGGGGGAGCAAGGACAAGTGGCACAATAGGGGAGGTAGGTGGTTAGATGAGGGGTTTGTAAGGAACGACAGGCGTGGTCAGCATAGCAGTGGTGGCTTGATGGTTTGGCAGAAGGATAATAGGAGTGGAAGGTGGAGGTGAGGGAGAGGGATTGCGGCGGTAGGTGTGGTGGAGGGCCATAAGCCGCTGGACAGACAACTAATCATCATAAGACCATCCAGCATTGGGGGTCGAGTGATGGACAATGTTCACTTGAGCGGGTGCTGGTGGCAGAGGATTCAGAGCGGGTGAATGGTTTGGCATCTGGTTCTGGTGGATTCCCAGATCTGGGGTGGGCTGCTACAATGGTTGTTGTGGCTGTGGCACTTGCTATGCTAGCTACTGCAGTCTGGACTCCTGCCTTATCTTTTCTTTGATCTCTATGATCACCCTGTGCATCTTAGCCTAGTGGATGCGCTACCCTTCGTGCAAATCATAAACAAAGTCTCTAAACTAGAAGCAGCTCTCTATCGTGTGGCCCAATTTTCGATGGAACATGCAATATCTAGACTGATCTGCGGTTGGGTTCCAATTAGGCCATTCTGGAGGAAGTTGCAAGGCACCAATGGACAGAAGGGTCGAGAAAATGTCTGGGAGGGTTTCAGGCAAAGGTGGCTACTGAGCCCTCTTTAGACTCAGGCGCTTAGGTGCATAGCCGTTGAGAGGTGGGATGTTATGGTATTATGGTGGCTGTTGTGGCAGTTGGGGTATGGGGAAAGATGGAAGGGCATTTTGTGGAGTGGGAGACTAAGGATTGCGGGGAGGTTGTTGGAAGCGAGGTGGAGTAGATTGGTTTGGGAATGGGGAGCTAATTGCTTGCACTTATTTGTTGATATGGAATTTCTCGGTAACCGGCCCTTGGGGTATTCTAGTGTGTTTGGGCTTTGGGGTTTCAAACATCGCATGTACGGGAGAGTCTTTGAATTGGGTTTGGATAAATTCGGCCCGGCTATAAAGCTGGTGCATATTGGCAATGTCATTCATGGCTAAAATGTTGTGGAAAGTGGGAGTGGCATTGGAAATAATCAACTTAACCTTCTCCTCCTCTGGAATGTGGCTGGGCATGTGGATGGCCATGTGCCTCCATCTATCGACATAAACAGGAAAGTCCTTGTCTAGTTTCATCTTCTCAGCCACGAGGTCAGTAAAGGAGTATTTCGGGACAACCTGGTCTTGAAACCTTTGAATGAACTTCTCTTTCACAACCTAGAAACTCTCGGCATCCTCCAACGACAGGGTATAGAACCATTCCAAGGCTACCCCATCCATTGAGCGACAGAACAAGTATGCCATAAGGCGATCAGCATATTGATACTGCACCGACTCATACATAAAGTCCCTTACATGAATGTACGAGTTACCATTCCCAACATATCGGCGGTACATGGGGAGCTCAGAATGAGGGGGAAATCAGATGTTGTGGAACTTAGGAACTGGGACATCGGCCAAAGATTGAAGGGCAACCCACTTTTGAAGGAAGTCGAGTTGTTGTTGCATGGTGACCTATTTATCAAGTAATTCTTACTGGCGGGACAGAGTAGGGGAACCAGAAGGAGTGGGCCCGGAGTGAGGAGCCGAAGGATAAGCCAATGGAGGGGGAGGCCCATAAGAAGGATATTGGGGCGAGGAAGGACCCATATTCGTGTAAGCTAGGTGGGCCGTCCCGGCCTTGGGGTGTAAGAGATCAGCTAGGCCCAAGAGGACCTGCGGCGCTGAAGGAATGGACTTGTAGGGATCAACCAGGGGAGATGGAGGGAGCCTGATCTTCCCCTTGTCAAGGATTTGATGGGCCGAATTAGAAGATTGGCCCGCCTCCAAATTGGAGAAGCGAAGGATCCTGGGCTGAACCCGGGTAAGATCAATCATAGCAGGTGAAATCCCTAGCCCATTAGTCGGGGGGTAAGAAGCAGAAGGGGTAGATGATGCTTGAGCAAGGATAGGGGATGGGGTGCCTGACTCTTGCAATGTGCCATAGAGGGTCTGAAGCTAGGCCAGATCTAATTGGGCCATTATTTGCAAGATATGAGCGACAGAGGGACTGGCAGGAGGATTGGAGAGAGAGGGCTGACCTGTCACGCCCCGACGCGAAAAATCGGGAGCGCGACGAGTCGTAAATGAGCGTGTAGAGCAAGTACAATTTCATTTCTAAAATCAGACATGAATGGGAAAATGATACTTTTATTTCATCAAAAGAAGTTTACAACTCTAATTGATAAGCAAGCACTCCATTGGGATTCTAGGAGCAAGCCATTAATCATAAAATAACATGAATATAACATAGACGTAGCATGGAATACATTAAACGGGAATTAAACATGCTCTTCCAAAATTTCCCAAACAGCAGAGTGTAACGGACCAAGGGCGGGGCGTTATGTGACCATAACGCGCCTCCCCCAGGCCGTTATGCTCACCCGTGCAAACATCAAAACTCAGACATGCAGACTATAACGCGCCATCGCTGGGGCGTTATGCTCAGTATGACGCGCCTCCACCCACGCGTTATACTCACCCGAACAATTATCAAAACCACACGAAACATGACGCGCCACGATTGGTGCATCATGAGACTATAACACACCTGGATCGGTCCATTAAAGTCACCCGAACGTATGAAATGCAGAAAAATCTACAATTTTAACACACCACATAACGCACTACGAGAAGGGCGTTATGTTGGCCATGGCGGACCGGACCTAGTCCGTCATGCCCCACAACCTACAGACCTATAGAAACGATGGTCACATAACGGTCCAAGAATATGGCGTGCCTCCACCTGCGCGTTATACTCACCCGAATAACCATCAAAACCACACGATGCATAACGCGCCACGATTGGTGCATCATAAGACTATAACACACCAGGATTGGTCCGTTAAAGTCACCTGAATGTATGAAATCTAGGAAAATCCACAGTTTTAACATGCCACATAACGCACTACGAGAAGGGCATTATGTTGGCCATGGCAGACCGGACCTAGTCCATCATGCCCCACAACCTACAGACCTACAGAAATGATAGTCACATAACGGTCCAAGAAAGGTCTGTCATGTTGAACATAACGCACCTCAAAGGGTCCGTTATGCATATAACGGCCTCTGACAGGCGCATTATATCATCTGGGAAATGAGAGGGATGAGTTCTGAACTGAACTCCCCTCCGGTCAAGCCGGATCGATGCAAAACAAAAGAAAAGGGATAGGAGAAGCTAAATAATAACTTTTTACAACTACAGCATGTATCAAAATGTAAATACAATGGCCATGGTGAATTTTACAAGTAATTTAGCCTAAAAATCTCAAAAATATACCTTACACGAAAAATGATGAAAATGCCTACGCATGGACGTGCATGTGGCACCAAAATGATCCTAGCGAAGCAAGGAGTCCATCGACAAACCCTTCCAACCCTTCAGGGGCCTCATCAGCCTCTTGGGTGGCGTCCCCAGTTCTTGGTAGCGATAATTCGGTACTCGTATCGGGTTATCGGTGCCTTGAGCTCTGGGATGTTACATATTTTGTTCGTTTTGAATGAACTTGCTCAAGTGATTTGCTTGTTTCAAATGATCTTGCTCTGGCTGTCAGTTTATGAATCTTGATTTGAAATAAAATAAAAACAATGACTTGCTTATTAATTTATTTCTTAGAAAAATGCATGACTCATAGTTGTTATCATCAAAAAGGGAGAGATTGTTGAAACCCTGATTTTGATAATGACACTCTATGAATCATGATGAGACTGAAATACATAAATTCCTCAGTCTTCTATTCAATCGATTTGTGTTTGCCTAAGTATGTGTGAGATACAAAGGTCGGTGCACACACTAATTTTCATTCACAAGGTCTGTGCATGTCTGCTTTAAGGTCAGTGCACATCTTGTATGTCTGCACATGAAGTCAGTGCATGCCTCCATAAGGATGCATATAAGGTCAGTGTAGATACTGAAGAATGCATTTAAAGTCTCTACACACTTGTATTTCTATATACAAGGTCAGTGCAAGTTTCTGCAGAAAAGCACACAAGGTCGATGCATTGTTGCATTCATTGCATGTAAGGTCGGTGCAAGTTCCTGGGGGACTGCATGTATGGTCAGTGCATATTTGCATTATGCGTATGGAGTCGGTGCACAGTTTTGTGTGACTGCAATTCAGGTCGGTGCAAGTTTTTGTGTCATGCATCTGAAGGGCGGTGTTCATTCTTTTTAAGCATAACAAGGTCGGTGCATACGCGGTTGTAAGTCCGTGCACATTTGCCTTGCACACGCATAAAGGTCGGTGCATATTCTGACTTATGCATACATAAGTCTGTGTACACTCAACTCTCTGCATATCCATAGTCGGTGCATAGATTAAAGTCATGCATTCCTTGCATACAGCATGGCATGGTCTGTGCACACTTGGTTCATCCTCTTATGAAAATCTATCCTTGCAACTATCTCTCTAAGTCTGTGCATACGTGCCTAATAAACACCTATTTACGATGACAATGTGTATGACAAAATGTCTTCTACTTTTGCTGACAGGGATCTAAGTCCAAAGTGACTTTAAGGTAATCCTTACCTATCCGGTGTTCCATGATCGGAGCAAACACATTGATACCCGGTACCACTATATTCGGGAATGCATTGAGGGAGGCAAACTCAGCATTGAATTCGTCAGCTCTGACAATCAGTTGGCAGACATTCTTACGAAGCCACTTGGCCGGGTCAAGTTCCAGGAGCTCCGAGGAAAGATTGGCATCGTCGAGATCAAGGAGCATGCATAAGGATTAGGGGGAGTTTTGTTAGTGGTAATCCTGTATGCATTAATTAGAAGTCATCCGTGGGTTGTTATTAATGTTACGTTTCACGTCATGGGCGCGCATTTGTTCATGCGAGGGCTGCGGCAGCACGCATGCATGGACGCGCGCCTCGCGCTGAACGTCCGTGGGTTGCGGTGCACGATCCCACGTTCAATTTTTTTTTGTTTGATTTTCTTTCTATTTTTTTACTATATATATCAGTCGAGAAAAAATCCAGTGGGCTGTGCATTGCAGCGCTGGGGCCAAAATACTCGTCTCCTGTGCATCCTCTTTCCGTTCTCTGAGATCCAGTGCGTTCTAGTGTGTGAGCATCTCGTGTGAGGTTGTGTCAGGTCGACGGGCATTTCCAACACTACGTGCAGCTCCATCGAAAAACTGGATCCCTCACGGCCCGTCCGCCGAACAGGCTGTCCCTTCGCCGGCAGCCCTGTGTGCAGATCCACTGTACCGCCCTACATTGCAGCTCCGCAGTATCGCCGGACAGGCTGACCCTTGGCCAGTCGCCCTGCATTCAGCTCCATCGTATCGCCGCCGCTTCCCACACGGCCTGCCGCTCTGCGTGCAGGCTTGCAGTGGTGCCTCACCCTCCTCTTCGGCTGCCATCCTCCATCGAACACAGACTACCGTTGCTGGTGCTTGGTACGGCTCGTCGGCTCCTCCCTCTTATCTCTTCCTCTCTATGTAGTGACCTAAGGCACAGAGCATGCCCTCACATCTCGAAGTCAAAAGCAGGGTATTTTTGTGCTATGAGCACTGATTTGGCATGTCACTGACCTTTGATGCATTTACCTTTACTTCTTATATTACTCCACATGGAAACGGAAGATTTATGTGTTTGATCGTTACAAACTCGTCTATCTAGAGTTGCTCTATGTGGGATAAAACAAATGTTAAAAATTATGAAACCCTTCTTGCAGGTTCCCGTTGGTTGGGACCACATCTCCAAGGGGTCACGAGGTCGGAGACGCCTCGTGCCATAGGGAATGCCGGGAGATGTCCTCATCAACCGACATGAGCAAGTGGAGGCATTACTGGACAAGCAGAGTATCATTACCAGGAATATAGGGTGTACCAACATTATCTTGTGAGGTAGAAGGATCGTCCCTCGACGGAGGACACCTGGGTGAGCCGGGAGGACCTGCTACGCCTTGACCCAGACATTTTGGAGCGCTACCACAGCCAGGCGAACCCATACTCGACGGGGTCAAATTCTCTCCACCCTGAGGGATTTGATGAGGACATCTCACATCACTCTCTCTGGTTAGGGTTGCCCGTGCAGACACGCTAAAATTGACACTAGAATTAGTAAATCTCATGTCACAATATAATGCCCCAAAGTGGATTTTACTTTTGAGCTAAATAAGAGGGTACTTCTATTTCTTAGAAGATTTTTGTAAATTGCGTCAATTGTTATGGACGCCACTGACCTTGTGGCAGATGCACCGACCTTGGAGACGATATGCACCGACCTGTCTTGCGCTAGCTGATGTGCACCAACCTGATATTGACTAGTCTTTTATGTGCACCGACCTTCCTTTGTTATTGAGAAGGATTGCACCGACCTCATAGCAGATGTGCACTGACCATGTAGCAGACATGCACCGACCTGTCTTGCGCTAGCTGATGTGCACCGACCTTGTGGCAAGTGTGCACCGACCTTATGGAAGATGCACTAACCATGGAGATGATATGCACCGACTTGTCTTATGCTAGCTGATGTGCACTGACCTTGTGTCGGATGTGCACCAACCTTGTGGCAGGTGCACCGACCTTGCTGTAGATGTGCACCAACCTTGGTCTACTAAGGAATGGCTGTGGTGTCGACACTTATGCAGTAGATGTCGACACTTCAGTAGTATGTGTCGACTCATCTCTCTTCAGCATGTGCATCAACTTTAGCAGTTGCACTTACCTTGACTGCATGGATTTCTGTGAAACCTGATGTCTTGTTTTATCAGTGCCTTTATTTCTATGCAACCATGAATCTTGAATTCTACCTTGATTCTTGTGCAACCACATACCTCGTTTTCTATGCCTTACTTGATTTCTTTCTTTCTTTACAGACACAATTTGTTGCCAATGCTGGCTTAATCTGAAATACCTCTCCCCTGCGTCCACCCCTCTTCTCCCCACCTCCACCGCAGTTCCAGCTCTTCCACCACCCCATCACATCCCCTCTGGGATTCCCTCCCCCTCCCATCACCATTAGCCACCTCCACCACTCCCTCACTTGAGCTTGGAAGGCTGTCCCTGCTGTCCAGTTCATCACCCAGAGAACCTGAAGACTGTAGAAGAAGCTGCGATGCCGTCTAGATGTTCCAGGAGATGCAAGAGCTACCCCTGGAAGCGTCTTCGAGTCTTCTTCGCAACGGCAGTCATCTCGTCCCGTTCCGAGCTCGTGGCTGTCCGGGAGAGGCGATCTCCTCCGACTACGCAGAAGGTTCCTGTCCAGCTTCCAGAGGCGGAGTGTAGCAGTTGCCACATCGGCCCCTTTGATGATCTAGAGGCGGTGTTCAACTGAGAAATTCGTCTACGAGTTCCCCTCCTCTTCCAAGAAGCAGAGCTCCATTCGGCCCCCGGAGTGATTTCTTCTACCTTTTCTCCCAAGAGTGCGTAGTTCTGTCCACCCTGAGACTGAACTGACACCCTGTCAGTGTTTGGATTGCTGCAGTCTGCTCTGTCATTGGCTGGCACCCCCGTAGGTCTCATCTCGAAGGAAGCTCATCCACGGTTCCAACGCCACTGACCGGGCTCAATTCGGAGTTCGGGGCTATTCGTGGTGGCTTCATCTTCCGGACGATGTAGTGCTAAGACAGTCCGAGCCAGAGAATAGAGTCCCTGCTTCCAGCTTCACCGCGACCGGCGACGACTTCCTCATCTTTTGCCAAAATTTTAGCATCCTCCTGGACCAATCCACGAATTTTGGCACTGGTCCCGCTGCCAAAAGAGTCCGGGAGCGTCTGTAACAATTCCTGTAACGACCATCTGTCCTCTGTTCCTGAGAGAAGATAGAACCGACTTCACCGACCGTTGATGCTTCTCTCTCTTTTCATCCCCTTCCCGCTTGGCCGGCTGAAGGCCCCTCCCTGTGTGAAGGTAGTTTTGGTTGTAAGAAATTAACTCCCACCCCAAGATCCCCCTCCTGTGAGAGGCATAGTGTTGTAAACAATTTGAATAGGTCAAAGCTACACCGACGCGGCGTGTGGGGAACCCACGCTTCCCCGCTCGCCCTCGTCTCCAAGCGGGATCGGTTTCTTCAAACCGGTCGAGTACAGTAAGCAATTAAATTTCATTAGATCAGTTTGCTAAAGTAGCAGAAATAAAATTACTTTTTAATTAACAGTTTCAATTTAACAATTATACCAGAGTCCAGTCCAAAAGAAAGGCAAGTACAGTCGACAGAAAAGAAAGACGTACACTGAGGTCGGGGGAAGCCCGACGCAGGCACTACTGGCAACTACGAACATGCCACACCAAGAGCTGCGGAAGCAAAATGATCCACCTAAAAAGTAGGGGTGAGTCTCGTGTCACTGGTTCAGTAGGGGTCACGTGGATCCCCACTGAAAAATAACGCCGTAACACGAAACAACAGCTTAAACAGTAGTAGTAGTAAAGTAGGACAACTAAACTACAAAGCTATAAGAGAAAGCCAAAAATGGAAGGAGTCGGATAGCTAGAATAAAAGGGGAAAGAAGACGTACCGAGCAAACACGGCTGTCGAACTGACCTCGGCTCCCTGAGCTACCCCAGGCGGCAACAGAAGGGCAAACTCTGAACTGACGAAGTCAGGTGTCACCGATCCGTCGTCAAGACACCAGGCAAGCGAAGGCCTATAAGAAAGAGGCAAAAGCCCTAGAAAAACCTATACAGGCAAGACAGACCCTAAGGCATACACGACTCGATTGCCATGCACGCTCTTCTAGACACGACCACACACACATGACTAGAACGTCGTGCACACAACATAATACTGACCTCGGGCAAGACCGCGAGAGGGCTAACCCGGGAAGGTCACGACGTGCGAGAAACGCAAGAGTCACGTGACGGAAGAACCTCCTCACTAGAAGAACAGCCAATTGCGTCCACTGATGTCTTATGTTGCGCCTCGAGTGTCCGTCTACGATGCCGAAAACACGACAAGATTAAGACACTATTTGAACAGAACTAGGAACTACAGTAGAGAGTGACTAGTCGGGGTCATGCCCGTCGATGTTCATCCAAATGCCCCTGACCACGTGTGCACACACAAGCTCAATGCCATGAGCCAGGCCTCTAGCTAGTTTTCTTCCCCAGTGGACGCTACTGCCAAGCAAGGGAGCCCACGAAAACTAGCTTAAAAATTGTGTCTTAGAAACTGCCATACCACCACTCCCAAGTGGGCTGACACGCCGAAACATGTTGTCAGGCTACGACTAGTGGAGGCTCACTAGACACAGACTCCCCCACTAGCACAAATAGAAATCCATAACTCTAGTAGAATAATAATGTCTAGATGGCCCTTAGATGGCCTACAAAAAAATAACACAACTGAAATAAAAGAGAAAATAGGATCTAGCTATCTCTGAGCCATAATGAAGCATGCATAGCTCTATGGGTCCGTCGTCGGTGGCTCGTCTGTGAGGCCTCATGTCGGTCTAGCCCTCTAGTGTCCTCACCAATCCTCCCCTAGTGGGAGGAACTCGACCCCGACGAGTGAGGATCAAGGTCACTATTATATTACTCCAGCAGGTCAGGGTCGATCTGCACTAGCTCTGCCCGTGTGATCTACGTGTCTTCGAACGTGGGGTGTCCCCTCCATCCCACTAAATAGCACTAGTAGGCCCCACTCCTTGTGATGGTCACCTGCTCCTCTAGTATGTGCTCTATCTTCTCGTGTTGTCTCTATGGTGGGGCTAGAGGTGGACACTCTAGGATAGGTCACACTCAATGGTAGGAGATGGCCCAAATGGCTCACTAGGTATCACTGTTGGGTCCCAGTAGGCTACCAAATCTGACACATTGAATGTGGAGCTAATCCCATAGTCATCTGGCTGGTGCACAACATAAGCATTGGACCCAACACATTTCAACACTCTAAAGGGATCGGTGCCATGAGCCTATACCTTCTTCACAGCTCCAGAAGGAAACCTTTCAGGTCTAACCCTGATCATGGCATAGTCACCCATGTGGAACTCACGCACTCATCGATGTGCATATGCTAACTCCTTATAGTGCTCATTGCTTATCTCAATGTGATGACAAATGTCATCTTGCAGACTCCTAATATGCTCAACAAATGCATGTGGAGACTCTGGCACTCATCCATGCATGGGAAGAGGGACTAAATCTACTGGCTTTCTAGGCCTACGTTCTATGACTATCTCAAATGGGCTCATGCCCGTAGTCCTATTAATCGAGTCATTGTAGGTGAACTCAGCAAATGGCAAAATTAGGTCCCACCCTAGTGCGATCCTGAACCAAACACCTCAGAAGATCCCCAAAACTCCTATTGACCACCTCGGTCTGACCATCGATCTGGAGATGATAAGCTATGAAAAATTTGAGGTGTGTGCCCATCATATGCCATAAGGTGTTCCAGAAGTAGCTGGTGAATCGGGCATCTCGATTAGACATTTTTGGCTCATCAATCGTTGCTGCTCACGTGCGTGGGTACCTGGCGGTGCCCATGGTGTTTGGCACCTTCCCTGCTGCTGTCAGCTTCCCCAACTTCTTGGGGCTGGCCTTCGTCGACATGCTGGAGGTAGAGCCCTCTGAGCTTACCAAGGAAGCCGCAAGGAAGATCGGGTCCTCGGAGGCCCGACACCCCCGAAATTTACCCAAGAAGCCAGCACTAGTCGCCAGTTGCCTGGTCCATCATGTTGTCCCTGGGGCCCGCCCCGCTCTTATTAATAAGAATGTCAGAGGACGCCAGCGCAAGGGTTGCCAAAAGAACTCCGCTGTGGTTACCGGACGCCTCTCCCAGTCTGAAAAGTCGATGCTGATTGGCGAAGTCCGCATCTTCCTCGATGGACGCGACACCCAGGTGGTCCCTGATCGGGTCATCCCCGCCATTTCTGTTCACAATTCATATCAAGCCCTCGCTGGAAGGAGGGCGAAAAGAGATGAAGCTGGCCACCATGGCCAGAAGAAGTTTGCCCCAAGGCCAAAGAAGTTCAAAAAGGTGTGGGTCCCTAAGAGGGTCCAGCCTACCCATCAAGTCACTGCACCGGTCCGCCACCGCCCTGCTCGTGACGGGTCGAGAGTGAAGAAGGAGAGGGGCTTGTCCCCAAAAGAAGAAGATGTGGTTGCGGACCCTCCGCGCCGCGGGAGTTTTCGGGCCGGTGCTCGCCAAGCCAATGTCCCTACTGTGGGACGAAGATTTCAGTAGCCTGCCAATCGGGCTCGACTTGCTTACATCCATCCTGCGGGAGGTCGACAACTATCCCCCGTGCTACATCAAGAGCGGGGTCAAGAAGAGATGACCGCTCTGGTCAGAAATTATTTTCGAGGGCTGGGCAACCCCTCTTTCAGACAACAACGGCTGATGCAAGCGGTCACAGTCAGAGAAGACTACTGTCCACCAATGGCAGTAGAAGAAGAAGAAGAAAGGAAGATGACGTCGTCAGTTGACGGCAATGGTTATGAAGATGGCTTCCATATTGGAGCTGATGACACCACTGTAACGGCGGAAACGGGATCGCCACGAGATGATGATGTGGTGGGATGACGATGGGGTCGCCCACGGAAACGGGTGGATGATTATTACGGGTGTTTAGGGAGAGAAGGGGGAGAGAAGAAAAGACCGTCCTCCCCTACAACCCCATGCCCTCCGGCCTTCCCAGCCCCTTCCCCACTGCATCCCATGCACCCCCACCCTCCAGGCTCATCCAAGGAGCCATCGTGAGCCCTCATCGTCATCCACGCCATCGGCTAGCAAGAAATCTCTGTTCTTCTACCTGCAGACCCAGGACAGATCTTGAGGCCCGATTTGCAGACTCCATCTCGACTCCATAAGGCATGAATAGGCTCGCAACCTCTTCTGTGGAGTTATTCTGCTTCGAGTCATCGTCGCTCTGAAGTGGTCCCTCCCCGTTCTGACCTCGACACTGATCGCGTCGCCCATTTTCGTGCAGCTGCGCCAGATTCAAGTCAGAACCTGATGTCCATTTGGCAGAGGCCGCCCCGACTTCTACGGCGTGATTCAGCCTAGACTCTCTTCCGAGAGTTTGTTCTTCTCTGAGCCCTCGACGTTCCAGAGGTGGTCTCGTCCCATTCCAACATCAGCACAGTTCGTGGTGCTCGTTCTCCATCAACTGCACAAAGCTAGTGCGACCAAGTACGCCCAACCTTTGTAATCAACTCGCAGATCATGTCACGTCTTCCCTGCCAATTTTCAGGCCAAGCTTTCTTCTGTGGAGTTGTACCTCACGACGTCCTGGAACCATCCCTGGTGGTTTCGTCACGTTCTGCATTCGTTACTGCTCGTGTCACCCTGCGCAACCCGACTGCGTCTGAGTGCTCATCCAGAATCCAGAGCCTCACCACCAAGTTGACCACACCTCACTCGGTGATCGGATGGATCTCATCTTTTGAGGGTACCTATAAGGTCTTGTCAGACACGCACCCCCACAGGTCTCGCTTCGATCTGAGTTTTGTGGAGAGCGCGCCGACCGTTACGAGCAGACTGCGCAGGTCTGTCCCGCAAGGCAGATTCACGCAGGACATCGTCTGCGACCTACCCCGCCTTCCTGGGACTTCAGAACAGTGCCAAATTTTCAGGAGTGCATCTGCACTTCCCAGCCCTCGTCTGAGCACTGACGGCATCCCCTTCTGATCACTGTGCGCTGCGTACTGTTCAGGACAAGTCGGCTCTGTCCAGCAGGACAGACATACGGCCACAGGCCCAACTCCCGGGGCCCGGGGGGCGCGCCGCCGGGGGGGGGGGGGGGGGGGGGGGGGCGATCGCGGCCCCTGGAGCTTGTGGTCGGCCCTGCTAGTACATGCACAGACAACCTCCACGCAGGGAGGGGGAGCAAGGGGAGGGGCTCAGAATTACAACACACTACCCTCACGTAGGAGGGGGAAACACTGGGAAGGGGAGGTGGGCCTGATGCCCAATATCTGTCCTGTTGGATAGAACTGAAGCAATCCGAGTGGTACACTGTACTCCGGGGTCTGACGAGGACGTCGTGTGTGCCCAGATGAAGCTTGAGAAGTGTAGATGCATTTATGAAGGTCCAGCGTCATTCTGAGGTCACCGGAGGGTGGGGATGGTCGCAGGCGATGGCCTGCACAGTTCTGTCTCACCAGATAGGATGGAGCGGTCGTGGTGCGTCGATTGGTACGGGCACTGTGGAACTCCAAACGCGACGGGACTAAGTCATGGATGTAGCTGACAGGGAGATCTACGAACCCTTAAAAGATGGTGGCTGTCTGATCTCCTCGCTGGTCGTGGTCGCTGGAATAGTTGGCGTCAGGTTCTTGGGTGAACAGCAAGATAGGACGCCGATGGCCGAGGTGGAACTTCTAGTGTTGATGTTGGAACAAGACAAAACCACTTGAGTTGGTTTCATATCGTCGAAAGCCACAACTTTTCAGAAGACCGCTCGACCTGAAACTGAAAGGAGGAGGGGGTGTCAGGGCAGACTTGGCAGCAGTCTGTCCTAGATGAACAGGGGGCTCCAGGTCTGGCGCGATTGAGGGAGAATGGTCGGCCCGGGCGGAGGTGTTGTCAAAAGTAGGCGGGACCCCCTCTGGTTCGTTGGTGCTTCGGAGGAGAAGAACTCTCATGAAGAGAGCTCTGACCGATTCACACAGGGGTGGGCGGTGGTGCTGCTACCAAATAGTACTCAGATTCAGACTTGAATCTGGCGTAGTTGCACGAGAATGGGCGACGCGATCGGAGACGAGGTCAAAACGCAGCGGGACCACTTCTGGAGTGAAGCTCGCTCAACGAAGAATGACTCCACAGAAGACCACTTTGGCTGGTTCACACTGTGGACGCCGGGGTAGCCTCTGCAAACTTGATCTCTGCTGCAGGCTTGTTGCAGAGAACAGCAAAACGAGGCTTCTTACTCCACGGGGAGACGTAGCGGCGACTGCGCGGCTCCGGGATGGCTGTGGACACACGGAGCAGGGGGTGAATAAAGGATTGTGTGAGAGGTAGCTTCATATCTGGGGACCCAAGCCGTTCCCATGGCTTTAAAACAATGGCCTCGGGTTTCAATACGAGCACCCGGGCCGTCTTCTTCACCGCCTCTAATATCTCCTTTGGTGTGCGAGCTACCTCCACATGAGAAATATACTCTACTGGGCCAACAATACCGATGGCGTTGATGACGTGGGCCTTCCACTTAAAGCTTCACTGGCGAAACTACCTTCGGGCAATAAGCTATTAAGCCAACCTTTATTCTTCGAACTACATTCAGCTCGGAATTGCCCCCACCATGAATAAGTAGCACTGGTGGTGGAAACAGGCTTCCGCCGGGAGGAGGAAGCAGCAGCAGCTGAGTCGGTGATGCTATTTAAAGGCTTAAAAGCCTCGGTATATGGACGCCTGTCCACCGGGATGACACGCTTCTCCTTTCTCCACGTGGCCTCAATATGTTTTATGGTGCTAGCAGCACTAGAAAAGTGGGATTTCACAAAATACGAATCAAGAAACAGTGGCGGCAGCTCGCTTTTCCTTAGACGTTGATCCTCTACTTCCCTCAGAGCATTAGCAGGTTTGGCAGGCTCTTGTCAAGCTCCTTCCTGCAAGAGAAGTTCCCATTGGGTGGGTGTTCCTCGGGAGAACTCTCCGATGCTCAAGTCAGCAGATGCTTTGACAGAAGGAGGAAAGGGGGTTCTCTCCTATGGAGGGTGCCCAACGGCTGTTGGAGTGGCCTGGTAGTGGCAGAGAAGAGGGGGGAGAGCCTCTACCAAGGCGGCATGGCTGGAAGGTTGACTCAAAGGAAGAGGGCATCAAGCTCGCGGATTCTTCTGAGTTTCTATTCCTCTCTAGGTGGGTGTGATTGCTTCCGCAATGTGAGATTTTTCTATCCTTTTTACGTACACTAAGGAGAAAGTGGAGAGCCCCTTACATAGACGCTGCGATGCTTTGAAGGTGGTGAGGATTTCCTGTTGCTGAAGTCAAAAAGACGTTTCAGGGTGGCCTATGTAAATCTTGGGGTGCTTCAGAGGCGGTGAGGCTTCCCATTATCAATGTCGAAGAGATGCTTCAGAACAACTTGTCAAAATGGCGTGGTTTACGGGATACACAACATATCGCAACCTTTGGGAAGAGATATTGATCTATTGGCATTTTAGTGACGCTTGAGCTCCTTGAAACCGTGCGCCTATCGCAAGTTTAGCGGGATGTCGACCACATGACGTGGACTTAGTGTAGTGTTTGCTTCCCCATACGTCTTAGGACAGGGGTGTAGATATATAAGGTGGCCCTAGCGCTTCTAACTGGGCTGCTGTTTTTGATGTGCTGCCTTGCGGTCCCTTGAGGTAGGTTTAACCATGCCCGTTGGCTTGCTACAATCGTTTTACTCTGGGACTTGCATGGCCATGGGTAGTGCTTGGACCATCTATGGAAGTGGTTGTTGTGGAGGTGCCGTTGAACATCCTTCGATTGTGTCGTACAAGTGGAGCTACAGCTACTACTTGGCAGAGCAAACAGGTGAGGGATGGCCTTGGACTTGCAGAGCATCCCTGAAATGAGGAGTAGATATTAGAGGAAAGTGATAACTGGCGGGAGCCTCCTTCCGGTTGTGCAATAACCAAAAAGCCAAAAGTGGTGCGAAGGGAGTTTGGCAAGTTGGTGAGATGGGCTGTTCACCATGCCAGGTGCTAGGGAGTGGACGGCGTTCAAAGTTGCGACTTGGAGAAGCGAGCCTATTGAGAAGAAGGCCTAAGTATGGCAGTGATTAATCATAGTGAGTGGAGCAGCTTGGTCAGGGAGGATTCATATCCCTATCATTGGCAGGTGAAGTGTTGGTGGAGGAGTGCGGTTTAAAACTAGAGGTGTGACTAGAGTTGAGGGGAACCAGTCATTGTTGAGGAATTGGTGTAAGGAGTCAAGGATGACTTAATTGATTGGTGTATAAGTCGGAGCTCGTGGAGGATGTGCCAATTTGGTGGAGATTGGTATGGGCGTTAGCGATTTGGAGGAGAACAACGTCAGTGTTAGAGGACGAAATTTTCTCAAGAGGAAAGGATGTGACACCCTAGATTTTCTCTTCATACCATAATGGTGCTTCTAGGTGTCGGAGCTTCATGGGTCGTAAGGAGCTTGTGGAGCTAGAGTATGGAGTCCAGGGAAGGGTTGCAAGGGTTCATTGTCAATAGCTGCCTAGCTGGAGTTTCAGAGTTTGGAGCATCAGAAGTAAATAGTGGGAAACACATCAAGGAGGCTTGATGCAATAGAGGAAAAGCGATAACGGTGGATGACGCATTCCAGTGGTCAACAGGCGCACAATGGTGGTCAGTGGATGAAGGCGTCAAAGGTGGGGAATGTGTTTAGGCGAAACACATCTAGTCGAGCTCCCATGATTCAAGGGAGACGCACCATGGAAGGTTGTCACGTTTTAGCGGTCAACGGTGGTCAAGGCTCGACATGCAGCAATGTCAGGATTTTGTCGGGTACTACGGAGACTCACGATGTAAATGTGTCGTGTTTTGGTGATTCGTGACTATGGAGGGTGTCATGTTTCAAGGCGTTTGGCCGAGGCGAGGATAAAACCTTTTTTTGTCCTTCCTCCCCTCATTTGGCCTCATCCCTCTCCCTCTTTCCCCTTCTCTCTAGTGGCGACAGGAGGCAATTGATGGCACACAGTAGTGGCCGGAGGGAAGGGAGCCAGGAATGAGGTGGTGGTGGTCAGTGGCGAGGTAAGGTGGATAGTGGCAATGGGGGCTTGAGACCGGCAAGGACAATTCCGGGATGAGGAGGTGGCTAAGCAACATAACGGCCCTTCTGGGTAGAGGAGTTCTGGATTGAGGTAGGAAGATAGTCCCCCATGCGAGGGAAGAGGTTTGGTGGTGTTTCCCCTACATCAACGACCATCCAACGGAAATGGGGCTCCGTTGGGTGCTGTGTCGTGATTCCTTGAAATGAGGCAGTATGGGTGGTCATGTTTAGGGGTTTTCCAATGGTTCATACTTGACCTAAAATGCATCAGGTCGGGTGGTCGCAACTCGCAATTTGCTGCTAGGCGACAAGTATGGTTGTCATGTTTCCGATGGTTTCGTTGGGTTTTTCTTGAAGTGTTCGAGTTAAAGGCGACAAGGGTGTATGTTGCATTTCAGTGAAACGCGACGGGTCAATGTCTCACAATTCATAGACTTTCTGCTTTCAAACTAGAGGGGTTCCTTGTAAAAGCAACGGGATTTGATGTCCGAATAAGTGAAAGGTGCCAACTAGAGCTGACATGAATCAATGAGGATCAAAGTATAAACGTCACCCAAAGGATGACCAGCAAGGCTAACGCGATTTCAGTGTTGTGCCTAATGGTAGGTTTTGCGGGCCAAATCAGTGGCGTTTTGCTTTCCGTATGCGGTCAACACGACCAAAACAGACAGCTGCTCCCTGTCCAGTACAGGAGTACCTCCCACTAGAAGCACAGTCGGTAGCGTCCCCTGACGTCTTACACCGCACCGCAGGTCTCCGCCTGATACACTAGCGTCTAGCAGAGGCAAGGACACCATACAAGTAACCACAAAGCGAGTGACTAGCTAGGGTCACGCTCGTTAGCGCGCGCCCTACTGCCCCCAACCACGTGTGCACATATAGACCACGCATCCTAAGTCTGGCCTCTGACTGGTTTTCCCCCTAGTCGGACTCTGACGACTGATGTGGGGACTGATGAAAACCAGTCTAAAAACCATCCTCAGGGTAGCCTCTCCACCACTCCCTGGTGGGACCACTAAATGTGTAAGTAGGCTACGATTAGTGGAGGGTCACTAAAGGAGTAGACTCTCAAGCCATGGAAAATAACGTCCGAACCTGATGAAGTATGGGGACCATCCCACGTACCAACACCGTCGCACGGTGACCACGGTTGGAGAAGAAATGGGGCTGCAAACCACTCGGTGCAGTCCAGAGCCTGACGGACCAACACTGGTGCGTCACAGACTCTGGCGGTCCAACACTGGAACGCCACAACACTCTAACGGTCTAACGCAGACGCGTCAGACAACGGTGTAAAACCACGCTATGACGTGCCTACCTAGGGGCGTCACACTCTCTGACGTGCCAACGCTGGTGCGTCAGGAGGCACGATGAAACTGGCTGTGACACACACCCCTCGGGGCGTCACAGACTCTGATGGTCCTACCCAGGTGCATTAGAAGGATGGGCTGCGTCGGCTCTGACGCTCCCATACAGGGGTGCCACAAGCCTCTGATGCCCCACATTGGGTGCGTCAGAGGCCTCGACCCCCAACGATCAAAAACCTCAATGGTCGGAAACCATAACAGTCGGATGCCAATGGTCGGATCGTCCCTCTGACGGTCTGGCCTAGGCGCGTCACACTCCCTAGCAGTCTATCATGGGACCGTCAGGCCCATGAGCCACCCAGTTGGAAAAATAGTGTCCTGTGACGCACCCAC
Organism: Amorphophallus titanum; assembly: GCA_024336825.1. Lineage (NCBI taxonomy): Eukaryota > Viridiplantae > Streptophyta > Magnoliopsida > Alismatales > Araceae > Amorphophallus > Amorphophallus titanum. The sequence goes on along the minus strand of JANBPO010006859.1, from coordinate 9,352,064 downwards.
CATGGGGCGTCACTGTCTGTGATGCACCCACCCTGGGGCGTCACAAGCTGTGACGGTCACTGGAAGGACCGTCACACCGTCTTGAGGGCGATCCAGCGGGAAAGGCCCAAAAACTTCTCGAATTTTGTGCATTTAATGATTTACGATACCTATTTTCTCTCTCTGGATCACCTAATTTATTTGACAAAAAAATTGACTTGAAAATACTTCTGGGAGAGCAGATAGGTTGACCTTCTGGACTGCACTGAAAAAGTGCACCGACCTTGATTGAGCATGTGCATCGACCTTGTCAGTGCTGGACCTCTGCATGCATCGACGTTTCTTGAACAAACATGCATATGTGCATAGACCTGGTATTGTGCTCAAACCTTGTAGTTCACATATGCACAGATCTTGTGTTGTTGAAGCCAAGTATTGCTCAGACCTTTCCTTGCTAATTGACTAAAAGTGCATCGACCTTAGTAGGTAGCATCAACCTTATGTGCATGGCAGAGCCAAGTGCATCGACCTTATAGCTTCAGCTTCTTCATGTGCATCGACCTTATGGCTTCAGCTCTTCATGTGCATCGACCTGATAGCTTTAGTCCTTCATGTGCATCGACCTTTCATACAAATGAGCATCGACCTTGGACATGTGCGTTGACCTTTGTTGAGCACCAAGTCTCCATGTGCATCGACCTTGGACATGTGCGTCGACCTTTCCTCTTGAATTTACTTAAGGTACATTGGCCTTACTGGCAAATCAGAAAAGTTGCACAGACCTTCAAAACGTGCATTGACCTTAGCTAGGTCACTAGCATCGACCTTTGTTCTACTTTGGCACGATGTGCATCGACCTTGACTGCATGCTAGCGAAAGGTGCTCTGACCTTGCCTGCGTGCTAGCGAAAGGTGCTCCGACGTTGGCTACGTGCTAGCAGAATATGCATCGACCTTAGCTTTGTGCTAGCAAAACATGCATCGATCTTATGTGCAATGGTCAGAAATGTGCATCGACCTGTTAGACCGTATGAGTACGCATGCATCGACCTTGATGTGTAGCAAACAAAAATGTGCATCGACCTTATATGAATGAACAGTAATGTGCACAAATCTTATATGACTTAGATAAAAATGTGCACCGACCTCCTATGAAGGAGCACTAATGTGCACAGACCTTCTAAGACTTAGACATGCATTGACCTTAGCCCTGTGCTAGCAAAACATGCATCGACCTTATGTGCAACAAACATAAATGTGCATCGACCTTATATGAATGAATAGTAATGTGCACAAACCTTATATGACGATCACGGGGAGGGGAAAATAGTTAACTGCCGTACGCCGAGCTAGGTCATCTGATCGAGGTGCAGCCAGCTCCTGGATGATGATAGAGGGACGCCGAAGGATGCCTAAAGGTCTGGCGCTGAGCTGCTGTTGTTGGATGGAGACGGCGGCCGCGGCTGTGGGCCTATGCAGTTCTGCCACGCAGGACAGATTGGTGCAGTCGCGGTGCGTTGGCCGGTACGGGCGCTATGGAACTCCAATCATGACAGGACCAAGTCATGGACGTTTCTGACAGGGAGGGATACAAACCCTCAGAAGATGGCGGCCGTCTGATCACCTCGCTGGACGTGGTCGAAGGAACGGCCGGCGTCAGGTTTCTGGGTGCATAGTTGGACCAGTCGCAGGTAGCTGTGGTGGAACTCCCATTGCTGATGTTCGATCAGGACAAGACCACTTGCGTTAGTTCCGTATCATCGAAAGCTGCAACTTTGGTGAATACCATCTGACCTGAAACGGAGATGAAGATGGGGTGTCGGGGCCGACTTGACAGTAGCTTGTCCTGGGCAAACAGGGGCCTCCGGGTCTGGCGCGATTGTGGGAGAATGGCCGCCCTGGATGGAGACGATGTCGAAACCAGGCGGGACCAACTCTGGTGCGTCGGCGCCTCGGAGGAGCATAACTCTCATGAAGAGAGCTCTGGCTGAATCGCACAGGGGTGGGCGATGGAGCAGCTACCAAACAGGACTCAGGATCAAACCCGAGTTTGGTGCAGTTGCACGAGAATGGGCAGCGCGAACGGTGCTGAGGTCGGATCACCACGGGATCACTTCTGGAACGAAGTTGACTCGACGACGTATGAATCCACAGAAGAAAGGTTCAGCTGGTCTGCACCGTGGATGCCAGGGTAGTCTCTGCAAGTGAGACCTCAGCTGCAGGCTGGTTGCAGGGAGCAGTGGAGAGATCTTCCTAATCTACGAGAGGTCGTAGCGGCAACGGGCGACTCCGGGAATGCCGTGGACGCACGGGGCAGGGGAGGGCGGACCTGGTTGTAGAGGACGAGATGGCTGGGGCGTGGGAGGCTGGTGGCTATGGTTAGGGTTGATGGGGGGGGCGCTGGTTGGGCTCTATGATGAGGGCGGTGGCTACAAATTCTGGACATTTCAGAAGGGCTCGGCATCTACCGGCCAAATCAGAAGCCCAACCACGTCCTCCCCACTCCCAAGCCATTATCCATCAACCCCTTGCATTGCAGCCCTTCCTTCTTGCTTTATTAGTCATCACATGGGTGCAGCTCCAGTGGTGGGTCGCAGGCAGACAATAGAGGTCCTAGAAACCATAGCTTCTCTAGACCTTCCTGAACTCTTCTGGTGGCAAACCATATACCACTGGAAAGGTCGTCTAGAGAGATTTCCAAGCGTGGTGGTTTCGTCTACATCCGAGCTCCGAGCTGTCCACGAGAGCGATTCGCCCCCGACTGCGCAAAATCTCTCAGGCAGAGAACTAGAGCCTTAGAAAAGCATCCACCACGACTACTCCCTGGAAGATATGGATGTGCAACTTGAGTGAGAGCAGATTCTACCAGTCCTCTTTCATCCCCAAGAAGCAGAATGAAGTTTGGACCCCGGCATCAGAAGTTACGAATTTTCTACCTAAGTCGCGCCAGGTTGGTTCCTCTATTCCTGAACGGACCCACCTCCACTCTTCTGGCCAGTACGAACAACCCCGACATCCTCTGAGATTGCCGTCAGTCCCATCTGAAAGAAGATACGTCCGCGGTAGTCACGGTACCAGCCCCACCTCCATCCGAGTTCAGGACTGCTCGTGGCGTCTCCATCTTCCAGCAGCAAGACCCTGGGAGTGGCTAGCACCAGGATGGACCGGCACTGTTCCATGACCTGCACCATCCAGCAGTCGACTCAGGATTAATCCAGAAAATTCCAGTGTCTTCCTGGGCTAGATCAGAGTGTTTTGACTCTAGTTTTGGCCCAATTGGAGTTCAGGAGCATCCGTGGTGGCGTACTCTTTGACCGACTATCCTGTGATCCCAGAAGCTGGCAGCACTGACAGGGAGTCCGGCACGTTAAGATTCTAGCCCATCCCCTCCCCTCACTTGGCCGGCTGAAGGCCCCTCCCTGAGTGGAGGTAGTTTTGGATGTAAGCATTTAACCCCCACCTCAAGATCCCCTCCTATGTGAGGTGTAGTGCTATAGCTTTCCCTAATTTCAGGTCAAGTGCCATCGCCGCGGCGTGCGGGTGCGTACCCACGCCTCCCCGCTCGCCCTCATCTCCGAGCGGGATCGGTGTTTTCACACCGGTCAGGTAAGCGTCTGCTACCCCTTGGCTGGTTACTCACTTTGCTCATTCGGGCTCGTGGGAGGCGGGCCGAGATTCGAGTCGCGCCGGTTCCTTTCCGGTACTCGGATCCCGGGTCGCCACAACCAGTGTCTGGGCAGCCCCCTTTCGAGGCTCCGCCGCCATCGGCGACTGGCGGATCAGTCGTCGCTCCCCCTGCATCGGTCCCTTCGGCGCGGGGGCGCGACAAGGGTAAGGCTCCTGCCATCGGCGCGGAGGCGTCTCCACAACGCAACTTGCCATCGCCACCTCGGGAGCAGTTGTCTGAGTTGGCTGAGATTTGTGTCACCGTCGACCTTATGGGAAGGTGCACCGACTGGCATAAGCCCTTGGGCAAGTCTGGCCCTGAGGTCGAGGATGAATTAATAGCGACAGCTGCCAAGGGTGTCTGTCTGGTCGCGAGTACCTTCGGGCTGTGGAGGCACCATTTTCGGGGTCCGTCGCTTCGGTTTCCCTGGATATGCATGAGGCGGCGGGAGTCTTTACTTCTGGGGACTTTGATCCCTTATAAATAGCAGCCTTTGAACCGAGTTCGTAGTCATCTCTGCGGCCAAGAGAGAGCCCTTTTGCGTGATGTCTTTCGGAGAGTCCAACACTTCGTCGGATGATGAATCTCAACAAGTCTGTCGTCAGCTTCTAGTCCTTCGTCGGGATCCTCCATCGGCTCCCTGGCGCCCCGTGGCCGGAGCCAGGGGTGGGAGGCCCTGTCTCAGAGGACTACCGACTTGGGTACTTGGACGGTTGGCGGGAGGTCTTGGAGAAGGTCAACCGCTTGTACGTTGGCCGGGGAATCTTGTTCCTTGAGCCAGACAAGTTTCATCCTTAGGAGGGTGGCGAAAGCCTTGGTTCTTGCCCCCTTCTTCTGTCCTTCAACTGGCGACTTCCTGGTGGAGGCCTCTTCGCCAAGGCAGACCCTGCTATCCTGTCTGCAACGTGGCTGGCGCGCGACGAGGTGCCTCCTGTTGCTGGAGCATCTTCCTAAGGATGTCCAAAGGCGGGGAAGCTACTTTCCATTCTTCCACTCAGTGGGTGAGACCTTCCATCCGGGGATGGCCTGTGTGCTAGGTCGGCTTCCGTAATAGGTGGGCCTCATTGCCCTCCCGTCCTTTGCTAAGGAGGGGTGGGTGGATCGACTGGCCTTCTCCCCTGACATATGAGACGGTGGTGTCGATCCTCTTCACCTATAGCACTGGTCACGTGGCCCCGTGCTAGAAGATGCTCCACCAGTCATCGGCCCCTTTCCTTTGTCTTCTCGATGGGCCGGGGGTGGCAGTAGCTGGGGTCAAGTAGGCAACGTGGGCTGCTGAGGACCCGGGGTAGGGAATGGCGCCTGTTGGCAAGGGGAAGGATCCCTTGGAGGGAAAGTGCGAGGCCAGAGGGTAGTAGGGTCCTGGCATGGAGGTTCCGGGGGATGAGCAACTGGAAACTGACTATAAGAACTGGGCGTGGTACGAGGGTCGGACCCACGCTGATAGGTGGTCCCCGGTTGCTGGACGGGAGCGAACTCTGACTCAAACTGCTCTAACTCGAGAGTAACCTAGTATGCAGCCTCTAGGGTGATTATATTACGGCGAAAGAGTTCATATTGATAGTGGGGCCGCAGACCACGACGGAAGCAGGAAACATGCATCGTGCTCTCTTTCGTGATGTCACATCATAAAAAGTATTCGTCAAACTCTACGACATACTCAGACACAGATCGATCCCCTTGGTTGAGATTTTGCTAGCGATCAATAAGTCTCTGGCGGTACGTGGTGGGAAGATACTTAGTTCTAAGTCTATCCTTCATCTCATCCCAAGAATCGACCTGGGGCTCTCGACGCTGATATAGCAAGCTCTCCACATTGCGCCAATAAGTTTGCGCTTGCCCTAATAGCTTCATTTTAGTGAACTTGACTCTCCGAAGGTCCGTCATCTCAAACCACTCGAAATACCGGTCCATGCCAGCCTCCCAATCGAGATATACCTTCGGGTCCAAGGACCCATCAAATGTGGGAGAGTCTGCTCGCACGGTCCTGAGGACCCTATCGTCCTCTTCATCCCTTGGCTGATGAAGGCCATGACGGCGTCGGCCATACCCCTGATAGGCATTATCGGACCCATAGTCCTCTAGACCAAGGTCACAATGCTGTGGCTCAATGGCCCGGTGTAGGGCGGGTAGAGGGGTAGGTGCAGGTCGGTCCTGGGCCGCGGGAGCGGGCTGGACCTGGGCCATGGGAGTGGGCTGGACTTGGGCCATGGGAGCGACTTGACTTTGGGCCACCGCGGGAGTGGGTGCGGGTGGACTCTGGGCCACTCCTGGAGGGTCTCCGTGTGACATTCTATCTAACCGTCCAACCAGATCTTGGAAATATGTGATTTTTTTTGGATTTTTGAAAAGTTTGTTCCGGCCCGGCAACGACGGCACTCCCTATTCCATTAAAAGTCCCCCTAGGTTGGCGTGCATAAAGGTGGCAAACCCTCGCTGAGTCTACCTCATCAATATGATGGTGCCTCTCCTAGGGCCATATTCTGGGTATGTTCGAGTCCTTTGAGGGAGAAAGAGAAGAAGTGCTGGGGGGGTAAGCCTAGCATAGGGATAGAAGCTTTTAGGGCTTGAATCCCTCCCATGACGACCCGGTTGGAGATTTGGTCTGTTACGTCGGGCCTTTGTGTCCATCATTGAACCTTCATCCACTCTAGGCACGCATACTCAGGCTCATGACATCCTACGGGGAAACTGTACTGCCACTCTTGCCATGCCTAGTTTGATTTTTTCTTTTGGGGCAACTTAGATTTGGACTTTGTACTTTGTTTGATGTTGTTGGCTTTTGCCTTGGTTCGTGCTCCTTTTGTTCGATTTTTCTTTTTCTTTTCTTTGCTTATGGGATCAGGTCATAACGGACTCCTCCTATTTGAGACCTCCTCTCGTTGGGGTGTCTATATTGGTCATCTCTCCCCTATTCACCCCTTGCACCTATGCCTGGCCGAAGAGAGAAAAGCAGGGACCTTTACTTCCCCTAGGCATGGCCACAGGAGAGACTGTGTCACCTAGTAGATAATAAACTGGACCAAAGTTACCGTGTAGTGTGTGATTGCTGAGCTCGAGATCCTCCTTTGTGGTAAAGGGAAGAGACACCTTGTTGCCGGGTTGACACTAGCTCAACTCTAAGGAAAAAAATGCTTAAGATACAACACATTCCAAGCGTGAGACAGCTCCTCACCTTCCGCATTAACAAGACGATATGCGTTCCCTGGATAGGCTTTTCTAATGACGAACGGCCCTTCCCAGTTAGGTTATAATTTGGACCGAGGACCTCCAGACCTAATGAATTTGCGTTTCAAAATCATATCACCTACTTGAAATTTACGCTCAATTATCTTCTTTTGAAATTAACACGAAATTCTCTTTTGATAAACAGACACATGATCAGCTGCATTAAGCCTCTTCTCGTCTAAGAGTTCCAGCTGGACGAGCAACGCCTCTCGACGTTCATCGAGATTAAGTTCCTTATCGAGCTGCACTCTTAGGGAAGGGATGTGATGGCATCCTCCTGGACTGGTGGGTTGATGCACCTCATACTGAGGTCTCGCCATTTCTTGATGAAGTCAAGGGCACTCTCGCCCTTCTTCTGTCGGAGGGAGTAAAGCTTGGCTAAGAAGACTTTTCGCTCGGCCGTTTGGAAACGGTCGAGGAACTTCTTCTGGAGATCCGCCTAGTCAATGACGGAATTGAGCTTGAGGTGGGAATACCACTGGAAGGCCGTTCCCGTAAGTGAGGTGGTGAAGTAGCAGAGGAGGTAAGACTAGTCCAATGCGAGCTCGCCCATGGCAGTAATGTAGTAGGCTAGATGCTCGTGCGGAGACCCCTATCCGTCGAATTTTTGTAGCCTCGATGGTTTGGCGCACTCTGGGGGAAGCTTCTTAAGCTGGTGATGTAGTGGATAGGGGACACCGTAGAGATCTATAGTCACGACCCCTTCTCCAAACTGGGCGAGCTTGGTCTCAATGATTCGCTCGATCATCTGGCGCTGTGCCATGAGGTTCTCTGGCACCGGCATGTTGGATAGTTGTAGTTGAACCTCGGCCAAGGGCGTGCCGTACCCAATAATTGTAGGAGTTCGGGCAGCTGCCGCAGAGGCATTAGCACCATTTTGCCCACCCGGTGGGGTCGGAGCATCCATTGAAGGCCCAGTGGGCGGCTGAGGACGAAGGTCATGTTCCTAAAGTAAATCTTGTAGGAGGGCCTTCAAGTGCTGGTTCTCCTTCATAAGAGTCTTAAGAGTCACCTCTTGGACTTCACCGACGGAAGGATCATTGTTGATCGGCTCCGTATTGACAGGGGTGGCACGCTCCTCGGTGGGAACTTCTTCCGCATGTGTGGACGCCTGGGGTCCGACAGAAGTGCCGATGTGGCCGACTGGAGCCGACGATGGAGGTGGATGACAAGGCCTCCTAAGGTGAGATATAGGTAGGTTCAGATCGTCGGTCTGAATCTCAGGTTGGTGTCCGACGGTATAACACGCAAACACCCTGGCTGCGTCGTTGAGGAGTCGGACCGTCCTCCTTTTCTGGGAGTGCCTCTTGGGGCCGACAGGTGTCCCCTGCCTATCAAAGATCGATGTACGCTACGGAGGAGTCTCCATCGTGGCATCTGCCTGAGGAGAGCTTGGGGCTGGATGTTGGTGGGGCCCAGAACAAGCCCGTCTCGAGGGAAGAAGCCGTACCGACAAAACATGGCTACCGAGAGGACCTCGGCCCCTAAGCTACTCCAAGCAATGACAGAAAGCTAGCCCCGAACTCGAAAGGTCAGGAGTTACCGATCTGTCGACAAGCACGAGGCCTAAGACAAAGGCCTATGAGACCAGACACATGAGCCTAGAAAAAGGCCTAGACAGACGCAGACACAGACCCTACAACTCACATGACTGGATCGTCGTGCACGCTCCCCTAAACACAATCGCATACACAACTAGAGCATCGTGTATGCCACACCAAGCTGGTCCCGGACAAGGCCAAGGACAGACCAACTCTGCAGGGGAAGCTGATCTTGGACGGAACCAAGAACAGGCTGATTCAGCAGGGGACACAGACTCTGAGAAACATGAGAGTCACGTGTCACATGACGGAAGCACCTCCTCACTAGAAGAATAGCCAGTTGCATCCACTGACATCTTACACTGCGCCTCAAGTACCTCTCTATGGACGCCCGAAACGACAGAGATCGAGGTACGCTCCGAATCAGAACAGGAACTATAGTAACGAGTGACTAGTCAGGGTCATGCTCGTTGGTGCAAGTCCTAACACCCCTGACCACGTGTGCACACGTTGGCTCTCCCTTAAGCTAGGCCTCTAGCTAGTATTCCCCTCCGTAGGATGCTACGATTGGATCGGGGCCCACGAAACTAGCTTAAAAATCGTATCTCGGGAGCTACCACGCCACCACTCCCAGGTGGGCCGACATGTCGAAACGTATCATCAGGCTACGACTAGTGGAGGCTCACTAGACACAGACTCCAAAACACGAGTGCTGGAGTACAGACAGGCAAGAAAGCACTATCACACGTACTACGAAGCACCAAGGTAGTACACCAACCGCCAACGGACTCAGGACAAGGCAACTAGACCTATCAGTGCAACGATCCTTGAGTCTCACGACTCGGAGGCAAGATCATCGCGGAACAACGGACAAGCCATCAATCGATCTAATCCTAAGCTAGAGGAAATGACACAGCTGAAGGAAATGACTCACGGGGACCTGAGGGAACACCAAGAACCCTCAGCACACCTGGACACGTAAACCGAGGTGAGACAACACCTCAAGGCATCCAGAACCACTGTCTCGGGCTAGACAAAATAGCCAAGACACACACAAGGTCAGAAAAGGAACGAAAACTATAAGAGGGCTCTACTACAAGTGAAGTGAATAAAACACCGATAACTTCTGACGAAATTTCGGCAGGGTTTCCCCTAGGCCAGAGGCGTAAGGGAAAACATGGGTGCGCGTCCACAAGGAGTGACGGCCCCAACAAAGTAACGGTGGGGCCCGCGGGGCAACACCAGAAGTCCTCAGCTGCAGATGTATGCCTCTCCCTCTCCCTCTCCCCGGTAGGCCCTCAGGGTCTTCCCCGGCACAGCCCGCAGGCCTTCCCCGGCATGGCCCTAAGCTGCTTCCCCGGTATGCCCTTAGGGTCTTCCCTGGCATAGCCCGCAGGCCTTCCCCGGCATGGCCCTAAGCTGCTTCCCCGGTACGCCCTTAGGGTCTTCCCTGGCACAGCCCGCAGGCCTTCCCTGGCACGGCCCTAAGCTGCTTCCCCGGTATGCCCTCAGGGTCTTCCCCGGCACAGCCTGCAGGCCTTCCCCGGCACTGCCCGCAAGTGGCCCTCACTGACACACACCCTATGCTCTTCGCTGGCACACCCTGTGATGGCCTTCATCGGTACACCCCCTGCGCTCTTACCCGGTGTGCTTTGGAGTGGTGCTTCCCCGGTACAGGCCCTGTGCTTCTCCCCGGCACACTACCAAGTGCCTTCCCCAGCACACCCACTGGTGCCGTTCAGTGGCACACCCCAACAGTTGCTCTCCAGCACACTCCGTGCCTCTTCCCTGGCATGCTCCCACTACATATATTCCCCCATACACCCTAAAGCTGCTCTTCCCCGGTACGCTCTCTACCTCCCTGGCGGTCTTCGTCGGCACGCCCGCGAAGATCTCTACCCGACACACGACCGAAGGGCCTTCCCCGGCATGCCCGACGCCCCTCCGAGTGTGCCTTCCCAACCTGGCACCACTGGCGACCTCGCCATCTCCCATAGCACCGGAGAAGGAGGAGAAGAGAAGATGAAGAAGAAGAGGAAGAGATGAGAGAGGGAGGGAACGGAGTCTAGGGCTCCGCCGTCCCCCGAACGGAAAGGGAAATGAGGGAGAAGAGGCGAAGAAGAAGAAGAGGAATGGGGAGGAAGAGAGGAGGAAAGGAAGAGAGAGGGAGGGGGAGACCCCTCTGTGGTGGCCTCCTCACCCCAGTGATGGAGAAGGCGACAACGACAACGAAGAATGAGGGGAGAGGGGGTGAAGGTTTTAATTTATAGGAAAATAATTTGGGATTCAAAAATCTAGAAAGTGGGAAAAATGGAAAAAAAAATCACCCCCACGATCCTCGAAAAATGCACAACGTGCCTACAGCATCCCGAAGTCTGAAAACACATTGATTTTGAGGAGGGTAAATCTGGTTTGACCCAAGACCGGCCCAACGATGGTAGGCCCAAAGTAGTCCCGCTTCTAAAGCCCGCCCCAGAGGCGCCTGGCAGTTATGGCCCGTCCAGATATGGCCCAATCCGACTTGGCCTTGGATTTTACAGCCTGTTAAAATCACGGCCCAAGCGCAGTGATCGCCGGAAGACCCTCTGACGACCGACCGTTACCCCCCACAACGTCGGCCTCGATCCCATAACGGGCGAGCACACCCCACGAGCGCCGTAAGACTCGCCCTGGGACCAGCTGACGCCGGGGTAAATATCCTCCAACCGGAAACTCTCGCCACTATAGTGGGAAAGTGTTATTCCCCCACCTACGTCTTTTCCTATCAAGGGATAACGCTCCTCGCTCCAGCACAGCTCCTACAAAAGGGACACCAACGAAGAAGAAGGACACGGTGGTTCATTCTGCCAGAGCTGCTACACCAGAGAATAGAGCTACTAGCCCCGCTATACTGAGGGAGGAAAGCGGCTACGGCCCACATTCGAAGGGGGCCTCTTCCGGCGATCTTACCACCTAGCGAGCACTCACCGAGTGGGCACTGGGAGCGGCGAGCACTCATCTGGAGGATCTACATGGCTCTTCGACCTTCTACAATGACCTCTCTCTCTCACTTTCTCTCCTCTATTCTTCGTTTAATACGTCTGTGACTTAAGCATCAGAGGGTTGTCCCCTAGGGTAACACCCGGGGCTCCTTCTGAAGCCCCCTGTTTCTTGGTGCTTGCAGGCCTCCACGGGCATGAGATGACTTCCCCATTCAATAAATAGAGAAGGTGGTACGCGGCATAGGAATCATTTTCCTTCCTCTACACTTCTTGGCGCCGTCTGTGGAAAACCGAGCAGAAAGCTATGGCACCCCGTGGAAGCCTCCGCAACGCTAGTCACCACGGGCGTGGTTCCCATCAGGAACCCAACTCCCTCCGGGGTTCACAGGAAGCATCTTCCGCCCATCCCCGATAAGAGGTCACCCCCGGCGACTTAGAGGAAATCCGCCAGTAGATCCAAGCCCTGACGGGACTCTGCCAGGAGCTCTTGAACTGGCCGGTGGAACCCCGGTGTGTCCTGCCCGAACGACGACAGGACGAGATGGCACAGACTGGGGAGGGTCTTCGTCAAGGACAGGAGGCCTCCCATGCCTCCATCGCGAGGACTCGACGATCGCGCAGCACACCCGCTCCAAGGGTACGTAGCCCGTTGCACTCCAACCCGGAGATGGATCGTCGGCTCCAGTGCATCAACAAAATAGAGGACAAGGTCCGATATTTGGACGATGTCCTCCTGGCCGCTAAAAACCTTGGCCTGATCGACGACGACCAGGACTTTCATGCTCCCTTCTCCAGGGAGATCATGGATATCCCCATCCCACCAAAGCTCCAGCTGCCGTCATTCACCTTCTACAACGGCACCACCGACCCGGCCGACCATATGCACAATTTTGAGTCCCACCTGGTGTTCCACCGGGTCTCGGACACCATGAAGTGCCTGGCGTTCGTTACGACCCTTCGAGAGAACGCCCGGGCCTGGTTCGAGTCCCTATCGACTGGGACCATCTCTTCCTTCCAACAGCTCAAGAAGCTGTTCAAGAAGAACTTCATTGGCTGCCGAAAGGTGGCTAAGTCAGCAGTGACCCTACTCGCTCTCAGGCAGGGAAAAGAAGAGACATTGTGGGACTTCATCTCCCACTTCCACACGGAGGCGCTCCAGATCCCACATCTCGACGTTGGCATCACGACTACCGCGCTCACCCAAGGGACGCGGGATCACATCCTCCGACGAGCACTCAGAGTTGAAGCCCGGACGACCCTTCCAAACCTCCTCGCCCTGGCACAGAAGTACACGCACTGCGAGGAGAATACTACAGCCTTGGGCCGCACAATCGGAACTGAACTGTCCGACTGAAAGAGAACCACCGACCCACCATGGGAAGGGCGGAATAAGCAAGAGCGACGCGACGGAGACCACCGCGACCGCCCAGAAAGAGAAAAGGGGTGACTATCGCAACTACAAGCCCCTAACGGCTCCACCCAAATATTTTTAATTGCAATCATCTCGTAAATGTATGTAAGAGTTCACATGGCCACAAGTGCATGGATAGATGAAAAATTCTCTGCTACAAAATCAAGAAGTGTTCACCAAAGCGACTTATTTTGTTTGCTGAGAAGAGCTGCTGTGTTCTTGGACATGTAATGATCAGAAGTTATAAAATTTACAAAAAAGGAATGGGAGAAAATTTACAGACCCATACAATGAGGATAAAACGGTGTAGATGTTATCTCTTAGAAACTGAAACAAAATTCCACGCATACTACCTTCTCCAATCTGCTGAATCATCCAAGATATCGAAGCAAGACACCATCGTTTCCCAAAACAAATCCTTTGTTATCATTGATAAACCTGAGAACCAAGACGATCAGTAGTTATCAGTACCATTTCAAATCGACCGCACACACAAATTGGTAGGGTGGACACGAATAGTTTGCTACTCTTGTTTGGGTGAGCATGCAACTAATACGTCTGTCTAGTCCTTTCGGCATTTTTTTGATTCTTCTGTTAGCTACAACTTTTCCAGTATAATAATACAAAATGCTACCATCCATGGACCCTTTCTCAGGAAAGAGAATTTTCCGATTATATTTGTGAATTCAGTGTTGAGCAGGAGATCAATGTATGCCATATGGAGGCAGACAGCGATGGACAACGAAGAAGGCGCATGAGATGAACTTGAAAGTATCAGAGATAAGAATTCTAAATGGAGGCATGGGAAGTAGCCTTGATGAATACATAAAAAGTTAAAGATCTTAAGAGTAGCCTCAGTCGTCAGCACAGTGGAGTAATGGTTAAATAAGATAGCAACCCTTGATGTAACACAGTCCGGTGCCAAGCACACACCAAAGGCTGCACCGAATACCCATTCAAAGAGGGAAACTTACTCAGGATGAATGACATCGAAGGTAGACCAAAGATAAGAACATAGATTGAGGCGGAAGGAATGGATCCAGGAAAAGTTCTAGCATGACAAGTTGCATTTGGTGAACACAGAAAACATTAGGATTAAAGTAATCAATTGGTACCCAAATAGTAATCCCCTCTATGTTAGATAAATCTAGGAGAAATTAGACCAAAATTCCAGCAACTTTTAAATGAACTCCAGAATTATGCTGGAATTGTTCATGTTTCCAAGTGGGTGTAAAATACATTTTGGTAGCTCCTGGATGAATTGTATACTTTGATCTATGAGCTTCGTCCAAGATCTTCTTCTTAAGTTCTGGACAATTTGGTACACATGTTCTCTCCTTGAACATTATTCTTCCATCAGATGCTATCTTGAAATCACCTTGCTCTTGTTCTACTTTTCCCTTGATCTCTACTAACACTGGATCATTATCCTGTAGTCCTTGGATTTCAGTGAGTAGGTCAGCTTGAATTTGTATATGTGATAAGGTAATCACCTTGTCTTCCGAGTGGAGATTAATGTTGAGTTTGGAAAATTCTTCTAACATCTTCCACTCCTGAATCATGCAATTGGCTAGTATTGCTCTTGGCTTTCGACTAAGGGCATCTGCTACAGAATTACCCTTTCCTGGGTGGTATTGAATAGTGAAGTCGAAATCCTTAATGTACTCCAGCCAACGTCTTTGTCTCATGTTCAACTCTTTCTGTGAGAAAAGATACTTGAGACTCTTGTGGTCGGAGTATACAATGAACTGTACTCCGTATAAGTAATGTCTCCAGATCTTCAATGCAAATACTACCGCAGCCAATTCTAGATCATGGACTGGGTAGTTCTCCTCATGCTTCTTCAGTTGTCGGGAAGAGTAGGCTATGACTCTCCCTTCTTGCATTAGAACACATCCGAGGCCGATGCCAGATGCATCTGTATATACCTCGAATTTTTCTCCTTCTATTGGTAATGCTAGTACCGGGGCAGTTGTTAGGTGATCCTTTAGAGTTTGGAAGCTTCTCTCGCAATCCTCGCTCCATTTATATCGGATCTCCTTACGAGTTAACCTTGTGAGTGGTACGGCGATCTTGGAGAAATCCTTGATGAATCGCCTATAATATCCGGCAAGTCCTAAGAAACTTCGGATCTCGCTGACATTAGTTGGTCTTTCCCAGTTTTGTACCGCTTCTACCTTTGTTGGGTCAACTGATAATCCTTTGCTTGATATTACGTGCCCCAAGAAGGATACTTCTTCTAACCAGAATTCGCACTTGCTAAGCTTAGCATATAACTGATTAGTCCTCAATATTTACAATGTAATCCTCAAATGTTCTTCATGCTCTTCTTTAGTCTTGGAGTATATCAGTATATCATCAATGAACACCACTATAAATTGATCGAGGTGAGGCCTGAATATACTGTCTTGTCTTGGCTTGATCTCGTGGTTTGCCCGTGACCCGTGGGTGTCTATTGACATCCTATGAGGGCAGTGACCATGATGGGACGGCCAGGAGTTCTTGTGCATGTAGTGTGTGTGTTTGTGTGTGTGTGTGTCATGTCGGGCTTCGATCTACCTAGGGAGACCAAGGGTTGACAAGCGGCCTTGTCTGTGTCTCGGCAGTTCCGTCCAGCTCGAGATAGTGTTCTGGATGCCTCAGGGTACTATTCTACTTCAGTTTGCGTGTCCAAGTGTACTGAGGGTTCTCGGTGTTCCCTTGGGTCTCCGTGAGTCATTTGCTACGGAGCGTTGTTTCCTCTGGCTTAGGAGTAGATCGATTGACGGCTTGTTCCGCTGTCTGTCATGATCTTGCCTCTGAGTCGTCTGACTCAAGGATCGTTACGTGAGTAGGTCTAGTTGCCTTGTCCTGAGTTGTCAACTGTGGTTGTGCTGTCATTGATGCTTCGGAGTATGTGCGATAGTTCTCTCTTGCCTATCTGTACTTCCACACCCGTGTTTTGAGTCTCCGTGTCTTGTGAGCCTCCACTAGTTGTAGCCTTATGGCACGCTTCGACGTGATGGCTCTTGTAGTGGGGCACTTTCCCGATTTACAGTTCTTAGGCTAGTTCCTTGGGACCCTTGTCAACCGTAGCATCCTTCAGAGGGTGAATACTAGCTAGATAGCCAGGCTTAGACAATAGCCAGTGTGTGCACACGTGGTCAGGGGCTTTAGACTTACGTTGTCAGACGTGACCCTGACTAGTCACTCGTGTTATGGTACTATTCTAGTTCTAGCAGTGTCTTTGTCTCGACCGAGTCCTTGCGGTAGGTGACGTGGACAAGACGCTAGTAGGCGTAGCATAAGACATTAATGGACGCAGCTGGCTATTCTTCTGGTGGTGAGGCACTCTAGTCACGTGGCACGTGACTCTTCACGGTTCTCTTCGCGTTCCTCGCACGTTGTGGCCTTTCCGGGTTAGCCTTCTCTTGGCTTTACCCGAGGTCGGTGTCCTGTCGCATGCACGACGTTCTAGTCATGTGTGGGACAGTGTGCATGACGTTCTAGTCGTGTTGTCTTCGTTTGTCTATGTAACATCTGTAGTTTAATGGATCTTTAGCGGGTTGAGTCTAGAAGTCATCCCGTGGATTCGTGTCCTAGCTACCTTCTTGCCCGAGTTGCTTCTACTATGGATCGGGAACGCAAGCCTTTGCTGATGTTCCTAGGCTGCTGTTGCTTCTTCTGCTTCAGTACTCTTGCTGAGAGCCATGGCCAACATCCTTCCCTCGCCATTGACGTGGGAGGAGATGATGCCCGCCGCCGGGTGCAGACCTACATAGTCTTCGTGCAGAAGCCGGAGGACCTGGTGTTCAGCAGCCATGAAGAGCGGGAGGAGTGGCGCAAGTCCTTCTTGCCTTCCCTCACCTTGGACTCGGGTGAGCCGCACTTGGTCTACTCGTACGAGCACGCCACCAGCGGATTCGCTGTCCGGTTGACCCTCGACGAGGTGGAGGCATGGATGGCTTATTGGACGTAGTGCCGGACAAGAAGCTCAAGCCAAGGACTACCCACACGCCCAAGTTTCTCGGCCTCACAGGCCCAGGCCGCCCGTGGGAGAAGACCAATAGGGGGGAGGGCATGATCATCGGCGTGCTGGAACAGGGCTTCCTCGCAGACCACGCCTCCTTCAGAGACGGCGGGATGCAGCCGAAGCCGGCGAGGTGGAATGGATCATGCGACTTCGACGCCACCTTCTGCAACAACAAGCTAATCGGCACCCGTATGTTCAACAAGAGCGGCGTACCCTACGACCCCGATGAGGACGTCAGCCACGGCACCAACGTCGCCAGCACGGCCACCGGGAACTTAGTACCGGGTGCCAACTACACGGGCCACGCCCGCGGCACCACCTCCGGCATGGCGCCCCGCGCCCACCAGGCCTTCTATGCTGTAAAGAGCGTGGCGGACTAGGTGGCGGGCGTCGACCAGGCTATTCGTGAGGGCATCGATGTGCTCTCCATCTCGATAGGCCTAGTGGCCGCCTTTCCATTCCACAGAGATCCCATGGCGGTCGCCACCCTGTCGGCGGTGAAGCACGGTGTCTTCGTCAGCGTCGTCGCCGGCTACGACGGCCCCGCCCACCGCACCATGCTTGACAACGAGCCCTGGATGCTCACCGTCGGAGCCAGCACGACGGACAGGGTGGTGAGGGTCAATCTAAAGTTGGGGGACAGGAAGGTTATCCCCGTCGAGTTCGCGCAAGCCCAGAACGAACTTCCCACCGGCGTGTTCCCCGTGTTGTTCCCCGGCGGTTCGACAGGGAACGAGAGGGGACGTGAGAGGGGACGCGCAGGTGGGAGAGATAGAGAGATAGATGGTATTTTTTATATATATAATAATAAAATACACAACTTAGCATGTGTATAGAGAGAGAAAGAGAGTGAGATGGAGAGAAGAGAGAGAGAGAGAGGTCGCGGGATGAGAGAGAGAGGAAGAGAGAGATAGGGAGAAAGACGGAGGGGAAGGGAGAGAGGGGAAGAGAGAGAAGTCCCACGAGGGGAGAGAGAGAGGAAGGGAGAGAGAGAAGTCCCACGCGGGGAGAGAGAGAGAGAGAGACAGGGAGAAAGAGAGAGATCGAGAGAGAGACGGAGGGGAGGGGAGAGAGAGGGGTCGCCGCGGCGGTGTTAGCAGGTGGTGAGGTGGTCGACGGGAGGCGGATGGGAGGTCGATGGCGGCAGTGGGAAGGGGGTGCAGTAGGAGGGGAGCGGCCGGTGGAGACGCAGAGGGTGAGTGAGAGGGGGTGTGAGGGAGTGGGCATTCGCGGATGACGTGGGAAGTTCGCTCGCGGTGGGGCGGTCGGTGCGGTTAGAGAGAGAGGGAGAGAGAGGAGGAGACGGGGGGGGCTTCACCGGCGGAGGTCACCGGAGGGAGGGGGGAGTTGTGTATGGGGAGGTTAGAGAGAGGGGGAGGCGTCGAGAGAGGGGTTGGAGGTGGAGGCCGACGACGGGGGGTGACCGGCGTCATTGCGTGGAGGTGGTCTCGGTGGAGGGCGGCGTGGACAGTTTGCGTGTGGGGGTCGGTGGAGGTCGCCGCGGCGTGTGGAGAGGCGCAGAGGGGTGTTCCGGTGGTGTTGGCGGAGGTGGCGGTCGGCGAGGGTAGCAGAGGATGGCGTGCGGGGTGCGATGGCCGGCGGGAGAGAGGGGGGGCGACGACGTCGGTGGCGGGGCTGTGGTGTCCGGGAGAGAGGGGGGAGATGGTGGAGGGAGGTGCGATGGCCGGCGGAAGAGAGGGGGGGCGACGACGTCGGTGGCGGGGCTGTGGTGTCGGGAGAGAGAGAGGAGGAGACGGTGCGAGCGACGTCGGGGGGGAGGTCGGTGCCAGAGGAAGGTGGTCGACGGGTTAGAGGGTTCGAGTGGGGTGGAGAGGGTGTGACGGTGACCGCGGGGTCGGAGTGGGAGTTGGTCGGGGGGTGGCAGCAGGTGGGGGTCGGTGGTGAAAAGAGAAAGCACTCTACTGGGATCTAAAAGTAAGCCATTGCAGTATAAAATAACTTAAACATGGCAGATATGCAACATAGAATGCATTAGAGAATGAAATTATAACTTTTAGAATGCCAGAGAATGTAACGCGTCTATCAGGGGCCGTCACAATGTGTGATGGTCTAAGGTAGGTGTGCTACAAGACTGTGACGCGCCTCCTTAGGACTGTTACACTCACCCGAACTAATGAGAAAAATCACAGTTTTAACAAGACTGTAACGCACCTGCAGTGGCGCGCTACAAGGCTGTGACGTGCCACCCCAGGGCCGTTAAACTTACCCGAACATGTGAAAAACCCATAGTTTTAACAAGCATGTAACGCACCTATATGGGCGCACTACAAGGCTGTGACAGTCGCACAATACACCATTACGCCAACTACCCTATCTAACCTAAACAGGGTCAAAAGGCCTGTAACGGACTAAAGGTCATCCATTACACTACACGTGACGTGCCTATTGAGGACCGCCACGGTCACGTAATGCACCCGGTGAGGGGCGTCACAAGTGTGACGGCCACTGGAATGACTGTCACACCGTCTGGGTTGCGAACGGGTTCGGTTTGAAATCGAAACACCCCTGATCGACCCAAATCGATCGGGATCACTACAAAACCTGTTTCCCTGCTATCATACACATCCATAACAACATTTAATAGCTATAGAACATAAAAATAATGCCCATGGTGGATTAAAACATAAATTACAATGTTCATTGAGGAAAAACTAAAATATTGACAATGGGCATGCTAGAGAGTATAGATCGGCATGCATGTGCAAGGGAATGATCCTAGGACGAGTGGGAATCCATCCCCCTATCTGGATCAAGTCGGAACAACCATTTCACCTGCATGCAAGCGCCAGGTCACCGCCACCCCTCCCGCTCCATCCCGCCTTCACGCTCCCCAGATCGTGTCAAGGTGGATGCCAACACGTTCCTCGTGACAAGTCGGTTCCAACGACGCCTCCCACGCCTCAGTCCGTCGCCGTTTGCACCAAACCCGAGGGAAGAGGGAGAGAGATGCACATGGGAGAGAGAGAGCACGAGAGAGAGAGTGAGATGGAGAGAGAGAGTGTGTCTAGAGAAATGAGAGGGTTGGGGGGAAATTGGGTAAAAAATTTTAGTTATTGCATCACATAAGAAAATCAACAAAAAGGAAAAAAGACAAGCTAGGTCACTATCATATCACATCATGTACAGGTGTCGGAGTACAAAGTAAAATCAGGCCACCCCCTCTGGCCTGTCACTATCACCTCCTCCCTCCTGCCTCTTCAATGCCGGGCCCATCATAGAGGTCGCACCCTCCTCCCTTTCTCACTGTCGGCACCGGTCCTCCTCCTCATTCCTCTGCTGCTGAGAGGAGGTCGCAAGGAATTGCCCAACGGAGCCGTGAGTAGCCTGACTCCTGCTCGGGGCCATACGGCTACCACTCATCCTGCTATGGGAGCAGCTCATCTCTCTGTAGGCCCCCACCTCCCCGCGTAGCTCGAACGCCTCCTATCGGTAATGCTCCAGCTCCGAGGTCGTGGTCCGGAGTCGCTCCACCTCTGCCCAGAGGACCGCCGTCTCCACCGAGTCTGACAGTCTGGCCTGTGCTAACCGCTCCCGCAGGCGGGCTACCTCCTCCTGCACCTCAACCTAGCCTTGCTCCGCCGACTCCCGCAAACAGACGCTCTGCCCCAGCTCTCCATGTAGGCAGGTCACCTCCTCTCTCAGGTCGTAACTCTGCGCCAGCTCCTCACGCAGACGGGCGGCCTCATCCTGCGCCAGTACGAGCTCCTCTCGCAACTGGTCGGCCTCACCTATGGCGGCGGTTAGCTCTGTCACCTGCCCACATGCATTCGCCATTAGTCAACTACATTTTAATATAAAAACATAATTCACAAAGGAAAGTGTAGGACGTACTCGCTCGGCGAGTGCTGCCTCAGTCGCTTTGGCCTGATCAACCATCTGTCGGAACTCTACCTCCCGCTCTGCTCGATCGGCAGGAGTCTACGCTGTAGAAGTAGACGGAGCATCAGCCCCCTATCTTTGGGCCTCCTCCCCCCGCTGAAATCAATACTCTAGGTCAGTCGTGTCTCAGCATAATAGTAATGCATCAGTCAAGAAAAGAAAAGCTCACCAAAAGGGCTAAGGCCTATCGGGCCTCGTCTCACTCTCGGATCGTCGTCGTAAGGAGCCCCGTCAGCTCCGCGAGGCATCCCTCAGGGTTGGTCTGCAATTAGAAGTCCAAGTGTTAACACATCATTGGATAGAAATCATCAACATAATTGAAAAGGGTCCAAGGTTAAGAAGTCGCATGCTTCAGCTTGTATGATCGATATAGGTTGGCAGATTCAATAGGTTTTGTATTCCGCCGCGTCCGCCATCGATTTCGATCGATCGGAAGGGGTTTCCGATTCTGAACTCCGGAGTCACGAAACCCAGGTGACATAACGCGCCTGCCCTAGTGCGTTATGGTCACTTAACGCACCCCCAGAGATGCGTTATATCGTCCGTGTCTGAGTTTCCTGTGGATTTTCATGTTCGGGTGACTTTAACGTGCTTGCCCCAGTGCGTTATAGTCCGTTGTGTTGAGTTAAAGGTCCGTTGCTTTTAACGCCCCTGTGCCCATGCGTTATGTCCAATATGACGCCCCTGTTGAGGTGCGTTATATGCCGTGATTTCCTGTGGAGTTTAGACGTTCTGGAAGGCATAATGGCTCATGGGAGGTGCGTTATGTTCATTGTAACGCCCCACCCTTGGTCCGTTATACTCCTCGTCTGTTGTGTTTTGTGGCTGGTGACTTTAACGCACCTGTTCCAGTGCGTTATAGTCCTATAGCGCACCTGCCCTGGTGCGTTATAGTCTGGTTTCCCTGTGGATTTCCTGAGTTCTGTGAAGCATAGCAGTCCTGCCCTGGTCCGTTATGGTATGTAACAGGGTGTGTCCAGTCCGTTATATACCTAGAGATTTCTAAAGCTTGCATGTATAATTTCTATGCAATTCATGTTCCATGTGCACCATGTTTAAAATATTTTATATACTGTGGCATTCTTTTACATGCCATATGAGTAACTTTCTCTTTCCTTGTGATGGAACCACTAGTCGAAGACCGACGACGTCCGTGTCGGCCCACCCGGGAGAGGTGGCGGGGTATTCCCGTTATACAGTTTATAAGCTAGTTTCTGTGGGCCCTCTCACATAGTCAATGGCGTCCTACTGGGAGGAAAAACTAGCTAGAGGCCTGGCTCAAGGCGATGGGTCAGTGTGTGCACAAGTGATCAGAGGCTTGGACTGACGCTGACGAGCGTTACTCTGATTAGTCACTCGGTGCGGTACTGTTGTGTCACTCTCTTGTCACGAGCTTGACTGCGAGGTGCTTGAGACGCAGTGTAAGACGTCAGTGGATGCATCTGGTTTCTTCTTTCTAGTGGTCTTCCTTCCTCCTATCACATGGTTAGCTGAGGTTTACTCTATTGGTAGATTATATAAGGAAGGCTAAGGGTGTATGTTATGATATGATGAATGAGATTAAGAGCTTTGCAATCACGTAAGGGCCATTCCCTTTGTGTGCTTCCTTCCCTCCCTTCTCCCGTGTGAGAATTGAGTGAGTCGCCCGGTGTGAGACCGTCCGGCGTGAGGCCGAGCTGCGCGAGGTAGCATCCTATCCGTCCCGTTCGTGTCTCGGAGCTGCCGTCGATCCGTCTCCCGACGTCGTCCGCGTCAATTAGATCACAAACTACACCCCTAAGGATTTGTTTGACGGGGGAAGAGAGAGATGTCACCGTAGAGGAACTTGTAGGTAGGAATAACAGTTAGAAGGATCCCCAGGAGATATCATGTGGGGCAACCCTCCAATGGTCAAGTTAGGCAACTAGCAGAAATGGTGGCGAGCGCTCAGCAAAAGAGAGGGAGAAGGAGACTAGAGCGAGAGAGAGAGAGAGAGAGCTTTAGGGGTTGATGTCGCATACCTCCGTGGCCATAGGGTCAGGGTCTTATTTATATCTTTGTCGGGGGATTGACCTTTGCCTTCGTAGGGTTGCCGTGGCCTAAAGAGACGTGAGTCGCCACTCCTGCTCACTTGACAAGACAGAGAGGTGCGAGTGCTGACCCGCCGTGCCTTTGTCGGAAGAGGTAGCTCTACCATTAATGTAGTAGGGCGTGCCAGAGACGTGGGAGTTGCTTTGTCATGGGGAGTGGCGTGGGCAGCATCCTCCCTCCCCTTTTTCGGTGGACTAGAGTGTCATCTGCCATTAATGTGATGAGGTCCGTAGAGAACATGTGTTGTTGCTGTCAGTGGGTGGAGCGCACATGAGTAGGACCTCTGGACTTGGGCTTATGCCGTGGCAGGTCACGGTTAGTCATGTGCTGGTTTGGAACTGGGCTCGGAGCACTAGGCCTCGAAGGTGGGCCACCAAGGGGGGCCTTAATGGGCTTGTGGACTTTTCCCTCCTCACTGCCCAAAATAGTCTTTGGGTTTTTTAATTTTTAACACCTAAAAAATTGATATTAAAAAAGGACTCCCAATTCACCTATTTAGTTAAAAATCGTTAAAATTTTCTAACACTTACTTAAAAAAACTTTAGAATTAACCACCGTCGAAAAAATAAAACATTCTATTTTCAAGAAAATTTCATCCCCGCACCCACTAACATTGGCCCTCCTCTCCATAGGGTGTCCACCGCACCTGCAAGAATAAGAAAACTGCATCAGCATCATAATCATGTAGAAATACATTTAATTAGAGAGTCTAACTTTAGAGGCGTACCGAAGCATACAGCAGAGCATCGATGTCATCCTGCAGCTCCCGGACCTGTTATCGTAGGGAGCCGATCTCGCGAGGTACTGTCCACCTCCGTGCGATAGGGAGAAGCCTAGGGCGGGTCTCCTCCCCTCTGCCTAGTGCACGAAGATACATGTAGGCCCAAACCTACATCACAGTAGCATGTCAGCATTTAGAAAGCGTCTAGAAGTCATAAAAAACTAAGCTAGGGTCAGAGTGGTACCTAGAGTAAAGGGGAGAAGCCCCCGAGCATCGTCCGACATGTCGTTGAGCTCAGGATGTCGAACAAAAAGGCTAAGACTGCCGCTCCCCACGCGTAGTCACCGACGTGGTCAAGCTCCTCGAGGAACGGGAGGAAGTGGCAGCTCATCACGTCCGTGCGGGTGGAGAAGAGAAGACGCCCGAACAGTAGCATCAGGAAGCACCTCAGCACCCAGTCGGCCTCCACTCCCGGCTGTGCCGCCACCCTCGCTCTGGCCAGCTCCACCAGTCACTGTAGATGCTGCTCCGACTCCTCACCGACTGCGATCCCTGCCCGTCTCAGCCCAAGGCAGTCATGAATACTAGCCCATGGGAGGAGGGTAGACTGCCTCTCGGGGCGCCGAAGCTCAAGGCCCAGCGACTCCCGAGCCATCCCCTGACAGTCGGGAAAAGTGGTCCTGCTGACCGGTAGCCCGTGCACGCGTAGGCCAGTGAGCCTGGCCACGTCCTCCAGTGTGGGGACCATGTGCCCCCACAGAAAGAGGAACATCTGACTCACTAGGTCCCAGTGGTCATGCAGAGCGTAGAGCAAAGGAGTGTCAAAGCGACACACCTCCATGCTCAAGAATGGGGCGAACCCCATGGCAGCCAGCCGCTCCCGCTGGAAGTCCACAGTGCTAGGTACACTACACGGACCTGCAGCAGGAGATTGCGAGTCCTGCGCTTCCCCTGCATTAATTAATCCATTGTTCAAGCATTTAATAAGAGGAGAAGGTGAGTAATAATAATAATAATAATAATAATAACCAAAAAAGAAAAATAAAAGAAAAAGTAAAGTTTCTGGATTTCCCCTTATGACGACGCCGGGTTGACTCGGCTGACAGATCCAGAGAGGGGTGAATGGATCTCTTTCAATAAGTTTTTGCGAATTAAAGTTCTAACGCTCAATTAAAAATCCTAAACAAATAATCCTAAGAGAGCCAAAGAGGTAAGCTTAGCAGAAACAAATCGGACAGTGAGGCACTTGTCCAAACGGATGTCCTGCTGAAGAAGACTAAGAGTGGATCGGTCCTACCTTTCATCTAACGATTGAAACAAAACGAAAGAAAAACAGATCAAGCAATCAAACTATAAGGGACACAAGAGCTTTTAGGTGGTTCGATCCACAGACCTACGTCCACCCCACACTCCAAACCAGAATGTGACTTCACTGCTGCATCTCACAGCTTGTGTCCGCTGAGCATTACAGCTTGGCTTACAAATGCTGCGTTACAGCTTATCCAGAGGAACACACTCCTCTCTTCCTCCAGCAGGGAGGGTAAACACTAGTGACGCCAAGTCACTAGCAACCAGAGACTGAGATCTCTCTTCCTCTAGACCAGGAGGGAACCCGCAAATGGCACCGAGTCACCTGCAACAAGAGACACAGTCTCTCTTCCTCCACCAAAGAGGGAAACCAAGTGACATAGTCACTTCCAACCGGAGTTCAAAACTCCCTTCTCCTGATTGCTCAAGAGGAGCCTGACCTCAAAGTTGAGCATCGGAAATAGACCAAAGATTGAAAACAATAAGAAAGAAGTAAAATAAAATGAAAGAAAATCTGGCTCACATAGGAGCGGTTCTGGATGGGATTTGATCCACAGTCTAGAGAGAATAGTTTTCAATTGTCTTCTTCCACTCTTGATCTCTCTCTCTCTTCTTTCTGAATGGACCTATCTCTTTCTCTCTCTGCCTCTGCTTCTTCCTATCTTTCTCTTTTACAACTCTTCTCAGTTCTCTTTTTCACACTCCATGTCTTAAACGACGACCAGTGATATTTATATGAGCTACATTAGGTCACCGAGAGTGTGGAAGACATGTTCTCACCCTTGGAGTCTTCCAGAACACTTGTACGTCTGAAATTTTATCGAACAGTCAGGCATTCGTATGATGCTCAGTGGATGACGGAGAGTATGGAAGTCCAGAGCCACTCGTGCATCAGACACACGTGTCAGAGAACTGGAATCTCAGATTAAATTCAAATATGATTACATGAACCATGTTAATAGGGTGTTTGACAGTCATTCTACTCCGGTAGGATTGACTGACCATTACACTTGTTTCTCAATGTTTTACTAGCCTCTATTCCTTGTAATGGTTGGGACTCTCCATAAGTCCCTGTGAGCCTGGGATTCTCACTAGGACATTGGGCAGGTTGTACCACCAAGACCTGAACCTGTTCACGTGATTGGATCGCTTGGATTGTCGTGTTGTGGGTCACAGATCACCTTGGACCAACTGAGGCTTGTACGGCCTAGAACGAACCGCTTAACTCAGTGGGTGGCCCATTATGAACCGTGCATCCCTGGCCTAGTGCCACTTCCTTTGGTCGATTAGCCTTGTTCTACCTTTAACCAAACCATGTTTTGATCGGCCCAATAAGCCCTAGGCTTACCAGTGGATAGTGGGCTGGACCCTGATTCAGTTCTGCCCCACTTATGGCAGCCGGAGTCCATTTGGGTAGAATTCTAGTTAATTGAGTTAAGCCCTGTTGAACAGACCGTCTAGGCCCATCCATGTTCTCGAGTGGCTCCTATTGGACCGTTCATCCCCTGAGCGGCCCTATAAGGACCGTTTAGTCATGTGCGGCCCAGTTTAGACCGTACGTCTTTTGAGCGGCCCAGTAGTGACCATGTATCTTCTAGTTTTCGAAAATTGATAATTTTGTAGTTTTGGTTATTGTGTGAGCTCTAGCCTATCTAGGCTATGGTAACTCGAGATTGGGACCTATTACTAGGTCTATTGATTGCATTATCAATTCTAGTCATTCCTTTTGAATGACTTTTCCTCTCGAACCGGAGCTTATTGTTTGGAATATCCAGAAAATCAATATTCTTATGTGTTTTTTCTTGATTACATGAACTTGATCTTGGAACACCTGGCCATTATTATTCGTGGATGTCTAGACTCGGATCTATGATCCAAATAAAAATCAATGCCAAAACAAACAAATGAAGGGCCCAGTCTGGTCCTGGGAGGAGCACCCGAAAAGTACTTGATCCTCGGGGAGGTGAATGACTAGGTGTGGCATTGGGCACCGAGTACTATCTAGCGTGTTGAGTCTACGACATTCCACATTCTCGTGATACTTGCTATTCATGCTTGAAAGCGTGAAGTACTTGCTTGCTTGCATGACTCGACTTCACCGACCCTGGCATGGAATGATCATAGCATGTACCGACTTGCTACAATAACCTGCAGCGAGTTCATATGCATAACGGCACAACATGCACCGAGGTTATGTGCTTTATAACAGTGACTAGCATCGACTATTTATACAGGCAGACAAAATGTGCACTGACCTTGTCTCTATCAAGCTAAAGAGTGCACCGACCTTATAAATAAATAGTGTGAAACCGTGCACGGACCTTATGTATTGTGGTAAAAACGTGCAGCGACCTTATGCCATCCTGATGTAAAAGTTACACCGAGTTTGCATGCTGAACAAGGGATATGCATGGACTTTGGTTATAGAACATAGAAGGATATGCACTGACCTTGTTTAGCACAAGGTAGAAATGCACAGACTTACAATAGTGTATGCAACAACCTTCAACATGCATTGACCTTAGTTGAGTATGCTACAGTGTATGCACAGACTTTGAATATGCATGATCCTAGAGATGCAAAGAACTTGACTAAGCTGCCTAGCATTATGTGCACGGACCTTGTGAGAAGACTAGCAGATATGCACCGACCTTGTATGCAGGTTAACAGTGATTTGCACAGACCTCAACCATGCACAGAGTAATGTGCATAGACTCTAGACTTGATATGCACTTGGTATGCATTGACTTGCACTTGGTATGCATTGATTTGCACGGACCTCAGTCATGCGTAAGGCACACTTGCACGGACCTCAGTCAAGCGTAAGGCACACTTACACTGACCTTAGTCATGCGAGATGACAGTATGCATCGATCTGTACCTTGCACTAACCCATGCATGCATATGCCAGAAATGCACACAGACATTATGCAATGCAATGAGAACAAAGTTATCAAAAAGATAATATGCAACGAACACATATTGACTCATAGTGTTTGCTATCATCAAAACACATGGATGCAACACATACAGGATCAAGCCCCTACCGTTGCGCTGAAAGCTCGAGCTGGTAGCGAAGGTTAGACCGTATTTCCTTATGGCAGCGCAGAGCCCCACACTATCGTGGTGTGGGCGGACATGAGGGGTTTCACACATGGACCCCATAATCTATGCGGTGGGTTGGGCTGCCAAGCACCGATGGTCCCACATGGGTCCCATACCCCACGTGGTACACACCAAATCCTAAAGGAGATGCTGGCATAAACCACTTCCCCTCCCATAAACCCCATTTTCCCCCCATCATCTTCAATCTATAGTTCTCAGTTCAGAGGTAGCAGAGAACTATAAGATTGCAGAGGAAGCTGCGATGTCATCAAGGTGACTCAGGAGGTGCAAGAGCTACCTCTAGAAGCATCTTCGAGTCTTCTTCGCAACGGCAGTCGTCTCGTCTCATTCTGAGTTCGTGGCTGTCTGGGGCAAGCAATCTACTCTGACTGCGTAGAAGGGTTCGGATCAGCATCTAGAGGCGACTTGCAAAAGCTGTCATTCCTGCTCACCTGAAGATCAGAAGGCAGGGTTCGACCGGGACCTTCTACTGCGAGTCTCCCTCCTCCTCCAAGAAGCGGCACTCCATTCGGCAACCTGAGCCAATTCTTCTCCATTTTCTCCCTAGGGTGCGCATTTCTATCTTCCCTAGGACTGAACTGACACCTTGTCACTATTTAGTCTGCTGTGACCTATTCCGACATCGGCTGTCACCCCTGTGGGTCACGTCTCGAAGGCAACTCGTCAACAATTCTAACGCCATCAACCGTGCTCAATTTGAAGCTCGGGACAGCTCGTGGCGGCTTCATTTTCATGATGTTATAGTGCTGATATAGTTAGAACCAGAGAATAGAGCCTCTGCTTCCAGTCCCACCCTGACCAGTGCCAGCTTCCAAAGTTCCTGCCAAAATTCAAGCATCCTCTTGGGCCAACCTAGAAGATTTTGGCACTGGTCCTGCTAACAAAGGTGTTTAGGAGCGACCACAATAATTCTAGCAACAACTGTCTATCCTCTGTTCCTGAGAGAGGACTGAATCGACTCCGGTGTTCATTGTAACTCTTTGTCTTCTTCTTTCCCTCCCCGCTTGGCCGGCTGGGGTCCCCTCCCTGTACGGAGATAGTTTTGGTTCTAAGAGCTTAACCTCCACCCTAAGATCCCCCCTCCTGCGAGAGGTGTAGTGATGTAAGATCTTGTGCAGGTTCAAGCGACACCGGCCCGGCGTGTGGGGAACCCACGCTTCCCCACTCGCCCTCGTCTTGATGCGGGACGATGGGGAGACTCGACTGGTGGACACGAACCTATGACCAAGACGCCAGGACACGACTCACTAGATGACGCGACCAGCAACTGACGACCAAGTCATCACCTAACGTGGCTCCCGAAGGGACAAGGGATATGGTACAACAACATCCCGGGGAAGACGGTGGTATGGGTGGCGAACAGGGAGAGCCCCCTCATGGATGCCGGTGGAGTCCTCACCATCTGTGGAGATGGAAACATCGTTCTGCTCGACGGAAAGGGACAACTCCTTTGGTACTCCGTTGTCTCAGAAGTTTACCGGAACGCCAGCGCCCTTCTGTTGGGCACCGGCAACCTGGTCCTGAGAGGAGCCCAAGGCGAGGATGACGTCCTCTGGCAGAGCTTCGACCATCCGGCAGACACCATGCTGCCGGAGATGAAGCTGCGGCTGGATGTGAGAACCGGCGCCCACACCCTCCCGGTCTCATGGCGAGCAGCATACGACCCCTCCACCGGGAACTTCTCTATCGCCTTGGACCCCGAGACGTACATGCAGATCAAGACATGGCGAGGCTCGGAGACCTGGGCCAGGGGGCGCCCGCTAAACGGGAACGAGGCCGAAGCGTTGCACACGAACACCAACACCACTACCTCCATCTTCGTCCGCATGCCCGAGGTGAACTCGGAGGAGATGAGCACCTATTTCACCGTCATGCAGGGCTCGCCCCCCATGCCGGTTGTTCTCGACAACACCGGCGTGGTCAAATGGCTGCTCCGGGAGCAGAGCTCCGCGAACTGGTCTCTGGTCGCGTCGCGCCCGAGCAACCCCTGCGATTTCTACAACCACTGTGGATCCTCCGGCTTCTGTAACAGCAACGGGAACTCCCTGGAATGCAGTTGCTTGAGGGGTTTGTGCCCTTTGATCAGGAGGGATGGATCAGAGGGAACTTCTCAGGTGGATGCATCAGAAAGGTGCCACTACAGTGTGATCAAGGAGGCAAGTTCCTGAGGTTGGGGATGATCAAGGTCCCGGATAGGTTCGTGTTAGTAAGAAATGTTGATGGGGAGAAGTGCGAAGCTGAATGCTTGAGGAGGTGCAACTGCACGGCGTATTCTTACAGCAACAGGGCCAGCGTGGGCAGCAGCACGAGATGTCTGGTGTGGGCGGGGGAGCTGCTGGATCTAAGCGCAGAGAATGGAGTTGGAGACACGGATCTAGGGTATGAATTCAACGTGAGGCTGGTTGCATCTGAGCTGGGTATACACAACGGCTTCCAACTTACTTGTTCATCCCATTAAAAATGACTTCCTTTCGGTTTATCTTGATCCTTAATTGATGATATCCTGATCTGAGATCAATCTTCGAAAAATATTTGGATCCAGATATCTGATCAAATAACTCATTGATTCTCGGCAGTGGGTACTTATTCTTGATGGTAAGATGATTCAACCCCTTTCGAGTCTTCAGGCTCGTGGGAGGCGGGCCGAGATTCGAGTCGCGCCGGTTCCTTTCCGGTACTCGGATCCCGGACCGTTACATTTCTCTATCAAGAGATAAGGCTCATCGCTCCAGGACAACTCCTATAAAAGAGACACCAACGAAGAAGGACACGGAGGTTCATTCTGCCAGAACTACTACACGAGAGAATAGAACTACTAGCCCCGCTACACTGAGGGAGGAAAGTAGTTACGGCCCACACTCAAAAGAGATCTCTTCTAGATATCTTACCACCCAACGAGCACTCACTGAGTGGGCACTCGGAGCGGCGAGCGCTCATCTGGAGGATCTACGCGGCTCTTCGAACTTCTACAATGACCTCTCTCTCTCACTTGCTCTCTTCTATTCTTCGTTTAATACGTTCCTGACTTAAGTATCGGAGGGTTGTCTCCTGAGATAACACCTTCTGACGCCCCTTGTCTCTACAGGTTGCCATTTGGCTGACTTGTTACAGCAGTGTAGGGCAAAAGATGTTTGGTGTGTCTTAAAATGGCGTAAAACTCTGGTTATAAAATTTATGAAAATAAAACTTCTGATGTTTAAAGCTGAAAACGGAAATCAGTTAAAAAGACTAGCACGTGGGTCAACAGATTTTAAAATCTAAAAATTTAAATCACTCTAAGCATAAGAAAAAAAATTATGTAAAGTTATTTATAATATTCTACACATGAGAAATACGTCATTTTATGACATTTTCAGCACCCAAATGACCCCTCACTTGAAACGCTAAATCTGTTGATTTCTACGGTGTCTACGAAATCAGGTTAGGATTTCGACTGGTGAAGGTCTCTCGTTTGATTGGGCACAGATCGTTTACATACTTGTTTTGACAGATTAAGAAAGTCATGCGATTTGATGCAAAAAAATTACAAAATTATATCTTAAAATATCATGTTCTTACACACCACATATTGAATACTGACGTAAACTATCGTAAAATTTACAAAAAAAAATACATTTTATATGTCACATGAATGTCAAATTATATGATATCTCGTACTACGACTACCCTAGACTCGACTCGCTCTGATACCAAACTGATGCGGGACGGACACGGGAGCCGACTCTACATGCATGGAACCTCAGACTCTAGGACGGACATGACCAGCAACACGTGACTAGGAGTCACACTAGACCCGACACTAAGAGCTCCTAGGGGCTATACATCGCTCACAGAAATGCTAGCTCACTCGTCGTCCCAAGCGAGGGAAGCGCGAATCATGCGCGGTTGAGGAACCGGTCGAGTCACTGGGTAGTCCGACTCAACTTCTGTGCTCGGATCGAGCCATGGGATGGGTCACTCTCACTCTCACAGTGGTGACATGGACTCTCGAGCTAGATAGCCTATACTCTCGGCAGCGGTCTAAGATCATATACTAAACTAGCAAAATGAATGCCAAGAAGTTAGACCGTTACCTCCACGCACTCGGCGTGGGGAAGACGATCCCGGCCAACTACGGACTCCCAGTTAACAAATAATATAGCAGTACAAAGGATTTCGACCCACTCCACACAGGGAGGTAACAGGTCACAAGTGGGGCCCAAAAGTTACGCGGGTTGGGTTGACAGGCAGCATCTTGACGACGTCCTAGCGCTACCAAGCCCGTGTAACGTGCTGTCTGGATGCGCGATCAATGGGGTTGTAGGGCCCACGGGCCACTCTGTCCTTCGGGTCTGCTGTGGTGGGTCCCACGGTGATGGGACCCCTAGTGGGGTGCCTCCACGGACGGCGGTCGGGCGGGAGTCACCGGTCGGAGGCCGATCGGTTCCGAACTCCAAGACTTGGAGTTGCTGCCCACGGACTTGAGCTTCTATTTTCAGGCGTGCGCCTCGACGAGAATCTCCGCTATGACCACTCCCGACGTCGGATCGACTCCCACGAGGTACCGTTGGAAAGCTATCTTGAAGGACTTCAACACAAGGCTAGAGTTTAGAGATGGATCTAGGCGGATCTGTCTTTTATCAATTTTGGAACCTGCTTTTGAACTGTGCCTGAAACTTTAGATCTGCAGAAAGGTTTCCTGAGAGCTACCGTTGACCGTGGGGTAGACCTCCGATTCAGCATTTGAGCTCTTCATCAAAGTTGTAGGGATTTGAGCTAGAAAAATGGAAATATTTTTTGTGAAAGGATTGGAGGTGGCTACGATATGTTGTGATTTTTATTTTCCAGGCACAGAGGAGTGGACATGTAATCGCCAGACGGCAACTCCACAAGCATCTCACAGGAAACTTCATCCATCGGCTCTTCGACACGAGCAATAAAATCCTCGGAGATAAAAGAATGGGTTGCACTCGAATCAAAAAGAACACGCGCTGAACGACCAAAAATTGAAACCATACCTTCGACCAGACTCGATGCCAACGCCTCCGCACGAGTGATGTGAGTAACCCTGGCTCTCGACGGATGGCTAGCTACAGACGACTGCTGGGAAGGAGCAGGAACTGGTAGGTAGAATGGCTGAGGTTGAGACGGCGGAGGAAGATAAAACTGCGGCTGCTGTGGCTGGGGAGTCTGTGAGAACTGTACCGCCTGCGACCTCAACGGACAGTTTCAGGAGATGTGCCCTGACTGATCGCAGTGATAGCAGACAATTGGCAGAGAACACGGCACACCCGGATGGCTGCCACCACACTTGGAACACAACCTCGGCTGAGAAGCAACAAAATCTTGACGTGGTCGAACGAAAGAAACGGACTGCTGACTCAAATCAGAAAACACTGACTGATCGAACTTCTTTTGCTTGAACTTCTTGAATCGGAAACCCTTGCCCTGGGATTGCGGGAAGGAGGCACCACCGGCAGTAAAGAAAGCGGGAGGAACTCCTGGAACAGACGGCTGGTAGGGTGGCTGATGTTGCACGGCCGGCTGAACCATCCCAGCTTGAGGAAGTCCCCGGGTCCTCGCCAACTCCAACTCTAGCGCCACGGCTGCCTGGTATGCAGAATCCAACTCAGCTACAAGGGTAGCGAACAATGGCAGGCTCAACTCTGCTTTTGTTCATGCAAAAATTGCTGAGTCCTCACGACTTCATCATCAAAAATGTGGGGCACATACCGGTCCAACTCAATGAACTTATCTCAGTATTGCAACACTGACATGTCATCCTGCGTCAGCTCTAGAAACTAGTGTGATGTGACACCACCTTGGGGGTGATAGCCACAAGACCGACGACCCTCGGACCTAGCAAGCAAGCAATGCGCGGACCGGTGACTTCACTCGAGTGGACTCTCTCGCGTAGTGCACACTAGTGCCCGAAGGTGAACCGGCGATGGGGATGAGGGTCCGAAGTGGGACCTCGCTGTTTCGGGGTTTGGCTTAGCTAGAGATTGAATATCATCAAAGAGATGACACACATAAAAGACATGGGAAGAACTAAAAGGAAAAAAAACTAAGCATGAGATGCTAAAGAGGAGTGTGATCGCCAGAGGAGAAATCCTCAAGAATATAAAGGAGTGATCGCCTACCTTGTGATGAAGCGGTGAGAAATATGGATTCTTTTCTTCCTCTTCCGAATCGGCCGGCCGATGGAGAGGGTCCTAGTTCCTTTGATTACCCTTGCAAATAATGACAAACAAAAGAGGCAAGTGGATTAGCCAATAGTGTAGCAAATGTCCTCAAATAAATACTTAAACCAAAATAGCATGAACACACCTTTTTTTGGATTTTTTTCTCTAAACCCCTAAATGGATAATATGTAGGAGGAAATAGTTATGGAATGTAATGCAATAATGAAAACAATGCAATGGTGAGATGCAGAAACTAATAACTAAACCCCCAAACAAAAGGCCCCTTTACTGTCCCTGTTAGCAGTAAAAGGAGAATAGAATGAGGAAGGAAGAATGCAGCAGGGGTTGGGGATGCTTCAACAGCAAAGCGACGGCAGCAACAGGAACAACAGGAACAGCAGGATGAAGCAGCTCTTCTTCAATGTCGCATTAGCCTCCTCAACGTGGGATTCTTACCCCTATTTATAGGCCCATACACCCAAGATTTCTATCCCCAAACCGAAGATTAACCTTACCCCAAAACCCATACTTCCGTAATCGATCCAGCGAATGAACACGGCAGGACTCTTCCGGGGAAGGTCTGTGATGGACACAGAGACGGAACTAAATGACGCCGCTCAAAGGGACGCTTTTAATAAATTGACGCCTCTAATAAAACCGTCATTCTTGATTTTCATTAATTACCTGATTTAAATAAACCAAATGACGCCTTTACGACAGGCGCTACTAAAATAAATGACGGCCCTCTCAAGGGCGTTAATTATGTTTAGACTCAAAAGCACGAGCATCGGCCTTAGACCGAATCAAGAATGACGCCCGTTAAGGAGGCGTTGTTTATTTAAATGACGCCCCTGAGAGCGGCGCTACTCAAAAAAGAGATTAAAATCGATTAAAAATGCACAAAAACTTCATGTTATGCAAATATTGATGTCCAATTGGTTGTCATATAGTAATATGAGATTTAGCCAACTTAGCGTCAAATTCGGCGTGTCTACAATGCATATAAAATAATTTAAACATGGCTCACATAACACATGAGTTGAATAGAAATTACATATGCATTCTTTTGAAAACTCCAGGTATATAACGGATTGGATTCACACAATCAAATGACCTTAGATTGAGAGTGACGATTGAGTCAGTAACACGAAGAGTGGTAGTATATATTGTCCTGTTAAACAACAATCTGCATGGTATACAAATTTTTGAAAGGAAGATGAGACGCTTAGAAAGGAGGGAGGGAACCTTGCCATTAATGCTGGTTAATTAACCCTGAAAAAAAGATCAGCATCTACTGGCACTCCACCGCCGTTAAGTAAACCAACATGGATGGAGAGCCCATAAATATATGAGTGAACCTTTGCATGCTTGACACGAGGGGATCTCGACCACCTTGGCCCATTCCATGCATGGTTGCTTCCCATGGATGAGAGAGGTTGGCGATCGAGGATGGCCACCTTATGACCATTCCTTTACTTTTCTCTACTTTTAAATTCTAAGACTACCACCTAGGCCAATTACACACAAAGTAAATTTTTTTTTTGAAAACTTTTTATAACGTGAGACCCGCGTCTTCTTAACTTACCATACAAGACACACCTCTAACCGACGACCGAAACAAATTCAATATAAAAAAGGGGCTAATTCAAGAAAACTTGGGCCAATACTATTCATTGAATTTGATTTTTATTTTTTAAATTTTTTTGGGTCATCGAATGGGAGTGTACTTTATACGACAAGCTAGAGGGACGTGAGTCCCAAGTCACAAAAACATTTAAAACAAAATTACTTTACTTGGTGCATGCCCGTGTAATTGGCCCAGGGTGTGCACTAAGTAATTTTCTTGTACAAAAGAGAATAGGGCAGGGGGAGGGAGTTGGAGAAAAAGGAAAATAAAAAGAAGAGAATCTAGCCTCTCCTAAAAGTTTAGGGAGAGAGAGGGCCACCCAAACATTTGCCTTCTCGTAGAGTGTTCGAGTGTAATTTTTTTACTCTCTTTTTCTCTTAAAATAAAATTTTAGATTATAGAGCCCATTTAAACATGTTTGCTGAGGTCTCTCCTATTTTTTAAGATAACATCTCATCCTCTATAACTTTTCTCAAAATAAAAATATGTCTTGAGCAATTTTTTATTTTGAGGAAGATGCTCGGGACTCGTGACCCACGCGAAGCCAATGCTCGGCATCGTCCGGGTCAGTTGATCCTGTGAATTTAGGAGGGTTCATGCTCCTAAAACTTTGGTGTAAGTTTCCGGCTACCCGTTGCGCACCTCCCTGTGCGACTTGTTGCAAGGCTCTTGTGAGACCTTGGACCGTCCTTTGCATGTCGCGCCATTGTGCACGTTCGGCGGCCATTGTCCTACAATAATTAAATAGTTTGTTAGATCGAGATTTATTTCTTAAGGACCTTATTATCTTAGCCCTTGGCCAAGTCATGCCAGAAATGTCAAGAGCATGCCATCGTGCCAAGATGGTCGTCGGTGCCACTACACCCAACTAACCCTAGTTGGCCATTCGCCCAGTGGGGCACAGATGTAGTAGGTCCTTTACCAGCATCATCCTTAGGGTGCAAATATATTTTGGCGGCTACAAATTACTTTTCCAGGTGGGTAGAGGCTATAGCACTAAGAGAAGTGACGGGGGATTTGGTCACCAGATTCTTCCGTCAGAATGTAATATTTCGGTTCAAGGTTCCCAACTGAATTATCTCCGACAATAGCAGCCACTTCAGAAATCAAAAGGTTTACTGGCTGGCTGACAAATATAAGATTAACTAGAGAACTTCAACGCCCTACAATCCTCAAGCAAATGGGCTTGCTGAAATATTTAGCAAGACCCTCTGCACCTTGCTAGCGAAGACAGTTAGTTCTAGCAAGCGAGACTGGGAAGAAAACATGTATGGGGCACTATAGGCTTATCGTACAGTTTATAAAACCCCGACCAGCTGCTCGCCGTTCTCCATAGTCTATGGGTCAGAGGCAGTAGTACCGATTAAGTTAGAAATTTCATCCCTTTGGGTCACCATCCAACAAGGCCTAGTCAAGGGCGATCAAATGAACATAGAAAGGAGACCGGAGGAGCTCACCGAACTTGAAGTGAGGCGACTTCGGGCCCAACAAAATATATAGTTGTACTAGGCTCGCATGGATCGTGCCTTCAACAAGCTGGTCAAAGAGCGGGAATTGAAGAAGCGTGACCTAGTCATGGTCAAAAGAAGAGAAATAATTACCTCCAGCCCCAAAGGGAAGTTGGTTGAAAAATAGGTGGGACCCTAGGTCGTTCACCGAGTCTATAAAGGTGGTGTTGACATTCTCATAGACTATAAGGGGTAGTCCAAGTCATGCTGCTGAGACTAGGCGGCGGCAACTGCAGATTTTGATTCAACAGGAGGTGGAAGAAGTATCCCGGCTCCGCGTCAGACATGAGCATATATCTACACAGGTGGCGACAGCACAGGAGCGTCTTCAGGTTGCTTCCTGCCGTGTGGATGAGTTAGTGCGGGAGTTGGAGGCTCTTCAGCAACGGGCCCGGGAGGCTCAGGACTCCCGAGACCTTATGCAAGCGGAAGTAGAGGGCTTTCAGCGCGAGCTTGGCGAGGTCGAGGAAGTACTGCTGCAGCGGGAGGCTCACCTTGCTGAGCTGAGAGCCAGTCCCAGCCTCTGACGGGCTCTTCCTCTTTTTTTTTGTTTAGTGGGGCTACTTACAGACCCCATTCATGTACAGCTTTCCCGAGGGCTTGTCTCGGGATTCTCTTGGTTAGCATTGAGAAATAAAGAAT
Organism: Amorphophallus titanum; assembly: GCA_024336825.1. Taxonomy (NCBI): domain Eukaryota; kingdom Viridiplantae; phylum Streptophyta; class Magnoliopsida; order Alismatales; family Araceae; genus Amorphophallus; species Amorphophallus titanum. Next base: position 9,314,180 of record JANBPO010006859.1, on the reverse strand, counting down.
AGCACTTGTTGAGTCCGTTGTCATAACTTTGCCATCTCCTTTTTTTTTTTTAATCAGTCCTACCGCCCTTTTGGGTTTTTGCTAGGACTGACCCCCTTTTGCTTTCTCCAGTGTGCCCTTGCAGGTTTTCACACTGAGGGGTTGCCCCTTTTTACCTGAGGCGCCCTTTCAGGTTTTCACCTCAGCCGGGTCAAAGCCTTCTTGCCCTTGATTGCTCCCCTGGCAGGAACAACCAAGTCCGCTGGGGTATCAACATTTTTTTTTAAACCCCCTTTTTCCTTCCTCCTTTTTTTTTTATAATCCCGAAGGGCCCAAAGAATGTAACATTCCCGTAGGGGCGTGTGTGTCACATTGGTGGGACAAATGGGTAGATTTGATTGTCCAGGTGGGACGAATGGATCAACTCTATGAGTTGAAAAGTGAAACAGGTTGGTAGCCTGAGAAGGCGTACTGAGACCGAACCCCAGAGGACAGATATGGGCCGAAGGGCGTGATGGGTTGGCAGCCTGAGAGGGCATACTGAGGCCAGACCCCAAAGGATAGAAAGGAGCCGAAAGGCGTAGTGGGTTGGCAGCCCGAGAGAGCATACTGAGGCCAGACCTCAAAAGATAGAAAGGAGCCGAAAGGCGTGGTGGGTTGGCTGCCCGAGAGAGCATACTGAGGCCAGACCCCAAAGGATAGAAAGGAGCCGAAAGGCGTAGTGGGTTGGCAGCCCGAGAGAGCATACTGCACACAATCTCCCTCTTCCCAACCCAATCTTCTCCCTTCCCCACACAATCTTCCCACTCCCAAGAGGGAATCCCTCTTCCCAACACACTTCCCATCCCCAAGGCCCCCTCCAACACCCATTCAAACTAAGGGAGAGATATCTCCCCCTCTCCTCTCTCCCTCCAACCCAAAATTCGTAACTCTTCTCTCACCCACTACAAACACCCCCTTCCAGCCCTCATTCTCTCCCTCCCAGATCTTAGAACACCCTCTCCCAGACCCCCTCACAGCTAGGGGTCACCCCCATACCCATCCACCCCACTTCCCCTCCCAAAAACCCCATTTTCCCCCCATCATCTTCAATCTACAGTTCTCAGTTTGGAGGTAGCACAGGACCAGCAGATTGTAGAGGAAGCTGTGACATCATCTAGGCGATTCAGGAGGCATAAGAGCTACTAAAGGAAGCGTCTCCGAGTCTTCTTCGCATCGACAGTTGTCTCGTCTCATTCTGAGTTCGTGGCTGTCCGGGGCAAGCGATCTACTCTGACTGCGCAGAAGGGTCTGATTCAGCTTCTAGAGACGAGTTGCATTAGTTGCCACGTTGGCTCACCTGAAGATCTGGAGGCAGCATTCGACCAAGATCTTCTACTATGAGTCACCCTCCTCCTGCAAGAAGCAGAGCTCCATTCGGCCATCAGAGCGATTTCTTCTCCCTTTTCTCCCCAGAGTGCGCAGTTCTATTCACCCTGGGACTGAACTGACACCCCGTTAGTGTTCGGGCTTCTGTAATCTGCTCTGTTATCGGCTGACACCCCATGGGTCTTGTTTCGAAGGCAGCTCGTCAATGGTTCCAACGCCACTGACCGGGCTCAATTTGGAGTTCGGGGCTGCTCGTGGTGGCTTCATCTTCCAGATGCTGCAGTGCTGAGACAGTCCAAGTCAAAGAACAGAGTCCCTGTTTCCAGCTCCGCCACGACCAGTGACGGGTTCCCAGGCTCTTTCCAAAATTCCAGCACCCTCCTGGTCCAATCCATGAAATTTTGGCACTGGTCCTGCTAACAAAGGAGTTCGGGAGCGTCCGCAAGAATTCCTACATCGATAGTCTATCCTCTGTTCCTGAGAGGGGACAGAATCAGCTCCAACACTATGTGAAGCTCTTACCTTCATCTTTCCCCTCCCCGCTTGGCTAGCATAGATTATGAAAAGTAAATTCACCCGGCAATGTATCATGTCTCAAAATACAAGTTCTTCTTTCTGAATCAATAACAGCACTTCTTTCTTCTAACCACTTTCTTCCTAAAATAATGAATGAGTCAGCCATTGACCCAATTTCACACCAAGCTCCATCATCATATGTGACTGTTTTGAATTTCTTATAGAACTCCACAAATACACGGTCACCCTCAATAACAATTTCTCCAGTCTTGGCAAGTGACTTAACAATGTCAGGTGAAATCCAATTCCCATCTTCCGACTCATGTATATCAATTTCTGTTCGTTGTCCATTAGGTAAATATGCAGTAAAAATAATCGGAAGAGGAAGCATACTGATTACAAAATGTAGGATCTCAACTTATAAAAATAAGTTGATTCCCTTAAGCTCTGATACCAAATCTGATGCAGGACAAAAACGCTTCACCCTATCAAAATAATCTGAGCTCTCGTGGGCCTTTGATCAAACACCAAACATGCTCTCAATCTCAGACAAATCTCAACTTTCCAACTCAAACGTACTGAATTATATGAACATGCATTAAATATCAGACAAGATATCACCGTACTCCTCAGAGTCTACTCACAGCAAGCTCACAACATTTTGGTGGCTCATGAACCCACTAATACATTGCTATATTTCCTCTGTCAGACTTGCCAATCACCTGGGATTCAAATGGAGAACATACGGTACCCTTGCTGGTGGTGTAATAAAGGAATGGGGTGGGGTCTTACACCAGGTTCCAGTTAGGATGATGGCCCACGGCAATAGTCACATTCAGCTCATTGGGGTGGGTGATAGCATACCTGTGAAGATGGCCACCCGGTCATAGGAACGTTGGGGGGAAAACCTGTCTGCAGTAGCACTGGGCTGGCTGGACGCCATGCAACGGCAGAGAATGGAAGCCGCAGCGACCTCAGACGGCGGACGTGCGAGGATGGGGCCGCAGTCGCAGCAGGGCCCACAGGGGCGCCGGTGCAGGGCGGGGGCTGGAGCCGCGGCGGCTGTGGCAACGGTGGAGCAGCGGCGGGGGTTGGCGTGGCGCAGGTCGGGGCAGACGGCGGCGGCGGCGAGTCGCCACTGGTGGCGCGGTCGCGGGTGCAGGCCGTCGGCGGCTACGGCAGCAGCGGCGGTTCCGCCTGAGGAGCCCTTCCAGCCCCCATTCTCCCCCTCTCTCACCTTAGTTTGCCCCCTCCAAGACCCCCTAACAGCTAGGGGTCACCCCCATACCCATCCACCCCACTTCCCCTCCCATAAATCCCATTTTCCCCCCATCATCTTCAACCTACAGTTTTCAGTTCAGAGGTAGCAGAGAACCTGAAGACTGCAAAGGAAGCTGTGACGCCATATGGACGTTCCAAGAAATGCAAGTAGCTACCCCTGGAAGCGTCTTCGAGTCGTCTTCGCAACGGCAGTCGTCTCGTCCTGTTCCAAGCTCATGGCTGTCCGGGAGAGGCGATCTCCTCCGACTGCGCAAAAGGTTCCTGTCCAGCTTCCAGAGGCAGAGTGCAGCAGTTGCCACGTCGGCCCCTTTGAAGATCTGGAGGCGGTGTTCAACTGAGACCTTCTTCTACGAGTTCCCCTCTTCTTCCAAGAAGCGGAGCTCCGTTCGGCCACCGGAGCGATTTCCTCTCCTTTTTCTCCCTAGAGTGTGCAGTTCTGTCCACCCTGGGGCAGAACTGACACCATGTCGGTGTTCGGGTTGCTGCGGACTGCTCCGACATCAGATCGCACCCCCGTGGGTCTTTCCTCGAAGGCAGCTCGTAGACGGTTCCAACGCCACCAACCGTGCACAATTTGGAGTTCGGGGCTGTTCGCGGAGGTGTCATCTTCTAGACGCTGTAGTGCTAAGAAGGTCTAAGTCAGAGAGTAGAGTCCCTGATTCCAGCTTCACCGCAGTCGGTGATGACTTCCCCGGCTCCTGTAAAAATTCTTGCATCCTCCTGGACCAATCCACGAAATTTTGGCGCTGATCTTGATGGCATTGGAGTTCGGGAGCATCCGAAAAAATTCCTACATCGACCATCTATCCTCTGTTCCTGAGAGAGGATAGAACCGACTTCGCCGACCGTTGACGATCCTCTCTCTTTTCATCCCCTCCCCGCTTGGCCGGCTGAAGGCCCCTCCCTGCGTGGAGGTAGTGTTGGTTGTATGAAATTAACCCCCACCCCAAGATCCCCCTCCTGCGAGAGGCGTAGTATTGTAAACACTTTGAGCAGGTCAAAGCTACACTGGCGCGGTGAGCGGGTGCATACCCTCGCCTCCTCGCTCGCCCACGTCTCCGACCGGAGTCGGTTTCTTCAAACCGGCTAGGTAAGCCATTGAACCTTTAGCATGGGAATAGTTTTATTCCTCAGTGTGCGCACCTCTTGATCTAGGATCCTCATTGGTCTTTTCTCATAAGTAAGATTCTTCTGAATCACTAAATCTCCATGGTCGATAATATGTGGTGGATCATACACATATTTCTTCAGCATAGAAATGTGAAATACATGATGCACCTCGGACAGCTGAGGAGGTAGAGCGATGCGGTAAGCAACCTCACCAACTCTTTTCAATACCTCAAATGGCCAGATAAACCTTGGTGTAAGCTTGCCCTTAACACCAAATCTTCTTATTCCACGTCCTGGTGATATCTTTAGAAACACATGATCACCCTTTTAAAATTTTAGATCTCTTCTTTGGGTATCAACATAAGCCTTCTGTCTTGTCTGAGCAACCTGAAGTCTTTCCCGAATGAGTTAAATCTTCTCAGTAGTATCTCTAACCAAATCTGTGCCTAGCAACTGCTTCTCGCCCACTTCATTCCAGCATACAGGTGATCGGCAGTTCCTCCCATATAAAGCTTCGAAAGGTGCCATCTTTATACTTACCTGGTAGTTGTTATTATATGTAAATTCCACTGAAGGTAAGTGATCATGCCAACTACCACCAAAATCGATAATGCATGCCTTGAGCATATCCTCTACTACTTGATTTGTTCTTTCCATCTGACCATCCGTTTGAGGGTGAAAGGCAGTGCTGAAGTTAAGTCTTGTCCCTAACGAATGTTGTAGACCCTTTCAAAAATAAGAAGTGAAACGCGGGTCTCTGTCAGACACTATCGAGGTTGGTACTCCATGCAATCTAACTATCTCCTGTATGTATAGGGCAGCAAGGACATCTACGGACCATCGACTTTTGATTGGCAAGAAATGTGCCAACTTAGTCAAGCGGTCGATGATAACCCATATTCCATCATGTCCTGCCCTCGATTTAGATAGTCCCATGATGAAATCCATACCGATATCCTCCCACTTCCATTTAGGAATATCAAGAGGATGTAACTTACCGGCAGGCTTTTGGTGTTCTGCTTTAACTTGTTGACAAGTGAGGCATCGAGATACGAATTTCGCTACCTCTCGTTTCATGTTAGGCCACCAGAAAGTCCTTTTTAAGTCTTGGTACATCTTGGTAGCTCCTGGATGAATGGTGTACCTTGATCTGTGAAGAGGAATAACAATAATCAATAGTCATAATCTGAATCAGAATTTAAAATTTCATATGTTCATATATATTCCTAATCATTAGATGCGTTTTTACTGTAAACATGTTGTCTACTCAGAGGGGAAAGTAGAGGAAAACCCTACGATCTGACTGTAACCCGAGCAATGATAGCAGTCAGGAGGAGGCCACTACTGAATGCTAGCGGATGGTCAACGACTGCTATTATGCCTTTGACCAGATTCAAATTTTTCCCATGCCCCGGGAGAACACAGTCTATCTCGTGATCGCGGCCTCAAGTAGCGGTCTCTAGGGAGTCACTAACGGGGCCATGTCCCACGCTCCGGTGAACCCCAACAGACGTTGAGAAAACTAACATTTTGCGTGATATACACCATAAAAATTAGGCATTTTGCTATCACTAGAAAGAGCACAAAAATGCTATCACTGGAAAGAGCACAAAAATTTACACAAGATGCATGTATTAGATTAGGGTTTAACCTGAGTAGAACCTACCTTTAAATGCAGAAAATGACGACGACCTCATCAAAACCCTATATGAAACCCATACTTCCTCAGCACTCCTCGCTCTTGAACGTGTACACAAATAGCTTCCATGACCAAATGGGGCTCTCGGGAGTGTTAGGCGTTGGTTTATAGGGTTGGGGTTGAAGGAGGGGTCGAGATATGGATGGGAAAGGATCGTGGAGTCAGATACGCGCGAGATTCGCACTTGATCGGGTCACACCGTCTTCTCTCTGAAAATTGACTCCTAGGGTTAGGGTTTCCTGCAGGAAATCAAAGGGAAAGTGGGCCTCTAGATTGGGCCTCTTGATTGGGTCATGAATGAGCCCATAAGAGATCGAATTGGACTCGAATTTGGCAGATCAAGGTTGCTCTATCTAGAACTCCAAGTTTAACCCCAAAACCTCTAATTTTGACCTTAATTAAATTTTCTTTTGGGGTTGGTCCAGAAGACAAGGTTGCTATAAATTTGGAGCAAATGAATGGATTGAATGAGTGAAGGTGAGTGAGTGAGGCACGCCAGACTTTGGTGAGTGACGCGAGGCACGTCGACTCAAGGTGAGTGACGCGAGTGGAGGTGAGGCACGCCGACTCAGGGTGAGTGACGCGAGTGGAGGTGAGGCACGCCGACTCAGGGTGAGTGACGCGAGAATGGGATTTGACCTCCCGTAGGGTGATAGCCAGCGTGGCTTCCTCTTGGGGTGACAACTCAGTTGTACCCACTGCGCGCCAAGAATCCCCGTAGGGTGGCGTGAGATCTCCCGTGTCGGACGGGCATGGGAGGCCGTACCGCTGAAGGGCTGGACTGTGCCGTTGAAGGTACGTTGGTGTGCCGTTGAAGGCACGGGGTGTACCGCTGGGGCTTCTGGTGGTATGCCGTTAAAGGCACTTGAGGTGTGCCGCTGGAGGGCACATGGAGTGTGCCGCTGAAGGGCACTGAGGGTGTGCCGCTGAAGGGCACTGAGGGTGTGCCGTTGAAGGCCTGTTGGGGGTGTGCCGCTGAAGGCACGCAGGGTGTGTCATTGAAGACACCCCTGAGGGTGTGCCGCTGAAGGCACAAGGGTGTGTTGTTGAAGGCCTGTTGGGTGTGCCGTTGAAGGGCACTTTGGTGTGCTGTTGAAGGCCTATTGGGTGTGCCATTGAAGGGCACTTTGGTGTGGGCACTTTGGTGTGTCGTTAAAGGGGTCGGCAGCGTTGACGCAGGGGCTTGCAGAGTCGACGCAGTGGTCTTGCAGAGTCGACACAGTTGCTTGCAGAGTCGACGCAGTGGTCTTGCAGAGTCGACGCAGTGGTCTTTGATGCGTCGACGCTGGGGGTTGCAGAGTCGACGCAGAGGCTGGCAGGGTCGACGCAGGCCCTTGAATGCATTGACGCAGCCCCTGGCTGGGGTCGACGCAGCCCCTGGCTGGGGTAGATTCTCTTGTTGTCGTGATTCCAGAGACGACTCCACAGTAGCATGGTGTCTGTTCGGAGGGTCCGGACGGGGCGTGTCCCCCAGAGATTGACTTCTCTTCGCCATTGTGATTCCGGGGGATGGCTTCACGTTGGCATGGTGTCTCTTTGGAGGGTCCGGACGGGACGTGTCCTCCAGAGATTGACCTCTCTTCGCCGTTGTGGTTCCGGAGATGGATTCACGTTGGCATGGTTTCTGTTCGGGGGTCCCGGACGGGACGTGTCCTCCAGGGTCTCTCTTCGATCGAAACTGTTATTATTGCTGGACTGGCGGGGACATATGGGCGTGTAATTTTGCACGTCCACAAATGCCCCCCACCCACGGGTAGCGCGGGTGAAGGATGAGCCGAGCGGTGCCCGTGGGTGCAGCCCCCATCATACTCCCGGGGTGCGGAGAACTCGACTCCGTCGAGTAAGAGTCTTCCCTCCTTGGAGGGTGTAGTAGCGGCGCCGCACAAAAGCCTTCCGAGGGAAGCTGATCCTTCCACCTAGCGAGGTAGCACCCGCACACCTTGCTCCGGGTGATGGTAACCTGTTCATCCAACATTCTCTCAAGTTGCTTACGTCGGGCTCTCTAGGTTGCCGGTGCTCTCATGGGGGGGGTGCTCTCTCAAGAGAGGAAGTGGGCTAGATATCCTCACTAGGTACCACCGTGGGACCCTTATATGGCACAAGGCTGACCATAGTGAAACTGAGCTAACTTCATACCCTCAAGGAGGCCTAACTCATGAGCATTGGCGCCAATGCACCTCGAAACCTTGAAGGGACTAATCCCACAAAACTTCAATCTAGAATTGGTTCTACGTGAGAACCTCTCATTCATCACTATCCCCGAATCACCAATTTGGTTTTCTTGGTGGGCCAGTGTGAGTCAACCTACCTTTTGTAAACTTCATGGATCTTTGTTGATGTGCTTGCAAAGGTTGAATGCTGGCCTTTTAGTGGTTAGTGGTGGACCGGGATAACCAAAAGTGGATCTATCTTGCTTATGCTTCTTATCAAGGTAGGTGAAGACTGGGGGAGTGGGGGATCCAAACTTGACCCTATCATGCATGAGTTCTCTACTCAATGTTGGAGGACCGGGGCATCCACATACGGACTGATCGTGCATGGGTGTGGCGAATGTCGGGGGACCCGGACATCCATGAATACTCCCTTTATGCTTTGACTTCATAATGTCTAATTTTGGGGGGCCGGGGCATCCAAACGTGGCCCTATCATGCGTGGGTTTCCTCACATTGTTGATTACCAAAGGGGGACCTGGACACCCATAAACGCCCATAACATGCGTACGACCAATGTGGAATGGGGGAGGACCTTTACACCCAAATATGGACCACTCATGCTTCCTACTTAACATGTGGGTGATATGCATGAATGGACCCAACATACTAATCATGCCAAATGATGTGGTATGCCTAGGCACATGCATTCCTATCCCAGAGATGACTTCCATATGCATGGGTGTAGAGTGGCCCTTGAACTTCCACTCGTATGGATCAAAGGGATCTAAGAAGGGGGACATCATGGAGTGAGACGCCGCTCTATATACAAAAGAGATAGTCAGATTACATGGGATACCAGTTTCAATAGTATCTGACCGAGACCCACGATTCACTTCTTACTTCTGGAAAGGTCTACAACATTCATTGGGAACTAGACTGAATTTCAGTACTGCATTTCATCCTCAAACGGATGGTCAGACGGAAAGGACAAATCAGGTAGTAGAAGATATGCTACGAGCATGCATCATTGATTTTGGAGGAAGTTGGCATGACCACTTGCCATTAGTAGAGTTTGCATATAACAACAGCTACCAGGCAAGTATAAAAATGGCACCATTTGAAGCCCTATACGGGAGGAACTGTCGATCACCAGTATGTTGGCACGAAGTAGGCGAGAAGCAATTACTCGGACCAGATATGGTTAGAGACACTACTGAGAAGATTCAACTTATTCGAGAAAGGCTACAAGTTGCTCAAACTAGACAGAAGGCTTATGCTGACACCCGAAGGAGAGATCTGGAATTTCAAAAGGGAGACCATGTGTTCCTTAAAGTATCGCCAGGACGTGGAATCCGAAGGTTTGGTGTTAAGGGCAAGCTCACGCCAAGATTTATCGGACCATTTGAAGTATTGGAAAGAGTTGGTGAGGTTGCTTACCGCATCGCTCTACCACCTCAATTGTCCGAGGTACATAATGTATTCCACATATCCATGTTAAAGAAATATGTGCACGACTCGTCACATATTATCGATCATGGAGACTTGGTAATCCAGAAGAATCTCACTTATGAGCAAAGACCTATGAAGATTCTCGACCATGAGATACGCACACTGAGGAACAGAACTATACCCATGATAAAGGTGCAATGGAACAAGCATTCGGAACAAGAAGCAACATGGGAGACCGAGGAATCGATGAGAAAATGTTTCCCCGATCTATTCTAAAGAGGTATACTCTACACTCTCCATATATAGGTGAAATTGAATTTGGGGACCAAATTCTTTTAAGTGGGGGAGGGTGTAGCAACCCTGAATTTTAAAATTTTAAAAATCCTGAGAAAATATTAAATAACGCCTTAATGAGAGGCGCCAATTTAATAAATAATGCCACTCTAAAAGGCGTCAGATAACAAACTAACGACCCTCTAAAAGGCGCCAATTTAAATGATGCGTCAACCCTTATAGCACCCAGCGTCCACGCTAGAACGCCAACGGCGCCGACTCGAAAGGATTCGAGTTTGAACTGTCCGGCCCACTTTGGGTGCACGGCTTCAGTTTCAATCTCGGAGCTGCGTACGCCAGAGCCAGGCTTACCCAGAACTTCGCGCTGCCGGCCGGGAGTGGCCTGGGGACCGTGGTGCCGGATGCAATCGTCGGTGGTTGATTGTGTCGTAAAGAATGCACGTAAGTGGCGGCACTTCTGTGATCGCGACAAGTCCCCACATTCCAACCACGTCAAACAAAACAGTATTTGCCGACGCGGGGATGCGCCCGATTGCAGGGAGAAGGATGCTGCAGCACGCCAGCACCATCACGCGCTTGTGGATCTCCGGGCGGCGCCGCCAATAGAGCGCAGTCGCGACCAGCACGAGAAACATCAGACTGGTGCCGAAATCCATGGCGAAGGGGAGCGTCAAATTACCAACAGAGGCCGGGTGAGCCAGAAATGATCTTCTTCCGGCATTGAAGGAGACTCGAATTGCAACAGCGGTGCACAGCGGCGCCAAAAGCGCCCCCACAATGCCCAGCTTTCGGTGCAGATCGACACGATGGCGGGCCACCAATCGCGCTTGTACAAAAAACAAGATGAACCAGGCGGTAAACAGAAACCCATGCAGTGCAGCAGAAGCGGCAGCGTCGCGGTCTCGAAAGCGGCTCTCAAATAAAAGGTATGGGCGAACCCGGCAAAGATGATTAGGAAGGCGCAAACGACGAACCACGTGTAAAAGCGACGGTTAATCGTTTCTGCTGTACGAGTCGCCATCATTCCTCACACTTCGAGTCTGCCCTCGATGAACTGCTCCATCCTCAAAACCTGCGATCCGCGCGCCTCAAACTTGGCGTACGCGGGTTTGCGACCCGTAGCCGCCCTTCGTGATGGATCGCATCAGGGTCACCGCATGTCGCGAGCCCGCCGTCGAATCCTAGTATTCAATAGTTCTCCGCGGGAAGCCTATCGATTGCTTGCTGAAAGCTAATGATTGGCATCTCATCGTAAACCGCAATGACCATTTGAAGTTGAAACCAACCGTAGGCATTCGGATCTTCGGTCAATTTATCGTACTCACGGGTGAAGAACGCTCCCGGGTTCTCTCCGGGAGGAATCGGATTCGGGAGTTTCGCCTGTATCTTGCGGAAATCTGCCACTAACTTGCACGAAGCAGGCGGACGGAAGCTTCCGGGCGCCGCCGAGTTCCTTCATGAAGTTCGAGGCGTTCCCGGATCGTTTCACGATCACGAAGAAAGGCGCCGAGGTGCATACGTTCTCCGGAAAAGCCTCCGTCGCGCCTCCGGGTTCGATCACCGAAATCTCCGAACCGCACGGCGAGAAGATTTCGTTCACTTATGCGGGAGGAAAGCTCGCGACGGTCGAAACCGCGCTCGCCGGGAAAGTCGTTGTTTCCCGAAATAGCCAGGGGCTCGTTTCGAAGCTCACACGAGTTCGCGACGGATACGAATACACCTACGACTACTCGCCGGACGGGAAGCTTCTCGTTTCGAGAGATCAGGCCGGTCGCGAGACCCGTTATGATTACCGGCCGGACGGGAAGCTCGTCGGAATCGCAGACCCGATCGGGCGTTCGCTCTCTTTCGTCTATGACCCGAGCGGACGGATGGCCACGCAGACCGAGTTCGGCGGCGGCTTTTGGAGCTTCACGTACACGGCTGGCGCCGATGGAACCCGGATGACCGATCTCCGCTTGCCCGATGGCCGAATCACTCGGTTCGTCTTCGACTCGAACTTCGAGCTTCGGATGAAGGTAAGCGCCGACGGCGGGGTCGAAGAATACGTCTATAATGAGAATCGGCAAGTCGTCGCGAAGAAAGACGCGCTCGGAAAAACGACGCTCTATACCTACGACGCCCGCGGTAACCTCGCATCGGTGAAGGCGCCGCTCGATCCGTCGCCGGTCCGGATGACTTACGACGCCGCCTTCGACGTTCCAAAGTCGGTTACGCCGATCGTCGGCGCGGAGATTAGTTTCGCGCTCGATCCCGTAAACGGCGACCGGACGAAGATCACGCGGACGGGACCGGGTGAAACGCTCACGCTCGCCCTCGGAAACGACGCGTTCGGAAATCCGGTCACGCGGACGAATGCGTACGGGAGTTATGCCGACATCAGAGATGCGAACGGGCTTCTGACGACGGTTTTCGACGCGAGAAATCCCGAGACGCGAACGTATGATTCGCGCGCGCGGGTTTCGACCCGGACGTTCGCGAACGGACGCGTTCTTTCCTATGGATACGATGATCTCGACCGAGTGGTGTCGATCGTGGATTCGAGCGGGCCTGACCAGGCGCTCGTCTACGACGATGCCGATGTTCACGGGGCCCATGTGCAATACGCCGGTAACCGGTATTTTGTCGATGCCGCCGCGGGTTTCACGCTTCCCAACCAGCCGTTCTCGAATCAGGCTTTCGAACAATTGCTCTACAACTCGGGAAATGTGTTCAACTTCGGCGACTTCTTCCAGGTGAGCAGCGTGCGCTTCGTTTCCAGTCTCAAAGCGGGCTACGGGAGTGAAGAGCGTAATTACGCGGCCGTCGAAAACTACTATGCAGGAAGCACCTGGCAGACGTTCTGGAAAGATCCGTCGGCCGGGCCGCGGAGCGCAACGACCAACCTGACGGGGAAATACAGTCCGAAAGGTTGGAAACAGCTGACCCTGAAAGGAAGCATCGGCACGACCTGGCTTACGCAGAACGATACGCTGAGCATGAGTTCTTCCCGGATGGGAGACAAAACGGCCCTGTATTCCTCGGCGGCGGTAAATTTCCCGAAACTGCAATCGGGCATCGAGGCCACGTACCGGAAGATCCCCGGGGGATATGACGGCTGGACGCAGGGGATCTATCTCCGGCAAACGGAACGAATAGAAGTCCTGTACCGCCAGGCCATCGGGAGCCGGCTGCGCACCTCCGCCCGGTTTTCCAGAGATCTGTTCCTGCTTGGGAACGATGCGGATTCCCGGCGGATCTCCCTCCAGGGAACTGCGGATGCACAGCTGAAAGCCGGAAAATCGACCACACTTTTCGGAACCTATTCCCTGCTGAAGCTCGAGGACCGGCAGGTTTCCGAATCACCGCGCTCGGATCTCAGTCACCTGTTGAAACTCGGCGCTGCATCGAGTCACCGGCTGGGCTCCAACGAATTTACGACCGTCCACGACCTGGGCTACGCGCGGATCAACGGGCTCGATTCCTCGCAGCGATTGTTACAGGGAACGGCCAGGTATAGCTACCGCATGAAGCACTGGAGCACGGGATTGCCAGTGCAGGTCAGCGATTTTGAAGACTTCGACTACATCCTTGCCATGGATGAGAACAATCTGCGCGACCTGACTCGTCTGTGTCCGCCGGAGCATCGCAGGAAGCTGTGTCTGTTCATGGATTTTGCCGACAACAATTACAGTTTTGTTCCCGATCCATATTACGGAGACGGTGATGGGTTTCAACTGGTCCTGAATCTGGTTGAAGAGGCATCTGATGCCTGGCTTCGCGGATCGCCTCCAGGTCGTTCTCGACGCTGCAGAACAGCACCTTGGGCGCGTCGCCGCCGGGCTGCTCGCGCAGCTTCTTGACGAACTCCAGCCCGTCCATCGCCGGCATCCGCCAGTCGAGCAGGATCGCGTCGGGCATGACGGCGGTGCACCAGGCCATGGCCTCGACGCCGTCGGCGGCCTCGGCCACCTCGAAGCCGAGGTCCTCGAGGATGCGGCGCGACACCTTGCGGATCACGCGGCTGTCGTCGACGACGAGGCAGGTCTTCAAGGCTCGCTCCGGGAAATCAGGAGCGTACTTCGCGCCGAGTTGGTTAACGCCGGGTGTGGCCCGGCGCAGAATGCCGCGTCAGCCGGCCGGCAGGGTGGCCGCGAAGATCACCCGGTCGTCCAGCCCGGCCTCACGGAAGGTACGCTCGTTCCAGCTTTCCATGAAGAAGCCGCGATCGTCGCCCTGGTCTGCGGCCCTCCGCCCGAGGGGCACGGTCGTTGGACGATCCGCCTGATCACCTCGGAGGTGATGAAGCGCGGGATCGTGAAACGCGTGGGAAGAGAGACCATTCGGATGACCTTGGCGACCCACGAGCTCAAGCCGTGGCGGGAAAAAAATGTGGGTCGTGCCGGTGATCACAGGCGAGTTCGTCGAGCGGATGGAGGACGTGCTGCGGCTGTACGCGCGGGGGTACGACGCGCGGTACCCGGTCGTGTGTCTCGATGAGCGCCCCGTTGTACTCCGCGACTCGAAGCGCACCGGGCGCAGCACACGGCCCGGCAAGGC